>JANXHW010000006.1:76229973-76854973 GCA_026170595.1 Plestiodon gilberti rubricaudatus | reverse complement strand
TTACTGTCATACATTTCTAATGCCAAAAACAATCTTTTGTCACAACGAATCCAAATAACTAGGAAAACAAAAACAGTTCTGTGTGTTCAAAGATGCTTTGGACTTCTGTGCCTGAAAGAGCATAACTTCCCCACTCCATGTCACATGGCTAACAACTTCTGAAATTTAGGGACGTTTCAAAAACAGTTTGTGATGTCTAAGAAATAGGGTATATGGGTTCTAAAGCCTTTAGAACCCATATACCCTATTTCTTTGAAAATTGTACCAAGCCATGAGAGCATCCATTCTACATTGAAGTGCCTGTATGGGGAGGATACTTGTCGAGATCTGAGAACCCTGGAGAAGTGGTGTTTACGCAAGATGAAAGCATGGCTTTAGAACCCATATACCCTATTTCTTTGAAAAATGTACCAAGCCATGAGAGCATCCACTCTGCGTTACAGTTTGTGATGTGGCAAGGAGATGCTGGTGTGCGTCGTTCCAAAGATAAAACATGAAGCCGTTCTGAGTCTTCTTTCAAATGTATTTTGTGTGAGTGTGGAAAAGTGGGTGGGAGAGTGTTTTATGTTTGCCACTCTCCTTGTTCCCCACATGTCATGAGGATTGCACTGAAGTGAGGGAGTGTTTTTTAACAGTTCAAATAATTTCCCATGCATTGGTTTGGCTCCTAAGAACCACAAGTGGAGTTCCATTTGCATAACATGGCTTTCCAGCCCCTCCTTTCCTATTGTGGCCCTTTGCGTATGCCTCCTACCCAATCTGGATAGACAGGGACTTTCCAGAGTGGCCTGCGATGAGGCAAAGAGGGCTACAGCTTGGAGAGGCAATTGGCAGAAATCAGAGACACCTGCTGCTTCCTCTCAGTTGTGCAAGGTGCTCCTTGGATCTCAGCCTCTATCTTGGTAATCTGACCAACGACACAGGAATGTGGATCAAATCTCTAACTCCAAGTCTTGAGTCAAGTCCCTAGTCTCTGGGTCCAAGTCTCAAGTCAAGTCCCAAGTCTTTGCCCTCAAGTCCCGAGTCTTTGGTTGCGAGTCCCTATCTACACTGGTAGATTTAATGGGGGAAATGGGTTTAAACCTGAATAAAATTCAACTTGGTGTCAAAGGCTCCGTCTTGAGTCGAGTCTTTTGAGTCTTTTACAATTGCCGACTCAAGTCCAAGTCAAGTCATTGATGCAACTTGAGTTCAACTCGAGTTCGAGTCAATAGACTCAAGTCTACAGTACATCACTGTAACAACAGATCAGTATTATTATTCCCCTTCCCACATTGCAGAAGAGAAACTGAGAAAACGGCGTACTGAGTTATGCACAAGCTGAGATTTGGAGCAGGGACATTCCAGCTCACAGCCCCTAGAGTACACCAGCAATTTCTATGTTCTCAGATTAGTAGCCTTTCTCTAAATGAAAAGTACACCAATCCTGCATGTATGGCCTCCCTTTCATAACTCTTGTTCCCTTTTAAAATCGTATGTTTTCATTATCAGGGTCCAAGAGGGTTTCCAGGGCCAAATGGAGAAAAGGGCTACTTAGGATGCCAAGGTAACAGAGGTCCTAAGGTAAGCACCTGCTACGAACCCGTAACTTTTGAATGAATAGTCGAATGTTCCCTGTGATCAGTTTTAAAATAGAACTCTCTGCACGGCTACATTCTCTCTTCTCATTCTTTTCAGGGGCAGAGAGGAATAATTGGTCGAAAGGTACAGTGTCAATTCACTTTCTTTTGCTGCTTTTGTTGCTTTTGCATGCAGACGAGCAATGATTGTTTCTTCCTCCTCCCCCGGGAAAAGAGGCACTTTGATTGGGTATTATCAGATTTGTGTTTTTGTGGATTTTAATACTCCAGCAAGGAGATGCTAATTGAAGTGGAATAAAATGGTGGCCTGAAACTTCCAAGTTACATAAGTGATTGTGTGGCCATCCATGTGGACCATGTAAGAGCTGACCAAAATAGAACCGCACAGCCCCAGCTTTCCTCCTTCTGGTGTGTTGAAATAAGTTTTTATTGTTTGCCTTGACATTTGGAGCCACATGCCTGTATAGATTATCTTATCCAAAATGAGCTGTCTCTAAACTTTGAAAAATCAAAAATAGTGGTTTTCGGAAGATCCCGTAAGACCTCTTTAATTGGGTGTTCAAGAGGAATCCAATACAGCAGCTTTACGAATTTAAATATCTGGGTGTCCATTATTAACACCAATGTTCATATCACTGTGGGCGCAATCCGATCCTACTTAGGCCGCCGTTGTAACCAGCGGCGCAGTGAAAACGGGAGGCCCCAGAACGGAAAGGGGATTCAAATCCCCTTTGAATTCCCCTTTTGGAGGGGATTTGAATCCCCTTTCCATTCTGGGGCCTCCCATTACTCATAAGCCATGCTGGCATCCTCCTGGCCTTTGATGGTGCCCTTCCTACTTAAGCCACCCCATCCAAATTTACCTGGGAATAAGGCCCATTGAAATCAGTGGGGCTTATGTCTGAGGAGGAGACATGCATAGGATTGTGTTGTTATGAGTATACATCCTAGTTATTGTGGCTTCCTATAACCTCCACACATTCTGAAGAGATTTGACCCTCTTGTCTTTTCTTGGTTGTACATTTCCTCATTTACTAGTCTCCCCAAATTAGAGACATATCCCCTGTTGAATTCAAATGTGTTTGGACTTCCATGGGAACATAATAAAACATTAATGCAAATTCCATTTAGAAATACAAGAAAAAAAAGATAAACATGTTAAAACATTGAAAGAGCAGAAGCAATAAAGCCCACAATCCTTATTAAAACCAGCAGAGCAACAACATATTTGTCGAGCAACATTGAAACTGGTTCAAATAACTTGCTGGATCCATGCTGTCTGCTTTGGGGGGCATGTCCCACCACCTTGGAATGTGCTCATCCCTTGGAAAACTCCTCTTCATTGATTCCAGCAGGCACGTTGGGTCTATAAGAAGTTCGGAAAATGGATTGGGCTCTTCTTGCTGTTATTTTTCAAATTCCATTCCAATGTGTAGCTTTCAAATGATATGTTGTTTTTCTTGTTAGGCAGCGAAACGTTGGGCTACAAAAGAAGTAAATAAATCCTAACGTAATGGCGATGCAGGGCCCTTCGCCCTGCGTCAGGTTTACAGCGCCCCTCCCTGATGCGCTGCAGCCAAGGGCAGAACAAATGCGCTGCCTGGATTGGCTGGCAGCGTCTGGGGCACACGCGTTCTGAGGCGGCGTTCTAACGGCCCCTCAGACGCGCTGGGTTTTTGTGCCCCCTCCCTCCCTGCCCTCTGTACAGTCTGGGAATAGCTGGCCATCCCTTTGGGGGATCGGGTAGGAATTTTTTGCCGTCATCCTGATTGGCCAGTGGCTGACGGTTTTTTCGCCTACCTCAGACTGGCGGGGTGGTTTGGGGTCTGCTTCGACATTGGGTTTAAATAGGTGTGTGGGGGGCAGATAGGCAGGTTTAACATCTATGCGTACAGCCTGAGGTTAGCAAGGCCAGAGGGTGAGTCAGAACCGCTCACGAGATGCTGACCAGATCGGTGAGGCTGGCTGGCGAGCTCTCTGGTTGGAATGGGCAAGGGTACCGTCTGGATTACCACGGGAGTCCGCGCTCTCCAGCTGCCTTGACCCCTTCAGGGTTTGGCCGGGATAAACTACCTGGGTTGAGGACCGAGGATGGTTTGGAGCCAGGTTGTGACGCTCCCTTAGTATGGGGAGGTAGACGGATGAACCGTTTCCCCTGACCAGTGCCCACACACGGGTGGGGGGGGTGGAGTTCCCCCCTTTTTTCTCCCATAGCTCCCTGCTGCAGTTAATTATATTTAATAAATATTATCAACCCACACACTTGTCTGCTGTGCTTCTTATGGGGGGTGCGCTGTAACCACAATATCTGCTCTAAGCATGGGGTAGATATCGTGGCAACCACACCACTTTGAGTGATATATACATATGTAGGGTCTTTCTCCTACTAATATGTTTTTAACAACAGACGTTCTCAGGGCTGGCCTATTCTTGAGGCTAACTGAGGCCTCAGGAGCACCCACCTCCATCCATCCTTTTACCTCCACTGTTCCTCCTCCTTCTGCTCCCTGGATTGGAAAAGGCAGAGGGACTGAGCAGAAGAGAGTGGTGGGCTAGAGCATCAGAGACCATCAGTCTAGCTAACCCACCACTCTTCTCTCCTCCACCCTTTCCCTTCTGATCTATCCCCTTCTTCCTTTTCCAGTCCAGGAAGTGAGAGGAGCAGAGGCTGGCACATCACCAGATAAAAGGGGGTGGGTGGGATTTTGGCACACTGTCTCAAGTGCCAGGAGATCTTGGGCTGACCCTGGAAGTTCTGATGTTTTTAATTGTAGAAGTGAATACTTTCAGTATACAGTGGCTCCTTTAGGCAAAGAAGACATGGAAAAATTAGATAACAGAAAAGGAGAAACACTTAAGACCCTGATGGCGAACCTATGACACGCGTGTCACAGGTGACACGCAAGGTCATTTTGGGTGACACACCAGCGTTTCCCCCAGGGCCCCGACACACCTTATATTTTTGCAAAAGTTTTACAGGCTTGTCTTGAACATTTAGGACAGGGGTTTTGGCAGGCCTTTTTCAAATTATTATCTAGTAAAATTCAGCAACAAAAAGGTCACTAATTGATGTTAAATAAAATGCAATGTGTTCTATAGTTTTCAGTTCAGTTCAATTCAAAATTACTATTAAAAGTAGCAATAGTCAAAGTACTATTAAAAGTTTGGGGGAGGCGACACACCAGCAGAGTCAATTAAGGCATTTTCAAAAATTTTGACACACCAAGCCCAAATGGTTCGCCATCACTGACTTAAGACAAAGTTAGCCTTTTTTTTTTTGCACTTTAGGAAACAACTGCAGCAACATGTGCTTGATATTGAGAGGAACTGAAAAGATCATTCCTTTTTTTCTTGCAGGGAAATAAAGGGGAAAATGGACTTGATGGCATTATTGGAGAGCCGGTAAAATTCTTCTTTTGGTCTTTTTTCCCCTTTCAGTGTCCTGTTGAAATTAGTGAAAGCATTTGTTATATCACATTCAGTACTTAGAATTCACACTGTTTTTAAGGGTTCTCGTGGGCTTCCTGGCATTCAAGGAGAAAAAGGTGACCCAGGCTGTCAGGTAAGACTTTATTCTTCTGTGTTTACTGGGAACCACTTGGAAAATTGTTATGGGAGGAGCCAGGAGCCAGCATGTTGTCCTAGGTTTCATAAACTAGTTAGTCTTTTTCTTGTGATTCTGGTCTCGTACAGATGTTGTGGTTTTAATAACATCACAACATCTGTATGAGACCAGAATCACAAGAAAAAAACTAACTAGAATAACTTCAATCCAGTAATGTGTTAGCTATACATGATGAGATTCAAAATGAAAACGTAACACCTGCTGACGATATGTTCTAAACTTCTCAAACCCATTTGGTTTTTTAAAGGGCAGCCCAGGACCAAAGGGAACCCTTGGGAGACGTGGTGAGAGAGGCTTACAAGGAGACCCTGTAAGTTTTTTTCCAATGCAAAGACACAGATTATCCTTATGGTGCTGGTTTTCTCGTGCCCCCCTCTCTCTCATTGCCTCCTGCAAACAAGCTTGAGAAAAGTTGAGCCCTAGCTTGTAAAATCGTGCAGTGTCATCCTTTCTATATGATTTTTTTTTTTCAGGTAAAGACTGTATTTGTTCAAATTTGTTCAGAGTGTTTCTGATCTTTGGAGCTCTATTTTACTTGTGATCTGAACTATGGGATTCCTAGTAGCACTGGTGTTGCTAGAGGTGGGGCGGAATGGTAAGTCTTGCACAGCGGTAACCGCTCCATTCCATGGTGGCTCCGCCCACTCACCGTTGGAACCAGTCGAGTGGCGAAGGCAATGCACAGGAGACTCCCTGCACATTGCCTTCGCTGCTCGAACTGGTTCAGACGGCCAGTGAATGGGGGTCACCATGAAATGGAGCGGTTACTGCTGTGCAAGACTTACCGTTCCGCCCCACCTCTAGCAATGTCAGTGCCTAGTAGTGCTCATTTGGATGTTAAGAATAAAGAACATTAAGAATTTTGTTCTTGGCGTTAATAAATACCATTTCTACCCACGGGTGTATATACGCAACAGGAGTTAAATGTGTACACCTGTGGACCAGGAAGAAATAGGTTTTAAAGGGCTGATATATTAAAGGGCTGATTTGGAGGCTATGTACAGCACAAGCCTCTGTCTGTCTACTCAGAAGTAAGTCCCCTTGATTTCAATGGAACTTACTCCTAGGTTAGTATGTATAAGATGACAGCCTAACAGTACAAGCCTTTTCATGTCTACTCAGAAGTAAGTCCCACTGCGTTCAATGGGTCTTACTTCTAGGCAAGTATGTATAGGATTGTAGCTGTAGACTGGTACAGTCCTTCAATAGACTCCTCCCATATAAGTGTAATTAGACTAGGAGGCCTGCTTTAGATCCCTGTACCATTTAAAATATGGGTGCTGGGGATACCCACTCTCATAAGGGCCTTCTCAAGGCACGTTCACTCTCTGCCCCCTTTTCCTTGCTTTTCAATGCTCAGTTAAGGCAGTTTTGATTCAGAGATCTTTTGGAGCTTTTTGAGATGGAGCACCCATCTTTTCCACTGATGAATCCTGTTGCAAAATTGTTGCTTGTAGTAGTGTTTTGTCTTGTTTGTCAGAAAAGTTGATAGTTTTATGTACTGTTTTTAACGTTTCTTATGTTTGCTGTCTTGTGAGGTCTGGGCCCAAAATGCAGTTTATAAATAATATATTGTTTGTTATTTTATTTATATTATTACCTGTACATCACTTGTATAAGCAGTGTTTGCATGTGCAAGTAGTGTTTGTCATTATTTACTACTGAAAATTTTGTGGCTAAAGAATTTGGTCCTGCTGGTATTCATCATTTTTCCCCTTTCCTTGCTTTTAGGGTAATTCTGGGCTGGATACTAACATAATAGGGCCAAGAGGTTTAAAAGGGAAAAGAGGAGGAGAGGTAATTTTTTTTTGTATACTGTGCTTTTTTTTTTTTGAACACTAGTCTATAAAAGGTAGGCTTACCATATCGCCGACCGGGACGCTCCGTCTTGCCCTTAAGGGGCGGGGCGGGGGGAGGGAGGGAGTCAGAGCGTGCGCGCTCTGACTCCCTCCCCCCGCCCTGCCCTTAAGGGCAAGACGGAGCGTCCCGGTCGGCGATATGGTAAGCCTACTAAAAGGTAACTTCTATAGACATATAGGGGTGTAGTCCAAGGGGAGCTGAAGAGAGGGGATCTCCAGACTTTCTCCTACAGCTGAAGCAGTGACATCATCGGCAGGGGAGTGCTCAGGTGCTGCCTTTGGAACATTAACCAAAAGGAAGTATCAGGCAAAACAGGTGGCAAACTGAGAAATGTGCCTATGGGCATATGTTAATGTATAGACTCTAGGCCATCATCTTTCCCAAGGGCTGCCTGAGAGACAGTGTGTAGCTTACGTTACATTAAGGCTAAAATCCTCTGCAAATTTAACTGAGAGTAAGTCCTCCTGGACACAGAGGGACTTACTTTTGAGTAAACGTGCAGAGGCTAGCACTTTCATATAATTTTATATTATCTTGGACATTTTTAAATTCCATTTTTCACATGTTTATACATTTGTTTTAAATTAGTCTAAGTGAGGTGTGTGTGTGGGGGGAGTATCATGATGAGTACCTTTACTTCGAACTTTACCACTATGGCATTTGAAATATATTACAATCAACAGGTGATTCAGGGCTATTTAGTCTAACTAGTATGGTTTTGGCAACCATGTTTTCCCTTTTTGCTCATGGGAAACAGGTTTTTGGAATTGATCACAATGGTTAGAAGCCAGCATTCTGCATGTTCTGCCAGTTCTCACATTCTATTTCCAATGGTATGTTGTGCATCCCAGCAGCTTCTGCTTGTGGTGAATCATTCAGACAATCTCTTCTCCACAGGATAGAAGATATCGCAAGGAAGGGGAAAGAACAGTTACCACAACCAGAATGATCATAAGCATTGGCTGTCAGGAATGTTAGTGTTCCTAAAGGCCCAGTTCAAGAGGGAGATATAGGAAGGAAGCTAGTGCACTTTCATACAGACAAACCAGCGCAAGCCTATACATATTTACTCGGATATAAGTCCAATTATGTTCAATGGGGCTTACTCATTGTACAGTTGGCTCTTTTTTCTGCGGATTCAGAACCCGCGGATTTGACTAACCACGGGTTCTGAACCCACGGAAGGAAAGGCATGTTTTTCAGAGAAACCAGAAGTGTCCTTCAGAAGCTTCTGAGAGGCCTTCTGAGGTGGTCGCGTGTGGCCTCCTGGAGGCTTCTGAAAGGCACTTCCGGTTTTTCGGAATTGCCCCCCACGGGTTTTACTACTCATGGATTTAGTTATCCATGGGGAATCCTGGAATGAATCCTCGCGGATAACGAGGACCAGCTGTATAGGATTGCAGTCTAAATTGGACATACAACTGCTGAATTTGAAGTTGCCCTGATGCTCTCATGCCTGGCTGGAAAGCGTTCATGATACTGTGCAAAAATCAAGAATGACCTTCATCTTACGTCAACTGATTACAGACTGGTAGCTGAACGCAGATGGCTCTAAGTCAATCTTACATCTGGATCTTAAATTTACTTTACTTTAGAGTAAGTCCAATTGATTTTAATGGCACTTACTTTCAACAACCTGGGCCCTGTGTGCAAATGGTTAGTGCTATAGAATGGTTTTGCCGTGTACATAATCTTGGCTCAGCCATAGGAGGCTGCTATAACCAGTTGCTATAACCAGTAGTGCTATAACCAGTAGTGGTGATGAACACCTTCCTTTTCTAAAATGTGCCAGTGTACTGCACCCATGTTGTATGCACAACCCACTCAAAGTTTCTGTTCCTTATGTACGTATGATGCTTGATCTGCATACTCTGCAAGAAGCAATATGACAAAAATGTTTTCTGTTAGACTACACTGAGTAATTATACAGTTAATTGAAAAATGCTATCAAATAATATTAAACGTTTGGTTCCCAGGGTGAGAGGGGGCCGATAGGACCCACAGGATTTGGAGGCACCAAGGGAATCAGGGTAAGAACCAAAGAAAAAAGACAACAGATTTTTCCCCTGTGATAAAAAGGGAGGCATCCAATGCAGGCAGTATCTGTGTGAGGTCCCCATCTCCTGGTCTACTCCCCGCAGTAGACAGAACAAAGCAGACAAAGCTAACGTTCCTCTTCCACAAATAAAAATCAACTTGAAAATGTTTTGCCTTACACTTACAGGGGTCTTTTCCCCGTGTGAAACAATCAGATCCCAATCAGATCCCATTTGAGTAAGCCTACGTTGAAATATAGTACTCGCTAGAGGCTCTTAAACAAGTTAGAATACATTGTTGTTAGGTCAGGTCAATTACGGTCATTGGCACGTGCCTCTCATTTCTAAGTTTGACTGATGTCTGCTGCCTTGTGAATTAGACGCCATCGCTTTAAATGTCGGTTATAGAGTGATTCTGTTAACATCTTCTTGCCAGCTCTTGGCTTGATATGCATCTGAAGATATTCATGGCCAATGAATGAAACGTTATGCTGTTTTAAGATATTTTATTGTAAAAATACATATTTTATGACCTTGAATCCCGTGCACTGGCGTCACTACAGGGGGGGCGGAGCTGTAAGTTCTTCCGTGATCGGAGCCTCCGTTACACGGAAGAACAAAGCGCCCCGCCTCTGCGCCTTCCGACCCATGCAAAGCGGTGAAAACAACGTGCATTCACCGCTTTGACTGGGTTGGAAGGCGCGGGGGGCGGGGTGCTTCGTTCTTCTGTGTAACGGAGGCTCCAATCACGGAAGAACTTACAGCTCCGCCCCCCCCTGTAGTGACGCCAGTGATCCCGTGGATATGATTCGTTCTTGTAAGATTGTAGCTGGTCATAACAGTTTTAGAGCATTTTTAATCAGATCTCATGTTTAAATCTTTGCTGCTTTCTGTAAAATGACTCAAGACAGAGGAGTATTATCAAAGGAGCCCTTCTAAGTTTATGCATTTATACAATATATTTATATGCTGTCCTTCAATGTCAAATATTCTTGGGGTGACTAGAAATAAACAAGCAAAATCAATAATCAAACACAACATTAACGAACTCAGACACACAAACTGTGGGATCAAACAGTGGACAACAGACTCTTCAGAGATGAAACACTAAAAGCCTAGAAAATGTAAAAGTGCTTCACCTGACATCTAAATAAATAACAGAGTAGATGTTGAGTTGAACCCCCTTGGAGAGACAATTGCATAAACGGAGGGCAACAACAAACAGTGAGAAGATTCTCCAATCTCCACCCGTCTCACCTCTGATGGGCAGGTAGCTTGATCCAATCAAACCCCACTATGGAAATTGACCATTGTCTTCAACAGAATGCACCTTCCCTTGAGAAACACGGGTTTCAGCACTGTCATTCATTCCCTGGTAACTTCCCTGTTGAATTACTGTGACCAAGCAGAGTGACCTATTTGGAGCTGCTTTTAAAAACAAGTCAACAACTCCTGCTAGTTCAAAATGTGGTTGCATGGTTGTTAATTGGTGCCAGTTGCTGAAATCATATTAACTTATTTCTTGCCCTAGAACCGTGAGATAGCATGACTGTTTTAATCGTAAAACATGTGTATTTATGAAGACATTTATATTGACATTCCAAAGAGAAACCAGTCAACAGGCCAGTGCTGACTTCTTGGGCATTTTGCTCCACCATGGCTTGAAGACTTCAGCCTCATGACATGTCATGTGACTTAGCGTTTCTTGCTAATGACCAGACAGCTTTCTAATTTACCAGTTTTCAGAATTCCAAGAGACATTTATGTGTTGCTATTGGAACTTTATTGACATACTCTGCAGCCATAAGTGATGGCATGATGGCCTGCCTTCATTCTTGGAAGTGCATTTTGGCTTTAAAATGCTGGCACGACCTCCACAGGCAAGGCCAATTCAAACTTTGGCTATATATTGCCGAAGGCCCTCCAGACAGCCTGCACAGATGCTCACTGATAACGGGCTTTCTTATATATGCCTAGGTAAAGGTATCCCCTGCTCGAAAGCCAGTTGTGTCCGACTCTAGGATGTGGGTGCTCATCCCCATTTCTGGCCGAAGAGCCAGCGCTGTCTGAAGACGCTTCCGTGGTCATGTGGCCGGCATGACTAACGGAACGCTGTTACCTTCCCACCACAGCGGTACCTATTTCTCTACTTGCAATTTCTTGCTTTCAAACTGCTAGGTTAGCAGGAGCTGCAGCACTCGCGTCTCAAACTGCTGTCCTGCCGACTTTCTGCAGTTCAGCGTCTTAACCACTAAGCCACCACAGCTCTACTATATATATATTGCTACAGCAGGTTGATACAGCAGGCTTTTAACCCTTAAAGGGTCCTAGAGGATCAGGACACCACTAACTCCTTCAAGTACAATGGTCTTCTGTGATTCCCCCTCTTCAGTTGTCAAAAGTGAGCTGAAAGACAGTGAAGCTCTTGTAACATGACAGATTGATTAAACACTTGACATGCCAAAGCACTGGCTTGGTCTTTGTCCGAAAGACTTTATACAAGCACATTAAGTCCTATTAAAAAGAGGTCTAACCTGATGGTAATATATATTTCTAACTTTTGGTAATTATCTTACTGCAGGGGCGCCAAGGTCGAAGAGGCCATCAAGGGCCCCAGGTATGTACTGTATAAATGCATTCTTATATTTGCAAGAATGTATAGGAGTGCTGTCATATCCTAATGAAAGTATGAGAGGTTGCCTTATAAAGTAATATAATTTTCAGTTTTCAGCCTTATAATACCTCGCTCTGCTTAACATAATTTATGCAAGACAGACATTTCCCAAAAGCCCATGAAAGCCATGTGATTTTAAAAATCTTTCTATTTTAAAATGACTGCAAAATATATAACACCAACAGATATATAGCTTTAGAAAGGGGGGGGGATGAGTAGAATTCATGACGAAATTATCTAACTGTAAATCCCAGAGAGATTAGTGCTCATGGAGGATGACTGTGGCTATGAGACTTAGGCCACAACCCAATACACACTTATTTCCATTCACCTGGAAATAGGTCTCATTGGACTCAGCCTGCACATTGAATTATGCCAGTATTTCTCAAAGTCCTATAGGGGAGTTTACTCCCCAGTAAGTCTTTGCAGGGGAGGGGCAATGTCGGAGGCAGAGCTCCAGGATTGCACCCACCCCCACCCCAAAATGCTTTTTCAACGTACCTGGTTGTCCTGCCAACTTCCTGAAGTGTCCAGGGGGGCTGTGGAGCCTCCGCAGGCCTCCCCAAGGATCTAAACAGCGGCCTTCAGTGGGCAAGTGGGCTTCGGAATGCGATCGCAACTGCCTAGAGCCTTAGGGAGGCCTGTGGAGGTGCCACAGCCCCCCCCCCCCCGAACCTTTCGGGGAACTGGCAGGACAACCAGGTACAGATCCCTGGCATCTCATCTGGTTTTGCCTCCAGTTAATTTCATTTCTCGATGAGTACAATAACTTGAGCATTCTTTTCTGTTGCTACAGGGAAGAAGAGGTTCTCGTGGGCCAAGCGGTATTCTTGGACAGCAAGGATTTAAAGGTCCACAGGTCAACATTAAAACTATTCAGAATTACTGCTTTTGAGAAGTGTTTGATTTGGAAGACACTGAGTGGGAGAGAGGGAAAACTGATCTCATTTGAAAAGGGTGCTATAAAATGGATTCACCTCTTTTTTTTTATATAAGTGGGAAAAACGTGTTGGCACAGTTAAACTAACAAAAGGCACATTGTGCTGGAAAGTCCAGCTAGGAAGCTTTGCATGAGGCTTGTATTCAAAAGTTAAAGAGAGTTTTATTTCTGGAAAAACATCTTTATAGGAAAGGATGGAAGTGGCTCCTCCAGCTTGTTTGTTTAGCTGCATCTCTTTGAGAGGAGGGAGAGAAAGAGAGCAGAAGAAAGTGAGGCCTAAGCTTAACACTCTGGGTAACCAAAGAGCATACATTACCAGATAATTCAAAGAGAGAACAACTTGTCCCTTGACCGCTATCTAACCCAGCGATTTTCAACTGGTGTGCCATGAAAAATCCGCAGGTGTGCTGCAGGTTTTTGGAGCACAGTGGTTGAAAATCGCTGAAAAACTCTTCTGGGTTCTGTGACTCTGTTTTTAGGGCAACTGTCTGTAGTAACGAATTATCTGCCCCTCTTCCTCTGCCGGTTCTAAGGGGACCTAAAATGCTTTGGAGACCTAAAAATGTTGAAGATATTTCCCAAAGGAGAAGGAAAGGAGAGCTTATCATTTGGGTTCCAGAGAGATCATGGGGTGGGGAAACTAACGTTAACATAAAGGGAGATGCTATAGGATTCTCCCTGGCTGAGAGGCCTGTTAAGATCAGCTGGAATATAGTTTCTAAAACACTCCAGTCTTTTCTATGAGTTGGTGCATCTCTGTATTACGTTGTCTCCCCTTATTTGTATGTCACAGCCAGATTTAATGGATTGATGTGTTGAGATCAACTTCCCCTTCTACATTAGATTATAAGCAGTATTGCTTCTAAGGTGCAAGATGTTTGAGGGGTAGTGGTTTTCTGAAAACTCCAGGTTTTCTGGGATGAGATTGATTACCGGTACTTGGAGCCATTGCAAGCTGGTGATATGTGGTGGCAGGCTTATTTAGCCGTGGTTTTTCAGTTATGGACTTCAACTTTGTGTTCTGTGGCCCCTTTAATAAGTGTTTGTTTCATTTGATTGTATGTTGATTGTTGTTTTGCTTTGTTTTTATCTTAGCATGAGTTAAGATAAAATCTGTATGTGGAACTCAATTAGAGATCAAGCTGGCTCCCTCTCTGCCCACCGTCCAGTGGCATCTGAAAACATTTATTTTTCTTAGCTTTCAGAGGTTAAGCGTTGAATTTTATCCCTGCACTACACTACCTTGTTTTATTTATTTTTATTTATTTATTTATTTACAGTATTTTTACCCCGCCTTTTTCCCCGAAGGGACCCAAGGCGGCTATTTATTCTATTACTGCTGCCTAATGCTGTGTGTTTTATTGTGTTTTGCTGTGCTTAATTGTTCTTTTGTTTTTTGTTTATTATATTGTTGTTACAAGAAAAAATAATCTTCAAACGGGAAAAAGGTCACCAGAAATTTCTGTTTATATTTGTTAAAAATCAAACAAAACAAAGATCTTAAAACTGCATAATGTTTCGTTCATACACTCTGAACATTGTTTGACAATGTTCAGAGTGTATGAACAAAATGTTATGCAGTTTTAAGAGCTTTATTGTTTTGTTTGATTTTTAACAAATATAAACAGAAATTTCTGGTGACCTTTTTCCCGTTTGAAGATGATTTTTTCTTGTAATGTAGATGCAGGTCATAACAATTTCCGCTCTTTTTTATATTGTTGTTGTTTTACGTTTTGTTGTAAACCGCTTTGAGCACCTCCCCATGTGGGGAGGGGAAGGCAGGATATAAATATTTTAAAATAAATAAATGAGACAAGTAAAAAAACAGACAAGTAAAACATCATGGCAAGCAGAGCATTCATAATGAGCTAAATAAAGCAACACCACAAGCAGAAACCAGCAAAACATGGGCCAAAAAATTGACTAGCGTACAGTAGAATAAGATAGTCAAAGGAAAGCCAAAGGGAAAAAAAAACCCACGTCTTTACTGCCCACTTAAAAGCAAGCAGTGTAGTGGCCAGCCAGTCCTCAAGTGTGTTGGGGGGGGGAATTCACAGCTGGGAAGCCTCCAAAGAAAAGACCCTTCTCTGTGTTCCTACCAGTCACAACTCAGGAGATGATGGGGCATGGAACAGAGCCGACAATTGCGAATGCGGAATGTGGTCGTTTTGATATCCAGCTCCCAAACTATATAGGGCGTTATAGGAAATAACCAGCACCTTAAATTATGCTTGGAAACATACTGGAGTCCAATGCAGCTTGTAGAAAAGAGAACAAATTTACATAAGAAAAGAACATGAGAAAATTCACACACACACACACACACACACACACACACACACACACACACACACACACACACCTCCTATTGGCTCCACTGAAAACCTTCTTTGTGAGTTGTAGAACCCTCCAAGTCCCACAATGATCCGGACCACCCCTCCCCCTGCTATTTAGCAAGAAAATGCAAGCTGGTGTAGCTAGCATCACATCTAGCTTGCCCCCCAGAGAAAAAAAGTTAGCTAGCAGAGGGAAAGTTCTTCATCAAGATCCAGCAGAACTAGCCGCGCTGCATTTTGCAGCAAGATCTGCTAACACATCTGTGAAGAGAAGTGAAGGCCGATTGTAGGGCTAACTCTTATTTTCATTCATCATTTTCAGTAGGGATGACAAAGCTGTGTTTATGGATTTGTCTGAACGTTAATTTTCTTTTTTGTGATATGTGCCTCTAGGGTACAAGAGGAATTCGGGGAGCGTATGGAATGAAAGGAAATCAAGGAAGCAAAGGTTTTCCGGTATGTAACACTATGTGGGCATTTTTCTCTATTTATTTTTCAAATTTCTATCCTGCTGCATAGTTTAACCTCTCAGAGCAACTTACAGCTTAATTTTCCAATCTAAAACACAATGTGCAAGAAAACCAAGCACAAAACAGTAAAATACACGCAGTGTGAACCGCAACCAAATACTCTCTAGAATGGTAACACCTTCTTGTGCCTCTCCAGTTTTGGTGAATTCTGCCTTATCAAATTCTCTTTATTTGGAAATCCTTGACCAACATATTGTGATACTAGAAAATTCACTTCAGTTGTCAGGGCAGGACCACAATGTTTAATATTTCATGTTTTTTACACAATAAGTCTCCACTAATAGACATCCTTGCATCCATTGTGTATTAGGTTTTTGTCTGACTTAACATAAACAACCTTTTGCCAACCTTTTTTCCCTGTGGATTTTTTTTCTTGTGCCTTTAGCCATTCCAAGAGAGGCAAAAATTCAAAGCTGAATCTTTTTTTCACTGCACAGAGTTGCGGTGATGGGGGGGGGGAGGAGTGTCACTTGCTAGCTTGATGCCTCTTTCGCAGAGGTTTGCAGAACACATTTAAATACCATTCAAAATGCCTCTTACTCTATCAACCTCCTTCTTTTATTTCAGGGCTATCGAGGAGTGGCAGGTCCCACAGGCATTCCTGGGAGGTGGGGAATCAAAGGGAATAAGGTACGACTCAACCAAGAGACTCCATTTACTTTGCCTTCTTGGAAAAAAGCTGTTCTCAGTGTATTAGGTGAAACTGAAAGTAGTTAAGTACAGATGAAGTTAGAATTCAGATGAGTCGGCAGCAAAATGAAAAGTGACATCATTTTGAGGTGGGCTGGGGAAGTCTCAACCAACACCTATATCTCTCGGGTTACTATGATACATAAAAATAAACATAATAAATGGACAATTCTTGGTGGAACTTGTTTTGCAATTTCATCTTCAATATTACCAAGTGCCAATTACCAATAAGCACAGGCTTATTGAGTCTTGCTGTGAATGTTAAACCCCCACCCACACCCTTCGAATCTGTGAAGGTGCCTTGGTAGGAGTATTAATCTTTGCGTTACAGTATCCTGTTCTAAGGCTGCAATCCTATACGCACACTCCTGGCACTCTCTCACCCCCGTTGAACACACTGGCACTTCTGAATAGACATGCACAGGAGGATTGGGTTTACTGAAAATCTTGGGAAAGACTTCATCTATGACAGAACTGATTTCTTTCAACCAGCGCAAGACCTTCACTTGAATCTTATCCCCCCCCCCCCGGGCAAACAGCTGCCACTGGTGGGGGTGGAATGGAAATCCAGATCAGGACCACAGTGGGAGTAAAGGGTTAAAGCCCCCTTCTCCATAGGTAAAGGTAAGGGTATCCCCTGCTCGAAAGCCAGTCGTGTCTGACTAAGGCCGAAGAGCCAGCGCTGTCCGAAGACGCTTCCATGATCATGTGGCCAGCATGACTAATGGAACGCTGTTACCTTCCCGCCGCAGCAGTACCTATCAAGCTTTCAAACTGCTAGGTTGGCAGGAGGTAGGACAGGAGACGGGAGCTCACTCCGTCACGCGGCACTTGGGTCTCGAACTGCTGTCCTATCGACCTTCCGGTCTGCAGTTCAGCGTCTTAACCACTAAGCCACCGCGGCCTAACCCTTCTCCATACCCTGGTCCTAATCTGATCATTTCCCCCTCCCCTGCGAGCTGGTATAGGGAGGGAAGCCAAATGCATAAGCCTCTATTACTTGCTTGATATAATAATAATAATAATAATAATAATAATAATAATAATAATAATAATTTATTTTTATTATTTAGATTTCTACCCCGCTTTCTTCCCCATAGGGGAAATATGTGTCATTTGGCCCTGAGTGAAAGTTTTCTTGTTACTCAGATGCATGGAAAACGGAATACTCCTGCTTTCACAGCTGGAAAGTACCGGTATTTATTTTGCTCAGTGGGTCTGATTTGTTACTGCGCTGACATGCAGTTTATTCATGTTGTTTCAAGTTTTTTGGCATAGTCCCTTGATTTCAGCCACATGTCGTTCCTGGTGCAGAAACATTTATGACTTTGGGTTGAATCCAAAAACAATAAATCCTGGCTAAGCACCATTGAAATTAACAGGACTTCGGTTTGTCACAATTCTCTTGTCGTCTTAACTATTTTCAACTTTAGTATCAATTTTATATTCCTTTAACAGGGAGAGGCTGGTGATCCTGGGGTGAAGGGGCAGAGAGGCCTACCTGGACGCCAAGGAATGAGGGTTTGTATTTTATCCTATGGTTTGTACTCCAGTTTTGCTCCTGTTAATATTTTTTGCAATGCAAAGGAATTGATCCTGGAAGAAGGATTAGCTGCTGTTTGTAGAATTCTAAATAAAAAGCAAAGCATATTAGGCAAGGAGGAGCAATATATTGTCTTAGAGATTCACGGTCCATATTTACTAAATTTAAAAATAGGGGTTTAATGACTGTGTCGGTCAGTTCTTAAAAGCATCAACGTCTTAACGTTTCACTCTGAAATTTGTACGGAGCTTCGTTAGAAATATGGAGCAAAGGCATTCGCCCCCCTTTCGCAGCTTCTGGCTGGAGAGTTCTTATAGGAGCAGTATATTTTCTGGCTGTCCATTTGCATAGAACGTTTGTCAGAATTCACATTTGGTGTGGCTGCAAAATACCAAAATAGAAGCATTGAAAAGTCTTGCGGACAAAAATGACAAACAGAAATGAAACTCTGTTTTAGGGAGATGGTGGTGCTGATGGATTTGGTGGACCAGGAAATAAAGGAATGAAGGTGAGTGTATAAAGGGATATTAACTTTAAACATTAAAAAATGAAGGATTGGCCTCTTAGGGAGATGTTCTCTAAGATGGAACCACTGAGGACTAACCTCGACACTAACAGGAGTTTATTGTTATCCATGGATCTGTCTGTTTGGCTCTTGTGCAATGTTTTTTTTTTAATTAATATGTGCTAACTTGCTCTGAGCCAGCCATGTGAATTCTAGCATCTAACAGAGAGGTCAGATTAGGTCAGTGTAACTCCTTCATATGTTCACACGATCTGCATGTGCTGACTAAAACCTCTGGGTTTTATTATGGAAGGTGATGACAATTGGCCCTGAGAGTCTGAGGTCAAACTAGATCGAAGTGATATAGTGGGCGAATCTTATTAGAAGTCCAGAAAGTGAAGATAAAGTAGAAAGATAAAGGGCTGGTTTCCCCTGTGAACCAAGAGAGTGGGTAACTGGAAGAGACTTTTGTATGAACCGAAGCTGAAAGAGAGAGAACTGATTTGCACTTTCTTCCTTGGAATTGCTGCTTCTATTATGGAAAGTGTTGTTCTTAAAACAACAGGATGCTCATGAATAAGATCTGTTTCTATCATTGTGAGTTACAGGGGCAAAACGGATTTCCTGGAGCTATGGGACAGAAGGTATTGTACTTTAAAAAAATGAAAATAATTGCATGTCTGCTTCACGGAATACTTTGCATTCATTGTAACTGGAGGTTCTTGTGATACACACACACACACACACACACACACACACACACACACACACACACACACACACACACACACACACACACACACAGAGTGATCCTTGTGTGCTTTAGGAAACTGCAAGCATGTTGCCGTGCTCAAGGATCTCCTTCACCAAATGGATAGTCAGTGCTCTCAGCACAACATGCACTGGATACAGGTTCCACCCACCCACCCCTCCAGTTCTGCGCCCTTTTGTGCATGTAGGACTGCATCCAAAAGAATGATCCACAAACCGTTTCCATACAGCGATCACATGCCAGATTGGAGAACCTGTGATTCTCACTTTCCTCTTTGTACTTGGGTATGGCTACCTGAGCACAAAAACAGGCACAGTTTCATCACAGGCACAAAACATCCCCTACGACACATGTGCAGAGCAATGGTCATTCTTCTACTCAATGTACCAGCTTCAAGCCATTGTGTCCATGCTGAAGAGAAAAACAGCCGTTTAAGCACGTGTGCACTGTTCAGACTGCCGAACTAGGGGTGTATTTGTACTGAGGCATCCATACTCATGTGCAGAAAAAAATGTGTGAAATGACTCTGTGTTCATGTGCGAACATGCTCTGCACTGCTGCTAGTTGTATATGGTATTGTTCCTTGGCAGCCTTTGCTACTCTGTTTTTGTATTTTTCGTCCTTGTGGTCAGTGGCAACCTTGGGAAGGACCCAGTACTCTGGCGGGGCCCACCGCTGATGCCTGCTGTGGCCCCTGGTGAGGACTGGGCCAGCCAGTGACTAGCAGCCACTGGCTGTGAGTGCCCCCTCCCCGTATCATGGTGGTGAACATGGGGGGTTTCTTTCATTATTGGCAAGCTGGCAGCAACATGAACATCATTCTAGCTGGCAGCTGCTTCCAACCAAGTCCCCACCACCACCACCACCACCACCACCACTGTGCCCCATGTAGTATTACACTGTTGTGTGAGGCATTGTGGTGGGGGAGAAATGGCAGCCAGCGACCACCAACTAAGACACTGCTGTTGTTGCTGCCATTTTGTGGAGAATGAAGACACCTGTGTCTGCCACTACGGGAAGAGGAGCTGTCCACTCAGTTAGGACAGGGCCCACTAGCTAATGCCTTGCCTAGGGGCCCCTCAAACCTGGAGACAGCCCCACTTGGGGTACTTTGGTAGCAAGGTAGGATAGAAATATTTCAGTAAATAAATGTCTGTGAAGCTTCTAATAGTCCCCCCCAAAAATGTATTTATTTAGGGTGACATTGGCAACACTGGAATTCCAGGAGAGCGTGGACCAAACGGCATCCATGGGCAAATGGCAAGCCAAATCTTTATCAACATGGATTTTGTGTCTTAGATGGGTTTGTAAAAATGTTAACATTTAAGAAATCACACCAGTTTGTTTTTACATACATGCTGCATGATCCATATCTGGGGCAGTCATGATGGAACACTTGGATTTAAGCTATTCATATAATAAAGACCAGTGTGTTGTAGTGGATAAGTGTAGTGGATAAGTGGATTTGGACTACGAAGTTCCAGGTTCAAATCCCCACTCATCTATGAAGCTTACTAGATGACCTTGGCCCAGTCACCTATCTCATATGGGTGTTTTGAGGATAAAATGGAGAAAACCCCATGCATGCCACCCACGGATCCTTGGTGAAAGGGTGGACTAACATAAGAACATAAGAAGAGCCCTGCTGGATCAGGCCAAAGGCCCATCCAGTCCAGCTTCCTGTATCACACAGTGGCCCCACCAGATGCCTCAGGGAGCACAAGACAACAAGATAAATCCTGTTTCCGGCTGCCACTCCCCTGCACCTGGCACAGAGAAAACCTACTTCTAAAACCAGGAGGTTGCTTATGGCTTGTACCCTGTGATGGTCTTTTCCTCCATGAATCTGTCCAAACCCCTTTTAAAGGCATCTAGGCCAGGTGCCATCACCACATCCTGTGGCAAAGAGTTCCACAGATGAATTACACGCTGGGTAAAGAAATATTTTCTTTTGTCTGTTCTAACTCTCCCTCCACTCAATTTTAGTGCATGTCCCCTGGTTCTGGTGTTGTGCGAGAGGGAGAAGAATTTCCCTCTATCCACTCTCTCCATCCCATGCATAATTTTATACGTCTCAATCATGTCCCCCCTCAGGCACCTTTTTTCTAGACTGAAAAGCTCAAAACGCTGTAGCCTTTCCTCATAAGGGAGGTGCTCCAGCCCACGAATCATTCTGGTCGCTCTTTTCTGCACCTTTTCCAGTTCAACTATATCCTTTTTGAGGTGTGGAGACCAGAACTGGACACAATACTCCAGATGTGGCCTTACCATCGATTTGTACAAAGGCATAATGATATTGGCCGTTTTATTCTCAATCCCTTTTTTAATGATCCCGAGCATGGAATTGGCCTTCTTCACAGCCGCTGCACACTGGGTCGACACTTTCATCGACCTTTACCGGACCCGCCCATGCTCCTCCCCCTTAAGGGGCGATCGCTCCGTCCTGGTCGACGATCTGGTAAGCCCAGCCATCTCTCATGTGTCGGTTTCTCTGAGAGCATGGTATGCCACAGTTTTACAAAGCGGTTTTCAGTTGACGGGAAAAGTTTGCCTTTCAGTGTAGCGCTATTTTGAGCTAGCTGCTAGCTGCAAAATTTACAGTAGGTCCTTATGTAGTAAGTCCATGTGAGAGCCATCAAAAAGAAAAAAAAAACAGAGCAAAGCTGGCAACCAATTATAAATGAAATTTCAGCAAATATCCACTTCCAGTCAACTACAACTCTCTCACATTTCCACCACCACTTCTTATTATGTAACAGTAAGACCAGTATGTACTGTATTACACAACCCCTCTAACAAAAAACATCATTTTTAAAAAAATGACCATAATAAGGTTTTTGCAGGGCTAAATCCCATCTGTGTAATAATTTGAGAGCGCTCTCTCAAACCAGTGCTGAAATTTAGCTGAAGAATCTTTTGTGCCAGGAGTCAGTCCAAGTCTGTGTTGGAATATCTTCCTTTATGTCTTTTCGAAATCAATGAGACCTCTGAGTAGATATGCATACAATTGCACTGTTATTGACTTTCGTGTATCTTGCTGGTTGGATCATTCACTTTTCCTCTAATATAAAATTGAAATTTTATATTTTATATTAAATTTTATATTTATAAAAATTGTATATTTTTATAGTGGTCAAAACCTTACTGACATTTTTTAGGCTCCTGCAGGCACTACTGGCTTGAAGGGTACACCAGGAGATCATGGTCCTCCGGGACATAGGGTATGAATCTCTCACATTTGCTTTGTGCACCTTTATTTGGAAAACTCATTCATTGTGAAAAAGAGCATGATGCAATAGCAATTTTAAGCTAAATGCTTGTTTTATAGGTATATTATAGAGGTCTAATTAAAACATAATCACTTGCCACACATTACGTTATGGGCTATGCACACATGTACGTTTCAGGACTGTGTGGTTGTATTATTGTTATTAATAAAAATTTATATTCAAATTTTCAACCAAAAATTCACAAAGCAGTTTGCATAGCAAAATAAATGAAAAGAAAATGAATGAAAAGAATGTTTTACACATGTATCATAGAAATAGATTGTGTTGTGCTTGTGCTATTATGGAAAGCAGTTATGAATGTAAATTTAAACAGGAAGAGCACCCATTTCCTCCCAGCACACAGGTGTACACATTTGTGTATATACACCCGTGGGCAGAAATGGTTTAATAAGAAGAATACCTTGATTTAATTGTTTGCTTAGGTGTTGAAAATATATATATGAATGTGCGCACGCGCACGCGCACACACACAATATTTAATATTTATTAATTTATTAATATCTTATTTTATATATATAATTGTCATTATTAGTATAAGTACGCTTACCATTCGTACCGGAAATTCTGGGACAGTCCGGGAACCCGAGCTTGGGTCCCGGATTTGTCCTGGAACGTTTCTGGGCCAGTGCAAACCCCCAAAGATTGGGGGGGGCTTTTAAAATTTTAAAACTTATCTTTTTTGCTGGCGGTGGCCATCTTGGATCTCACGAAACCTCGTGAGATCCAAGATGGCGGCGCCCAAATCTCGTGTGGGCATGAGGCAGTACAGTACTGCCTCATGTGCCCTTATGAGATTTGACTGCTGCCATCTTGGATCTCGCGAGATCTTATGAGATCCAAGATGGCCACCGCCAGCAAAAAAGCTAAGTTTTAAAATTTGCAGCTGCTTCTTGCTGCTGCCGGTGGTAGGTGGCGGCTGGAGGGGGACTGGAGGCTGCTGGGCTGTTTCAGCAGTTCCAGTGTTGATTTCTTCATGTCCTTTTTTTCTATGCTTTCTTTGACACTCCTTGTGAATGTGTTCACCTGTTGATTTGCCATTGTCCTCACATGCTGTCACTCTCCGTTGCCTTAACCTGCCCTCAGTTATGTCATCATGTAGTAAAACCTGACTGAGATGATGATGTGATGATGAAGTAGCCTTGTGATGTGAACCTGTTCTCTGTCTGATCCCTAATTGGCAAAGATGGTGTCATCCAGGAACGAAAAAGAAGCAGCATCCAAGGCAAAAAAGAAAGAAAGAAAGGCACCAAAGCAGCACTAACCATCAGGAGAAACAATGACACTGATTAATTAGCCAAATTAATTAATTTGGCTAACTAAAATAAATAAATAAATAAAATTCCGGGCGCCCTTCGGGCAGCAAAAGGGCACTTCACGCCCCCCAAAGATTTTTAAAATTGTATTAATTAATTAATTAATTGTGTGTGTGTGTGTGTGGGGGGGTGTCCCGGTTTAGAACCGGGAAAATCTGGTAATCCTAAGTATAAGGTATATTGAGTTTACAGTCTCAAAATTGAGCACCTTAAAATTCTAAGACCTAAAATACTAATAAGTCACCAGAACAGGTAACTGTACTGAATGGTCAGTCATTCTATAGTTGCCTCACCTAATGGATTCTCTTTATTATTATTATTATTATTATTATTATTATTTAATATATTATTATAATTATATAATAATAATAGTATTTATATACCGCTTTTCAACAAAAAGTTCACAAAGCGGTTTACAGACAAAATCAAATGATTAAATGACTCCCTGTCCCAAAAGGGCTCACAATCTTTATACTTCGTTAGGGCTGTGATCCTAGACATAATTACCATGAACTCACACTATACACACTTATCCATTGAACTCAGTGGGGTCTCACTTCTGCGTAGATGTGTGTAGGATTGTGCTGTTACAATTGTGGCTGTGTTTAGGAAGCTGTTTCTTGTAGTAGTTTCTTCAGATAACCTACTTCCCCCCTTTTTCTTCCAGGGTGTTAAAGGCGCAAAAGGTGTGGCTTCCTTTTCAGTATGTATCTCTCTCATGCCCCTTTATATATTCAGGAAGAACTTCTCAGAAATTTGCTCAGATGACACATGGTGTTTTCTTCCTTTTGTCCCTCTGCAGCCATGTGAGCTCATTGCCTATGTTCGGGAACACAGCTGTAAGTACTGACTCAATTAGTCCTGTGCAGACATTTAGTTACTTATGGGGGGGGGTGTTGGATGGGGGGGATCATTATTTTCATGGATGGATCACTACTGGTTCCCAAAAGGACGGTCTCCAAGGGGATGGTGAACCCATTAATATGGTCCCATCCCAGAGGCTTATGGATCTGAAAGCTTTCCCATCAGCTCTGGGGAATTATTGAACTGATCTGGAGTTATGCAGACTCAGGGAACAGGCCAAAGAATGGATGGGTGGTATTTTTGAAGAGACATTTGAACATGTTCTACATAATAATATATTATTTTCTGTCTTTCGTTTAGCTTGTTACAAAGGTAAGTCCTTAACAATACACTATATATCCAAATGCATTAATCTGACTTCTCCTATGCACACTTTCCTGGGAGTAAACCTCACTGAACAGATTGGAATTTACTTTTTGTCATCTGACACAGCTACCATGCAATCTTAGCTCCATGACGTTTCACTAGACAAGCTGGTATCCACTGAATAGATCCAGCTTGATGATGCTGAGGCAGTTCCAAGTGTCTTCCATATGATAAGATGCGGCCTCTAGACTCACACTTTTCTATCATTTTAAGAATTTTTATCATTTTAAGAAAAGGGATATGTTTTCTCTGGGTGTTTTTTGTTTGTTTTGTTTGTTTTCATTCTTAGCTCTTCATCCCTTTTAGAGAACAGAGGGGAAAGGAATGACAAGGAGTGGGGAAAAGACCACACAAAACACCTTGTCCAACTAAAAAAGCCAGAAATAGTAAATTCTTTTCTCAAGCAGATACACTTTGAGAGGTTTACAGTGCAATCCTATGCATGTCTCCTTGGAAGTAAGTCTCACTGAGTTCAATAGGCCTTCTCCCAGGTAAGTGTGTATAGGATTGCAGCTTTAATGTTTCTCATTGGTCTCCACAGAGATGTGGAGTAGGGACATACACTGGGCATGATTCAGATAATGCTAAGCCCTCTTCAGTCCCATGGTTTTAAATGTGAGAATAAACCACGTCATACAACGCTCTCACACTGAGATCACTGGGAGTTGGGGCTTACCAGGATCCGTCCTGTTTTTGCATCCCACTGAGCATTTATTGTCAAAGGCATTTTACATTGCTGGTGGCTTTATATCTATTGATTGATTCAGTTGTTTAGCAGTGGGCTTATAAACCTGACTCCATTTACCCGTATTTTTCGCACTATAAGACGCACTTCCCCCCAAAAAAACATAGGGGGGAAAAGCGTACATCCTATGGTGCAAAGCCTGGGCTTGGGAGCGCTTCGGGGAGGCCTGTGGGGGCTTCGGGGAGGCCTGCGCGAGCCTCTGCAGGCCTCCCCGATGTTTAGTTCAGCCGAAAACAGCGATTTTCGGCCACTTCCGGAAATGGCTGAAAATCGCTGTTTTCGGTCAAACTGAAGATCAGGGAGGCCTGCAGAGGCTCGCACAGGCCTCCCCGAAGCCCCCACAGGCCTCCCCAAAGCGCCCCCAAGCCCAGGTAAGTAAAAAATCTTTTTTTCTCTATTTTATGCTCCATAGGATGCATGCGTCCTATAGACTGATGCGTCCTATGGAGCGTAAAATACGATAATTTACGTAGGTAAATGTATTTTTATTTATTTTAATATCCTCATATTTTGGAATACTGGCATATCACTTTGGAGTCCGTTGTGGAAAATTGGTCTATCAATTTAAAATATAAATGAGACTGTCTTGCAATGATTTTGCCGTGTAGTGAATACGACTATGTGGCCTGAGTAAGATCATTATGTCATGCTAACAAAAAAAGTGGAATTAAGTGTGCATTCAAAAATGAATAATTTGCCTTATGAAATATCTGGGTCTTCTTTGACCTCTAGGAACAATGGAATGTCCAGTATATCCAACTGAATTACTGTTTGCCTTGGATGTATCCCAAGATACCACACCCCAATTATTTGAACGAATGAGAGAGATCATTATAACAATCGTGAACGATACCAAAATCAGAGAAAGCAATTGCCCAGTGGGGGCCAGAGTGGCTGTCGTGTCTTACAACTCGGCTGTCCACCATCTAATCCGCTTCTCTGACTTCCACACGAAGGACCGATTGCTCCAGGAACTCCAAGCTCTTTCTTATCAGAGATCCACAGACAGACGGGATATTGGTGGATCTATGAGATTTGTTGCCCGAAATATCTTCAAGAGAACTCTCCAAGGTGCTAATGTGAGAAAAGTTGCTATATTTTTTAGCAATGGTCAGTCTAGCAATCCACTTTCTATCAACACAGCAGTCCTGGAGTTCAGTGCATTAGATATCGTTCCAGTGGTCATGGCTTTTAAAAACATCCCAGAAGTGAACCATGCTTTTGCGGTGAGAAACTATTTTTCTTCTTTCTATTCAAGAAAAATGTCTCTAAGGTTTTATAATACAATGGACCTGATGTAATCTTTTGTGGGGTACAGCCTGCTTCATCAGATGCATGTGAAGTGATCTACAGTCCAGAAAAGCTTGTGCTACAATACATTTGTTAGCATTTAAGTTTCCACAAGTCTCTTGTTTTTCCCACAGCAGATTAACATGGAACTTTTTGGAAGTTGTTTATAGATCTGTGTAACCAAGTATTTATTTAACTAAACCTGAAATCAGGTTGACCCATACTTGCTTTCATCCCCCACTCTGAACTGGCTTCATAGTGATCCCTTGCAGTCAATGAGATCTGATTGCATGATGGCGTAAGCCAAATTGGAGTGTGAACAATGCTACCTGCCCTCGCTCTTGTGAATAAGAATAAAGAATGAATTTCTTATTCTTTTATGAATAAGAGAAAAGAAAAAATGGCAGCCAGTAGCACTTTGGTATGCTCTTGCCACTGGTGCCAAAACAACCAGAAAGTAGACTGAATTTCATAGGTCCTCCCCACTACGTTGCCAAAATCCCCCCCCCCACTTCATAGCCTTCACACAGGGTGGCAAAGTGTTGGGGAACATTTTAGCTCAGCACTCACCACAATGCTTAAAAGCACATCAAATTGGTATTTCCGTCTTCCCTGCTAAGCATTCTGCAACTCAAACATGGTCCTTCTTAGTCTTAGAACAAGAGTGGGCTGCCATATTTGAGAAATCTAAAGTGTAGATCGAATTACTCCAACAGAAATTAAGGCTGTCTTGACACGATCCAAGTTTTTATTTAAAATATCCACTTTGGTTCCTTTTCATTGGGGGAGGTTGGTGGCAAAGACTTTAAGGCCCACATTTCTCGCTTGCCCACCAATTGAAGCTTTTTCATTTTTATTTCTAGATAGATGATTCTGGACAGTTTCAAATCCTTGATGTGCCTGGTCGGGGAGATTACAAGTCGTCGTTACACAGACTTCAATTGTGTACCATTTGTTATGGTATGAAGCATAACCTGTTTACAATTATCTTTTACAAGAGGCAGCTGTATTTTATAATAGGTCATAAGCCTGACTAATCACAATTGGAGTGACTCTTGTTTTTTTAACTAACTATGGCAACTGTTCCCATGTATTGTACTTATGTACAGTGGACCCCCGCTATCTGCGGATCCATCTCAATATGGAATATGGGTTTAAAGGGCATACGCAGAGCTGCTCTTTGTTGTTCATCGTAAGAAACAATGAATGAATGAATGAATGAAAGGTTAATTAATGAAAGGTTCACCCACCCTTTGTCAGTGTGCAGGAATTGGATCCCCTTTTCTTGGACCATGTGAGTAGCTAAAGATAGGGGAAAAAAACCAAGTATCTTGTGTTCAGAGATTTTCTTTGTTTTCTGCTTGGCACAGATTTTTAAAAGACAATTTTGTCAAACCCTGCTTTGGGACAATCCTGTTTTCTTTTCAGCTGTGTCTTGTGTTTTGATCATTTGCACCACTTCTCTGTTTGTTTTCCCTTGTTTATCCAGCCTAAAGCTCTGGGTTTTTTTTTTTTTTGTTATTTCTTGCTTTTTATTGCTTGCTTGATCTAGTCGTGCTTTCTCAGACAGCTCAGTCCTTGCTATTGATTTTGTTTTCGGTTTTGTGCAAATGGGAATCCCCTAGATTTTGGAAGCCCATTTACAAAACAGGGAGGAAGGTTTCCAAGGTGGTTGCTATCTTGCTTTTTCCCCTGCCTTAGTAATGGTGGTGGTGATCTACCAAAATTGCCCAAATACCTCCCAAATCAACCAGTTGGGAGAATGCACTCCCTTTAGTAGGCCTGACATCTAGGCTCATGTCTTTCCAGGCCCAGATACCTGACTAGATCTTTAGACAGAATAGAGAATCTCACATGCAGCTTCTTAGATGACCCTCACTGTACATAAAGAGTTGTCTTTTAGGGAAAAAAATAAAGAGTTTTCTCTGGGGAATGGTGCTTGCTCATGACAAAAAGTGGTGCTTGCTTCATTTGCAGATAAATGTGAACCAAGTGCTGCTTGTAAGCATACTAGAAGAACCTCTCCACCGCAGGAATATGTGGATGCTGCTTTCATTTTCGATAACTCACAAACAGTGAGTCATGGTGAATTTGAGAAGATGAAGGATTTCTTAAGCAGAGCACTGGACAATTTAGATGTTTCCTCTGAGCCTGCAACATCTTCTGTAGGTGATAGGGTGGCTGTGGTGAGCTACGCCGCTCCAGCGGTATTTCAGTCGCAAGAGCAGAAAACTCCAGTGAAGACAGAGTTTGATTTGGTGACTTACAGCAGTACACAGTTGATGAAAGAGCATATCCAAGAATCAGTTCACCAGCTGAATGGAGGAGCTGCTGTGGGGCGTGCCATTCAGTGGACCATCAATCACATTTTTTTAAACGCTTCTCGACCAAGGAAGCACAAGGCTATCATTGTTATATCTGCGAGACAAACGAGTCTGTGGGACGAAGAATTGTTAAAGAAAGTGTCCCTGAGAGCCAAGTGCCAAGGCTATGCCCTGTGGGTCCTTTCATTAGGACAAACATACAGTCGCCCAGAACTCGAGGAACTGGCAAGTCTTCCCTTGGAACAGCACTTGATTCAACTTGGCAGAATTCACAAGCCCGAACTGGAATATGCAGTTATGTTCCTAAAGTCATTTCTACGCCTCCTTCGGAGTAAGTGATTGTTGATTATTTTTAAAGAAGACTTTACATGATAAGCTTTGATCACAACATTTGCATTTGCCTCAATTTAGCATAGCAGCACATTCCCACCTAATGAGTGGGGGAATGCATGGAGCCTTGCCCATGCACAACCTAGCTATGGGAGGTTGGCTGTACTTGTGTACATACTTTATCCCCCAATCAGGGAGCAGAGAGAGCATGACCCTGCCCATCTGTTTTCCACCATCCCTTTAACTGGCTCTTTCAGCTATCCTTGCCTCTTTTGGCTGGTGATACGAAGTAGAGAAGTGTCAGGGAAAACCAATTCATGGCATGAAGAGATGCACACTGCAATGACATTGCTGCCATGCATTTGGGCTTGGGTCCCAAACTGTTTGTAATCCAGGCTCTGGATCAATTTTTCAGGTGTCTGGCAGAAATTAATTTGTGTTTTTTCTGCATTGTAAGACTCAGGGAAGGGAAGAAAAATTAGAAAAGTGTCTAAAGCCATAGGAATGCATTGGAACGAGTATTTCCAAATGTCTTACGTATTATTGCCATGTTCTGCTGTCACGACCACAGACACGTTCAACAACTATCCACCAGCTGAACTGAGAACAAAATGTAAGAAGATCAGCTCTCAAACATCAAGATACAGTTCAAGGAGTCTAAGTCTCATGTAAGTCCTGTAATCTTCATAATCGTATGACAATTAACGAGCAAAATTCTCATCAATATGAGTGTGGGGGAGGGGGGCAAGGGCCTCATTGCACTTCCTGTGGAATCCTGGTTGATGGCGGGTGGTCCACTCAATGTCGCGAGTGTGCTGTAGGTTTTGCCTTCTGGCAAGAGAGTCCTCAAGTGTCATATTAGATTCCCCCAGAAGTGAAGGGGAATTATCCATTTTTATGGGAGAAAGTAAAAGGGTGCAGTACAAACTACTGCTGAAATGGAGCTAAAAGCAGCCATCTACTCTGGCTGGAAGAAGGTCATTTCCCTTGACCTCTATCCTTCTCTTTCCTGGGGACATCATTCTTGCTGGAGAAGACAGGTTGCATTTTGCTGTTCCAATGAAGGGTAAGAGAGTATGCCAGATAGCTCTCTGAAATGCACAGGATCATTTTCATGGCTTTGGTGGCTTTCCCCTGTCATGGCTTTTCCCTCCCACCTTCCTTCTGCTCTCACCCGTGCCTCTTCACAGCTTCCAGTTTAAGGCAACGACGCCATCTTTATTGTTCTTTTTCCCTAGCAAGGAAGAGAGTGAAGAGCAGTGGGTAGTGGGTTTGGAGTAAAGGGAGAGTAGGAGAGAATCCCCAGAGAATGGACTTTTGTTACAATTGGCCTTCAAAGCAGGACAGAAATGGCCAAACAGGATCAAAGCAAACCGTCTGCCATGCATATATATTTAATTAAAATATAAATAACATTTCAGCAGTTCAGGCTGGAAAACTATGATGAATGTTTTGGGAAACATTTTCCGATCAGAACTATGGTCTCACGCCAGAGAATTAGAGTGCAAAATCTTCATGGAAAAGACTTCATAGATGTTGGAGCCTTCTCGTACATTTTGATAAATATGAAGAGGCCTGATGGGTCTATAGTAATCCAGCTTTATGAATCTTCTTGTAACGTCATCTAGAATTTGCTTGGGACATTTTTCAGATGATTGGAAATCATCCTGATGCTGATGTCCGTAGTCCTCCTGATGAAAAGAAAACTGTTCTTCGTTGTTGGACAGAAGGAATCAGCAGTGTGTGTGTGTGTGTGTGTGTGTGTGTGTGTGTGTGTGTGTGTGTGTGTGTGTGTGTGTGTGTGTGTGTGTGTGTGTGTGTGTGTGTGTGTGTGTGTGTGTGTGTTTAAAGAAGACTGTATGTTGTCAACTACATCCATTCTTCAAGTCTCTTGTCCCTTTCAAAGATGTACAGAAGATTGCCCAATTGCTGGGTATTCCAGGAGAAAACAGAGTATGCTATCTGAAATCCATGAAACGATTCTGATTATTTTCATCATTTTAAAGAAACGTGTAGTATATTATTTTCAAAACCAGGGCACATCTAATGAGAACATAAGAACATGTGAGAAGCTCTGCTGCATCAAGCCAAAAGCACATCTAGTCCAGAATCCTCTTTCCCATGAATGGTGGCCCACGGCTGCTTCTGAGAAGCCCCCCAGCAGGAGAAAAAGGCATACTTCTCTCCCACCACCTGTCTCTGGCAACTGGCATTCAGAGGCATACTACTACTGCTGAACCTGGAGGTAACACATAGTCATCATGACTAGTAACCATTGATAGACCTATCTGCTATAAAGTCGTCCAATTTCCTTTTGAAGCCATCCAAGCTAGCGGCCATCACCACATCCATGGATGAATTCCACAGACTAATTGTATCTGCACGAAGACATACTTCCTTTGTTCCATCCTAAATCTCCAACCCTCTGTTTACCTGGAATGGATGTGAAGCTGACCAGCCTTTCATTTTCCAGCCCTCCCCCCCGATCCCTTGTTAAGTGTCGGTGTTACATTGGCTGCCTTCCAGTTCAGATTGTTTTAAAAGACAAGTTACACATAATTTTGTCAGAAAATCAGCAGTTTCACATTTGAGTTATTTAAGAAGTCTTGGGTGGATGCCATCTGGAACCAGTGTTTTTAATTTGTTGATATGCCCTAGAACCTCATCCCTGGCCACTTCTATTTGATTTGGTTCTTCAGACTCCCTCCTTGAGACACCCCTTCAGACTCCCTCGAGTCCCTCCAGATCTTCTCTAGTGAAGACAGATGCAAAGAATTCAGCCAGTTTCTCCTCAATCACCATATCCTCTTTATGTTTTCCTTTTATTTCCTCATTATCTAACAGTCCAATGATCAACTTGCCAGTTTCCTACTTTTGATGTATTTAAACAAATTTTAATTGTTTGCCTTGATGTTTTTAGCCATGTGCTCCTCACATATTTTTGCATCCCTTGTTGTCAATTTATGTCTCTTTTGTTCCTTGCTTCATCTGGGCAAGACTTCTATTTTCTTAAGGAAGACTTCTTCCCTTTTCTAACTTCCTTGACTCCACTTAAGAGCCATGCTAACACCCTCCTCAACCTGGTGGTGTATCTTCTAATCAGTGGTATACATTCTTGTTGAGCCTCTGTTACTGTGGTTTTAAATAACCCCTATGTACTCTGGAGAGATTTGACCCAATTGACTTTCCCTTTCAGCTTCCTTTTTACTAGTCCCTTCATTTTTTTAGAAATCCGCTCTTTGAAGCTTCTTTGAAAACTTCCCAGTTCGCGTATATGTTGAACTACAGATAGCACTATGGTCATTGTTCCCTATTGGTTCAATAACATTTACATCTTGCACTGGGTCCTAGATGCCATATAGGGTTAAGTCTAGAGTCACCTCCCCTGTTATTGGTTCCAAGACCAACTGTTTTAGGGCACAGTCATTTACTGTCCAATCCTATTTCCCACCATTGGCACCAACCAATGGTAGTGGTGGGGCAATCAGGAAGCCTGCCAGAGGTAAGTAAACACATGTTTACTTACCTGTAAAAGTTGTTTTATTTACCTGTGCGTAGGCCCCCAATGGCCTATGGGTCTCAGTGGACCCATGACAGCTATATAGCTGGTGTAACTCCAAGGAGAGAAAGGGGGCAGGGCAGACTGAAAAATGAGGGATAGGACCTGACGTGTGCATTTGTCCCCAAGATCCTCCCCGCCCCGCCCCCACCGCCAACTTACCAGAGCCTGCGGAGTCTCCTGGAGCTGCTGCCATGCACGCCGTGCTTCTCCCCATGTGCAGCAGTAGCCCGGCAGTACAATACCTTGATAGAATTGGGGCCTTAGTGTACCCAGAAACGGCCACTACCCCCTTAAGGGGTGTGTTGACCTTGGCGACAGCACTCCCCGGAGGGCCAGAGCAACCCTCAGCAAGTAAAAAAAAAGAGAGACTTTTTTCCCCAGTGGCGGCGTGATCCCAGGAGTGCTGCCACTGTTGCCGCCCCACCCCCACTTACGACCTCCCAAACCCGTGGGGAGGACTTCGAGAAACGCTGATCTAGAACATTTACACCTTTATCCCTTGGGGATGCTTTGGCCCAAGCCAGATGCTGCCCAGCTCCTGTCAGCTTTACCCCAGGGGTCAATGTAAAAGCTGCTCTGCAACCTTTAATGATGTATTAATGGGTTTTGAAAGATGTATCAAAGATGTATTAAAGATTTTTATTAAAATAAAATTTGTCTTTTTGATATTTTTTTCCTTTACTTGGGAAAGCAAGGGCAATATTGGGGAGAGGTGAAGGAAAAAATGGGGGGAAATGAAGTGGTAGTAGATGAGGATTACAATGTAAAAAAGAAAAAAAGATTGCCAGTATCGGAAATTGAGAGTTAAGATTAGATGTGTGTGTTTATGCATGCATACATATACAGGATCATACACAAAATGGCCTTTAACATTTGTAAGGACCAATACCTTTGTGTTTTTATCATCTGGTATACTAGGTAACAAACCCATCTTTTTGGAAAATGTCATTTTAACATCTACACCAGTTTTTGATCAAGAAATAAGTGAAAATGTGTCACAGGGCCAAATGCCAAGGAATTTCAACAGCCTCTGAAGACAGACATACTATATGACAAGAATGCTCATATTGTCATTTCTGAAGCCACTCAAAATAAAAAAAGGATTCACCTGAGCCCACTTTCCATTCAACAGGCACAACAACAATGTTCTTCCATTGTGTAAAAGTTTTCATTAGTGTTTGTAGAACAGCCCTAGTGGCTATTTGCCTGCCCTTCACAGTTTCATTTGGATGCAGGCTTTACTACTGCTGATAAAACTGTCTCGTTAAGCCAATACATTTGGCATGTAAGATATAACTTAAACCATAAAGTCATGTCTCTTGTCAAGGAACGACAGAAAACTGTAGGAGACATAAATAAATACAGCTGCCCATAGGAATGAATTAGAACACTGAGCCAGTCTGATAAGGCCCAGCTGTTCAATGCAGACATGAAGTGTTTCTAATTTATCTTATTTATTGTTTTATAGGTTGTGAACTTTTTATTTTTTGATCTTTGTGAGCCACCTTGGGCATTTGCTTTGGCATTGAATAAGGCGGGGTATTTTTTTAAAATAAATAAATAAAATACATGTGATTATTGTTCCTCTTAGGGAAAAGGTTTCACATAGAAGCAATATTATATCAATCGGATTTAATGAAGGCATGTCACATTAAAGTTTTGGTTCAAAGGTAGGTTCCTATAAAATATTCCTGTGACAAAAGTGATAACACTGGAACACTGGAAATTATAGACTAGATTACAGTTTTTCCTCATCCAGTGGTATGCGTACCACTGGTGGTATGTGAACCAAGTGTGAGTGGTATGTTGACACTCACCTGGCAAGATGGCGGCTACCATTGCGGCCGCACCAGAGTTCTGAAAACAACAGTAAGCGGCCCCGGGCGCCCAGCAGAGCTCAAGCACGTGGGTTTCCTGCACTGGAAAATGCCCTCTTGTCCATCCTAACCATCTTACAATCGTTTTCAGAGCTCCATCGTGGCCGAAAACCAGGAAGTGGTGATGACATCATCACCAGTTACTTTCAGTGGTACGCGGTGGGACAGCAGCCCCAGGGGTGGTACGTGGTCCCAACGTTGAGAACCCCTGGACTAGAGGGTCCTAATGTCCATATTTACTTCATATTAGGTTTAGGTAGGTCAAACCACTCACAAATTCTTGTCATATTTGGCTTCCATATTTGGCATATTGGAAGGATCCATGAATGATATATATATCGGGACTGACATCTGGGAACAGTCCCTTGAATTAAAGCCACAACATATAAATTTGCCTCTGCTGTGCGATAACGCATTGGCCCAACTTAGCAATCCATGTCAGGAATCCTCCTTGGCTCTGCATTAGATCCCTACGCATCCAAATTTTGCTTTGTGTAGTTCTGTGATTGGATCTTCCCTCAGTCCCTGCTATGGGACCCCTCCAAGCTATTTCCTCTCATGTCCTGAGGTAGGCCTGCCCTTCATGCTAACATCACAACAAAGAATTTGGCACCCGAGGAGCATCTCCAATTGGCATCACTTCTGTGATTAAAACAATAAAAATAAACTGTTAAATAAATCAGGCAGTTATCTCAATTGGTAATTAATAATAATAATAATAATAATAATAATAATAATAAATAAATAAATAAATAAATAAACCAGTATTTATATACCACCTTTTCCTTGGTCATCGGATTTCTCCTCCGACTTTAATTCAAAGGTGGTTTACATGGGCAGGCTTTCTAAACCCCAAGGGGTTTTTACAATGCAATAGTGTTCTAATCTTTCATATAAACCTTCATTCTAGATGTTTCTTTCACAGTCCATCTCTCTCTCTCTCTCTCTCTCTCTCTCTCTCTCTCTCTCTCTCTCTCTCTCTCTCTCTCTCTGGTGTTCGCCTCACCACGCTTCAGCTGACAGGGCAACCTTGACACTCACTCAAGTGCAATTGCAGTTCCACTCCCTCACAGAGGCTCTGCAAGTTTATCAGCTTCCGGCCGTCTCAAACTGCCGTCCTTCAGATCTTCAGGCATATATGAGACAGTCACTCTACCAACTGAGCCAGACGTCCTGCCCAATATTACATTATTCTGAGTACATACTGTATATTACATAATTCTGAGCACTTTTAAAGGGCAGCAGTTTGTCAACTGTTTGCTTTATTATTGTTGTTTTATAACGATATTATATTCCATAATAATAATAATGTATATTATTACATTGCATCTATTATAATATAATAATAACTATTATATCTTGGTCAGCCTCAAGGTAGAGCTGGCACAAGACTTTGGCTACAATCCTATGTATATTTTCCTTGGAGTAAGCCCCATTTAACTCAAGGGTACTTACTTCAGAGTAGACATGCATAGGATTGGGCTTATTGTCTTGCAATATGCATGTTCATGGCCTTATGTTTTATGGCCACAAATAACATGCTTGATTATACTATTGGAGTGAGAAAAATCCTGATCTTGCTGCCGTAATGCACCCTGTTTGCAATGCTGACTGTACGGTCTGAATGCTCCAAACTTAGCATATCATTGTTGGCACTATACATCTAGTATTAGGATCTCGTAATATTGGCAGCTTCTTTGACCAGGAACAATGGGATTTAATTTGACATCCCTATTGATGTAAAGGATTCCAGCTGAAGTTGTGACAGCCCGGTAAAGTATTAACTTGACAGGCATTATCTTTAAGACTTGCTCTTGAAAAATGTGCTTTGAGCATATTTATGTTAATCGTGTTTCCAAAAAGTGATCTCAACTTACAAGCGCTGTCTCCCCTTGCAACAGAGGAGACCATTATAAAGATTTAGCGCTATTTTGACAAGCAGTAGTGACTTATTCTTACTATTATATGTTTAGAGTGTAGGGGGATAGAACATTTAGAAATTGTTTTTATTATTGATGGCTCGGAAAACAAAGATCCCAATATGATATGATGAAAGACTTGATGATGATTTTAATGAAAGAAATCTGATGTTAGCCACAGTGAAAAAAACAGTGAAAAAACAGTGATGTTAGCTACACTTAAAGCAATCCAGAATGGTTCACTAATTTGGGGAGATGGCATAGGGACTTAGGCGCACAGAGGCCTGATCTCCAAAGCACATGGCAGCTGCAAATGCAGTAGTGTCCCCTAACTGGTTTCGATGACCATAAAAGGGGATTAGACACATTCATGGAGGACAAGTCTATCAATGGCTATTAGCCATGCTGCCTCCAGGTTCAGAAGGGTGATGCTTCTGAATACCAGTGGCAGGAGAGCAATGTGTTGACGCACATAAGAACATAAGAAGAGCCTTGCTGGATCAGGCCAAAAGCCCATCTAGTCCAGCTTCCTGTATCACACAGTGGCCCCACCAGATGCCTCAGGGAGCACAAGACAACAAGATAACCTGTTTCCTGTTGTCACTCCCTTGCACCTGGCACAGAGAAAACCTACTTCTAAAGCCAGGAGGTTGCTTATGGCTTGTAACCTGTGATGGTCTTTTCCTCCATGAATCTGTCCAAACCCCTTTTAAAGGCATCTAGGCCAGGTGCCATCACCACATCCTGTGGCAAGGAGTTCCACAGATGAATTACATGCTGGGTAAAGAAATATTTTCTTTTGTCCGTTCTGACTCTCCCTGCACTCAATTTTAGTGCATGTCCCCTGGTTCTGGTGTTATGCGAGAGGGAGAAGTTGCGCGAGAGAGTTGACAGTACTGAGCTAGATGAGCCAATGGTTGTTGGGACTCAGTATAAGGAGTATAAGTATAAGACATCCTATCTTCAAAGTCTGGATGCAACTGAGAGGAGGGAGTGGCCTAAATCAGAAACATACATCTCTTGTGTGAGTGGAAGTACCAACAGAACTCTTTGGATCTAAGTCTACATCTCAGCACTCATCTTCATCTTCATCTTCATCTTCAGCACTGAATGGGTCGGTCACTGTGATTATCTCCATGCTGCGGAAGGGAGGTTGTTTGGGGTGCATTTAGATTGGTCCTCCACCTTAACTGTAAGTTGTTACCTCAATAAAAGTATTTCCTCTGTTAAAAAACAAAACGACAAGGGATGTATAAACTTATTGCAGAAAGTTCAGGATTTGGAAGCTACCCACAAAACGACCAATAGCAAAAAGATCTACAGGGCAGAATGCTGTTGAAGTGGAAATTGCCTCCCAACCTCAACCTCTTCGAAATTAAGTCCGAACACATCTGTTAAATCTTAAATAATCTTTCCACAAAAGAGGAAGAAAAGCCAACAGGCTTTTGGCATCATCGGAAAATAAATAAAGGCAGCTTATCGTCCATTAAGCTTCCCTGAGGATAGATCTTGAATAAGTCAACAAAGATCTATACTTCAGTTGCAACCTGTTATAAAAAGTACCATACTTCCAAAAGCCCTGAAGACTCTTTGTGGGAAAAGAACGCTGATTAAAATGTAATGATGACCTCTTTGAAGGTCTATTTGTAAATGATGTGGTTTGTTATTTATCTAACCCAAGGAGTTCCCAAAAAGGAATAACAAATACAGGCCTGAGCACCCTGTAGCTTGGCGTCAGTGTCTGAACTAAAAATCTGAACTATCATTCTATCATTGTATCCTGGAAAACTCTCACATACTAACTTAATTTCAGTACAAATCAATTGAAACTGCGTAGAGGCAGTAATAATAATTTTGGATCTGCAAGATCTGTTTAAAAATAACTTCCAGACAACTATGTCAAGTATTTAGAAAGATGTTGCAGATGGCAATTACTGTACTCTTTATTGGCTTTCATGGATCCTGGTGATTAAGTGAATGATTTTTCTTGGTGTGTATGTTTCCCTGTCTTCTTACATCTCAAAGTTCTGAGTATGTGGCAAAAGTCACTGGACCTTTTTTCAAAGATGGGGGTGGAAAAGCTAGACTGCCATTCCCTGCCACCCCTTTGGGTTAGTGGTATTCTTGACCTGCCCTACCGCGAGGCAATGGTGGACTGATCCTGGCACCCCATCAGGTGTTTGGGGGAGAGGTGACTTGCTCCTCCCTCCTTGTCTCAGGACTCAATCCTATCCAACTTTTCAGCACTGATGCAGCCGCAACCGCAGCCCTGATGCACTGATGCAGCCACAACTGGAGCCTTGAGGAGGCCTCCATGACTGCCACTCCACCGCAGGATGCAGCGCATGCCCCATTGGCATGGCTGCATCAGCACTGGAAAGTGGGATAGGATTGGGCCTGGCGTCTGCTTTGGATTTCAGCCTGAGGCACTGGTGCATGATGTTTTGTCCAGCATTTTCCATGGCCTACCGTGAGCTGTGCTGATCTGTGTGGGACACAATGGGCATGCAGGCTGCTGGGAGTCTCTGTCGTGGCTATTTTGAAGCAGCACAGCCACTTGTATCTTTTTCATGTTAAAGAAATATTGCATGACATACATTAGCTAGGATGGTGGGGTGGGGGTCTGGATTCAAGTTTTGGCAGGTCTTCTCACTTTCCAGGTCCTCCCTCCCCAGAGAGGAAAGTAAAGTAAAATGAAATGAAACAAAAACTCATAAGGTAGAAAGACAGGAATTTTGTGAACCCCACCCCCGATGTTTTTGCCGTTTCCGAAGAGAAAAGGAAGAATGAGAATATGAGAATGGTGTGGGAGTTTGGTATGGCTGCTTTCCTTTTGCCAGATGTTGGGGTAATTTCCCTCCTTGCAGATTCTATTTCTCAGGGACCTTGGTGCCAGTGTTTTTCAGCCTTTTCTTTTCTTGTATAGTTTAATAAGCAGGCTTGAGAGTGGTGTTTTTGTTTGGAAGGGAGATTGGGGGATTTTTTCATTTGCAATTATAAAAAAGGTACAGCAAAGCTCGTGAGAACATAAAGAAGCAACTCGGAGTGGCCAAAAATGGCCGAGCAAGGGTGTCCCTTGGCAAGGGTGACACCCCCCTGCTTCACCCATCTTCGGTGACTCCACCTCTGAGGACAGTTGAGCAAGGGTGACTCCCTGCAGGCTGCCAGTCTTTGGCAGTTCCACCTCCAATCCGAAGCCGGGTGACGGGTCACAACTCAGCTTCGGCTTGGAGGTGGAGTTGCCAAGGACAGCCGAGCTCCCTGCAGGCTGCAAGAAGGGGTGACACCCCCTTGGCTCGTGTTTCTTCTGCCGCTCAGGCAAGCCAAAAATAATTGGCGGTGATGTGATGACATCATCATGTCACCGCCAATTACATCTGGTTGGGCGATTTCTTCCGAGTTCCCACACTGGGTGACACCTAAGGTAAGCAGTGCTGCTGGCCACATGTGGTCGTTTACTCACTAGTAGGCAAACATGCCTCGGTTCTTAGCAAAGGCCAGGCAAAGAAGAACACAAGGCCACCAGAATGGTCGTGACCCAATGAACGTGGAGCTCAACAAACACTCCAGAAGGCAGTTCCGCCCTCCCCCCCCTGTAAAATAGATAAAGACAGAGGCATGAGTGGCTGATAAAGTGAAGTAATTGACGGTGCCAAAAATTGGCTTTTTTACTTTCATAAAGCTAGGTGGGTCCTGATAGAGTGTCCTTTTAAAAAGTGGGTCCCAGTGCTAAAATGTTTGGGAACCACTGTATTATTTTATTATTAAAGTTTTGTATACTTCATAATTTTGAATAACAAAAAAGTGACATTGCTTTACCCCATAAAGGAACTTCATGGTAGCAATCCACAGCAGATGATGAATGTATGAAACTCCAGTCTATGTCCGACAGTAGGCAGAGAACAATCGTCCATGCTGATTTTTCTTTTTCACAACATTTGAAAATACATTTGCGTCACCGTTGCATAGAGCTTGTCTCTGTGTGAAACAATTATCTTCCACATTTAAATCTTTGCCACCCCGTTCTGAGTGTTATCAGACAGTTCTCTGCTAGATTCATTCAGTGCATTCCAAGCCCATTCAGATCCATGGGACTTTTGCGCCATGGCAAATTTCAGTAATTTCAGGAAAGGCTGGGTAATAAAGGCTTCAACACTGTCACTCATGTTGTGATAGCTTCCTAATTTCATGACTGTGATTCACTCTACTTGGTGATCAGATTGTGCTGTCTGAGGCAGCAATAAAACCATATGGAACTCATCATAAACCGAGTGTCACCCTCTATCCATCACTGTAAAGGCTGGGAGAGGACATCAGCTGCAAGGCCTTCAAAATCATTAGTGCATTTTTGGCTTTGCCCAGATTTAATCTGGCCTTGCCTATGGAGACAATTCCAGCATTTTAGAGCAAAAACTGCATTCTCAAGAACTCAAGGAGGTCATTGCTCCGTAGCTTATTGGCACTGAATAAATCAAGTGAGCATCTGGGAAGTGATAAGAATAATTTAGAAAGCTGTCTGGTCACTATCAAAAGACGGTAAGTCATATAACATGACATAGGACCAAGTTCTTCAAACACTCATGGAGCAAATTCTTACAGAGTCAATTTTGATCTGTTGACTGATTTATCTTTGAGTGGTAAGTATGATTGCCCCCACAAATATGTATGTTCTACAATTGATAGCACAATTCTGCATAGGATGCACCAGCCGACTGGTGCATCCTACGCAGAATTGCGCTATCAGTTGTAGAACATACATACTTGTGGGGGCAATTTACAAGTACAGTAATGAAAAAAACCCAGGAGGTTCGCAATCTAAAAACAACAAAAGTGAAACACTAGAGGAAGGAAAGTGTGTAAATTGCCATGTACAAAAATGTACAAAAATCCAGAAAGTAAGTGAAAATCCTAAGTGCAGACTGTGCCAAGAAAAAGATGAAACTGTGTCTCACCTGATATGTGAGTGTAGTAGTAAGATTGTGCAGACAGATTACAAAGTTAGACATGACAGAGTTGCAAAACTACTCCATTGGTCATTATGTAAAAAGTATAATTTGACAGCCTCGAAAAATGCTTGGGAATATCAGGTCGAGAAGGTGGTAGAGAATGAGCAAGTTAAGATCTTGTGGGATTTTAGAATCCAAACGGATAGACACCTTGAACATAACACACCTGATATAACAATAGTAGAAAACAGAAATGTTTGGATAATTGATATTGCAATCCCTGGAAATGCCAGAGTTGACGGAAAAGAACTGGAAAAATGATAAAATATCGAGACCTGGCTATTGAAATAACACGACTATGGACAAAATATGCGAAGGTGGTCCCCATTGTCATTGGGGCACTTGGAACAATCTCAAAAATTTTGGGGAATGATTTTAAGTAGCTACAATGTACTGAAGTAACACCACTGAAATTGCAGAAAACAGGACTTTTAGTAATTTAGTAAACATCTTACATATTGCATCGATACCTAGTTGATACTTAGGTTTCAGGTTGAAACTTGTATCCACTATTTAGCACCAGTCGACGGCACCTTTTATCTATCTGACTGTGTTCTATGAGGTTTTGAATAGATAAAATAAAAATAATAACATATAGTAATGATACTTATAACATCAAAGACAATAAAAGTCAGACATCACAGGTTCTTGGGAAGGACTCTATGTCTGTATAAAACAAACCAGTCAATAACACCTATCTGACTGTGCAAACAATCATCATCATCATCATCATCATCATCATCATCATCATCATCATCATCATCAAATCAACAGTATTTAAAAGAACAATAAAAAACACCCCAATTTTTTTTACAAAGTACTCTCACAGTACCTCTCAGGGTATTTTGTGATACACACATTTCACAATCATGCTGTGCTTGAACCCAGATATGTGTCTGCTGACATAAACCAGACTGCTGAGAGAGGCAATAAAATCCCATTGGCTACTCAAGTGACAGGCATCTCTGTTCTGTCCAGCTCCATTTGCTCAGTTTTAGAAGTGATTCATGCAAAAGTGACTGCTTTTCCAGTCTTCAGGAGGGTCATCCAAGTTTTTTGGGTTCTATAGAATTGATCAGGAGTGGTTTTCCAGAATTTTTTGTCATGTGACACATAGTCAAATGTGTTTCCCCCTTCTATCCTGTTCAAAAGTGGACAAAACACACACACAATGTGATCACTTTGGTTTTCATAAGCAGGAAGTATATGTTTTGCCCCACAGATCTGATGACGCAATAATGATATCTGCTATAATGCTGTGAATATGTTCTTGGAAAACAGAGTGTTGTGTGAAAAAGCACTGTAGGAGGTATTTATAACGCTGTGCAATTGTCCACCGCTGCAGTCACTCTTCCTATGTGAAAGTGGTGGAAGATAATGGGAGGAGTTACTCCCAGGAGGATGAGCTGGGTTATTCGTGGAAACTACAGGCGTCTTGTTGAAGAAGGCACCTAGGATATATTGCCTTGCCCACTCTTTCCACTCCAAAGCATTTCTTAGTAGCAGGCATTTTGGCTTGTGCTTGCCAGAATACACTGCTCTTATTGGCCTAGTGCTAGCCAGAATGCGCAGCTTCTGTTGGCCGAAAGCACAGCGCAGACAGTTGTACTTTTCTGCACCAAACTTTTAAACGGTTTTATGGATTTCAACCTTTTTCTTTTTTTTATAGTACTGTAAAAATCACAGCCAGGAATGCTTTAATGAAACAATGTTATAGGGAGCAGTGTTATAGGAGGTACTGCTATTTGGGTATTGTTCCTTGCCACTGGCTCATAAAGCACAGCTGTGTGTTTCAAGTGTTCAGTATATTGCCAAGGTTTTGATCTGACCACCAACATGTGATTGATGCCACATGATTGATGACTCTGGAATTACTCTCTAGTCTCAATTCCATATTCATGTAACAGGAAGAGCCTCGTGATCCTGGGATAGAGAAGGCTTGCTGATGTCCCTAAAGCCATCATCTTCTCCAGACTAAACTGGGCATTGGTCATTTGATTCGTTCCAGGTCATCCCCTAAAACTGACAGAAAGTTACTGTAGAAATTTGTTATGGATTATTCTGTTGAAGTATAGCTAATACAAAAGAGCAAAGGAAAGGATTGCAATTCTTATCCAAGATGGAGCTACTAGGTACAAACTTGATCATTAACATGCCCTTATTATTTTAGTGGATCTGTGTGCTGGATTGTTCTTGTGCTGTGTTTTTTAATTAGTATGTGCTGACTTTTAGCCGTGATGCCTTGCGCTTAGTTGGTCATATGAATTCTGGCATCAAACACAGGAGTCATCCTTCATTTCTGCATGTATTTACATGACAATTCATTTATATGAGGTTCAGTGCCCACATGTGTGGACAAAAAACTCGATCCATGTATGGAAAGGTGATGAGAATTGACTGTTGGTGTCTATATGGGGAAGAATGAAACTGACTGGAAGAGTTCACAACTAGATCCATGTAGCCTGTCCTTGATACATCAGATAATTCCATTGGAAGTCAAGAAAGTGAACATAAAGGGCTGTTCCCTCACTCCCACCCCAACCCAATGTTGCAAGAACATGAGTAAACTCAACTGAAGGAAACCTTTGGATGAACTGAAGCTGGAAGGAGAAACCTGACAGCCATCCTTTCCTCTTGGAATAGTTGCTGCCGTATGGAAAGTGCTGTTCTTAAACTTATCACCGTGTTCATAAATAAAACTTTTTATCATTCGTGAGTTACAGAAAAAGAATTTCTGGAGCTATAGAGAAGGTATTGTTCTACTTTTAAAAATGAAAATTCAAAGGCCACATCTGTACTCTACCTTACTGTTTTCATTATGATTTAATGTTCATGTAACTGTATATGGAAAGAGTGGATATAAAATGTTGACAGCAGATGGATCATCACCCTTTGTGGAGGTTGAGTATTCATTTGGCTGTCGGCTCATTGAGAAAGTACACAGAGAGCCTGTCTTCAGAGTTATTGCATCCCTATCCAGAAATCCTCATGTGCTGCAGGAGACAGCAAACATATTGCTATGCTCAAGGATCTCCCCAATGTCAGTCCTGTTGGCTTACCAGGCAATGGGTGTTGTATTGTTTCTCCTGCAATGCCGTCCAAATGCCGGCTAAGCTCCTCCCCTGCCAATGGTGATGCTTTCCAGCTTGGGGAAAAGCTGGTTGAACCCTCTTGAATTTAATTCATAAGCTGGCAACATACAAGTGATGTTTCAGAGGCTGTGATCAGTAGCAGTTAGCTTGAGTTTGACCATGTGAGTCAATGGAATGAGTTTTCTCAAGAGTTGTTGTTTGTTAATCTGAATGGTTCTGATGAAATTTGCAGGGATGGGGACTCAAGTCAAATGACTCGACTCGCAAGTCACTCACCCCATTTTCAGGGGAAAAAGCCATTTTCCCCAAAGTGACTCAACTCGTAACTTGTGACTCATGTTTTTTGGCCTTACTCGTACTCGACTCGCACTCGTGCAAAAATGACTCGCACTTGACTCGTACTTTTGACACTGACTCGCACTCATACTTGCACTCGTGCAAAAATGACTCGTACTCGCACTCGCACTCGTGACCTAGTTACTTAGATATATCACTGGAAATTTGTATGTTGTTCTTGAACGTAACCTAAATCCAGACCTAACCTCCTGAAGTGCCTAGTGCTCTGAGTATGAAGGGGAAGTTCTCAAAGATGTTTGTTCCAGATTCCAGTGCATTCCAGCTCAAGACTCTGGATGATGAATTTTTTTTAAAAAAAAGTCCATTGTATCCAGTTACATTTTGAAATCAGACTATTTTTCCAGACAGTTGTTCTAGTGGGGAAAAAAACACATACATTCCTGAATTTTACACCTCTAAAATCATAACTGCACTAGAATCCCCTATTGGTTTAACACCTGTTTTACAGTTGCAACTTCCTCCAAATAAGTTTGGGAATGCATTTTGCAGATGGTACTAAAAATTAGGGATGCTCAAGCATTCCAGTATTCAACCTGAAATCCAGTTGAACGTTTGAGCGCATTCCATGCAATTGTCTGCAAAAGTTGAGCTTCTGTGAATCATCGGTTCCCTTGCTCATAAAGTTTTGAATATGCCTACATAAGATCAAACCTTGTAAGCATCAGCCACTTGCAAAGGTTCGCATTAAAAAGAACACTCTTTGAACATATGATTCACTGGTAAAGGTTCAAAGTTTTGCAGCCATGTTCATGTTGATCTTGATTTTCTCACAAACATTTAACTATTACCCCCACACCCTGGAATGACGACACAAGAAAATAATATGCATTTAAGTATGGGCTGTGGTGGCTTAGTGATTAAAATGCTGAACTGCAGATTGGAAGGTCGGTAGGACAACAGTTCGAGACCCGTGTGCCGTGTGATGGAGTGAGCTCCCGCCTCCTGTCCCAGTTCCTGCCAGCCTAGCAGTTTGAAAGCAAGGAATTGCAAGTACGGTAGATAAATAGGTACCGCTGCAGCGGGAAGGTAACAGCCATTAGTCATGCTGGCCACATGACCATGGAAGCGTCTTCGGACAGCGCTGGCTCTTCAGCCTTAGAAATGGAGATGAGCACCGCACCCTAGAGTCGGACACAACTGGCTTTCGAGCAGGGGATACCTTTACATTTACCTATGGGTCACTACTTTATTGAACTAAAGATATGCAGCAAGACAATACATAACAGCATTTTAACTCCACCCACAAATATGAGCTCTAAAATCTGGGAGACACCCTTCCTGCTATTTTCTTTACAAAGGGCACCTCTACCCAGACTCGCAGCAGCAGAACAGATATTTTATATGTCCCATAGAGCTTGTTCACATTTGGAAACATTTTGTATTTAGTCTTACAGGAATGTAGTACTATCCATAAAAGATTTTAAATGCTTCTATGTAGACCCAGAGTCTAGTGCAGTGGTTCCCAAACTGGGAGGCTTCCAAGGGAGCCGCGGAAACCAACCAGGGGAGCTGCGGATTGCTACAGAATCCTCTCAGAAAACAGTGCAATGCCAATTGGCAGGCATCAATATAATGTAATGGGGAGCCGCGGCCATAGTCGCCAATTGTCAAGGGAGCCACAAGTCGAAAAAGCTTGGGAAACACTGGTGTAGTGCATATGATGTATCCCTTTAAATAGATTATTTCACGGAGAGTTTTTGAGAATTTGCAAATTCAAACCTTTATTTCATTTTTATTTCAATTCCAGTTTTATTATTTTTGTCTGTTTTAGTCATCTGTATATCTTTGATAAAATACCCTTATAGTTCTGATTGGTTATTTTTGACAAGTAACTCAAAGGATCTATGTTTACTAAATATATTAGGTATCATACTTTGGCTGAATATGCAGTTTTGTAATTGAAAATGCTAGAAAAAGGCTACACACAGTTGAGGTATAGTCTGAGGTAAATTTAAAGAAAACCCATGAAATAATTGCCCCAACACACACACACACACACACACACACACACACACACACACACACACACACACACACACACCCCTAATCATTTTTTTAGCCATATATTAATTTTTTTATTGTCTAACAGAGCAATCCTATACAAATATCTTTGGAAGTAAGTCCCACTACGTTTAATGGAGCTGAGGGCTCACTCCTATTCTTCAGTTAAGCTGCCAGAATGCACAACCCGGTGGTGTAATGCACTTTCCAGCTGTTGCAAATATGACATGCTGGAGAGTACAGCCTGGCACTGCCAGAAGCAGCAAGCGGGTCCGTGTGGCAATGGACTGGAGATGCCCACCGCCACAGGTAAGACTGAATAGGGGGCAGGAGGGTGGTGGGGAAGGGTGGAACGGGGCAGGGGGTGGATGGAACAAGGATGCAATGGGGGCTGGGAGGAGGGCAGATCGAGCCTGGGAATGGGGCAGGTTTGGCAGCAGCAGCATCCACTGAATCCTAGCCCCCTCCCCAGGCCTGATCCGTCTTCATGGATCCACTCGGACTTGCACCAGTCAGAGATGCCGGAAGCCCGCACGGCGCCTGGCACAAGGGGGCGGGGCCTGCATCGCGTTGCGTCAACGCGCCCCCCGCTGGAATCGATGCCATTTCGGAGCTGTACGGGCTCGAGGGAGGGCGGGAGGGCCGATCCAGCGCTTCCGTAAGTTCCCCCGATCGCGCCCTCCCGCCCGAGCGCCTGGAGCTCCTGCTCCACGTGCTCCCGATCGCGCCCTCCCGCCCAAGCACCTGGAGCTCCTGCTCCACGCGCTCCACCGTTCTTCCGCCGCTGGCACCAGCTACATAGCTTGCGCAGGTCTGAGACTCACCGGGCTGGCAGGAGCTTTCCCCAGGGTAAGTTAACAAATGTTTCCTTGTCCTGAGGAGGCCTTCAGAGGCCAAAACACCTCTGCGGGATACAGCAGATGCCCCATTGGAAATGCTCCATCAGCACGCAAGGAGTTAGGTAGGATTGGGCTGTTACTCTCAGATCCTATGCATATTAAGTGCATAGGATTGCAGCCTCATTCTCTTAAATGTTTGACTTGACAGAGGGGATGTTTCTGGAGCTAACTGATGTTTCTCTTTGTCCAGTTTTTTAAAATTGCAATATCTCTTGTTTTATTCTCTGATGCCTTCTTATAAATATCTCTATTGTACCATGCAACTGAGCAGATAGTGAGCAATGTGCTTCAAGATGAACCATTGATACTTATCTACTGGGATCCGTTGAGGTCGAAATTGTCCTTATAGAACACCACATGTGTTAGTCCCATTGAAACACTTTTGAAGAATATAAATGCACTGCTCCCGTGTATTTAAGGTTGTGAGTTGTACAGTCAATTCTCGGTATCCACGGGGCTTAGGTTCCTGGAAAACCCAGCAGATACCAAATCCATGAATACCAAATCTTTGCTCCCTATAGGAAAATGGGCGTTGGGGGGGGGGAGAGAAATCAAATTTGTCTTGATGATCCCAGCCCTTCAGAATAGCTTCAGAACGGCAGTGGATAGCTTCAGAATGGCTACGGATAGCTTTAAAACGGCCATGAATGCTGTGAATAGTTTGAGAATGGCTGCAGATCGCCGAGAACAGACACGAATGGCATAAGTTAAATTGCACACTTGTGTCCCCATGGATAAGCGAATCTGCAGGAATGGAGTGCATGGGTAACAAGGATTGACTGTATTTGTATTTGATTTAGTACTCATTCAAGGAAACTTGGTTTATGTTTACAACCTGAAAGGATATGGAATTTGGTAGAAATCAACCCTGACTGTTCCCTGGAAGGACAGGTACTGAGGCTGAAACTCAAATATTTTGGCCACCTAATGCGAAGAGAGGACTCTCTGGCAGAGGCGTCGCTCCGGTAGGGGCGGGGCCATAGGTTTCGCTCGTCCTAGTCCCGTTTACCGAGCGAGCAGGAGGCGGCCCCGCCCCCTCACTGTCGGAGCCATTCCCCTGCGGAGAAAGCAGCAGGCAGGGTCTCTTGCCTGCTGCTTTCTCCGCAGGGCAATGGCTCCGACAGTGAGGGGGCGGGGCCGCCTCCTGCTCGCTCGGTAAATGGGACTAGGACAAGCGAAACTTACGGCCCTGCCCCTACCGGAGCGACGCCTTTGCTCTCTGGAGAAGACTCTGATGCTGGGAAAGATTGAAGGCAAAAGGAGAAGGGGAAGGCAAAGGATGAGATGGTTAGACAGCATCACCGATGCAACGAACATGAAAATGAGCAAATTCAGGAAGATAGTGGAGGACAGGAAGGCCTGGCGGGATATGGTTCATGGGATCACGAAGGGTCAGACACAACTTAACGACTGAACAACAACAAGTGGGTCATTGCTAAATGCAGTTATGTTCCCAAAATCATTTCTACACTTCCTTCAGGAGTAATTTACACCTCTTCACATCTGAGCTCCACATGTTCATTGGAGTGTGTGCATAGTGACGTGTCCGCGAAACTTAATTTTAAATAGGCCGTTTGTTCATTCAGCTGGAAGTCAAGCATTAACCAAGCCGCAAGAGTTCATGTGCATGCAGAAAATGGAAGGTCATCCAATCAAACTTTCTGCATTGGGTTAGTAATCTTGTTTCTATCCAAACCCTCCTAACAACACATTGGCCAAAGCTCGATCATGCCCACTGGTGGTTTTGATTTTTTTTCTCTAAACTACCATGCCATATGAAATCCCCCTCAAGTTTCCAAAGGTGTGTTTTGTTTTGTTTTTAATGTAGCATGGAACTAGTTGTGGCATTCTTTAGATCCTGGCCCACGTTTGTAGAACTAGACTCACGTCAACTTTGAGAATGTATAACGTTTCAAGTCTTTAGTGTGATTTGAATACATTTGAGTATTCATTCTTCGAGACTAACATGTCTAGCTCCAGGGATTTGGCTCAGTTTCACACATCTTCCTCAGAAATCTATGTTCTATTCAGCTGTTTTATCTAGCAGTCATTTTTGTTGGAAAGGAGAGGTTGCCAGGAAATTCCTAGGTGAATACTGAAAACTTGCGATAGAATTGGCCACGACAGTGAATTAGTCATAAATTTCCTGAAAATTTCTATGTAAACCTCCTTTTAAAAGATGTCCTTGATTGTTCCAGCAACGACTGTACCCCAGAGGCATTTTAAGTTCACAGAAGCATATTATAAGGAAGAGATAACAGTAAAAGACATACTTCTCTCCCACCATTGTTTCCCTGCTGCAGCTGCTATCCAGAGACAAACTGGCATTCAACCTGGATGTAGCGCATAATTAGTAGCCATGACTTAGTAGCCATGGATATGCCTGTTCTCAATGAATTGGTCCATTGCTTTTTCAAGCCATCCAAGCTGGTGGCCATCACGACAACATATGGCAACAAATTCCACGGACTAATTATGCAACAGGTGAAAAAGGAGCTCCTTTTCTCCATCCTAAATAACAGAACTTGCTGGAGCTCAGCTGGGGGCGTGACCTGCTTTCACCAAGAAGTAGATATATGATGGTTGTTTCATATGCCATCACTGGATGATCTAAAACAGAGGTTCCCAACCTGTGGTACGCGTACCACTGGTACCCTGCCCATGGGCTGGTGGTACGCTGGCACTCGGGCAGCAAGATGACGGCCACCATTGCGGCCCTCTGCACCAGAGTCCTGAAAAGGACAGTAAGTCAGCAAAGCTCGAGTACACGGGTTTCCTGCACTGGGAAAAGTCCTCTTGGCCACCCTGACCCTCTTAGTGTCCTTTTCAGGGCTCCAGCGTGGCCAAAAATCTGGCCATCGCCACTTACTTCCAGTGGCACACAGTACGACGGTGGCCCCAGAGGTGGTATGCCACCCGAAATGGTTGGAAACTTCTGATCTAAAGCATGGAATATTGAATAAACATGCATGAGTGAACTCAACCTTGGATGTGCTAAAAAAAATGAAGAGCATAGAAGATGTGGAAGTATGGAAGCTGAGTCAGAACTAGAGGTGTTGCTAAAGTTCTCTGAGTCCAGGTTCAGAAATGAATTTTGGGGAATTCGGAATTCCTTTCACATAAGAGAGATGAATTCCCCAAACTCGACATTGGAACCCAAGCTGGAAGAATCTCAGTCTCACCTCACCAGCCGTCCCCAAAGCCTTCAATGTCACCAACACATCCTTTTTAGTTGTCCCAACAACAGTAGAGAGAGCGTTTCTGCCCCCCTCATTGACAGCGACTGCACAGCAAGTTTAAATTGGTTCTGGGACTTTTTCTTCCTCTCCAAACAGGAAAAAAGATGAAGGGACTTACGGGAGGGAGGTGTAGACTTTATGCCTTGTAGCCAATAAGATTTGGCTCCGTGATGATGCCTGAAACTCAGTCAAAATGAAGGTGATGCTTCCTGTCCTCACTCTGCTGATTTGTGGCTTAAAAACGAAACGACACACTGCAACACTGGGGAGTGTGATTGCTACTGTCCGCTGGACTGATAGGAAGAGGGGTGAAATATTCAGGACCTCTCCAAAACGATCCTTCGGCATTATAGCCTGAAAACAAGTTATGAAGTAGGTGTGGCCATGAGGGTTGCCATCTCTCACTGAAGCTATTCCTGGAGAATGTTTTCCTCAATATGATGTAATGTTGAAAGTTCCTGAAGGTTTTGTTAAAATCTCTGGAATTGTTTTCAGTAGTCACCTGGATATTGCCTGAATCCTGGGTTGGCAGACCTAGTGGCCATTCAGCTCAGCCCTAATTACCATACGTATAAGGGCACATCAAAGGGATAGCTCCCTGTACTGCTACAGTAGTTCAAGTGGGAACATGGATAGTGTCTCCAAGTATCTTTCCCTCAGAACAAAAGTGTCGCACTTGGATCCATGGACTGCACTGGAGAAAGGGGGAGCCTGTCTATGATTTAGCAATAACAACTGTTTTTAAAAATGACAGAATATAGACCAATTAAAATGCAGAACTGATCACTTTGGAAAATGAAATGACCGTCACTGTCTGTCTGAACATGGAAAGAGGAGGAGCCTGTCTAAACTCCCTAGGTAGGGAAGTCTATTATTCTCTTTTACGTGCTAGCAGAACCTTTTTTTTCCTTTTCATTTTTATGTATAGAGATAAATGATTCTGGAGAGTTTCAAGTCATTAATAATCCTGGCAAGAGAGATTGCAGACCATTTTTATACACACTCCCCCAACTCTGCTCTCTTCGTTATGGTATGAAGCATAACCAACTTGCAATTAAATTTTTTAGGCAACAACATTTCATCATATTGGGCCATGATGAGCCTAACAGAGGTTGGCAGGAATCTCTGGTGGTTTAAATAATCACTACTAGAGTATCTGGTTTTTTGTTTGTTTTTTTACTACAAAAACCAAGCTTGAGACTTGGGTTTTCGTTTTAGAGGACTGACTTTGGCCAGTCATGTGAGCGGCCTAATCTTCAGTCACCCGCCTTCTCCACTTTGGTGCCTAATTGTGCACTTGTCCCCAAATTATACATATTTATTTTGAATTACATAGTTCTGTCATTACCATCACCACCACTTGAATATACTGTAATTGTTTTCCATGAGAACAAATATATTCAAATCAGAGAGAGAGAGAGAGAGAGAGAGAGAGAGAGAGAGAGAGAGAGAGAGAGAGAGAGAGAGAGAGAGAGAGAGAGAGAGAGAGGAGAAAATGTTCTACAATGGCAGATCATACTGAATCTTCAAGCTGGCGTGTGACCGTCTGGCCTTGTACTGGCAGCATCGCTCCGCAGAATGACAGAGAGGCTGTTGCGTCATTGGCAGTGGGGGTGCATAAGAGTGGTGCATGGTGGCAGTGGGGGTGCATAAGAGTGGGGAGCGGGATGGGGCAGATCTTCGCTGCACTCGTGTATGCTGAATTTGGAACCCCCATCCTGGGCTTGACACCCTCTCTTCAACCTAACAAATCTGCATCAGCAAAAGAGTGTTATGCGTTGAAGAATTGCAATAACCAGCGTGAAAGAAGAGGAGTTTATACGACACGTGTCTTGACAGCTCCCTGGGGACAAACGTCCATATCTCAGAGAAACTGTGTCAGTTTGCTGCTCACACTTTGTTTTATTATTCAAAAATGTGCAGCTACAGACAGAAGGTGGGTCAAAGAATCACATTAACTTCTTATTGGTTACAGAAACACAGGAAGACACGTAATAGACAAGTTACATATCTTATTGGTCATTCTCTGACAGCTGAGGTTTGACGTACAGAATTCTTGGAATTTCATTTACATATTCTTATGATGACGCTTGTTGTCCTGTTCGCTACTGTTCAGTTAACTTTTATCAGCAACAGAAGAACTCCACCCTGCCAGCCTACTATCTATGGCAGTGCATCGCTAACAGGGGCCTCTTTCGTACGTCATACGAAGCAGAAACAGAAATGCTGTTAATATGATACTCTTGCTTTCTGACTATATATGAGCATGAGCCATTATATAAACAGGTGTATATTTCTCTCTTTCAGAGACTCATTTAAGAGGTTATGCTGTTTGGTATTTAGAAATACATTACAACGTTTACTACAAAGAAAGCACTCTGATTATGCTCAGGAAACCTCACAAGAGCTAGTGTAGATCTGAGTAGGCCCATGGGGGACCATGGAGCAGCCAGAGAGGTAAGTAAAATTTTTCTTTACTTATCTCTCCTGGCCAACCTGGTCCCCAGCCAGCCCACAGGATGCAAGGGCCACACTTCATCATGCAGTGCAGGCCAGCTTGGGATAGGATTAGGCCATTAGGCTGCAATCCTATGCACACTGACCTGGGAGTAACTCCTATTGAATTAAATGGCACTTACTTCTGGGTAGACATGCATAGGATTGCACTGTTACCTATGCAGAAGACTCTGTTCAAGGCTGAATCAGAACTGTAATAGCAAATTACCATAACCAGAGACAATCGGGGGGCGCCAACGCCATGCCCCCATGTTATGTGTCGGCGTGCGCCCAGCGTGATGATGCGCATGCGCCCGGCACTGCTGCAGTCACACACCCACACACACCGCCGTTTTAGTACCTATTTTGGAGCCGACGGAGCTCCAGGGCGGGCGGGAGGTCCCAGCTCCAGGACAAACGCCGCGGAGGGAGCACATCCCGGAGGTAAGCACGCCCTTTTGCTGCCACGTCCGGTCCCCGCCCTGGGGCCCACCGCACCACCGCACCAACCCCCACGACGCTCCTGACCATAACAACATGTTGAGACAAATATATTGACCACTTACTAGCAACATGGTCCAGTCAAAGTTAAGCACTTCTAAGTTCCAAGGTTTCTATCAACAGAAATAATCTCTTTTAAATCAATGTGTTACAAAAAAGGGTTGATTGATTAGATTGTACCCCATGCAACTTAGGACTTAAAGCACTATAGATCAGTGTAAGGGTCAGGGAAAATTCACACAGCTGAAAGAGAGACTAGGCCAGGCCTATGTCACTGATTATTTAAAGCTCCCTGTGGAAACTGAAAATAGCCATGGCTTTTGGTTCTTTCCCACATCTTTGTCTAAGGTCTAAGCTAAGGTCACTGTTGTTATATTGTGCTGGTAGTGTGGGAACTACTGCAGCATAACTCCTTCTTGAAACCTCCAGGGTAATTAAGATTGCCAGATCTCAGGTTTTCGGCTTGAGACGGGTTTTAGAGAGCTGACTTTGGCCTGTCGAGTGACCCAATTTTCAGTCCAATCTTCAGTCACCTGCCTTCTCCAATGCCTCTCCTCTCCTATTCAGAACTGTGTGTGCTCCAGGTATGCCACACTATCTCCTCCGGTTGACCTGGGAGGAGGGAAAAAATATATAGGTTTTTTTAATCAATGAATATATAGCAACCATGTGACATTACCAGACTTGTGACGTCACTAGGTCCTGTATCTTGATGCTCATGTTTGGGGGTGCCTCAAATTTGAGAACCCCCAAGGATAACGTGAGAAGATAGGAAGAACCAGGTGGAAAGAGCCCACACTTCATCTCCTAAGCACCCCAGTATTTCCCCAGTTTCCAGGAAGGGCAATGCTGCCATGGTGAGGAGCTGCAGGACATGCCCTGGGCCCAGGGCTTCTCATGTTTCCCTTGCGACATGGGAAAAAAATCGACATTGCAGCAGCTCTTACGTGGTTGGCGTGACATAAGGGGGCCTACCATCAAAGATGGTGATGGGAGAGAGCCTGTGTCACAGGCAGCCCAATCTTGTCTAGCAGGATATGGCAGCACAAGTAAGGTGCCCGCCACATCCTGAGTAGGATTGGGCCTCCTCGGGGCAAAGGAATGTTATCGGAACTGGGTCCTGCTCAAAGGCTGCCTTTTCAGAAGTCCCAGAGGGGTCGTCGAGAGAGGAGCATCCCAAGCCCCTACCTACATGGGCCAGCTCCCTGTTGTCTCGGCAGGAAAAGCGGCAAGGCCTACAAGAGAGTTTGATTTGTTGGTTTACAGCAGCAAACATTTAATGAAAAAACATATCTGAGAATCATCCGCAAGTGGATGGAGCAGCTGCTGTTGGCCATGCTACCTAGTTGTTGTTTTTTTTCAATATATATTTATTTTTTATTACTAAACTACTAAACAAAACAAAACAATACAACATACTACGAAAGATTACAGCAAGCGCGAAGCAGTAGATCCTACTTGTATACTATTATATATTTTCTACTTATAATATCTAACTAAGCCTATATCTCTAATATACTATTCATTAAATCCACATTACATCACTTCTTCTTCTTCTTCTTCTTCTCTCTCTCTCTCTCTCTCTCTCTCTCTCTCTCTCTCTCTCTCTCTCTCTCTCTCCTCAAAGAATCTATAAGTGGTATCCAAATATTCACAAAAAGATTAACTAACTTTTACTTTATCTAAAAATCTTAATTCCCACTTCAGATATTTTAATATATAAAGCCACACCATTTTTCTCCAAATGTATTAAAATAAAAACCTTCCAAATTTTTCTGTTTTTTTAAATATTCTATATCCCCTTTTTACATAAAATTCTTGAAAACAAATCACATCTTCTTTAAGTCTTTTCAAATAATAAAACATTCTTTTTCTTTTATTCACAAAAGGGTTAACTAACTTTTCCTTTATCATCTAAAAATCTTAATTTCCACTTCAAATATTTTAAATTTATTAAGTCAACCCATTTTTTCGTCTTCAATTTTGTTAATTTCCATCATCAAAATTTTTCCATCATTCTTTATATGAGTTTCTTAAAAACAAGTCATATCTTATTTTTTTTAATAATAAAACATTTTTTCTTTTTGTATAACTAACTCCAGTAATATTCCCACAAAAAAATATAATCCCTTTTTAATTTTGACAGTTGCCCATTACACCTTCCATCCCTTCCCCTCCTCCTCCTTCCTCTTCCTCTTCTTCTTTCTTTCTCTTCTCTTCTTCTTTCTCTTCTTCATCCTTAAATCTTCCCCGAAAGTCCCTTGCTTTTTGAATTGTATCCACTTTGCAATTTTTTCCACAAGATCATTCACGTCTTCTAAAATCCTCCCCCGAAAGACAGACTTTTTCTTCAGCACCTCCATGAAAAATATATAACCAAGTCTTGATTTAACTCTTGGTACTTCCTCTGCTACAATCTCTTCCACTAAATCTTTCTCTTTATCATTATCTTTATCTTTCTGTATTTCCATTCCTTGCGGTTCGTCCTTTTTCTTCACTGCTTGTTTCAATTCTTCTTTCATATTCTGGAATTCTTCCTGCAAAGTTGCCATTTTTGCATCAAATCTTCTTTCCCATTTTTGAAAACAAAACTCCAATTGTGTAGTCATGCTGTAATTTTTTCACCAGGTGCCAATTTCTTTTCTCTTAAAAAAAAAGAGGTAAGAATAAAAAGCTTATGCAGTCGCTGACGTGAAACAGAAAGATTAATTGCCAAAATCCATGAACTCTGACACGGAAGGGCTCATATTCTTTTAGCAAAAATGTCAGGAATGTCAATACGTAGAAGGAAACACACACACACACAAATCCCAAACAAATTTCTCTTGCCAGAATAGTCTATTTAAAAAAGCTTCTTCATATCTTTCCTTCTCCTTCTCTTACTGTTTTAATCTTCCATAAGTACAGAAAAAGAAATAGGTAGAACTCTCCACTTTAAAACTTTAACTTCGTCTTTTCCAACTTTCACTTTCGAATGTTCACTTCGCCTTATCGCAACGTATTAATTATTTTTAACGTTAACTCTTATCTTGGCTAATTTCTTCAACTCATAAATCATTTCTACGCCTCTTGCCTAAGTAAAGCAAAGCATGTGGGAGGTGGCTTGGCTTACGCTTCATCTGCGGACGGAGCTTCGATGGTAGTCCAATTCTTCCTCACCGACAACCCAAAACTTCAGAGCCTTTGCCTTGAAGTGTCAGAATGAGGGCGATTGAAAGAAATGTGGTTTATCTCTTCGTACTCCCTTTCAATCCAGGGGTAGAGTAATTAAGTCCATCAGATGTACTCTGTCGATACAGAGCGATCGGCGGAGTTGTCAGCCTGCCATGTCCTCCTAACCGCGCCATGCTACCTAGTTGACAGTAGTAGATAATGTTTCCGCAGAAGCTCCCAGAAGGAGGAAACACAAAACTGCCATTGGTGGAAAAATGACAATGGGCTAAAGAAGGATTTCAGAAGTGTCCCTGAGACCCAAATGAAACCACAGGACCTGTTGGCGCTTGTTTTCAGCACATACGTACAATCACACAGAACTCATGGAGCTGGTAAATCTACTTGTGGATCAGCGCTTGGTTTGGCTTGGCAGAATTCACAAGCTTGAACTGAAATATGCAGTTATGTTCCCAAAAATTTTTTGGGAACAAAAAAACATAAAAAAAACATAACAAAAATAACATTTTTGGGAACATAACTGCATATTATCATTTCTACATTTTCTTCAGGAGTAATTTACACCTCCTCACATCTGAGCTCCACATGTTCATATCATTGGAGTGTGTGCATAGTGATGTGTACGCGAAATGACAAACATTTGGAAATCCGTAGAGACTATATCATAAGACATCTGGTACTGGTATCGAAAAACATGGAATATAGCACTGATGAAGAAACGTTCCGAGCAGATAAATGCAGCAACATTTAGAAGAGAATCAGATTCGAATGTTTTCACTTCAGTGTGGTATGACTTGACTGCGTTTGTTAAATAAAAATATAAGAGTGCTGAGTCCACAAAAAGAGAGACAAATCAGAGTGCTCTTCCCTCCCCCCCCCTCCGCAAATTTTCCCACGTGGAAAAATCCTACAACGACACAAACATCCAAATGTTGTTCTCACTTCTTTGGACAAGTGAAAACCGGGAGGTGGTGTTAATTGCAGCTCTTTTTTTTTCTTCCTATACCTCAGGTGAATGCATGGTTCAGCACACACTCGGAGAAGGTATCAATAGCCTTTGATTTTTCTCCGTCTTGTTTCCTCTCTTCACCTGAATTTTCCATTGACCATTTTCTTCTGCTAGTCCGTGTTTGTGCTTGTGCGTGTGTGTGAGCGTGATTCAGCGACGTGATTCAGCACAGCCACAACGGCTCCGAATCCTTGTCCATTTGGAGGGTGATGGCCTGGGCCATTTGTTGACTGCCTGAGACTTGCCTGAGCTCCTACAAAGCTGCAGTCTCTGGGTGAACAATTACAAAGCAATCTCTGCATATTTTGCTTTTCAAACTCAGCCTTCCCTTCTCTGAAGAACCTTTCCCCTCCTCTTTCTATAAAGTGCTCCATTTGGGAGGAACTCCTGCCCCCCATCATTTTGAAATAGTACTAACTTGAACATATTGGTCTGAATGTGATATGTTCACACACACACACACACACACACACACACACACACACACACACACACACACACACACACACACACACACACATGTTTCCAAACATTTTTTCTCTTTTATACATCTCATATAATCCCTGCATTTTCTTCTTCTACCCTGTCCTTCTTAGCATAAAGCATCGTCTTGTGTCTCCCAGAATAACAAAGTTTTATTTTAGCCATATTACATAATATTTATTGTTGCTTTTGGGGTGTACCCCCTCTCTTGTGTTGATAGTCTCTTCGCTTCCCACCCCTCCCTCGCCGTTTTGACTTATTTCAGTCTTAAAAGAGAGTGTGTTACTTTTGGATTAAATGATTAATCTTATGATTTTTTTTAAAAAAAATATTTTAATATTTCCCATCCCTGCTGTTACATCAATGCCATATATATTGTTCATTGTGAACTCTTTTTCTTTGGGGGTGATCAGTTTTAATCATTTGTATCAATTTGTGGTGGGTGTACGATGTCCATCAGTGCGGGGTCCCAGCAAACCCACATGGTCTTGTATGTGGATGAAGTGCACCATGTGTGTCTGGGGGCACCCTTGGTAATACGAGTGGTTGGTGAGGAAACAAAAGTGAGGGTGGTAATGGGGGGTTAGAGAAAACCTTGATGGAGGGGTGGAACTCGGGCAAGAGATCTGGCATCCACACCACAGGGAGGCGTTTCCCAGGCACGATTCAGCATCCTAGACTTCTGGACTAGCTCCTAATCCAAGGGGATACCAGAAGTATCTGGCAAATACACTAGTTCAGAATTCTCAGCAGGGCTACAACAAGGCAGGAGCCACAAGACACAAGCTGAGGTCCAATATGGGCATCTTAGGCTAGTACACTTGTCACTTTGCTTTGGGGAGCAAAGGTCTGACGTTTGCTTTGATATAGTTTTTACATCTGTCAGTGTGTTTGTCACAGGGCAAGTACCTCCAGACCTCTTGTACCCCCTGGTACCTCCAGACCTCTTGTAAGGTTCCTTCTCTGTAGGTCCAGGATGGGCCGGCACAAGAGTTTCTGTGGCCAAATCTCCTGTGCCATAGATCAAGGCAGATCAGATGCCTCTGGCCTTTTCACCTGTTAAATCTAACTCATACACACCTCCTTGTTCCAATGCTTTTGCTATTAAAACATTGCCTTTAGTAATATATTGCATTTCCCATTGTGGAATGTTATTGTATAATGCAGACACACTCAGCATATTGCTATCCTGCCACGTACAGAACACCATTGGCTGTAACACACATTGTAACACATTGTTGATAGACTGGCATTGCACCTCAGTTTTCCATGGCCTTTGCCATGGATTTCCACATTAGCGCCATTTGCAACAAACACGTTTCCAATGGCATGTGTATCCATTTATCGATTAAAAAAAAAATTCTGGCCAAGGTAGAGTGGCTGATAGAGCCTGAGTCCACAATCCAAGTTCCGTTTGTTGGACTGGTATCACTAAGTTTCAAAAGCATTTCTTCTTTTAGTTTGAAACTGTGATCTCTACCATCATGATTTCTGCCTGTGAAATCAGGTGGACTGTGACCCCCCCCTTCTTTGGCTCTATTGCTTAGTCAGAGAAGAGCTGCCTGTGCCTGAGGGATGGGATTTTTTGGTAGACTTACAGCCCAATCCTATCCAGGGTTTACAGTGGCAGATCTTGAGATCCACTACAGTACTGTAAGCCTTAAACTGGCTGTGTGAAAATTGTGTTGCTGTTGTGAACTTTAGGGTTACTGGCAGAAACAGCCGGAGACCCCATGCACACAACAGCGGCTCCCAGACATCCTACTGGAGCAGGTAGGTCTGTAGCAGGGGCGGTTTGGGGAAGTATCGTGGGGGTTTAGAGTGGGGAACAGGCCAGGCAGGGACGGTTCAGGGGTGAGAGGGGGAGGATCTCGGTGGCAGCAATGCATACTGAGATCATATCCCCCTTTTCCCACCCAGTCTCCTCAGACATACGCCAGCAAAATAGCTGATGTAGGTCCGAGGAAACCCATTGGAGGATAGGTGTCCTATGGGGAAGTTAGTAAGAAAAGGTTTTACCTACTTCTCCAGGGTCATCTGGTCCTTACAGTATGCAGCGCACACTCAGTCAGCAGCTCTGCATGCTATGGGCTGGTGTGGGATAGGATTGGGCCCTTATAGTATTTGCTGAGATGACCCTTCTTTCCACATGAACAGAAGTCTGCCAAAGAATGACTGACTAGGGCAACTTTTGCCATAAGATACCCCCAGGTTGGACTGAACGTGTGATTGCAAATCCGAAAGTAGATTGAAACCTCTCGGATGCATTTCCCCGCCCTCAGAATAACTGCATGTCTGGTGGGGGGCTCAGGCAAATAATTTCAAGGGATAAACCCTTGTTTTCTGTGACAGGTTCACTTATCCAAAATTAAAGCTTCAAGTCAAAATGCAGCTGCTCTGGTAAAAACGCATGGATTGAAAAGTGAGGGGGAAGGTCCAGCCTCTGTAAACAATACCTCTGCAAAGCAAATTTGTTGTTTACGCCAACAGATGTTGAGGCAGGTCACCTTTCAGTGTCAGGGAGATTGAAGATGAACGGGAGAAAGTTAGGAATGGTGTCAAGCAATAGGAAAGCGTTACAAACACCTATTTCCAAATGTTATAAACATTTTTACTGTGCTCTGCTGTCACAACAAATGCAGCCAAAAGTTGTGCACCAGCCAAACTAAGGACAAAATGTAACAAAACCAGCACTAAAAAATCAAGATACACTTTGAAGAGACTGAGCCGTGTGTAAATCTCTCTCCTGTAGATAGAGAAAGACATCTTCGGGATTCAGGGTTATAAAAATAAGTTTATAAATTGTAAAATTGTAAAATATCAGCGACTTTATAAGTCAGATTAAAACCACACATGTGATTAAAAATGCTTTAAAAGTCCACCATTAAAATACAATAAAACATTCTAAAACATCTCAAGCATGACGTTTCGTTCATGAGCTATGAACTTTTTCAAATGCAAAAAAGGAAAGCCTTTTTCCTGCCTACTTAGGCTTTCCTTTTTTGCATTTGAAAAAGTTCATAGCTCATGAACGAAACGTCATGCTTGAGATGTTTTAGAATGTTTTATTGTATTTTAATGGTGGACTTTTAAAGCATTTTTAATCACATGTGTGGTTTTAATCTGACTTATAAAGTCGCTGATATTTTACAATTTTACAATTTATAAACTTATTTTTATAACCCTGAATCCCGAAGATGTCTTCCTCTATCTACATTGTAGCGGGTTATAACAGTCTTCGATCCTTCTTAATCTCTCTCCTGTTCTATGTTGTTATTAACTAGCAAATTGGCTATACTTGTGATTCTCTCTCTCTCTCTCTCTCTCTCTCTCTCTCTGTTTGTTTGTTTGTGTAGGGTGGACTTGAATAGTGCAGTGACAAATGATACACATACACCTCCTGAAGGCTCTTTGTCAGTGTGTGATGGGCTGCTCTGTGTCAGGAGTGTAGCGTAGGTTTTGCCCTCCTTGCACAGTGTGCACCATTGATGGCATGTGCTGGGGCGGTGTGTAACTGCCTGCCACCCTCCCTGGCCCACCAATGGCCCCATACTGTCTGAGCTCGGAAAACGAGACTGGGGCCCCTGGGCAGGCAGCAGGCCCAGGCAGGTAGGCATTGGGCACCTCCCCAATCCACCACCTGAGGTCAAGGGTTCAACCAGCATCATGGCAGGGTCAGCCCCAACCTGTGTCATAAGGAGAGAGTCTTCCTGTAGATGAAGAATTTATTGACTTTCCCTTGCGACACAGCCCAAATGGGCTGCAAACAAAAGTCATAGTGTTGTACTTGCGTCACTTACAGCGCAATCCGACTTAACTTTTGTGCCGGTGTAACCAGCGGCGCAGCGAGAACGGGAGGCCCCAGAACGGAAAAGGGACTCAAATCCCCTTTGAATTCCTCTTTTGGAGGGTATTTGAATCCCTTTTCCGTTCTGGGGCCTCCTGTTCTCGCTGCGCCGCTGATTAAAGGTAAAGTTATCCCCTGACAATTAAGTCCAGTCGTGTCCGACTCTAGGGTGTGGTGCTCATCTCCATTTCAAAGCCGAAGAGCCAGCGTTGTCCGAAGACGCCTCCGTGGTCATGTGGCCGGCATGACTCTCCTTGCTGCAGCGCGTAGCATGCAGCTGGAACACGGAGCGCTGTTTACCTTCCCACAAGCGGTACCTATTTATCTACTTGCATTGACATGCTTTGGAACTGCTAGGTTGGCAGGAGCTGGCCAAGTAACGAGCGCTCACTCCGTTGAGGGGCGCCGCTGATTACACCGGCACAAAAGTTAAGTCGGATTGCGCTGTTACAGTGCAAGCCTATGAATGTTTACTCAAACGTAAGTCCCACTGTCTTCATTGGGACTTACAGCGCAATCCTAACCAACTTTCCAGCGCCGGTGCAGCCGCAATGCAGCCCCGAGGTAAGGGAACAAATGTTCCCTCAACTTGAAGAGGCCTCCATGACTGCCCCCGCACTGCAAAATACAGTGTGCGCCATTGGCATGGCTACACCGGCGCTGGAAAGTTGGTTAGGATTGCACTGTTACTGAGGTGTGTATAGGCTTGCAGTCTTAGTATTGGTGATTTTATCTTCTTATTTTTTGAGCTGTGCCAACACGATCGGGAGGGAGGGGTGCAGCTCAGTGGTAGAGCACTTCTTTGTAGGCAGAAGGTCTCGGGTTCAATCCCCAGCATTTCTAGGTAGGATATGCTGGAGATTTAGTGCAGAAGACTAAAGCCTCACTTAAAACCCTGGAGAGCTATTGCCGATGCCAACAGTACTGAGGGAGATGGACAAAGGGTCTGACTCTGTATAAAGCAAAGTCATATGACCTAGAGATCAAAGAGTTGGAGAGTGGATGAGATTCTGGTTGGTTGAATGGATGTTATGAGTCGAGCCTTCTTGAGAAAATGCAGTCGGGCTTGAAAACTATGATGGCATCTGGTGGGGCCACTGTGTGACACAGGAAGCTGGACTAGATGGGCTTTTGGCCTGATCCAGCAGGGCTCTTCTTATGTTCTTATGTTCTTATGATGACCATCTTTTTAAGCAGATGGAGTTCCACTCTGTTCCTCTGGTGCGACGACCACAGCTGAATGTTCCATGGATGACAGAGCCTTCAAGTACATCTCATTAGTATGAAATTTGCTTCTCAGTCTATGCCCAGTCGAGTTGCTTCATTTTTTGTGGGGCTTGCAATAAAATCCGAAGATCTGGCAGCCCCAAAGGCAACACATTAAAGCGCTTTGAATGAATGGGGTCGTAAATGTCAAGGACAGGACAGGGATGTTCTTTGCCCTTGCAGATAACCTTAGTACATCTGCTACACAGTCAGAGACAATTACATTCTGCCATGTGGATTATTATTTTCTTAAAGGAGCACTAAACTTTGAACACTTACAAGTGTTTAATGGTTTGTGAGGGTTATTCATACACTGAAAGCTTCATTTAGAAAGGGGTCATTCAAGAGGGGTTTCTCATCACCCTGAGAATATCCTTCATATCATCCAATCCTCAGATGTCTCAAATGTCATCAATCCAAGCATACTCCAGAACTCATCCAGATATCCTTATATCTCTCCCTCCCAACCCACATTCCCTATTGAGGAATACCCCAACTGCTTTATATATACTGTGTGTGTACATATATATATGTTGTAAGCTTTGATGGTTTGCTTCTCATGCCGTACTGTAATGTCTGCATACAGGATCCACGCAGGATCAGAGGATGATATGGATGCTGTATACAGACATTATACATTCATATGGATGGATGTATACAACCATAGGGAAATGGCGCCCATGCTACAAAAGTAAGGCATGAATCAGTCCTGGGGCAGCATCCTGAAGGCAGCAGCACCATGAGCAAATGATGGTACAAAGGTGTGATTGGTTAGCCAATCAGTTCATAACCGTAACGGCTGCATCATTGGTTACCAAGACGTTTAGTGAGTACTGCAATGGCAGTGTGCATATCTGTTTCGTTGTGGATGCATGCATTGTACTTGCACAAGGGAGCCACTGACAATCATGGCTCCCTGGTACATGAACATACAGTGGTAACATACAAGGTAACCTCGAACCTGGAGCTGTCGCAGTCACATAGAATCAGAGGTGAGGTGAGGTCTGATTACGGGCTGGTTTAGACACTGCCACCTGAACCAATGCTGAAGCAACTCTGCCTTCGCTGCCGGACTGCCTCCAATGGCGAGTGGGAGGGGTCACCTTGCACCATGTAATGCTGTGCTGCACTTACCGCCCCGCCCCCCGCCCCCTGGCTACACTACTGGCACAGAGAAAGAAAAGGAAATTCCAGTCTTGCACATATACTGTCAGTGAATTCTCGAATGGAATTATTTCTCCCCACTGTTTCATATAAATCAGCAGTCCCCAACCTTTTTGACGCCATGGACCGGTTTCACTATAGAAAATTTTTCCACGGACCGGGGGGCGCAGCGCAATACGACACCCCCCATAACGTCACAGGATCACCCCCGAGAATGGCACCAGCAGTGCCAAAAAGTACCTGAGGGTGGGAGGGCTGGCAGGGCGGACAAAACCTTTCGCGCACCCCCGCAAAACCGCTTCAGTGCCACTTTGGAGTTCTCCAAGAGCCTCCAAAGCAGCACAAAAACCTTGCTTTGACCTCTGCCTCCTTTGCTGGTTTGACCGCCCCTTCCCACGAAAACACCATTGCCGCCATCGCCTTTGCTCCCGAACGGGCAGTGGGGCCACCCGCACTGCCACCTCTTTCTTCACCGCCGTTGTGGCCGGATGGGCTGAGTCCTGAAACCTGCTGCCGCCAGCCGCAACTCCGCAGTAGCTCCACCCACAGGCTCAGAATTGTGTGATGGCTGTGAAGAAAGGGGCAGGCTCACAGGGGACAGGCGGTCCCGCCGTCCAGTTGGAGCGAAAGCCTCAGCCTCTCTGTCTGCTGAAGCCAAGTGAGGCAGGGCTAGGCGACCTGAGCGGCGGGACAGGCTCAACACTCAGCGGCCTGGTACCTAACAGGCCACGGACCGGTACTGGGCCGCAGACCGGGGGTTGGGGACCCCTGATATAAATGATGTCTTTAGTTCATTCCTTAGTTAACTGTCAAGAAGAATTTAATAGTTCACTTATATTTTCCCTTTCTGGCTAATTTCACATAAAATATACCGTATTGGTCTGAGTATAAGACTCACTTTTTTCTCCTAATTTAAGTTTTTAAATTAGGGGTGCGTCTTATAATCAGGCTGTTGCAATTTAATGCCAGTGATTTAATTAAATTTTTTTAATAGCACCAAACTTTAAGGGTGCGTCTTATAATCAGGTGCGTCTTATACTCGGGACAATACGGTATTTCTCAAAAGTGATCAAACCTGTAATTTGATTAAATTTTATTTCTTCTAGTCGAGTTCTTCTCGACTTGATTATATTTCATTTCTTCTTCTTTGAGTGCATAATTTGGGATTTGGGAAAAACTGAGAGGTACTTTCTGCCCATCTCTGTCAGTAGGAAGATCTCGGCAATTGATAAACTGGCCATTATTCCATTAATCCATTAATTTAATTGAAGCTAATTTCTTCCATCTGGACACATTTTCCATTAGATTATCTTTATCAAAAATCTTTAACATATAAAATCACTACAAAAGGAAAGATTGAACAGTTTATAATGTGTCCAAATCTTCTCCATACTGTTAAAAGACTTTCAGTTAAAGGTACTAGATATTCTAAAATTGTACTCATGATCATAAAAGATATTCCAAAGAAGTTTGAAGACAAATTGTTCCAATTCCTCTCTACTAAAACTTTCTGTTTGAGATACAAAACCAAAACGTTCCTCTCTTTTGTGGTTCTTAATGTCTCTGTGGTTGTTATATCTAACAGTACAAATTTCATCGTGAATTTTCTGCCATTTGTTGCATTTGGAAGATGGAATGCAGAGTGGTAAATATTGCAAGAAACACATAAATATTGGTCAAAAAGTGCATTTTGATCTAAGCTATTTAGCCTAAGAGTGCAATCCTATGCATATTACCCAGAAGTAAGTCCCACTGTGTTCAATAGGGCTTACTCCCAGGTAAGTGTGCACACCACATGTCTTCTTCAGAGTAGACATACAAAGGCTTGTACTTTAAACATAGAAAGCCGCTTTATACTGAGTGAGACCACTAGTCCATCTAGCTCAATATTGTCAGTAGTGATTTTCTAAGATTTCAGACTGGGAACTTTCCCTGCCCTTCCAGGAACTGGATCTGGGACCTTCTGCGCATTATTATTTTTTTAATTTAAATGTTTAGAAATTCTCTGAGAAGAGAGCACATAGGAGCATAAAACCATCAGGAATTAAAAGGATGGTCTACCCCGCTTTGACAAGCCACTTGGAATATACGGGGAAGAGAGCAGTGCTTTAAAGGAACCTGGGGAAGTAGTGCATAAAGTGTGTGTGTGTGTGTGTGTGTGCTTGTGTGTGTGTGTGTGTGTGTGTGTGTGTGTGTGAGAGAGAGAGAGAGAGAGAGAGAGAGAGAGAGAGAGAGAGAGTAATGTTTTTATATACTTTGTAATTTTTTAACTTTTGTAATTTCCTTTGAGTTGCACGGGGTATAAATATCCAATTTTTTTTAAAAAAAGGTTACAATACTGCTACCAGTTGGGCTTCCTCGATTAGCAAAAATGGACCGCTTGCAGTGGCTTTGCTGGACAAATTGATGGGTGACCACAGGGACTTAATGGGCTTCCACTATATTCTGTTTGTATATCCAGAAGAAACTAAGTCCTTCAATGTGCTCCCCTTTGATTCCTCACCGCTTGGGGAAGCAGCGGTCATAGAATAGTGTTGGAGCATACTTGCACCTTTACAAAAGCACTCAGCCAGTGTAAACAGTTTAGCTTTACGGGGATAATTATGTCACAGGAAGAAAGCGGTGAAACTCTTTCAAGGTTGCCCAATGAGATCCAACCTATGTGCAAAGTGTAATACTGTATATAAAATCTGGGTTGCTGCTTCTGTCACGGCATCCTTGAAAAAGAAGCGAAAGAATTTTAAAGAATAGGCTTTCTGCCCCCTTTGGGATATTTCTGGTGAAATGAAAGATAACGAACGGAACAGCGAAAGAGGAGCCAGAAAATACTGAAATGGGAGCCAGGACATTCTGACACTTTGAGAAACATCAGGAAAGTATCTTTGAACTTACTCTGAAAGTTTCATTAGCAAATTCATTTGCAAATATATGCCCTTTAAATGTATTTTTGAACATGGTTTCCTTTAACTAGTAGCTATTCCTGTGTAGTAATTTTCATCCACAAATTAGCCTTTTTGAAACTTGGAAGTAGCCTGTTTTTCTGGATGTGTAATACAAACTCCATTCATAACTCCTTGTGATTTTGTAATTTCTCATTGGACTTTCCCCATTCTCATAAGCCTAAGTAATGATACATCCATGCTGTGCCTTGGTTTCTTCTTGCACGAGTTCACCGAAAAGTAAAGCATGAGAAAGCATGAGTAAAAAAAAAAGATAGTAAAAAAAAGATAATGTAGTGCAGTTTCCACACTACATTAAAAAAAAGAGAGTTCCATATTGCATGAAGACATGGCAAGGGATTAGGGAAACTGAGGAACAGGAAGGTAAGTGCTTACCATCCAATAGCATCTGTGGCTTGTTTCTAGATTATGAATTTGTTAATTAAATAGATGTATACCACACTTTTAAAAAACAGTAGTACAGTATGTGACACAATGCATCAGGAAGACATTCATCCGGTGGATCTCTAGCAAGCGGTTGAGAAAGCTCTGTGTATTGAAGTTCGGCATGAGCACATCCATCTCTAGCTCAGCTCTGAAAGACCAAAGCAAAATGTGGGTGTACAGTATTTGCAATTTGTAGAATATTATATGAGACTGCACAGGGTCCTGCTTCTTTCTTTCCCAGTAGGAAGAATGCTCAATGTAACAGCCTAGGACAATTTATACAATTGCCTTAGCAAAATGCATGATGTGATGCAGTGGAGGAGTGCCACTGCATTTTGAAGTGCAGGAGCTTGGTCTAGCACTGCCATACCCATATCCTACAAAGACTATACTGTACATGAAAATAACCAACGTTAAGGTTCTTCATTACAAGTGTTTCCTTCTACAAGTGTAATTAGTCTGTGGAACTCCTTGCCACAGGATGTGGTGATGGCACCTGGCCTGGATGCCTTTAAAAGGGGGCTGGACAGGTTTATGGAGGAAAAGTCCATCACAGGTTACAAGCCATGATGGGTATATGCAACCTCCTGGTTTTAGAAGTAAGATATTTCTGAATGCCAGATGCAAGGGAGTGGCAACAGGATTACTGGTATCTTGCAGTCTTATGTGCTCCTTGAGGCATCTGGTGGGGCCACTGTGAGATACAGGAAGCTGGACTAGATGGGCCTTTGGCCTGATCCAGCAGGGCTCTTCTTCTGTTCTTATGTTCTCTGCACTCGTGTCCAGGTTGAAATGTATTGAACATCTTTAAATAAAATATATTTTATTCTAAAATTGAAAGGTAGGACAAAACAAAATTTCAAGTAAATATAAACGGCATATTATAGTGCAGCCTTACGCATGTTTGCTCAGAAGTAAGCTCCATTTGTTTCCACTGCTTGTTTCTCATGGTGCCCTTCATCCAATGAAATAAAGTAAACAAAGATCCCCTCCCTGGGAATCCCTTCCTTCAGCCATCCCATATCTCTCCATCCACCTGCACCCCCTTTGTTGCTTGATACCTTTTGCTTAATTGGTGCGTAACACATTTGTCTGCACTTGAACGTGGTGCTGGGTGCATGCCAGGAGAGCAGACTCAGGCCAGCCTCGTGGCACTTTGAATTGGCTGATGTCCGGAGGCCTCCGATCCCACAGACCTCAAGGAGGAAGCCAGAGTAATAGTTCGACAGTCACCACCACCACCCCATTCCAGCTGGCTGGTTAGAAGAAGCCTTGCCTGTCTGTCTTTCTTTGGAAAATTCCATGGCCAACTGCATTTTGCTGGGGCAGCAGATTTGCATCTGTGAAGCAGGCCACATTCTAGGAGCTTCTGACTTGGAGTAAACAGAGTTGTTAGTGATACAAAAGGAGTGACTCCAGCCTTAGCTTCCCTCATCAACACCACGGTCATATTCAGTCAAGAGCTGTGTGCTAATTGACGCATGGGCCTCTAGAGCAGTGTTTCTCAAACTGTGGGTCGGGACCCACTTGGTGGGTCCCGACCTGATTTCTGGTGGGTCCCAGGTGATGGAAAGGTCAGATAAGTAATTGCCACAAGCCCTGAGGCTCTTCAAAAATCAGATAGCTACTAATTGTCCTTAAGAAAGCTGAGCTCCTGCAGTTTGCAAGATAGCTGCTAATTACCCTGCAAACAGCTGAGCTCTTTACTTATAAATAAATATATTTATTTATTTCTAGATCACCTTTTTTAAGTCTCGTAAAGGACCCTAGGTGGGTCCCGATAGAGTGTCATTTTAAAAAGTGGGTCCCAGTGCTAAAAAGTTTGAGAACCACTGTTCTAGAGCAATCAAGGAGTTCATTGCCACAGGGTGCAAAACAGTAGGGGCACCCGTCTCAGGCCAGGGATGGACCAGTGAAGGCCACCCTGAAACAAAAGAAGATTTGGCCAAGGTCTTGTGCCACTTGGAAACTTGGTGCTCTTCTACTCTTCTCTCTTTCTTTCCCGAGTTTTCCCTGCCCCTCCTGCTACCACAAAGGCCCTGCCTATCTCCTCAGATAACCCTCCTGATTTCCCTGTGTTTTGCTCCCCCCTCACCTCCTTCATTCTCACCATTACGTGCCCCATCTTTCTTGTAAGGGTTTCCTCTTTCTCTTTCCCTCTACCTAAAAACCACTAATGTTTAGGGCTTAGCTGAGCGAGTGATTGAGTGTTGAATACATTGCATTCTATGTTTGATTCCCCCTCCCCATTATCATATTTTCATTGCCACACTAAAAGTTGTCTACTGTTACACCTTTAAGCTTGCCTCCCTCCTCTTTTCATGCTATTCTTTTGAGCTGTGCCATTGGCCACTGTACTTGGTCCTGCCCATGAAATAGATTACCCCCATGCGCACTTATCACATGTCTCTTAAAAGGACGCCCAGTAGCACCTCCTCTAACCACCATCTATCTACATTAGAGGGCAGGGAAGACTGATGCATATGTCCCTTGTCAAGTGTTTCTGTTTGTCTCCTTCCCGATGCTTCTTTTCAGCTAAGATTGTTTGGAAAAAATTCAAAGGCAGCACCTAAATGCTCTTGCTGATGACATCACTGTTCCTGCTGTAGGAGAAGTCCCGGAACTCTACGCCACCACCCCACCCCCAATTACACCCCTGATGCTGTAGTGTCTGTCTGTACACCCGGTGCACAGACTCTGGCATCACCTACCGAGTGTGCAGACCAGGTAGGAAGTAATTGGCAACAACGTGATGACGTCATCACATCACTGCCGATTACTTCCGTCTCATTGAGCCAGACGTAATTGGTGGTGACGTCACCACCAATTACGTCTGGCTCGGCAGCTGCTCCGACTCAGCCTGCTCGGCTCCTGAGTTGGAGCGGCAGAAAGTGGCGAGCAAGGGTGACGGCCTTCCAGGAGGGGTGTCAGTCTTGCTCGGCCGCTTTCTGTTGCTTGGACTCTGCCTGCTTGGCTGGGAGCCAAGCCGGCCAAGCCAAATTGGAACGGCAGAAAGCAGCTGAGACTGGGCAATGCCGGGATGTGTGTGCTGCGGCGGTCTTCTCTGCCATGTCACCACTCAAATGTGTGTCACCTGGTGTGGGCTGCGCCCCTGCAGTGATGTCATTGTGCTGTGAGTTTCCCATCTCTGCAAGCAGTAGCCAATGAAACTGAGTGACATTTGCTGACACTGAACAATGGTAATGTGCTTTGTTAAGAATCAATGTTACAGGGGAGAAAGGAGCTGCAGACTCGTGTGTGGTCTTCAGTGTCTCATTCTAATCTCACCCAACCCCATTCCACCACAATTAGAATAGCAATAAACACACTATTTGGGGCAATCACTGCATTGTCTAAGTTATTCTGCATCGCTCCTTTAGTACTTGGAAAATCTGCTCTTCCTGGATCAGAAGCACAGCTCTGAGGCAATATCTACACACAGAGTGCAATTATGCAGAGAACTGATCTTGCAAAAAAGGTTCTGAATCTAGAATTCTTTGAACACTTTTTTTTTTTTTTTTGCTATAGTCTCTGTTAACATGAATGGCCAGTTTCTCCAGATGCTCCTCTGGGAAGAACCATTGCCAGTGGGTTATTGTATGACTTGGCTTGTAAAATTGAGCTTGTGATAAAGACCCAAGGGGGTGGGTGGGTGACTAAACATTTAAGAGTTAGGAGAGAGAGGGGGGGGAGAGAGAGAGAGAGAGAGAGAGAGAGAGAGAGAGAGAGAGAGACAGAGAGAGAGGTTATCATAATTCAATTTCTGACCAACATTAAAAACCACAGAAAACAAAGTTCTCCTGGCTGTAAATGAAATAATTTGGGAGCAAAATCACCTCTGAAAATGAAAGTGATTTTTTATTTGTAAAAAGGAGGGAAGGGGGGAAAAGAACCCCACAGAATGAATGCCCTGAAAAATACAAACTCCACCTTTTCCAGTGTCACTTTTGACAGTAGACTGAGAACAGATAATGAAATGGAAAGTGGGCTGGGAAAAGATGCTTCTCACTGTGATGAGCTTGAGACCCTGGCCAAGGAATTGACTGCTCATTGCTGCCATGTGGAAAAAATTATGGGATGCCACTGACATAATTATAAAAGGACCGGTCTTTCCGGAACCACTTTGCAGAAGATGACATTATGAGCATCTTGTTAGATGGTAAGTGTGTCTTCATTTGTTGCTTATCGAAAGGTTGTTGAACTTGTTCAGATTTTCTTCTTGTTCCATCTTCTAAAGTTATTGCTTGATCAGATACCTTTCCTGAGCATAGATCTTTAAAGGACGTTTTTTCCAAAATGATGGATTTGTTACGTAGTATACCAAATCGTAAAGCTATGAAAGTGTCAGTCTTCACAAATTTAGCTCTTGATTTCTGATTCTGCCAATAGTTATTTTAAAGAGAAAGACGTTCTTTTGACACTGTAACTCTAGTTCTGTGCCCCTTCCTTCCCTTTTTATTCCTACACTTCTCAGTATTGCATTTGCTTTCACATGTAAAAGAAACAGTATTTCTAAAAATGTATTCGCACAATGGGCGAAATCCACACAAAGTGAAGCAACTTTTAAGTCTCATTTATTTCAACTGGAGCTTTAAGCACATGCTTAACGACTTTCTCCTATTACCATCAATGGGATTGAAAAGCATTAATCTTTGGCTGCATTGTGCTCAGTGTAACTGTAACTTCTGCGCTGTAAAAGTAAGAAATATCAGATTCTTGCCAGAACACAGCATGAGTGTGAAAAAGCTTCAGGTTTGATTAGATACAAATGCATTTCTCCTAGCTTTAGGTACGCTGTGGATTTTTGCATCAATCAATTCAGTAGAATGTGATGCAAAAGTTTGTGAGGATACTGGAGTTTTTCTCTTAAATTTTTTAACCTCTCATTGCGTTTCTTTTTTTTTTAAAGGGTGAACAATCTAGGCTGACAGCAAAACAACCTGATGAGTGGGAACTTATCTCTTGAAACATTTTTTTCAGAACGTTTGTTAGGGAAAGAGTTTCCAGCAAAACATGAAATTAAAACAAAACGAATTAAGAGTGAGAGATTGGATCCAGATATTATTAAGGTTCAAGCAGGGCAGAAGAAATGAAAGATAACACTCTACACAGATAATGTTATGATAGTGTTAGCAGTATGACTTTGGTTGCCTCATAGCAAAGACTAGCAGTGCAATCCTATCCAACTTACACCACTGGTGTAACCAGGGGTGCAGTGAGGACGGAAGGCCCCAGAACGGAAAAGGGATTCAAATCCCCTCCAAAGGAGAATTCAAAGGGGATTTAAATCTCCCCTCCCTCCAAAGCCTCCTGCCTTGCCCTCCCCCGCTGGTTACACCGGTGATGTAAGTTGGATAGGATTGCGCTGTAGATGATATATCTTGGAATTAAATTATCACTAAATTCTTTATGTAAAAACCCAGGGAGGGCACACCTACCTGGGAGTAGGCCCCACAGATCACAGCGGGACTTACTTTTGAGTAAATATGCATAAGATTGCATTGCTAGAAATGTAGAAGTACGGTAACTGGTGCCGTTGTGATTTGCAGGAATGGTGGTTATCAAGAATGTATGTCTTCCTTGGGAAAGTTTTCTTGTTTATGGCTTTACCAATCTGTTTGGATATTCGATAAATAAAAAGCTCGGATAACATTTTAATTGTGTTTTTATGGGGGAGGAAAGCTCCAAGATTAAGTTCACTGCGGTCATCAGCCTCTTAAGGGGGCCTTTGCCAGAGGCGTATTATGAGGTTGTGCAGATTTCGGATGTGGTTTTGTGTGCAGATGAGCCAAGCGTGGAGTTATCAGAAAATGAAAAGCTGCATTTATCTTTGGATGTACTTCCCTGGGTTAGAAATACAAAGAAAAAAACACTGATCCCTTCTCAAATTCTAAGATCTCGATTTAAATACAGAAATATGTTAAGGCCTGATATCTCGCTTCTAGCTTCAGTAGTAAAGGCATGAAAAATGTATTTAGAACTATTTGGGGACTTTCCTGTGCTAGGGAGGTCGGCAATTGTTATAAGTCTGATGATCTTGTAATGCAAACAAGATTTTTCTCTAGAGAGGAACTTATGACTTTAATAACCAATTGGCACCCTCCATGTCTGTTGCTCAAAGTTTTAGAGTTCGTCAACTCACAGCCCAATGATATCCAAAGCCCTGCACTGGGATGCAGTGGCGCCGGGGCTACTCAGAGGTGCGCCAGCTAAATGGCCAGCACAACTCCGAGCAGCCCCATCTTGGGCTTTCAAGTCTGGGATGGGGGGATAGGATTTGGCAGAGGCCTCCTCCGCCAAACCTCCCCCCCCCCCATCCTGAGGTTGATCTGGGGTTGGGCTCACCCCACAAACGTTCTCAATGGTTACTATGGGAGAAAAAGATATAAAAAGTAGGATCACAGGAGTCCACATGTCATTTCATTCATCTGTCTGCCTTGTATGAGGCAGGCAGTTGTGGAAGGAGCAGCAAGGCAGCGTAATGATAGCTACACTGGGGCTACTGTGCAGCAGGTGCCGGCAATAATGCATTGGGCATCAGATATGTGTGGCTGTGGCTAGATGGGTGGGCTGCTGCAATAGAGCCCTATATCACATGTAAGCCCAATGATTGGCCCATGCAGTGGCTCCCTCTGATTGGTCCAAGTGCTATATTCTCCCAGCCAGGTGTGCCTCTCTGTGGTGCTGCAGGATGCTAGATCTTTCATGAGGTGCTCTTGACATGTATCTTGCTGTGGCTCTGTGGTTAGAGAGCAGCTTTGTTGCTGCGAGGGCTCTGCATCTGCCTTCACCTCTTCTTTGATTCCTGGCATGGGTGTTTCTGGCCAGTCATGCAAAAGCTAAGGGCATTGTTGACGTCATAGGCTGTGCTTGTACCTGTTTTCCAGGCTCCATCTCTGTGCAGCGGGCTACCAGCACCAGGGATATCTTAACTGCATTAAAGGCCCCAGGCACCGACTCTATCGCGACCCACTTCCAGTTTCCCCATGAAACCAGAAGTGGGTCGCGATCGTGTCAGAGGGACGTTCTGAGGCATGGAGAGGCCAGCAGGGGGGGTCCGCAGGCTCCCCAGGGACCACCACACTCCTCAAGGAAGGTGAAAAAGACACTTTTTGTCGCAGCGGTGGCAGCGGATGCACAATTTCGGATGCGCCAAATATTAGTGTTAAATTCAGGATTTGCATGGGCCCCCTTATGCTTGTGGGCCCTCGGGCAACCGCCTAGCGTGCCCATGCCTTAAGACGGCCCTGACCAGCACCCTGCCTTGCTTTGAGCACTGTTGAGACTCTCCTTGTGAGTCATTCCAGTCCCTCCCCTGGCAAAACAATTCCTTCAAGCTAGTGAACTCTCCCACAGGGACACAAACCCTTGCAATAGACAGACGTGTGTGTGTGTGTGTGTGTGTGTGTGTGTGTGTGCGTGTGCGTGTGCGTGCGTGTGCGTGCGCGTGCGTGTGCGTGCGCGTGCGTGTGTGCGTATATGTATCACATGGTTGCCTCCTCCCAAAGGAGCAGTCTTCCTGGCCTTGGTCGGCTGTAGTCAAAAAGGTATTCTTGGAAGTGTGTGTTTGTGTGAGTGGCATAAGGGGCCTTGAACTCTAGGTGATGGGATTCCTAGCAGTTCCCTGCTCTTTTCTTCCTTGCTGTCTGTGCTACAGTAGCTCGGAGTGTGCTGTAGCATATTTGTGTCATTCATGTGTGTGTCTCCCCATGGCTGGCAGCATTGGTTGTTGCTGTGATACTCATTCCTGGGGGTCGCTCATCATCCCAGCAGTGGCCGCATTGAATCTGTGTTTGCTTCCACCCCTGCCTGTTTGGTTCACCCTGATGGTACTTCTCTAGCCCCAGTATTGGGGCTGGGTAGGTATGGTGACCGTGACTGGCTCTTTGTATGTCAGGCTCAGGGCCAATTTATCCATTAGGCACAGTAGGCACAGTGCCTAGGGCCCATGATACTTTAGGGCCCATGAAAATTTCTTATAAAATCTCATTATGGGTCTCCTCATATGTGCGTCGGCAAAATGGTCGGTGCAAATCCGAGGAGCTGGTATAATGCTAGCCAGGCCCAGGACAGGGGATAGGATTCGGCAGAGTGCACCGCTGTGGATCCCTCCCCCATCCCTGGCCTGGTTGACCAATCACCCCCTCCCTTTCCACCTCGTTGTGCCCTCCTCACGCCCCCCCCCCCGGTGCAGGATTTACCTCTGTCCGCTGGCGGTGTGTCCTCAGTCGGGTGGAGAGTAAGCGGCACCGGCCTCTCCACCAGCGCTGCTTATTCTCTGGGTGTCGGAAATGTGCCTTATGGCACGTTTGCGACACCCTGGAGCAGTGGAACAATCATTCTGCCACTCCAGATCTGAACAGGATTGCACTGTAAGTGGTATGTTGTACATTCCAATTAGGCATCACCATGTACAGAAGGGGGCCAGCATGGCTCATGAGTCAAGGAAGCTATAAAAGCAAGTCTTGCCCAAATTAGAACAAAAAGAAATGTAAATAGATAAGAGATGCCCTCCCAAAATAGGAATACAATTGGTTAGTGTTGGATTAATGTCGGTGTAGAAGAGGGTCCTAGTTTATATAGCTTGAGAAATGCTTTAGCAGCTGAAAATATTTTGTTACAATGCACTGTTTTTGCAGTCAGCGTATGCATTTTAAAGTTACCTATGACAGAAAGCATACATTTGCAGGGCCATCAAAGGCTTGTTTTCACCCACTCAAAACGTTTCTGCAACACAATGAAAATTGGCTTTTGCTAGCAGCTTTGGGGTTCAAAGACATCTAATCAACATTTGGCTTGAGCAAAAACTCCCTCATGTCTGGCATCGTATCACAGCTTTATCAAATCACACTACAAGAAACGTTTATGGATGGATTTCAGGCTGAAATGTGTTTGTGAACCATCTGTTTTAGAAATAGATTTTGAAGGGGGAAAAAGAACATGACAGACTAGCAAGATGAGAAGAATGTTAGAGTACAGGAATTTAAGCCTAACAAGGGTGAGGGAACTGGAGGACATGTTTTCATATGTTGATTTGTTTCTGTTTCTCTCCTGTTGCCAAATTTATATGTGGTTTTTTTTGTTTGATTTTTTAAAGTGGCTTCAACCATCTCAAAAAGTTGGAACGAAGGACCAGTACAGCAAAATGAGTATCTGGTTCCTAAATTCCTAACAGCGCAATCCTGCGTAAGTTTAGAGCGGCGGAGCGCACACTCCACTGTTCTAAACTTTTGCAAACACGCTGTAAAGTATTTTTGTGCCTACTTTTGGGTAAAGGCCACCGGCGTGGAGGTCGGCAGCCCTCACTCCACCACTGAAGCGACCTAGCCGCTGCCGGGGAAAGTAAATCTCCTACCTACTGGTGCAAGGGCGGGCCAGGCGGTGAAGGAGGGCAGCAGTTGGCCGAGCCATCCCAGGAGGGGGTGAGGATGTTGGCTACCGCATCCCTATTCCTGGGCTCGGTGGCCATTACATGGTCACCTTGGAGTTACGCCAGCTCTTGAGCTGGCAAAAATCCGAGGAGGCCCATTGGGAGCGGGTCAGCTCCAGAGCGGCCTGGAACGAGCATAGGATCCTGCGGGCAGCCCTAGGGCCGCCCGCGGATCTTTAGGCAGGATTGCGCTGCCCATCTGGTTTCCCATCCTGAGGAAAATTGAGGTGACTACTAACAATAGCCTTTTAGACCTAGAAGGCCAAGAGGCAAAAACCACTGTAGAAACCAATGAAGGAGACCGTGACCAGTGGAGTGGGCTGGATGATGGTGATCAGGATGATGACGTTGAGAGTGGTGGTATGAAGCAACAATCGTATTGTGATCACGTGAGTGGTGTTCTGGCTCGAGAGAGACTGACGGACAATGCCAGTTACTGCCATATACTGTAAAAGGAAGCCCTGGTGTTTAGAGGGGATGACAGAGAAGCAGCCCTGTCGAGACCAAGAGAAGTGACAGTAGCCTCCAGGTAGAGAGGATAGAAGGGGAAAAGAGGCAGTGCTACCACAACTGGTAGCTGTTGTGATATACTGTTATGGAGTTTGCATAGCTTATGTTCTCTTGTTAATCAGCACATCTAGTAATACCTTTGAGTCCAGATAATCAGATATTTTACAGGTACTGTTCATTGACAAAAACATTTCTCGAACTGCCATCATATCCTAAAACTTTATCTTTCTCATCAGTCAACTAGAACGATTGAGTCTGTTCAGTTGTTCTTTTATTGCATAAGTACAGGTAAGAAATTGCAGAGAGTATGAGACTAGTAGGAAGCTGCCTTATAATGAATCAGACCATTGGGCCCACTACGCCAGTATTGTCAATGCCTCTCTCCAGGGTGTCCAAGGGGAATTTTTCTACTGCCCTACCTGGAGATGCCAGGAATTGAACCTAGCACTGTGTATTACCACTGTAATGCATGTATGTGTATTACCACTGGTTCATGGTTCTTTTAATTCCATTCTGACTCCAACTGGACACCACTGGTTTGTTGTTGTTCCTTTTGTCAGCACAATCATATCATAAATTCAAAAGGCAAAATTAAAAGAAAAAATGTATCCCAATACTGGTTGGGATACAAAGAACTGCATAATGAGTTCTGCACCCCCGAGGACTTCTGTTTCTCAGACCATGTCACATGACAGATTAGCTTTGGACAGAGATGAGCTTCGAAAACTGCGTCTGATATACCGGTACATGGGGACCTGATGTTCAAAGGAAAAAGTGTCCCACTAGTAAAGTTCAAGCCCTTGAAACTGCCTGAAGTGGATTTTTGGATCCTGTTTGTTGTGTCTATTTAGCCTTAACAGGAATTGGTTTGTAAACTCAGATGTCTAAGTGTTTGGTTGTTGAATTCTCCTGTGTTCAACATTATGGCTGAACAGAGATCACCCCATAGAGCAGGGCTTACTTGCTATAGGCCATTTCAGCCCCTGTCCTCATTTCAGGAATAGATATACAAGTACTGATTGTATCCCCTCCTCTAAGTTGAAAGTGCGGATAACGGCCATTAGACTTAATTTGCAATAGTCTAATAATATCCACTGGCTACCTATGCCATTTGTAAGCTGGACGGATTTCATTTGAATGTTTACAGTAGTGCTATCATTGACAACATATGATGGATTGTTGTTTTTTTTATTCCTAGATTTATTTCTCGAAACATCTGTGCACAATCTGAAGATGTTTCTGACATTACTTCTTCTTGTTCTGGGGACACAGATTTCCGTCACACAGAAACCTGGTATTTCCGTATCCTTTAAACCACATGGGCATTTTGCTAGGTTTTTTTTTTAATATCTGCATTCTCAGTACAGCTATTTTCTATTTATATTTTATATGTTGTATAATAAAATTAAAGTTAAACAAATACATTAGGTAATTTTCTGGATTAGTGCCAAAGTGAGTGATTCCATGGATGTGACGTCAATTTAGATTTTATAAGCTCTGTTGAAGCTAGTATTAGCACTCCTTTGCTTTTGCAACTTTGTAAAATGCCTTGCACATCATGACACTGAATGATGATGGTGTTTCGTGAAACAAGACTTCAGGGGGTTGATCCTCTGACAAATTACTGTTCTAATGGCCCAATCCTATCCATTAGTGCCAGCGGAGTGTGTGCTTCGCTGGCGCTAGCTGGCGCAAAGGTGCCATAAAGCATTTTGCGACAGCGTGAAGGCCATGCGTGCTGGAGCCTTCCCCCACATGCTGGCACAGTGGAGAATGCCTGCCGGAGCAGGTATGTTCAGTGCCATACAGCGCAGGGGAGGCAGGAGGGCGAGGAGGGGGTGGAATGGGGCGGGGATGGGACAGGGGATGGGTGGATTGGGCCCAGGAGGGGACAGGATTGGCGGCACCAGTGCGCACCGTATCCTATCTCCCTTCCTGGGCCTGATCCGCCAACATAGATCAATGCAGACTTGCGCCAGCGATATTGCTGGCGCAGGTCTGCATTGACCCATTGTGCAGGCTGGGGCTTACCACGGGACAAGGGGACAAATGGGGCAAAGAGACTTTCCAGCTGCTAAACTCCCCCATGGGATGCTGCATAGCCCATGCCAGCACCACTGCATCGGTGCAGGATTGGGCTGCCCATGTAGAGAAAACCAGTTTCCATTTCTGTAAATTATGATTAAGTGTGCCCACAGGAAAATGTGAGGCATGCTGTACAATAATCACATATTTCAGTATCTTTGAACCCACGCCTAAAACTGAAACTGATGAAAGAGAATTTATGATCAATGGCATCCTTTCTGTATTAAAAATTTTCGTGCCCATCTTTGGCAGAGCACCTCCTCTTTTCATTATCTTTTTGTCTGAAAATAGCAGCGATCATAAGATAATGTATGTGCTAACTTCAGTTTTCTGCTTTTACAGCCTCTGAGTCTGCAGATGTGGTCCTGTTGATTGACAGCTCTGATGTCCTTGGCAAAAAGGCTTTCTCCTCCGTGAAGTCATTTGTTAACAGAATGATCAACGGTCTTCCAGTTGGCCCAAACAAGTATCGTCTTGCAGTTGTGCAATACAGTGACGATATGCACATTGAATTCCAACTGGATGAGTATGGAACAAAGAATCCTATGTTGAACCACCTTAAAAAAAACTTTTTATTCAGGGGTGGATCTTTAAGAACTGGGAATGCCATTCAAAAAGTCCATGAGACTTTTTTCAAACCGCCAAGAAAAGACAGAAACCAGATTGTGGTGGTTTCAACTTCAGGGGCATCAGAAGATGATGTGGAAAGACCTGCGAAACGTTTGCAAGCTGATGGGATTAAAATCATCGCTTTAGGAATACAAAATGCATCTCCTCAAGAGCTGCAAAGAGTAGCTACGCACTCATTCTACTATAACTTTCATACACCAAAGGATTTGGTAACATTTTCCCAGAATATGTCTAAAGTCATTGAGGCTGCTATACAAATGGATAGTGGCATGGTGTTCTCAACAACTATCCCACCAAGTGTAACACAAAGTCCCCACAATGAATCCATAGAAGGTAAGGTAAACACTCCAGTAGAATGTCAGAAATTTGGGCTGATAAATTTTGGACCCAAAAACCTCCTTGTCACTCATAACTGCCAGATCTGTACCTCATATGTTATAGTCTAGTGCAGGGGTTCTCAATCCTGGTGCAGCCGCAACCTACCTTGTCTTCCGGTAGTGGCATTGCAACCCACTTCTGCAGCTGCTTCTGGCCCTGGACAACCTCCGCAGGCCTCAGAGAGTCGTGTCGGCGAAACTGGAAGTGACCCAGAGTCACATCCGAAGGCCTTCTGAAGCCTGCGGAGGCCATCCAGGGCCAGTAGCAACTGCAGGAGGTGAGTTGCGACCAGTTGCTTGGAGCCAAACAGAGGCAAGGGCAGGAGGGAGGGTCCAACTCACAACCCACCTCTGCATCAGGCCAAGTGGGTTGCAACCCACAGTTTGAGAAGCCCTGGTCTAGATTATTTTGGGTGTGCATGTGAAGATCGTTGTGTCCATGCCGCAGTAGTCACCTGATTGATTTGCCACATCACTAGCAAGCCCATCATGAACCAAACATGAAAATGTTAGAACACCCTCACATGGCTTGTGTTTAGGAGATCAGAAGCTTCAATGCATTTGATCTCCACAATGCATATGTGAAATATGATGCTTTGGACATTACAATATGTATTGAAAAACAGATTCACAATTCAGGGTCCTTTCTCACAATTATCTTTGCATTGTGGGAAATGCTGAAGAGCGGGTCTGTCCTGTGCCTCAAAGGTAACATCATTAGATGTAAAACACAAATGCCAAGATATTCCATATACACACTGATATATTGGTCACCCATGATAAAATTCAATATTTTCCACTTGTCCTGCTGTGTATGTTGCCATATAGATATCAAATCAGGACAATGGAAATTAAATTCAATTTTAAATTATGGTTTGTTTTTTTTAACTTGTGCTGGTTCTTAACGTGGGTTGCTGTTGTTTAATTTTTTAATTAATACAGTTTCTGACGTTTTGGCCACGTTTCCAGGTTTTTATTATTAGCTATTATTCTAAGTTTTTATACCATGGCCTTTTACTTGTTAATTCCAACACAATCAAGAAGAATAGTTTTGTTTGAAGATAGTGGTTGGAACGTATACAAATCCAAGAGGCCAATAATAAACTTGGTTTTATATCAAAGGAAAGGGTGCAAATATTATCTTAGGAGGAGAGGGTACTTGAGAAGGTCTTTAGCATCCCTCTTCCAATTTCCTCTGCCAGTTGAAGCAAAGCTGATGGGGACTAGAAACAGGATCTTCTCAGTGATTGTGTCTAGGTCATGTACCCGGTAAAGGGGCCTGCCTAGTTCCTTCAATTATTGATCTCTATGTATAGGAGTATCGCTGTTCATTTCCTTTAGGCCATGGGTTCTCAACCAGTGGTACTAGAACCACCAGTGGTACTTTGGGCAACTGCTGGTGGTACTCGGACCTCTCGACCACCGGAACCCTGCTCTGATTCAGCACTTTTGGTGATGCGTTTTTGCTCCTGAGAGGCTCCGCTCCTGCCTCTTGGGAATGCTGAGAAGGGCCCTCTCACCCACCCAGAGCCTCCTACCTGTGTTATCTGGCCTCCGAAAACCTGAAAACCCGGAAGTAACTGGTGATGATGATGTCATCGCCAGTCACTTCCGGTGGTACACAGCAGGAGAGTGATGCTGGAGATGGTACTTGGCCAGGAAGGGGTTGAGAACCCCTGCTCTAGGCCTATGGTTTAGAGTGAGATTGTCCCTTGTGATAAGCCGCTGTGTGTATTTTTGACCTGTTGAACTCTTTCTTTGCAGCTTCATTAGTTTTTTAAATTTATTTTGATAGTTGACTTTGTTGACGGAATGTATTTTTAAATAACATTGCTGTACACTGCCATCAGTATATTTTGTAAAGAGGTTGTATAGAAATTTTATTATATCAATCAATCAGGTGGATGCACTATAGATATTTCAAATTTTTACTAAAGAAATGCCCCCCCCAAAAGCATTACTAATGTTATGTGGTTTTTCCTCCCAATTGCAGTGTGTCCTGGTGATTCAGTTGCAGATGTCGCACTCGTGGTGGATGAAGGTGTTTCAAGTGAAAACGCTAATTATATTACAGAATTCTTACGGAAAACAGTACGATCTCTTGAGGTGCATCGAGAATGTATAAGAATAGCTCTAGTGGCTTATAGCACGGAGCCTCAAATAATATCTTTTCTGAACACCAGCACAGACAAAGCTGAACTTCTTCGGGAAATTCAGAGCTTTTCGCCAAAAAAAGGAAAAGCAAACCTGGGCGCTGCCATTAATGTTACCAGGCGACGCATTTTTGCTGAAAGGACTGGAAGCAGAAGGGCTCAAGCAGTAGAGCAAATAGCCACCATCATCACCCACAGACCTTCGGACGACAGTGTAAGTGAGGCTGCTACCCTCCTTAGGCGGAAAGGTGTGACTGTATTTGCCATGGGCCTTGAAGGGGCTAATGACACCCAGTTAACTCAGATAGCATCCCATCCACCAAAACGAAATGTTGTAAAAGTGGTCAAATTCTCCGACTTGCCAAGTCAGACCAAGACTTTTAAAAAGAAACTCTTCAACCAAATACAGAAAAAGCTCTATGTCCAGTCTGAAATACGAAACCAGCTCAGAACAGGTAAAGCTTTGGCTGCGATCCAAAGAACATAATCCCTGCTTAAATCTTTTGGCTTCTTGCTTGGTCTTCTAAAGATTATCTGACTCTGCTGTCCTTTATATCTAATACTATTGTTTTCTTTACTTCTGCTCTAACAGCCCAGAAGAATTCATGGTAGGGCAAACAGGTCTGTTTTTCTTGTCCGTATATTCAGAGCATTCGAATGGTGCTACTATGCCAGCAGCCAGCATATGCTGCTTTAACATGAGTGTAGCAAGGTCACGTTTCTGTGCATCCCTGGTATACTGACAGCCCAATCCTATAGGGCCGGTTGCATCATCATAACACTATGACATCACAAACGCCCTATGGCGCTGCAAGGCGTGGGCTGCCAGTGGCCATTTCAGAGCCACCATCCGAAATGTGGCTTGCTCCTGGAACATTTCAGAGCCACCAAGTGATGGTGGCTTGCTCCTGGAACTGACTCCACAGGGGAGCGCAAGTAATGTGGTGGGGTGGGGTGGGGGAACAGGTTGGGGGTGGTGGACGGAATGGGTTGTATAGGAGACAGGAGGGGGAGTGTGCTGGCTTGCGTGACCTACGCCAGAATGCTATCTCCTTCCTTGCCTCCCGACATGCCCCCTTTCTCTTCTCAGACTTGTGCCAGCCAAAAGGCTGGCGCAGGTCTGAGGAGACCCAATGCTGATTGGGAGGCTTGTGGGGAGGTAAGGGAATCTATTTTCTCTAACCTTATTTTTCTATCTTTTTTTTAAACCTCTTCTGTTTCCTCCCCTCCCCCCATAGCATGCAGTGCAGCCCGTTTTGGTGCGGCTGCATGCTATGGCAGGGAAATGGATAGGATTGGGCTGTTAGTTGAGAAGATAAAAAGAGCACCCCCCAAAAAATAGTGACAACATAGCAACTCTGACAGCTCCTCCTCCAGTGTCATGACACACACCAATCATGGAGCAGCATGCCCGCAATACCCACCCCCCAACTCAATCAAGGAACTAAACCATGTACAGCAACAGGGTTGTACCCCACCATACACACAAGGCAGTAGTACCCACCAGATATAAGGGATCTGAGAAGCAATACCTTTCTGAGGAGAAGGATCCTTTTGCCAGGGAGGAACTAGATCCAAGAACAAAAGAAGCTGCAACTGCACCCTTACAGGATGAAATGCTGGTAGCTCACTGTATACAGTGTTGTAATGGGAAACATTACAATGGAATGTAATGGGAAGCCGAGGCAGGTTGAATTCTGCCAGAGAAATGGAAGAATTCAGGCTAAATTTAGCTTTTTCGTCTCTGGATAGATGACCTTTAAAACAGCATGAAGGGTATGCGATCAGAATCGGAACTGTGGCAGGGCAAAGTGACCTTCTGCCATGGTTGTGCCCCCCCAGTGGTATAGTGAACACACACACACACACACACACACACACGCACACACACACACACACACACACACACACACACACACACAAATACCCAGTCCAAACTAACATGTTGAAGTGCATATCTAGTTTGACCCTTAAAGGACCTTCCTGATATGACGATGCAGGGCTCCTTGCCCTGCATCAAGTTTGCGGCGCCCATCCCTGAAGTGCTGCAGCCAGGGCGGCAAAATCCGCTGCCCTGATTGGCAGGCAGCGTTTCAGGGGCGGGCGCTTCTTGAGGCGGCACTTCAACAGCCCCTCAGTTGCGCCTGGTTTTTGAGCCCCTCCCTCCCTACCCTCTGCATAGTCTGGGAATAGACGGCCGCCCCTTCAGGGGGGCCAGGTAGGAATTTTTTACCATCAGCCTGATTGGGCATTGGCTGGCGATTTTTTCACCTACCTCAGGTGTGGTTGGGGATTGTGCTTGACACTGTGTTTAAATAGGACGAGTTTCATGGCAGGTGGTTTGTGTGTGGGCTGGTAGGAAGGTATAACATCTTTGCATACACCCTGAGGTTAGCAAGGCCAGAGGTGGAGTCAGAACCGCTTACGAGATGCTTGTCCAGATCGGTGAGGCTGGCTGACGAGCTCTCTGGTTGGAATTGGCAAGGGCACCGCCTGGCTTTGCCGTGGGAGTCCGCGCTCTCCAGCTGCCTCAACCCCTTCGGGGGTTGGCCGGGATAAACTACATGGGTCTTATGACCAAGGATGGTTTTGAGCCAGGATGTGATGCTCCTTAGATGGGGAGGTAGACGGGTGACCCGTTTCCCCTGATCAGTGCCCACACACGGGTGGGGGGTGGAGTCCCCCTCCCTTCTTAGCCCCCCTGCTGCAGTTAATTATATTTAATAAAAGTATTAACCCATGCCCTGGTCTGCTGTGCTTCTTATGGGGGGTGCGCCGTAAACAATTTTCTGCTCATTTCTTGACCCCTTTTCAGCAGCAGACTGACACCAAATTCTGTTTGCATTGCCAGTATTAATATTTTACTCACCATGCTTTTCACACAACAAGCCCTGTCTGTGTGTATCCGGCTATCCACTCCTAAGCTTGAATACATTGCTTAATGCATCATCTGCTTATCTTTTGAGTCTGTGTTGACTATTGACATGTAAAACTTCTCTGTTTTTGTAGGATGTGAGGAAACAGAAAAGGCTGATATTTATTTTCTCATTGATGGCTCTTCAAGCATTCATGACCTTGATTTCACTGACATGAAAATTTTTATGATGGAAGTGGCTAAGCTGTTTACCATCGGATCTGAGAATGTTCGGTTTGGGGTCGTGCAGTATTCAAATAGCCATAAGGTGGAGTTCGAACTTGATTATTACGCTAACATAGCCAATTTAAAAAAGGCTATTAATAATATTGGGCAATTAACAGGAGATACTTACACTGGTGAAGCTCTCAAGGCCCTGCCTCCATTGTTTGAAAAGGCAAGAAAACAGCGCAGCAGCCAAGTACCATGCCATCTCATTGTCCTGACCGATGGAGAGGCCCATGACAATGTGAAGATACCTGCCGAGGCTCTGAGGAAGGCAAAGGTCAACATTTATGCCATTGGTGTGCGAGAAGCAAATAAAACACAGCTGCTTGAGATTGCAGGCTCAGAGTCGCGAGTTTACTTTGTACAACAGTTTGACTCCTTGAAAGAGATAAAAAATGATGTTGTTCGAGATATATGCTCTGAGGAAGGTAAGAGAAACTCTCAAAGGTCAACACTGACCAGAAAATCCTGAGCCTTGCCCTCTTGTCCATGAACATCTACTGATTTTGAAGACATACTCAGGGTGGAATCTCAGCATCGTGAGGGAAACGAGAAACATTCTCATCCCTGTCCCACCTTTGTAATGATAATGTGGGGGGTGGGGGTGACTGAAGAGGACATGTGTAAGGAAGAATTGATCAATGAGAGAGGGGAATACTTAGCCCTTTATTGACTCACTGATTCTCCCTTACAAAAGCCTCTCCCCCCCCCCCCCAAGCTGCTTTAAATAATTCCTCTCAGTCAAATTCTGAAACTGGAAGTAAGACCAGAGGGAATGATTCAAATTTGCTCAGAGGCTATTTAATAATGGTATACTCTGACTAAATAATAGTGTGTCAAGTCCAACAGTATTACAGCGCAATCCGACTTAACTTTTGTGCCGGTGTAACCAGCGGCGCAGCGGGAACGGGAGGCCCCAGAACGGAAAATGGATTCAAATCCCCTTTGAATTCCTTTTTTGGAGGGGATTTGAATCCCTTTTCCGTTCTGGGGCCTCCCGTTCTCACTGCACCACTGGTTAAACCGGCACAAAAGTTAAGTCGGATTGCACTGTTAAGCACTTTGCAGTCCCATTTATTTCCACAGGGGAGTTATGCACTTGCTTAACAGTCCAATCCTATCTTTTCCCCTGCCATAGCATGCAGTCACGCCAAAACGGGCTGCACTGCATGCTATGGGGGGGGGGGTCGGGAGGCTTGGGAAAGGCAAGGTAAAATATTTTCCCTTATCCCCCCCATGAACCCCTCAATCACCAATGGGTCTCCTCAGACCTACACCAGCTATATAGCTGGCACAAGTCCGATGAGACAAATAGGGCATGTCAGGAGGCTCCAGAGGGGATAGCATTCCAACACAAGTCGCTTGTGTCAGGACATACCCCCTCCCAACTCCAACCTGCCCCCTTCCCTCCCCCATCTGCCCCAATCCACCCCTCCTGCCTTGTTCCACCCACCCCACCAACTTACCATATTCAGTGGGGCCTCTCCTGGCATCCACCACACAAAGAGTGCTCCACAGCATCTGCGGAAGTGGCCTGGAAGCGGGTAGCTACGTGTGCTTCCAGAGCGGTGTTTACAACACCATAAAATGCGCTTTGCCATTGGAATGCTAGTTCCCGCTGCAGAACCGAAGTATAGGATTGGGCCGTAACTTTCTTCAATTGAAATGGTTGCGACTGAAAAGTGTTCTGTTTGGGCTGGATTGTACTCAATGTTTCTTTGGAAAATTATCTTTAACAGATTGCCTACACGAAGAGATGCATTTGTTTAAATTGCAACAGTACAATAAGCATCAATTGAACTCTTTAACAGAGAATAGTCAAATAGATTTAAATCTACATTTCCATAGTGCAAGGGCTTTCAAAGTGTGAATCATAACCCCCAGGGGGTTCGCGAGCAGCTTGAGAAGGGGTTGCAAAGCTCTGAAGAACTAGATTCCATTCCTGGAATCTCCAGGTAGGGCTGGGGAGCTGAAACCTCAGAAAGCCGCAGCCAGTAAGCAAAGGTAATACTGAGCTAGATGAATCAATCGTCTTACTCCAGGGGTTCTCAAAGTGTGAGTCCTGACTAGCTTGCAGGGATTGCAGAAATGTGTATATACCGGTATTATTTTTCAGGGGTTGTAGTAATATGAAGTTTGAGAACCTTGCCACAGTGCACAATAGATTAAAAGAAACAATGGCTTGAGGTGGAGTAAAAATTCTGAATAGATCTGAGTTTCAAAGATTTACAAAGATATTTATTACTAAAATGGGGAATATCTTTTCCGTTAAAATTGCATAAGGAATGACTTGTGGCTTATTGAAGTTTTTTCAGTGTAGCATATGAGTATTGATTTTCTTTCTCCTATAGCCTGTAAGGAATTGAAAGCAGACATCATGTTCCTAGTGGACAGCTCTGGCAGCATAGGCTCTGAGAACTTTCAAAAAATGAAGACTTTCATGGTGCAGCTGGTAAATAAATCTGATATTGGCCTCGACCAAGTGCGCATTGGTGTTGTCCAGTTCAGCGGCACAAATAAGGAAGAGTTCCCACTCAATCGGTACTCAACACAAAATGACATCGTTGAGGCGATTGGGAGAATGTCTCTTATCGGAGAGAACACACTCACTGGAGGAGCACTGCAATTTGTTTCCGATTATTTCAAACCTGCCAAAGGAGCACGTCCCCATGTCAAGAAAATTCTGATCCTGATCACTGACGGGGAAGCCCAAGATGAAGTCAAAACTCCAGCTGAGGCTCTGCGAAAGGATGGCATCATTATCTATGCGGTTGGAGTGTTTAATGCCATTAAACAACAGCTGGAAGAGATAAGTGGGAAACCCGAGATGGTGTTTTATGTGGAAAACTTTGAAGTTCTAGAGCAGATAGAAAGTGACATCATTTTTGGCGTATGTAGTCCCCCGGAGGGTTAGTACTGCCTCTTTTACTCTTTTGGGCACCCATACACGGTGGGGTGGTGGGGTGGCCTGCTCAAGGAGAAAATGTAACCCTTGAAAGTCATCCTGTCTTGCAGATGTTTCCATCAGGGAACTGTAAATTTGGTACTCAAAAAGATCTAAATTCCACAAGAAAACTGAAATTGCATAATCAAAAACATTACGCAATTTTGTTGCAGTTTTTACCAGTGGACAAGGTATTGAAGGTGGCAGATATAGTATAACAGCTTCCAAATTCTATTAACATCTTTATGACTGCAGAATGGTAAATTCTGCAGGACTTTGTTCACGCTACCAAGGAGTTAATTCTTATAGAACCTAAAATTGCTATCTTCTCGTGGAGAGATTGTATGTATATTTTCAAAAATAAAAGTCAAGTTTTAGAGTATATACATCTTATAATACAATTATTAATGTCCTACAGCCACCAATTCCATGCCAATTCTGTTAGCGAGGGTCAGCATTTGCCAATGTACAGTTATTTTGTCTTATGCCATCTCATTAATTTTTTTTAACAGTTGCCTTTTTCTTGAGGTTCAGGAGGGGCAACAGTAACATACCTCATTCATCCATACTGCAACTGTTAGCTATGATGCTGGTATTTTCACTTTACTAATGAGGCTGTGATACAGAAAGATGGCCAAGGCAGTACCAGCACTAAGTTGCTGAAGATCCTGGGGCAAAGTCCTACACTGCCCCCCAGAAGCTTACCAGTGGCAGCAGCTCCTCCTCCCAACTGACCAATGGGAGCATCTCCTTAGAAGTCCTGCAATGGCACAAATGCCTGTGAGAGATGTTCCACATTGTAAGTGGGAGTAGCAGCACGTCTCCTGGCAGACTTGCAGCACCCACCACAGTCGCCAGAACGGAGGGGGCCAGGGGGCCCTTGATGACACCCTTGTATTAAGGTCATTCAAAGTGTTCCTGGAATTTAAATCCTGATTTCACAGTTTCAAACACAACTTTCAACTTGGTCATGCTGATTCTCCTGCTATGCCATGTTTCTCCATGTCTCCATATACTGCATTCAGACGATAACATATCTGTGTATTCAAATTGACTTAAAAACTGTCATGCAGGGTTGATGCTAGGTTGCACCAGACCTTGGGACACTATCTTCCAAGAGCAAATTTCCTCGGAGTTTTCCTTCCCTCCCTCCCCAAGATTTTTTTTCTTGCTCCTGCCCACCCAACAACTTATTGGGATGCAGATACATCCCCAATGACTGGCAGGGAGAAGTGGAAGGAAGATGTGCCAGGACAAGCCATGTGAATGCTTCGTCCTCGCTCTCATCCCACTAGCCTAGTGTTTCTCAAACTGTGGGTCGGGACCCACTTGGTGGGTCGCGACCTGATTTCTGGTGGGTCCCTAATTGCCTCAAACTCTGAGGCTATTAAAAAACCAGATAACTGCTAATTGCCCTGCAAACAGCTGAGCTCCTGCAGTTTGCAAACTTGTGTAAATTAGGGAGACAAATGTTTGAGTGTCTTTTCTCTGGTGTGTTTTTTCCAAGTCTGCCAATGACAGGTAGTGGGAGCAGATGAAGGCTGGTCACATAACTAAGCTCCTCAAGCCCTTAGGCTATTCATTGGGGCTGCCTCATTACGAGAAATGGATTGAGTTTTTTGCAAATAAATAAATAAAATATTACTTGTAGATAAATAAATACATTATTTCTTTCTAGATCACTTTTTTTAAGGTCTCCTAAAGCTAGGTGGGTCCTGATAGAGTGTCATTTTAAGAAGTGGGTCCCAGTGGTAAAACGTTTGAGAACCACTGCACTAGCCAATGAGATCGGGATGTTGTTCCCATTGGCTGGCAGGGACAAAAAGGCGGAGGAAACATCTGTGCATATTCTTCCTCCCTTTTGTCCCCCTTAGCTAATTAGCTAGGGATGTTGTTCCCAGGTCCAGAGAGAGTACTGAAGGGTGGAGCAACATCCCCATTGGTCAGCAAGAAGACTGGGAAGGAGAAAATGTTGCCTGGATGCTTCCTCCTCTCTCTCTCTTCCCCAATAGCCAGTGGGATGGGACATCCAGTGGGCCCTACTGGGGCTGTGGGCCCCTGACATATACGCCAGTATACCTACCCACTGGTGCACCCTGTAATCTTGAACTAATTAAATTACTTTTAAGGGAATATGGCTCTTGACTCTTGTCTATACTGAACCTTTTAAGAATATGGATCTTTTATTGCTGCAGATGAAATTACTGTAAGCATCAATTTTTAAGAATGCAAATATTCGAAAGTAGTGTAGTGAGAGCTAATATAGGTACAAATCAGGAAGCTCCTAGTTGGAATCTCTTCTCTGCCATGGACTCACTGGGTGACCTTTTGGCAAGCCAACTTGTTTCAGGACCCCTCCTGTATAGAGAATAACCATAGATTACCTTACAAAGTTGAAAGAATTACAAGAAGATAATCTAAGTGAAGTGCTTTGAATGCTCTAAAACAGGGGTGGCCAACCTTCCATCAGAATCTTGGCAGCTGCAAGTGCTGATGGTGCTGCTAAAGCAGCTGCACCTGCTGAAATGCCTTCACCTGTACAACCATTAAAGGACCAGGAGCATTTATTTTGAAAAAGGTTGGCCACCCCTGCTCTAAAGCAAGCATTATATAAATGCTAAATGTTATTATTTTAGGGCAGATCTACATATACATGAACGTAACTGAAAATCATAATTCCTTGCCTTTTGGGATGGCTTGCAGGTGAATTCATGAACTCCACTGAATAGTATGTGTTTGAGATGATGCTGGGTGGTATGAAAGCTCTAGTTAGGGGTTTGATCTTTGATGGTTTTTGTATACATAGAATGTAGCATCCAGTGTTGCAGCCTACCTCTCAAGTGATGATTATGTTTCTGTGACCTTACCCTTTATCTGATCTCTTTGATTAGGGAATGAATAGCGAGAGGGAGAATAGATGCAACGGTCTGCAGAAACAGGACATTTCCCACTTACTGAAAATTCTATTTACTTTAGCATTGATATGAATGTGTTTAACAAATTATGAGTATGGTGTTAGTGGACTTCAAAGGGAGCAGTCACGACATCACAATCATGTCCCCATTTAAAAGCTATGGGATTCTGTGAGGATTTTTTCCATGAAAAAGTAACGAGTCATAGACTTGAGACGAGTAATTTTTTTTACACTACAACCATCAACACATTCATCATGTCATGTATATTGCAACGACGAGAATTTCTGCATTCCTTCTTTTGCAATGTGAAATGAATTTGAAGTTTTAAGAGTAATTATAAAAAACTGAGGCTGAATAATTTGATGAATGATGCTTATATTGTGTCTTCTCATTTGCTTTCCAGATTGCAAAACGATGAACCTTTTAGATGTTGTATTTGTAGTAGATAGTTCTGGCAGCATCGGTGATCCAAACTATGGTCTCATGAAGAACTTCATGATTGACTTGGTGAATAAATCTGATGTTGGCAAAGACAACGTTCAGTTTGGGGCTCTGAAGTATTCTGATGATCCACAAGTTCTGTTCTACCTTAACGACTATAGCACAAAACCAGGCATCATTGGAGCTATCCAGAGTGACAAACTTTTAGGTCACAATACATACACAGCTAAGGCTCTTAGACATTCAGAAGCTCTGTTCACTGAGCAGCATGGCAGCCGCATACGCAGGAATGTCCCCCAAATTCTTATCGTCATAACTGATGGTGAATCCCATGATAAGACGGAACTGGATGAAGTGTCAAAGAGACTCAGGTCCCATAATATTAATATCTATGCTATTGGAATAGAAGGGGCAAAGATCGAAGAACTTCTGACCATGGCAGGATCAGATGAAAAATGGTTCTATGTGGATAAGTTTCAAGGGCTAGAAAACGTATCTACGTCATTATCAAAAGAGATGTGCAACTCTTCAAAGCCTGGTAAAGCATTTATTTACTGTTCTGTTGACTGTATGTTTTTCTTCACTGTTAGGAACAAAACATCAGTACCTATAGGAAGTACTACAGTATCTATAGTGTGGGTAAAGTTACCCGTTCCAGAAGTGTCAGGGAAATGAAATAATTCTCCAAGACGGTTTCCCTCTTTTTCTCATTTGGTTGTCCTTTCAATCTACATGATTTAATACAAGAATGATATCACTATACCCATTTCCAAGTTCATTGGACTGTAGTCCCACCCATAGCCATGTTCTCCTTCTTTTGTTCTTAGAACTTTCAAGATTAGCTGTTCAGTCATACGATCTATTATTTTAAAAGAGATTTTGGGGAAGCATTAATTTCCTTTCTTATGGTGCAATCCTATCCACGGGTCAGTGTAGCGTCCGGTGCACTGACCTCGGGTGTCAGAAACATGCCGTAAAACACATTGTGACACCCGGAGAGCAAGCAGCGCTGGCAGGAAGAAGGGCTGCGTAGGTAGGAGCTGCTCCAAATGGTGCGAGGGCTGGGGAAGGGCGGAGAGAGAGCAGAGATGGGGGTGGTTCAGGCCCAGGAGGGGGCGGGATCAACAGCGCTGGCGCATACCGAATCCTATGCCTCCTCCCGAGCTTGGAAGCATGACACAGTAGTTCTCAGTTCTGTGCCAGTGATTTAGTGAGTAGCCCCATTGCGCTGGCTGGGGCTTTACCCGGGGTAAGGGGATGAATGTCCCCATACCTCGAGAAGACCTCTAGCCTGCTCCTTGCCGAGATAGGATGCAGTATGGGCCATGTGGCCCCGCTGTATCGCCCCTGGTTAGGATTGGGCTGTCTGTTTTATTTGACAGAGGAGCTATAGATAAAATCAGAGCTGGCCCTAGATGCTGGAGGCCCTAGGACAGTGTTTCTCAAACTGTGGGTTGGGACCCACTTGGTGAGTCGTGACCTGATCGTGACCTAAGGCTATTCAAAAATTAGATAGCCTTAGATAAACCACTGAACCATGAGCTGTCGATCGAAAGGTCGTTCGAATCCGTGCGACGGCTCCTGCCAACCTAGCAGTTCAAAAGCAAGAAATTGCAAGTAGATTAATAGGTAACGTGTCAGCGGGACGGTAACAGCATTCCATGCGCCTCGGTGTTGAGTCATGCCGGCCACATGACCATGGAAACATCTTCGGACAACGCTGGCTCTTCGGCTTTGAAACGGAGATGAGCACCGCTCCCTAGAGTCGGACACGACTGGACTTAATTGTCAAGGGATACCTTTACCTTTATTTATTTATTTTTCACATTTTTATACCACTCTTCCTCCAAGGAGCTCGGAGTGGTGTACATATTTCCTCCCCTCCTTTTTGTCCTCACAACAACCCTGTGAGGTAGGTGGGGCTGAGAGTTAGTGACTGGCCCAAGGTCACCCAGGAAGCTTCGTGGCTGAGCGGGGATTTGAACCTGGATCTTCCAGGTCTAAGTCCGACTCCCAAACCACTACACCATCCTGGATACAACCCCCTAGATAGGTAGATGATAGATAGAAAAATTAGATAGATTGGGGTGAAACATAAAGTTTGTTTTAACATCTTGTTTATTTAAATAAGTTTACCCGGCAAGATGCGGATTTTTAATTCGGAGATTTGGTCACGTCGTGATAGCCTACGAACATATTTTAGATAGCTACTAATTGCCCTGCAAAGAGCTGAGCTCCTGCAGTTTACAAGATAGCTGCTAATTACCCTGCAAGCAGCTGAGCTCTTTACTCAGTCTCGTAAAGCTAGGTGGGTCCCGATAGAGTGTCATTTTAAAAAGTGGGTCCTGGTGCTAAAAGGTTTGAGAACCACCTGCCGTAGGATAAGCCTTGCAGTGAGCCTCCCATGACACCCCTGCCCAACCCATGATGGCACATTGGGCATTGCTGCTGCGACAAGTACTGAGGACTTAGTCTGGGTTTGGGTTGAATGTGAGCCCTCGGTCAGGGCCCAACCTGGGTGAAATTTTTGGGGTAAGGTCCAAGCTTGTGAATAGTTTTGAATCCCAGTAATTAAAACCCATAGAATGAGAACATGCCAGAATGTAACAGTAACTTACAAACACAAAAAGTGAAATCCCATAACCCCACTTTTACTTAACTATGGAATGTTTTTCCATTCATCTTCCCCCTACCATCTGCATCAGGGAGCTCTTTGGTCTGTAAGCAATTTGCTTCATGAAGCTCCCTTATGATTAAGCTGGTTATTACATGGAATTACTGGTACTGTGTGTGCCATGGCTGAAAAAGAAGTTTGGGCAGGGGGTAGATTTTGAACGGAAAAACAACAAGAAGGGAAAGGGTAAAACAGCTTCTCCTTGCCCACCCTTCTTCTACTCGGAACAGTGGTCTGTCAAGTTGACCTGGTTTTTAAAAATTAACATGGAGCTTGTTGCTGAATCCAGCGTGTTCCTCTGGGTCATATTACAGGTTACGTTAGTGGTAAGTAGCAAATTGTAGCTCTATGTGTTTGGTGGTGGTAGTGGTGGTGGTGGTGGTGATGGTAATCCTTTCCTCTCACACTGCAGTCCCAACAAGCATGCTAATAGCTAATAAACCTGCTAATAGCTCTGGGTGGGAAGCTTTCATTGGGACCAATTATGTTCTGGGAGCAATCTACAACCCCCAGTTATGAGGAAAAGGGGGTGTCCAAAGATCATTCCTTCCTAGAATGACATCCTTTCACTCATATCAGTGCTGGGCTTGGTAGTTGTGTTGGTGGGGCTCTAGGAAGGCAAAAGACAGGGGTGAAAAGCTCCTGTTAAAGAGAACCTTTAATATTCTTTTGCCCCCAACCACAGATCCACATGCAGAACTATGGGCTGCAAACACCTGCCTGCATGCTTGGATCTCCACCTGTTCATCTGTAAGACCAATTTAGAAGGACGTCCAGAAGTTCAAAACATTTGAGAAAACTTGCCATATTCCAGATTGTATCTCAATCCAATATAAGTCTTAAAAATGTGGGAGTTTTCCTATTTCCGTAATGGACATACAGTAATCAAGCAGCAAGAAAAGAATTGCCTTAGCACTTAGTCAAGATCTAAAATTTGGCAGTGCTGGTGTACACTTGTATCCTCTCAATGTGACCATTGGACTAACATTTTAACATGTTCTTCAAGTGCAGGTGGCTTCAAGTGCATTAGAATTCTCTATTCTACAGACTAAGCATACTATATGGATGTTATTTGCACCTTGGAGCAATATTAATGCTAAATGTTTTGTTTCGTTTTCTCATGCAGAATGCAAAATCCATGGAGAGATTATTTTCTTGATTGATGGTTCCATGAGCACATTCAACTATTTTGAGAAGATGAAGAGCTTCTTGAAAGAACTGCTTGATCAGATGGTTTATAACAGCAACATACGGATTGGCATGGCCCAGTTTAGTGATAAGTATCAAGAAGAATTCCAACTGGGTGATCATCAAAATAAATCTGAATTGAAAGATAAAATTGATAAAGTTTCAATAATGAAGGGTAGAAAAACGTATGTTGGAAATGCTCTCAGGAGAGTGAAGAACTTCTTCAAATCACCAAAACAGAGAGTAGTTAGAGATGTCACCAAGCAAATGTTGGTGGTAGTCACTGATGGAAAATCACGCGATGATGTTGCTCAACCAGCAGAGGACCTGAGAAAGGAAGGAGTGGAAATATATGCGATAGGAGTGGGGAAGGTTAATCATGAAAAACTTCAACGGATAACTGGATCCTCGGACAGAAAATACACAACAGATGATTTTAGTTCGTCGTCAGATATTCAAAAACGTCTGATTACTAAAATGTGTGACTCTGATATCAAAGCAAGTAAGTTCAGTTTGATAAAACCATTTGAAATCTTCTTTGTCCTATCAGCCCGCTGATGATACTATTGATGAAAAGATACTTATCTATTTCTTTCAGTTTTGATTCAGTATTGGTGCCTTCTGAAGTTTCAGGTCCTTATTTTTGCAAAATATATTCAATTCATTTTCTGATTTTCTATCATTTGTTGACAAACTTGGGGTTCTTCACTATTTCATTCTTATCACATGGCCAAATCGCCATATCCTTCTCTCTTTTTGTTTCTTTTAGCCCATATCTGGGGCTTACACTGACAGATCTCATGATTCGTCAGCGCAAGTCCTGGACTGATGGCGGGAAAGCTGCTGTGCTGTTTGGCAGGCTGCAGCTGCCAGGACAAAAAGCTGGAGGCCACACAAATAGCTGGTGGCCCACTAAACTTCCTTTATCCCATCCCAAATCATCGCCAGTAAGTTTGCGGGGGCGGGTTGGGGGGGTAATGGACAAATTGGGGTGGGGAACACTGCAGGCTGGGCCAGGGTGGTTCGGGGGCAGGAGGAGGAGGATCTCGGTGACAATGGTGCATGCCAAGATTCTATCCTCCCCGGCCCAGACCCGCCCCCGGGAGTCTCTTCTCGGCCCAGACCCACCCAGGAGACTTACACCAGCAAAAGAACTGGCATAGGTCCAAGGAGACACATTAGAGACCAGGTACCTATAGCGGGTGGCGCAGTGGGTTAAACCGCTGAACCATGAGCTGTCGATCGAAAGGTCGGCAGTTCAAATCCGCGACGGGGTGAGCTCTCGTTGCTTGGCCAGCTCCTGCCAACCTAGCAGTTCCAAAGCATGTTAATGTGAGTAGATAAATAGGTACCGCTTGCGGGAAGGTAAACAGCGCTCCATATTCCAGCCGCATGCTACGCGCTGCGGCAAGGAGAGTCATGCCGGCCACATGACCACGGAGGCGTCTTCGGACAACGCTGGCTCTTCGGCTTTGAAATGGGGATGAGCACCACACCCTAGAGTCGGACACAACTGGACTTAATTGTCAGGGGTCACCTTTATCTTTTTTACCTATAGGGAGGTAAGTAAAAAAGCTTTTTACATACCTCTCCTGGGCTGACAGGTCGTCATCCCCGCCCCCGCCCCCGCCCCCTAGCACACAGCACACACTCAATCAATTACTCTGTATGGGCTGGTGGTGGAGGCTTGGGCCCTTTGAAGATGCTGGGAATAATCATAATCCTTTAATTCTTAATTCCCTGATTTCATATTTTATTCCCTTTCGTTATCCCTACTACCCATTTTTCTTCAACTGTAATCCATAGATCAATACATTACCCAAAAAAAGGGGGGCTGGGGGTTGAGGATCTACCTGGGACACATTCAGAATTAGGGCTGAAATCCTATAATGCTTTCATGGAAGTGAGCTCCATTAAAACAATGGGACTTACTTCTGAGTAGGCATGCATAGGATTGCGCTGTAAATTACAGAAAAGGAGATTTTGGATTTAACATTAGAAATGTTTTTCTATCTATAACAGCAGTTCGGCAACAGAGCAAAATGCTTGGGGGTGGATATCAACTCTTCCTTGGAGTTTTTCAGTGAAAGGCTGGGTCAGGGAGGTTTAGATTGTGTCTTTCAGATGAACTAGATCAACTGGTCTACGTCTTCTGAGAATGCCTTAAGTTTAGCAAGTTTTGCACAGATGAATGACGGTGTTTTTTCTGCTATGTATGAAGAAATATGTCAGCATTAAAATATTTTAAAATTCTAACACTACAGTACTTGATAAATTAGAGGTGGGACTTTATATCAGATATTTTCCCAATATATCAGAATATTTTGCATGTCTGTGATGGCTCAACATCTTTGCTCCATCTTTATTCATACTTCCACTGGAAACGTTTTTAATAAATGTAACAAGCAGGCAGCTCCAGCCACAAACTAAAGACCTGGAATTTAATCCCATTGAGAATAAATTCAAAGAATTCTGTATTAACTGGTTTGTGGATCAGATTATGAAATTTATGTTGCATTACTACCACTGTGTCCTCAGCACTGTTCCCTTTCTTGTATTAGTGAAGCTTTTAAAACCTGGTTCTTAAATGATTTCTAATTAATACTTTTGAATTTAATTGTTCCAGGTACTAATTTTGAATTTTATTATTGAAATAAGAAATATTCAAAATATTGGAAGTGTGCACTTGCATACACTTCCAGTATTTTGAATAAAATTTAAAGAGAAATCTACATGTAGCAGAAACGTTTCTGTAATTTTTTTTGAACTGTACTACTCCAAAATGCAGGTAGCCCAAACCCTACAGCCACAAATAAGGCGCCTGCCACATCCTGAGCAGGATTGGGCCTGCACCAGTGCAGCCAAAGGCCTCCTCAGGGTAAAGGGATCCGGATTGCGCTGCTAATGTTTAAATGTTCTTCAACCAGAAATAATCCCTCCCTGCACAACAAGCATTACATAGCAAAGGAGGGTTTCAGGCACTGGCGTCACTGCAGGGTGGGTGGAGCTCTAAGTTCCACCGCGGTCAGACCCTCCGTTACACGGGAGCACGAAGCGCCCCCACCCCCTCGCCTTTGGAGCCATTCAAGTCGGTGAAAGTGTCGGTTGCTTTCACCGCCTTGAATGGCTCCAAAGGCGAGGGGCGGGGCGCTTCGTGCTCCTGTGTAACGGAGGGTCTGACCGCGGCGGAACTTAGAGCTCCGCCCACCCTGCAGTGACGCCAGTGGTTTCAGGCTTGCCTTCTTCTTAACACAGTCATTTTCTATGACAGGGAGGGAATCTACAGTCTGCTGCAGTACAGGCCAAGAAAACTGCCTCACATGATCCTCCTGCTTTTGTAGATTGGCTCAGACTATCTCACTTCTCTGGTATTCTTATTCTGTGTTACCAACAAGATGGCTACTGAGATCTGGTGAATCTCATTTCATAATGTCCATTTCATTCTAAATATGCTGGAGCAGGGTAACTTCTACACAGAGTTTAGCCAAGCATCATCCAAGAAACCTAGAAGCAACCAGTCTTTGCACCAGCTTTGCCAGAATTTGTTTGACTTTACCTGCGAATGTGGTTCTTTACTGTATCTCTAATTCTGTTTTCCTTACTTCCCAAGTTAATTTGTGATCTTTTCCACTTTGTACTTCCATAAAAACAGCATGCTTTGTGGATGTTGTTCTGGGGTTTGACATCTCATCTCAGAAGACTGGGGACCGTTTATTCCATGAACATGGTCAGTTGGAAGCCATCCTTCCCGATATTCTAAAAGGGTTCACATCCGAAAGCACTGTGAGTTGCAACAGAGGAACAAACACACAGTTTAGTGTGGCAATTCCAATGGAGAGCTCAAACCTTCAAGTAGACCCTGAAAAAATCCTAAGGAAACTCCGCGAAGTTGTGATCAACAAACCATCTCATCTTGATGTCAGGTTCTTGGATACACTTTGGAATTCATTTCAAAACCTCACGGATAATCAAAAACGAAGCAAGGTAATTTATTTTCTCATCCAACAAGTTATAGTAAAATCAAATGCTACATAATATCATGCAGATCGCCTAATAGCTGAGTTGGAATGAACTGAATCTCCATTGTGTTTCTTCTTCATAGTCTCATATCCGTGTTACTTTATCCAAAAGCATTTCAGTTTACCCCAAAAGTGAACATCCCTGTGCTCTAGATGTCCACCTAACCATTTGATGAGTGAGCATGTAGCCAGATGACACTACATATGTTTTGATCACATCTCACTAGCGTCGCTCCGGTAGGGGCGGGGCTGTAAGTATCGCTGCGGTCATAGTCTCTGTACCGAGCGAGGAGGAGGCAGCCCCGCCCCCTCACTGTCCGAGCCAGTCCCCTACGGAGAAAGCAGCAGGCAGGGTCTCTTCCCTGCCGGTTTCTCCGTAGGGGACTGGCTCGGACAGTGAGGGGGCGGGGCTGCCTCCTCCTCGCTCGGTAAAGAGACTATGACCGCAGCGATACTTACAGCCCCGCCCCTACCGGAGCGACGCCTCTGTCACATCTCATTGCTCTTTCGTTCTCACAGATCTGATTTTTTTTCTTTTTAGGTATTACTTCTTTTCTCTGATGGTTTAGATGATGATGTAACAGTTCTGGGGGGAAAATCTGAAGAGCTTAGAAAACAAGGTACTTCATAGCAGCTAAAAATATTACACTGTAGTCCAAGAGAGTTGGTGTTATTATTTATTACATTTCTGTCAGTTGATTCTTTTATGATAGAATTCAAGACTTCACATAACATAGCCTACGGTGACACAGGTTCACAGGCAATCTCTTATCAAGCCACAGGACATCAGGGGTTCGGTTGGAGCTTGGTGGTAGAGCCCAGGCTGTGGATTTCAAAGGTCCCAGATTCCTTTGCATCCTGGTATCTCCAGATAAGATATATCTATGTGGTATCTCCTAGATACCAGATATCTAGGAGATTCCTGATATCTCCAGATAGGACTGGGGAAGACCACTATCTGAAACCCTGGAAGACCACAGCCAATCAACGTGCAGTAGTGCGGAGGCGGCAGGTGAGGCAGAAACACACCCCCATCATCGTCCATGGAACAGAGCCACAGCCTAACCCTGACTGAGATTGTGCGTGTGTGCAACGTGTTTTCACCCCCCAAAACCCACTTTCTTGGGTGAAAGTGGGTGGCACACCTGCCCAATCTCGGGGTTAGGCTGCGGCTCTTTTCCATGGGCGACAACAGGGCAGTCCTGTCTCACCTGCCGCCCCCGCACCACACGTCCCTGCAGCAATCTATGATCAGACCTTGTTTAGTTTCAATGAGGATGGGGTATCTTGCTCAGACCATGCTCAGAGCACTAGAACTGTTCAGCTGAGCTGAACTTGAAATGCCTCTTCTACGAAGAAATTCATTTGTATTCAAGGGACAGAAAATCAACAAGGGATGCTACTAAAGCTTCAGGTTATACTATCAGTTAATATATCTTCAAATGGAAGGAGACAGAGGCATCAGGTTTGTTGTTTCCAACAATTTTTACTGTTTGTAATGCTAGGACTATAACCCTATACATATGTTTCTGGAGTAACTCCCATTGAATACAGTGGAATTTAATTCTGATCAAACCTGCGTAGGATTGTATTATTAGACTTCATGCCTAATGGTTGGTAATAGAACGTTCTCATCAGGGAATTGAACTTGATGGGTTGCAAAGACAGGTGGACCTGCTTTACTTGCCAGGAAAGGGTACTTTCTATATCAGTTCAGTTCAGAAACCTTTATTGCATAGGCACAATCCAACATACATACAATTCTAAATATTAGATAAACACAAAGCAATAAACAAGATCCTATCCAAAATAATCATTAACAGCCATTTACAGTAGGTTCGGTAGAGGCAGCCACCAGGCAACTCTCCGTTGCATAATCGATAGGAGAAAATTTGCTAACAAATTGATGATTGGTTTGGTGGAGGATGAAAGTAAGAGCCAGATGATATCTGAGTCGGGCTCCCCCTGCATGTTTAACAGCAGAAGGTTGAGCATGTCTTGCCGAAGGTCATCGTACCATATGCAAACTTTCTATATCAACAGAAGCCATAGTATACTAACACAGGCTGTTGCAATCCTATATGTGCTTTCCTAGGAGTAAGTCTCATTGAATTCAGTGAGACATACTTCTGAGTAGACATGCAGATTTGGACAACTTTGAAAAGTTGGATTATTATTTTGTTGCATTTATTCCAGCTATTGCAGGCTAGACCTATGTGAACATGTGAAAAAATGAGATATTCTTCATCCTCTCAATTTTATTTTCCATGTAATAATCTGAGTTAAACTTACAGTGTAAAGAAGTAAAAAACATAATGTTAAAAACAATGGTCTGAGAAATAGATTTTTAAAACATGCTTAAAATAATGTTTTAATAGGGCTGGATGGACTGATAACTATTGCCCTGAAAGAAAACTTGGATAATCTTGCATTCATTGAATTTGGAAAAGGCTTTGGATATAATAATCAAGACACTATTTACACACATAACCTTGCCAGCAGGCTCTTAGAATACGTGGTAAGTTCATTACAGAAGGATCAATGCATTTAAATGCTAAGATTTTAAGGCTCATTCTTTTGGGTCATCATGCTAGAAAAATATATGATTGTTATGGGGTGCAGAGGTTGTGAGGCTCAGTAGAGTCAGAGCACCAAGAACATTCTATGAACAAATGTTTTATCTAGAGTAACTTCTTATTTTCAAGGACAGAATTGCTGAGAGAACCTGCTGTTGTGTGTATTGCAAGTGTCCGGGAGAGGAAGGCCCCATTGGGATCCAAGGGATAATGGGAACTAAGGTAAGGATGATTTTATACTCTCTGATATACAGCGCAATCCACCAGAACGGTGGAACAGCGGAGCGAGCGCTCCGCCGTTCCAAGATATGGCGAACGGGCCGTAAAGCATGTTCGCGACGCCTCGGGAATAAGGGAGGCCAGTGCAGAGGCCAGCTGCCCTCACTCCGTCGCTGGAACGCCCAGGTGGCAGCCAGAGGAGGTAAGTCTGGATCCGGCGGGTGCGGTTCGGCGGGTGAGGAAGGGGGAACCATTGGTCTAGCCGGCCCAGGAGGGGCCAGGGGATGGCTCCCACCATATCCCTGTCCCCGACGGTCTGGCTAGGCCATTATACGGTCGTCTCTACTTCCACCAGCTATTTAGTTGGCGGAAATCCAAGGAGGCCTATCGGGCTCGCCCCGGTTTACACACGGGGAAGTGTCCCCTTCCCCGAGTAGACCTCCGGTCCGCCGGTCGAATGGCAGCCTGGGCTCAGGATCTGGTGAGTGTCCCTGGACCTCTGACCGAATCCTTATACAGGATTGTGCTGTTAGATCACTATTAAGAGTGGGTCAGGTAGAAAAATACACAACTTGGAGAGCCATGAGAAATTTAAGCATTCATTTTTCCCGGATTGGCCCAAGACTTGCTGATTCCTGAGGTTGCATGTCAAATGCTGCTCCCCCTTACCCGATGATGTGCCACCCTCTGCTCCTCCCACTCTCCATTGCTCTCACTCACTTCTTTCCTCTCCTCCACATTTCCTCTTCCTCCCTGCTTTACTCCCTATTCCCTCTCCCTTTTCCAATCAAGGAAATAGAGGGAGAAGGAGTGGCCATGGAGGCAAGTGGGTGGACAGATATGGCCGCCCCAGCTTATCTGCTGCCATCGTCATAGTTTTATTTCAATTTTATTTTTAGGGATCTAATGGTACTGATGGTAGTCGTGGCCATTTTGGAGAAGAAGGTGTTCCAGTAAGTTATATAAATCTTTCATTTAATTCTTCAGTTCTTAGAAAGATGTGTATGTTTCCATTGACCCATTGGACTTCTGTGTTAGGGTCCCCCAGGAGACAGAGGAAAACAGGGAAAGCAAGGTTATAAAGGATGCCAAGGCATTCCAGGACAGAAGGTAAGGGTATACCCTAAACACTGACTTTAATCTCAGCAAGATGAAGATCTTTTTGATTATGTTTGCCTCATTAAATATGTACCTGTTGTTTTAAATATTTCAGGGGGTACGAGGAGTAACAGGAGAGAAGGTACAGTACAGCAATATTTACCTTCTGCAAAATCTCAGTAATTGTTTTTGTGTTAGAAGATATGTGAAGCTATGCCTAGAATAAGAGAGTAGAAAGAATGATTTTTTTTTTGAAAGAGCAAAATATACATTGCATGCCAATCAGTGTAATAAAGCACTGGTGTTTCATTTTGTGTTTGTTTAGATGAATAGTCAGAATAGGCTGAGATTGTTGAGCTGAGTGAGGGATGGAGTGCTTAACCCTTATGATTTCCTCATCCCACCTCTCCTTGATTCTTCCATTCTTGGATTCCAGATCTATGTTTACCATTATATAAATGGTATATACCATTATATACATCTGAAACATTGTGAGTTTCTAGTGGGTGATTCTGAATGGAAAAGTAAGTGATGGGTAGAGGTAAGCACCCCATCACTGATCCTCCTCTCAAAACTGCAGCATTGCAGCACCTGGCCCAAGTTCGTGTTAATTAAAAAAAATTGGACCTTTGTTATAAAATTGGGTTTTTATTATATATTAATGTGATATGTGCTTTGGTCCCTAGGTTTTGGTTTGATTTGAAGGAAGGAACAACTGGCGCCAATTCTCTTGTTAGGCATGGCGAATCATCTATATAGGAGACCCATTCTGGGCTGGAGCTGAAAATATACCAATTCATCTTATAGATTATGAGCAGGACAGTTTTCCCTGGTCACAGGAAGAGAGCAACTATGTTTCACCCACATTTTGCCCTGATTATAATGAATCCCTGGGCAGAATGGGTATCCAAGATGGCACCCATCAGGCTGCACGTTGCTTATAGCTTACTTGCAGTTTAAAGTTAGAATGTGTTTCTGTTAATTAAAAAAAAACAAAATAAATAGTGGTTCCAAAAATAGACTCCAGTTTGTAGTCCTTTCTGGCCTGTTTGTTTTGGAATGAATAGAACACAAACTGGATGGGGTCCATTTAGTTTAGGTTTCATTCAGAGTGGAATTGGGGGTTGGCTAGGTCAGGCAATAGCTAAGGGTGCATGCCCACCAGAGGCCAACTTCTGGGCAGGCCAGTTCTTGAACTCAGTGGCAGTGGTGCCTAATGCATTATAAAGGGTAGTCAGGGGTACTATGAAGGGCCCAGTGCAGGGCTTTGCCCCAGGACCCCCAGCAGGGCCTCTGAGAGGAATTTTATATATTTCCTGTTTTATGTTTTATCAGGGAGAGCTTGGAACTGATGCAGTAGATGGAATTAATGGAGAGGAGGTAAGTCGTTTTCCATATTTTCATGCAATTCACAACCTTTTTAAACACATAAAATAATGTCCTTTTTTCTCCTCCATCTTCCTCAAGGGATCACGTGGACTTCCAGGACTGAAAGGAGAAAAGGGGAACCCAGGCCAAGTGGTATCAATTAAAATTCTACTCTTACCAAATCTGATTTTGAGTTGAGTTGGAAAGACAGCGTATGAGAGAGAAAGTTCTACATCTATGTTGCTGGGGAGGGTGACACCCAGTGCGGTGCCTATCTGGAAGAGGAAGGTTTGGGGTAACACAATGATGTATCACACCACCTCCGACCTATCACTGCCTCCACTCGACCGACTTCAGCCTGCCCCAGAACCCTTTTGACACTCATTGGCGGGAGCACGGAAGGCAGCTGGGCTTGAGTTGGGCCATGGTTGCCAACCACCAACCCCCCTGAAGGTGACACCCCGTACAGCTCACACTCCCCTTGGCATGCCCCTGGCCAGGTTAGCCTCAGCTTTGAAGCTAACAGGCAACCAAATGTACTTAATGCAAAATCAGTTGGAAAGTCTCTTACTACCCAACATTATCTTAATGCCAACACTCATTCGAAGGCGAATGACAGCATTCTGTACTACTGCAGCTTCTGACTCATTTTCAAGGGTAGCTCCACGCCAGGGGTAGCCAACCTTTCAACATGACTGCTCCTGGCCCTTTCATGGTTGTATAGGTGAGGGCAATTCAGCAGGTGTAGCTGCTTTAGCAGCACCATCAGCACTTGCAGCTGCCCAGATTCTGTCTTCTACACAACTCTTAAGAACGCAGAGGCCCTAATGGTGGGAGGTTGGCCACCCCTGTTTTATGCAAAACACCCTGCAGTCAGTTTCAAGATTTAAAAAAGGATCAAGGATAAGCACAGTAAGTTCCCCAACTCTCTCAATTTAAAAACTACCAGGAATCTGAACAGCCATGAATTTTGAGCACTTATGAAGGGGGGGGGGGGGGAATTGAGGATATTTCCAAGGCTCACACAGGTATCTTACATCTTTAGGGCAGCTCAGGACCAAGAGGACTTCCTGGTGACCATGGTCAGAAAGGCTTCCAAGGAAATCCTGTAAGTTTTCCCCAGGAGTATGTTTAAAAACAGCATGGTAAATATCTCAAATATTTAGCTTCGGATGAACTGCAACTTTTACTTACCCCACATATTATTAATTTGAGTGAAACTTGACATAATTTTAATTATTTTTAAATTATTATTTTAATTAAAGCCAACTTTACTTTTTTGAAAAATTAATTTAGGGTAACTCTGGAGTTGACAATGGCGCAAGAGGCGAACGTGGCCCCAAAGGTGTACAAGGCAGCAAGGTAATTACTGCTAATAACTCTGTTTATTACCTATTTGTTTTCAAACATTGAAAGTGCAATTATGATAATGAGGAACTGATGGTGTATGAACTAAATTTGAAAGCATAACAAATTGGTGCAATTACTTATTTCAATTTGAATTTTCAAAGAGTTTAATAGGAACTATATTTGATAAGAATTTGTCTGGTGGCAATAGCGCACGTAATATACACCAGGCAAATTTGCCTAAGAAGATCGTTTTCTAAATATTAATTCAAAAATCAACACAAACTCTTTACTTTCTGTGCAATCTGAAACAGGGGTGTGTGTAAGGAAGTGGGATATGAAAGCTGTAAACCAAGCTAGACAGAGCCAATTCATGCAATTAGTTGTTATCAAAGGGTATCAAGATTCCAAAGATATCAAGAGGTTGTTATCAAGGGATATTGCTTATTACTTGATGGGTTTGCTTCCATTGATTGGAGTGTTGGTCATATAGTAGGAATCGTTCCAATAGTGAATTTTCATTTGTGAATATAGACAAAGCCCTGCTGGATCAGGTCAAAGGCTCATCTAGTTCAGCATCCTGTTTCCCACAGTGGCCCACCAGCTACCTCTGGGAAGCCTACAAGCAGGCACAAAGGCATCCTTCTCTCTTGCCAGTGCTCCCCTGCAACTGTTATTCAGAGGCATACTGATAGATAGGCTTACCTTCGTCCCAGAATCGAGCCTGGCTTCGGCCTAGAGAGGACCTGAGCTGCTCCCAAGGGTGCACAATGGGGTTCCGGCTTTGGTCGCGTTGTCGACCGGAAGTGCCGGAAGCCGGAAGCCCATTGGCCTGCTGCAGTGCACACTTGGGAGCGGCTCGGGTCCACTCTAGGCCGAAGCCAGGCTCGATTCTGGGACGAAGGTAAGCCTACTGATAGACATATCCTCCATGAATTTGTCCAGACTTTAGTCTTTTCCATTTCTATTTTTTATTCATGTGCTTTCATACACATAGACACATATTCCTTTTTTCCTCTCCAATTGGCTTATGCAGCTCCTGTTTCTGTATTTATCCTGAGAGAACTGAGACGTGTGTGATGAAGTGAAAGAGGTTAAGAACTATAATCATTGGTGTTGAATCATAACATCAAATAATTTTTCCACCCACAGGGAGAAAGAGGATCAAAAGGTTCTACAGGCTTGGCAGGCTCCCAAGGAAACGCAGTAAGTATTAATGCTGATTAGCAAAATAAAGTAGGAAATGAGAGAATTCCAAGCTAGACAGAGCCTTTCAGAATCCACATTCTTATCTAATGGTAGAAAATAGTTTTGTAAGGGTGCAGGCCTATGCATGTCTACTCAGAAGTAAAAAGATGAACTGACAAATTATATTCATTAAGGCCAGCATCATGACAACTTATGATATGTGACTCAACCAAAGAAGCACAGGGTTTAGATAATGCCAGAAGAACACAAGTTGTTGCCATGAAATATTATGATTGTGGCTATGTTTTATACATTTATATACTGCCTTTCTGACTTGGCATTCAAAGTGGTTTACAATTTAAAAATATTAAGCCAATTACAAAATTGACATGATGTAACAGAGCTGATAAGTGGTGATCTTTTCAGAAGCTGATATATGATATTATGAGCTCCCCTGGCTGGGACTCTCTTCTTCAGGATCTGCATCTTCAGTATTCTTCAGTATCCTCTGGAAAGGTAGTGAAGGGCTGTACCAACCATCCTTTCAGGGGCCATGGGCTCCAACAGGTGGAGATAGTGATGGGGAGTCAGAAGACATGGACTTTCTCCTTGGCAGTGGAAGGGCACAGCACAAAAACAAGGCAGATGGGAAGTATTTAACCAAGCAGGTGGAAAGGAAGGCAAAGGATAATCTGAGGTTCCATGCCTATTTTATACCTCAAGAGGGCATTCTGGTGTAAGCAATGGAAAACTAATTGCAAGACACAGAACTGGCAGGGAGAATAGACTGCAAATTCTCCTTGACAAAGCAAGTTCTTTTCCTTTCCATTTTTTGGGGAGAGCGAAGCCCCTGAAACCTACTTCATTATGATCAGGATTCTTAGCTGAAACTGAGATCAGCTTTAGAGCCCTGACCTGTCAACTGGCAAAGAGAAGACCTACTGATTCCCTTGGAAGTAGGGCTCCCACAAATTGAAATGCTGTCAACCCAATTTCCCCCTTTGAATTACTATTCTGGAATTTAGGGAATGTACTTGATTTCTGAAAAGACTCAAGTATTCCTATGCCAAATTATTATTGGATGATTCCAAAAATTTTCAACCAAATTTTGAAGCACCCGAATATTACTTCTCCAATAAATACTGACTTCGTCCTGACTCAAGCACCATGATGAACTTTAGGGATTTTCCTTGGCATCATTACAAAAATATCCTTATTTGCTTGCCCAGAATCTTCAATATTTTTTGTCACAAATAGAAACAGAAAGCCATAGAGTCTATAGAATGAGCAGGCAATTGCTGAGAGAATACAAGAAACTGATTATGAATGTTCTTCAAACATGAAATGTTGCGAAGACTTTTGGTAACATGTTCCTTTTGTCACAGGGAGCTGAGGGGCGAAGAGGACGACCAGGCCCACCGGTATGCTTTTGATAATTTCACCTATTAACAATGGGTCTAGTACTCTAATATCATGCATTCCACTGACCCGACTCTTAGCTCAATATGAACATTCTGGTGGGAGAAGATAGATGGGAAATGCACCAATACAGTCTTGGGTGCTTCGAAGCTGGCACTTTACTGCGGAATTGCCATCCTTTGTAAACTTACGTCTTACAGAGTGATCAGATGACATCATCTGTAAATGGTTGTTTATGTGTTTTTTCCATGTTCTTCTTTTCCTCCTTTTGAGTCCTCATTTATTGCAACTTTTACATGAGGATACAAAGTAGCAACACAAGCACAATAGGTGTAGCTTACCTTCATATTGTTCCATCCTTTCCCCCAGGCAGCCTGCTCATTGGTTGTCGAGACTTAATACCAATTGGAAAGGGCAGGAAGACTGAGCTGCAGTTGCTTCTCCAAAGCTCATCATAATAAGCCACATTTCCCCTGCCTTTCCCCAGCATCTGGGTGTGTATGCAAAACCTATATGACAATCCTGGACATGTCAACTCAGAAGTTGCATTGTGTTCAATGGGTCTTACTCCCAGGAAAGTGTGCATAGAATTGCAGCCCTAATCTTTGGGGCGCATAGCTAAGGGGGCCACCTAGTAAGCGGCAAGGAAGTGGAAGGCTTGAAATTCCTGTTGCAGCTACTGCTGATGATGGGCAGGCTTTTCCAAGCATATTCTCACGACAGGATCAGACCAAGTTCTCCACAGCTCAGCCTGAGAGTCTCCTTTTCTTCTGCAGCCCTGTCTGGAACCTTTTTGCTTCAATTGCGCCTGCAGCTGATTCTAGAAATGTATTGCCACAGCTGTGCCAGACAGCTTTAGTGTGGAAGCACTATTGTATATCTACTGTATTTACACAGCGCAGGCACTGATAACTTACAGTGCAAGCCTCTGTGTGTCTATTCAGAAGTAAACCCCTATCAGTTCAATGGGACTTACTTCCAAGTAAGTGTGTATAACATTGCAACCCTAGAGAAGTCTGGGTGGATACAGGCCACTGCAGAATGTAAGGGGGTAGATGGATGCCTGCCTTCTGTAGGAGTTTCTTGTCATTCCTCTTGTTTATATTTCTCACCATTTTGTGAGAAAGATCATCTGTTCATGCTAATGAATATGCTTTCTTTAAACTTTCTCCTTCTATTTAGTTATATAGTTTCTAAAGGATAAGTCTTTAGGTTCCAATAGAAATGACTTGAAACATATGGTTGAGAAGGCTTGAAATTCCAGCGTGAAATAATATTCATTAAAAAAAACTACAATCCGCTAGCACTGCAGTTGCAACACTAATACCCAGAGAAATCTGATATGGTCCAAAAGAAACCTATTTCTCTCTTTGCTAAATGGGCACAATGTCATGCATATAGGCAGCATGATGGGGTATTTGGAGCATGAAAGTCTGTTCATACCCCTCCCAAATCTCCATCTAAGTCTTCACCTTTCATGCTTACTTTGTGAGGTTTTTGTGCTGCCTATTAGGCAAAGCTGGAAGGCTAGATGGGGATATGAGTGGTAGGCACACAAAGTCATCTCTTTGGACTGCCTGTGCATATGCAGATGTGCTCATGTGTGTGTGTGGGGGGGTAGGGCTCCATTAGACTGTATTGGAATCCTATTGGATCCAATGTCATTTGATTCAATTAACAGTAGTCTAGACCAGGGGTCTCCAACGTTTTCCGACCATAGGCCAGATGGGCATGACAGCCAGCAGGCACGTCTGACCCACGGCCCCACCCCTTCTGGCAGCCCTGCTCCTTCTGGCTGCGTCAGTGAAGCACGAGCAGCCAGTGGGGAGCTGCTTGCCGGCCGCGGCAACCAGTGGGGAGCCACTCTCTGGCCACTGCAGCCTCCTGTGGCCTTCACAGGTAGGCACGGGGAGCTGGCGGAGGGAACTGGAGGCTGCCGCGGGCCAGATAAAATCGGCCCACAGGACACAGTTTGGAGACCCCTGCTTTAGACAATTAATTGTGGTTATTAAGACAATTTAAAAAATGAGTAGCTTTATTATATTCACTTGAGAAAATAATTACCAGCCTAAATTTTGTCTTCATACAGGGGAAGACAGGAATACCTGGTCCAGATGGCTGGCAAGGGGAGCAAGGATTTCATGGCCCACCGGTGGATATGAATTATTATTCAGTTTATATTTGTGTATAAAAAATGTTGGGGAATGAAAAAATTGAAAGAGAGGGCTGCCTGGTTGTGTCGCTTGGGAGGGACTTTCCTACTGCATGGCAACCCCAAGCAGTTAGTTGCTTTGGAATCCATGTTCCAGGCTACTCAACCCAGACACCTTTGTTTTCTCTTCTGCCAGTATTCAGAGCTTACTTGCCAGATTGTCTCCAAATAAATGACCCTCCATTGACATGAGTGAGAACAGTATCTGTCTGTCTGTAAATCTGTCCAGATCTAACTTCCTGGGTGTTATTCTACTATGCCTATAGTTTTTATTTCTATTTACAATTAGTTCAGGTAGCTCTTTGGCTGTGTCTCTATCCCCATTTTAATAGCCTCTGAAATGGGGACCCTTTCCCCCATCTGTCTGAAACTTGGCTGTTCTGAGCCCATTGAGAATCAGAATACCTACAAATATGTGTTAATTTGGATGGAAGTTAGAGACAAGAGAAAAGCAGCTGGGTTTCCCTTTTTAACCCAAGTGAATGAATGAATGAATGAATGAATTTTGTGACAATATCAACGTGGTTAACAGCCCAATCCTATGGTCCCCCCTCCACCGCCAATGCAGCCATGCCAAAAAGGCTGCATCATGTGGGGGAGAGCAGTCCCAGAGGTAGGCTTACCAGACCTCCAACCGGGACAGAGTGCTAGACCTTTAGGAGAAGGAATGTGGGCAGGTGTAGCTTGTTAAACCTTAGAGCACAATCCTAGGCTTGTTAAACCTTAGAGCACAATCCCACTGAACACAATGGGGCTTGCTTCTAAGTAGACATGCCTAGGATTGTGCTCTAAGGTTGTTTAACAAGCTACACCTGCCCACATTCCTTCTCCTAATGGTCTAGCACTCTGTCCCGGTTGGAGATCTGGTAAGCCTACCCAGAGGTCTCCTCTCGGTAAGAGAACATTTTTTCCCTTAAGCCTCTGCAGTGCGGAGGGATCTACTCGGACCTGTGCCAGCGAAATCGCTGGTACAGGTCTGCATGAACCCGGGCTGTGGGATCGGGTCCAGGAATTCCACCGCTACCACCAAACCCCCTTCCTGGACCCAATCTACTCTCCTCCCCACCCCCATCGCTGCCCTGTTCTGCCCTCCCCTCCTGCCCTGTCCCATTTCACCCACTGACTTACCTGGGTTGGCAGGCCGGTCCCAAGCCATCACTGTGCACAAGGCTGCTGCGCCCTTCCTGTCGGTGCTCCGGCACCATGCGGCTTCTCGTGTTGCCGGAGGCTCTCTGCCATAAGGCAGCCTCTGCTGGTGGAACACTCATTCTGCCAGTAGATAGGCCCTTTAGGATTAGGCCATAAATAAAGCTTTTAGTGATGAAAATTAAACAACAAATGGTGAAATTAAACATTTCTTTTTTCTTGCTTACCTTTCTAGTATGCGTTTGGCTGAATTAACTAGACCTGTAATGTATTTTTCAGGGAACAGTAGGAATTCCTGGGCTGAAAGGAGAAAAAGGGCATTCAGGAAATGAAGGTCCTGAGGTAAAATTACACCATAACCATGACACTTTTATTTAGATAATAATTACCATTCATTGTCAACAACAGAAGGGAGTGCTACAAAGACTGAGAATAAGTGCAACCCAGCAGGCAATGAGTTATGAGATATAGAGCTCTCATATCTACACCACACATTACAGAAAACAAATACAGTACAGGTGGGCCCCATATCCATGGTTTCAGTTATCCATGGATCGTGGGGACCCCCCCAGGCTTTTACTTTTTCCCAGTAAGCTTTGTTTCTTCCTTAAAGAAACAGGAGAAGCAGGCTGCTTATTACAGGCAAGTAGAACAAGACTAAGTACTAGAGAGGCTCTGCAAGGTTAACAGAAACCTTGCAGAGCCTCTCTAGGACTTAGTCTCGTTCTACTTGCCTGCAATGGAGGCTGCTTCTCTGTTTGTTTTAAGGAAGAAACAAAGCTTGCTGAAAGAAAAATAAGAGCTGGGGGGGGCAAGCATGCCTGCCTGCAGGGAAGGCGGGGGGGCCCTCAGGAAACCATGGAGGGGGTGTTCATCTTATCCACGGTTACAAGTATCCATGGAGGGGTCTGGAACATATCCCCAGCAGATATGCCCCCCCCCCCCCCGTATATCCTTTATTTTTGTCAGCATTTAAAACATTTGTTCTTTGCCTCATTTAGAGGCAAGTGCAGGAGGCCTCAGGATAAGAAAGGCAATTTGAGAGGACTGGGGGAACAGTTTCATCTTTGCAGAAGAAGCCTGTGTGAGTGGTTGGGCCTGTATACTCTCCTGAGGAACTGAGGCCCAGTCCAGGACCCGGTAATCTAGACTATAAGAAACTAAAGACAGTCCTCGGAACAGCTGTGCTCATGCTTCTTTCTTCAATTTAAAAGTATGCACTGGGCTTTTCCACTGAATTGTAAACAATAACAAACAGAGTTATTAGAAGAGGTCTGCTGTGTGCTGCTGCTCTGACATATTTAATAGTTACAATGTTTGTTTTGTTTTCAGGGAAATGTGGGAGTGACAGGCCCGAAGGGAAATCAAGGAAAATCTGGATCCAGAGGAAATAATGTATGACTTGAGCTTCCTATTTCCTATCATTTTCCCCCAAAGTATGTCCATAAATAAGGGGTGAAGAAGATGTCTAAATTAGCCCTAGAAAGCCACTAGCAGGCAATATAGGCAATACTGAGCTAGATGGACTAATTGTCTTACTCTGAGGTTCTCAAAATGTGGGTTGCGACTAGCTGTAATATGGAGGTCATATACATATATTATTTTTCAGGGGTAACAGTAATATGAAGTTTGGGAACTCCTGCCAGAAATGATGAAGAGAAAGATACTCTGGAATTATTATTATTATTATTTATGGTAACTCCAGAAAAATTCATAGCATTTAGATTAGGGTTGCCTCTCCTTTACTGGAGAAAATGGTACCTGCCAATGTTTTTCTGGCATGAAGCTGTAGAAAGCACAGAGTTTCTGTACATCAAAATGGGGCAACCCTAATCTACCTTCATAAAACAAAATATACTCAAATAATTGCAAATGATATAAAGAATACATCCATGTATAGAGTAGGCTTTATATAGTGGTGACTGAGCCAGCTTCTCCCAGGCTCTGCTCAAGTCAAGGTTCCTGCAAATACAAATATTTGTTAATACTTAAAAAAGAAACACCAAACAAAACAGTGAAGTTGCCTCAGAAATGGCTCAAATTACTTAACAGCGGGCAAGACTGAAGACTCTTCCTACCACACCCAGTTTTTATTTCAGTGTTTGAAGTACATTTTGGTTTTTTTTTAAATATTTGAGAACTGTGGCCATCCATTGACATTTTTTGCAGAAATAGCTATTTTAGGGCGCAATCCAAACCTACTTAGGCCGCCGTTGTAACCAGCAGCCCAGCGAAAACGGGAGGCCCCAGAACGGAAAGGAGATTCAAATCCCCTCCAAAAGGGGAATTCAAAGGGGATTTGAATCCCCTTTCCATTCTGGGGCCTCCCGTTTTCGCTGGGCCGCTGGTTACAACAGTGGCCTAAGTAGGTTTGGATTGCGCCCTTAAACTCATGTTTGCCACATAATTCTATGTGTTCTGATTCAGGTTCAGTGACTTCCCATGTTGGCTCATTCACTTGTTTCTCACATTTGAGATCATCGTCATTTCATTCAACAGGGAGAACCTGGAGATCCTGGGGAGAAAGGAAAAAGAGGCCCCCGTGGCCAGCGGGGACCAAGGGTTTGTCATTTATGTTCACCTTATTCACTCTTGAAAGGGACTGACTGAAAACAGCGGCTACCATGGGCTCAAAGGGCAATGGGAATGTCCTTATAGGCAAGGCACCGTGTATTCTGAGCAAGTTAAAAAACAAAATTCTACTACAAAAAGCTGAATGTGGTGAACCCGACCCCTATCTTAGATCATAGCGTTTTGCCACAAATCGCCCACGTGCTTGGGAATTATTTTGAAAAATTACATTAAGAATTTTTTTTTTTAAATGAATATTTAGCTCACCAGGCTGCAAGGGTAGAGCTCTTCGCAGCTCTGCTAACTACACATTTGCATTTTTCAAAATGATTTTCAGTGTGCTGCATTCTGTCCCCAGTATCAAATTCTGCACTTTTTCTTTGTTTGCAGAACAGCATAGAATACATGCAATACTATTTTAGAGGCTCCTTCAGGGATTACAAAATGCACTGACCATCCCCTTAGGAGTGAGTAGAACTACTTGTTTGGCTCCAACAAATTTTCGCAGAGAGAGGAATGAATATGTTCCACTGCACTAAAACTCTGGAGTGGCTTTTTGTCTCTGAAATGGATTTTGCAATCCACTGTGTGCATGATGTCACTGCTCCCTCAACATGACAGAGTGATCATAAGAGGTGAAGTCTAGTGTGGCCCAAAAAGTTCCCCAAGCCATGTGGCCTTCACTGGGCTAATGGAGCAGTAATATTACCACCCCCTTGGCATACTAGAGGCCTTGGTGCATAGTAGGCGAGGTTAGGTATGCAAATAGGGTAACAATATCATGCCTGAGGTATACTATCCCATTTATTTCTGGAACAAGCCTGGAACCTACCAGAAAGCAGTAGTCTCTTGGTTCATTCTGAAAATGTTTCTACCCTTACTGGAAACCATGTTTGTGGCTCAGATTATGGCTGGGGTGGATTTCCCCCCCCCCATCCCTACATTTGTCCTGAATATCAATATATCCAGCCCCTTGCTTGCTTTTTTTCTCTTGTAGTGTGAATCTCCCCTATGGCCAACAACCCCTTTTACGGATGCTTGTTGCTTCTCCTTCCTATACAGCCAACCAGGCTGGGGCTTCTCCATTCCCAAGAGACTTCTTCACAACCCTTCTGCCACAACTTCTCTCTCTCTCTCTCTCTCTCTCTCTCAGATCCAGTTCACTCAGATTCTCCAGCACACACACAATCAGCTGTGGTGCCGTCATGGCAAGTGGACACATTTAACATTAACTGCGCTGTACACAGATAACAGCCAATAACAGTTTCTGCAAACATGACAGTATTTCTGCCAGATGTCATGATCACGGCCATTGCTGATGTGGAAATGGGCCTGGATCTGGATTGATAAAGGCCACAGGAATGTTGTGGAGGGCCAGTTGGCAAGATAGAAGGGGGCTGTTTAGGTTTAAGGACTGGAGGCTCCCATCCCTGAGTGGAAGCAGATTTATTTACTTATGAGCAAGTATGCATAATGGGTGTGTAACTGCAAGGAGATGTGTCTGTAGTTCAGCCATAGAGCACATGCTTTGCACGCAGAAGTTTCCAGGTTGAATCCAGGAATCTCCAGGAAAAGATGTCTGCCTTAAAACGCAGGAGAGCTACCAGTTGCTAGCCAGTTGACCCAGTATAAAGTAAGAACATAAGAAGCGCCTTGCTGGATCAGGTCAAAGGACCATCTAGTCCAGCTTCCTGCATCTCACAGTGGCCCCACCAGATGCCTCAAGGAGCACACAAGACACAAGAAACCTGTATCCTGTTGCCACTCCTGGCATACAGAGAAAACCTACTTCTAAAACTTCTAAAACCAGGAGGTTGCTTATGGCTTGTGATGGACTTTTCCTCCATGAATCTATCCAATCCCCTTTTAAAGGCATCTTTATGGAGAAGTAGCTTCATATGTTCAAAGCCAAACAATGATCACTGAAAGGCTGCTGGTTCAAAGATCTGCAGTAAAATTCAGTTGCTTGTCTTTTGAAGGGGGAAGAGGGAACTGCTGGATATGGCAGACCAGGAATTAAAGGATCAAAGGTAAGTATTCAAAAGAACTATAACTGAACATTTGATCTTGCCTTTATCTTTATGCTGTTTAGCAGTGACTCCCAGTTAGTTACTGGAGCTGCAAATCTGAATGCCATTCTGGGAGTGTAACTCCCATTCAGATTAGTAGAACTATGGAGCGTATAACTCCATACACAAGATTGCTACCTTCCTTGCACTACAGTGTCTGATATTAAACTTCCATTTTGGCATGACTCCTCTCATGCTCATCTGAAGGAACAAAAGTTTGAGTTCTAGGGCAGGGGTTCCCAACCTGCGGTATGCGTACCCCTAGAGGTATGCGGACCAATGGCTGGGGGTACGCCAGACCCTCTCCCTTATCACCTGCGATCAGCAGCTGATTGCTGGGAATTTTTAAAGTTACTTGTTTCCGCGCTGAAGCTCTGCCCCAGCATGTATCTGCAACAGTCCCAGCAGCGAAAGAACCTTAAAGCCGGCCTCACACTGCAGGTGTCTTGCTTCGTCACATCCTGGAGTAGATTCTGATTGGCTCGAGGCATTGCTCCGTGTCCTGCCCCCACAACGCCAAACGCGGCCTCTCATTGGCCGAAGCTCGATTTATTCAACTTGGAACGCAGCAGAATGACCTTCGGCCAATGAGAGGCCACATTTCCTGTTGTGGGGGTGGGACATGGAGCAATGCCTCAGGCCAATCAGAATCTACTCCGGGAGACAAAGCGAGACGTGTGCGATCTGATACAGCTTTAAGACTTAAGAGCCTTATCAGCTGCATTCAACAGCTGATCGTCTAAAGTTAATTTATTCCGCTGAAGCTCCACCCCCAGACTGCCCCCCAGACACACAGCAGCCGGAGCTGATCAGCAGCGTGCAAAAGCCTTCAACAGCTGAAGCCTTGGAACAAGAAGCCTCCCCCCTTGGAACAGCCCCGTTCACGCCTTCCCAGCGGCAGCGGCAGCCTCCCTCCCTTGGAGCAAGGAGAAGGCGCCAGTGGCTTGCTCTTCCTCCCAGAGGGGGTACTCAAGAGGCTGCTCCTTATCTCCCTGAATCAGCTGGGTATGGGAGAGCCAAGTATTTTTAAATTCAAACTGCTCTGCAGTTTCATTTTCATTTTCAGTTCAGAGCAGCAGAACAAGAGCTGAGGGTTTTTTGCAACATGATGAGGATTGCCTGCTTATTATTTTTGTACTTTGGAAAATGTACTTTGGTGGTGTGGGGGAGGGAGGAGCTGATTTTGGGAAGTGGGAGAGGGAAAAGATGGCTTATTATGAGATCAAGCTCTCTGGTTGTTTGGTTTTTTTTCCTTCTCTTCCATATGTGCAGTGTATTTTTTGTAGTTGAGAAAATGCAATCCCACCCTTCTGTCTCCCTGATTTTGTGTTGGGCCTTCTACTCACTCACTCACTCACTCACTCACACTTCTTCCATTGAAACACACACACACACACACACACACACACACACACAGAGTTAAATAAGACATTTTTTCACATTTAAAATTGTTTTAATACTTTTTATTTAACAATTAATTAGCTAATTAATTGATTGATTATTCCAACTAATTAGCAATTAATTAGCAGGGGGTACATAGGGGTTTCTAAATCAGCATGTACGGTAGGTAATAGATATTTAGTTAATGGTGAATGCCTAAAGGAGGCCTTTATGGGAACCGCGTTTGCAGCTGGGTTTGCTGCTGCTGCTGGTATCGCTACTTTCTGCAGAGCAAACTTCCAAGAAAACTCTTATGTATATATGGCCTTCTTCCATTGAAACCATGATGTCTGCATTTTAGGGCACTACATTTTTTCATTGTCCTCTTCCCTGATCTTTTGAGACAGGACCAGCTAAGGATTGAAAGAATTACACTAATCATAGTGTCAATCCCAAAAAGGATAGAGCATGATAATTTTCCTCTAGGAACCATAGAATGTTGACAGTGCTTAAGCATCATATTATTTTTAAACTATTTTTGGTAGTGTGTAAACTGTTTTGTGGATATCCTTGTTGAAAGGCACTTTAGCAATGTTGTAAGTAAATAAATAACACTGAATTACAAATTAAAAAGGTCCGAGTTTTTTATTTGTAATTCAGTGATATGTACCAGCCGTGAAAACCTGAGAAGCTATATTAAATAAATAACCTTTGCTTGCTTAGAATCAATTAACAAGTCCTGGTTACCATAAAAATGTATAGCATTCTGTATATACATATATTGTACTGTATATGTATTCTGTAGCTTTGCAATGTTTCAGCTAGAGTGATGATTAATAAGGCTATTTAGTGAGTATTTGTATATATGCCTGATTTTGTCTGTCTTGTTTTCCCTAAAGTAGAGGATTTTTGTTCAAAAATTAGTAAAAGAACTGAAATGTCAGACCAAGAATCGGTAATGGTAATTCTAACCTACATCATTAAATTGCAGGGACAAGAAGGTTTCCTAGGATACATTGGAATGCAGGTATCCATGTCCATATATTCTGAGGGCTCCGTCCCGCCAAGGGGACACAGTTTTTCTTTTCATTTCTGGCATTTGGCATTTCCAGTCTTTCTTGGCATTTCTGGTAGTAAATCGAGTTGTTTGTGTGCACTCTCATCTGCAGTGCAAGGTATATCAGACTTTTGCCAGAGAGAAGCAGCAATAGAGCAATGCCAGTCTCTCTCTGCACCCACAGAGAATCATGACTATGTACAAGCTGTGTGTGAGAGTCTATCCTTTTTCTATCTCTGCCCTTCCCATGTGAGCTTTAAATGGTTGTGCTGTTCTGTTTCTGGGATGTTGGGTGTTCAAAGAGGAGGGCAATGGGAGTCCACATGGCAATGGGCTTTGCAACTGTGCTGCCACTGCAAGCAGCCAGTGGTACGGAGCGTGCCCTCCGTCAATCAGATGCCATCTTTATTCATCTGTTATTGCAAATGTTTATCTTGAATTGTTCTTGACTGAAGAGGCTAGCATAAGCATGGAAATCTGAATGAGTAGTCAGTTTTACTTTTTGGGTTCTTCAATATTATTTCTTTGCTTTCTATGCAACTTAACAGGGTGAAGCTGGAGAACCCGGTCTTCCTGGGGAACCTGGACGAAAAGGGAATAGAGGAAGAATGGTATTGTGATTAGCAACTTGTGTAAAGACTGTTCTAATAAGATGTAAAAGTTCCATGGCCAGCAATGATCACAGACTGGGTTAAAACGGGTTCAACAGCCAAGTAAAAAAGTTTATAGTTAAAAAATCAAAATTTAAAAACAAAAGTATTTTAACATGATTAAAACATTAAAACAGCACAACGTTTCATTCATCTCTGCGAATCTCGTCAGGTGAGCGAGCCTAAGCTGCGAGCTTATATATATATATATATATATATATATATATATATATATATATATATATATGGCCTTAATTGAGGTTGTTGTTATTAAAAGCAGCAGACTGATGTACAAACAGAAATGCATGCTGTGCAACTGCACCTCAGTGCCCATCGTATCAGGCTAAAGCTTGCCCTGGGCTGTATCCATCACCTGTCCATGCAACCTTATTTCCACTGGTGCTCTTCTCTAGCATGGAATTGACTATGGCCAGGAACAGCATCCAGATTTGGTAATGATGAATTCCAAAAGAAACCGGAAGATAGAAAAATGGTGCTATGTGGGTGGGTGAGAGAGAAAGAAAAAGAGAAAGAACATTGCATTCTATTATTTGTTTAGCTGCTTTGTTTAATCAGCCATCTCTCCTCTCCCCTTATTGCACCATTGGAGGCTGCTTTTCTCCCATTGTTTTAAGAGAATAAATGGATTGTTTGCATTATTTTGTGTTGTAACTGAGACAGATAAGCTTTGTAATGTTTCCAGGGTCTTGCAGGAAAACATGGTGGAAAAGGTGCTCCAGGAGACAGGGGTTATCCAGGACGTCTGGTATGTTTTAATCTGATATAATGTGTGCATTTATATTTGACTTTAATTCCACATCTGTTTAGCTTCTAATGTGCCCAATTTTTCATCCCTTGCAAAATGCATATTACCGTATTTTTCACTCCATAGGACGCATGCATCATATGGAGCAAAAATAGGGAAAATGTTTTTTTAAATAAAAATAAAAATAAAAAAATGTAAAGAAAACAAACTCATCCAAATGGACATTGGAAAGGAAATGGAAGGTGAAATGGGGTCTTTCAGATGTGACACTGTTTGCTTCATAGAGTTTGGCAACTGAACAGCCTTAATCACACCTGGAAGGAATTGCTCAGCCAAATATAGATATTTTTAGAGATTGCAGATTCTCTCATTCTAGAAACCGATTCTCCAGAACATTATCCCTAACATTTTGCCTTTTTCCCCCGATAAAGAAAATCTACATATATAATTATGATCAGGGTTGGGGGGGGGGGGTTAGCAGCCTCTGACAAACCTGTGGTCCTATTATCATTAGGAAGAAAGGAGAGAGGATTTAGGATACTGGACTTTGTTCTCCTGCCAAACTCAAATAGCCAAGAAAAATATGCATCCAACAACTCCTTCTTTAGCGTGCAAAGTGGAATCAAAGCATTCTGGTAAAGATTTCCTAGTGGTGTGTGAGAGCGAATAACTTAACTGGAAAGACTCAATCGCAGCCGGCATGATCGCTCCTAAGACAAGGCAAACCGAAAATGCAACCAATAAACTGTACTGTACTTGGGACTGCTGGGATGCGTGAGATGATATCAGGAGAGGAGACATGTAGGATCCTGCCATGAGGAGGCAGAAAATGAAACAGAGGGGAGTCAGATGCAAACTTACCAGAGGAAACTGAGGAGCCAGACAAACTGGAGTTGCTCGAGGTGGCCATTCTCCTCCCTTCAAGTTCCTTAGTGACTAGCCCAGGTGCTCCTGCTGATGTCCGGCTGCCGCGGCTGCCCCCCAACCCACTGCAAACTGCAAACTGCAGTCTTGACAAGCGAGGAGGCAGCGAGCAGCGACTCCTCCTCCTCCGCTGCCCCCGCCTCAAAAAATACTTTCCAGGGCTTCGGGGAGGAGGCCTGCGCGGGCCTCTGCAGGCCTGCGCGGGCCTCTTCACGAAAACCGGAAATGGCCTGAAATGGCCGTTTTTGCCGAAATGAAGATTGGGGAGGCCTGCAGAGGCCCGCGCAGGCCTCCCCGAAGCCCCGGTAAGTATTTTTTCCTTTCTTTTTTGGGGGGGATTCGCTCAATAAGATGCAGGCTTTTTCCCCCCTATTTTTTTTGGGGGGGGAAGTGTGTCTTATCGACCGAAAAATACGGGTAAGTAGTCTGAACTGTTAGTCAAATAATGTTCCCATATGTGACCATCAGTGGACTCCCTTAAGCAACTACTAGCTCTCTTCCCAAGGGCTCATTGGGAATTAAGGTGACAAGGCTCTTGCAATTGTAACAAGTTGTGAAGAAGAGGGAATGTTGGCAGATGCCGTTTGTAAGAGAGAGGTGTGAAAAAGCTGAAAATTCCTTTCTGCACAACCATTAAAGGCATTATGTGGACTATCCCAAGTGTAGTGGGTCCCCCCCCCCCGAATGCAGCATTGTTTCACTTGTACAGATTGCATTCAGCATGGTGATCCATGTGGTGAAGCCTGCTTCTGTGTATGAATCAGAGTGATTGTCATCTGACTAAATTTGGCTGGTAACCATGGTTTCTTTGCCTTCCTTTGTGTAATTTGGAATATCTCATGCATAAAACAATTGGTTGTTATGTGATAGAATAAAAATGTCAAATTTGTGATATTTCAACCACAGTTACAATATTTGGGAACATTTCATAGGCTCTCTCCCCCTCCACTTCCTCCTCTCCATGAATTCTGCCCTCCTTTTCCTTTTCAGAGTTAACCATGGTATATAGAGTATGTCTGCATTGAATAGGCTTGTGCCAATTGTGCTTAGCTTCCAAAATAATGCTTTTAAAACAATAAAAGGGTTTTTAGTTGATTGATTAAGAAATTAACCAACAAATCATTGCAGCCCAACTTTGAACCAGAATTTGAAGCCAAGGTTTGAAGCTGGTTTGCAGTCATTCATGAACTCTAACTGTGGTTAGTGATAGCCTCAGTGCAAACAACACTACACCGTGGTCATGTTGAAAAGGTTGCTAAGGAGTGAGGAGAAAGTGTGAGAAAGTATGTGTCTGTGAGGCACTTCACAGCAGTAGCGTTCCTAAAGCCTCTAGACTAGAGGGGGGCAGTACTGTAAGTTGCGCACAGGTCTACTTAGCGTTACATGGTGGTCCCGCCCACTTGCCATCGGAGCCATTCCAAGCAGCGAAGGCAACGCACAGGCTCCACCAGCGAGTGGGTGGGGCCACCGTGTAATGCTGAGTAGACCTGTGCGCAACTTACAGTACCGCCCCCCATTCTAGGAATGCCACTGCTTCAGAGCTCTGACATAAGCAGGCTGATCTATTAGAGAATTATGTATGAAGAGAGTCTTATAACAGACTAGTGTAGGCTGTTGGACAAGGTACCCTTCAGCTCAGCTTCCAAGTATACAATTCTCTTCCAATCCTGTTTTTCTAGGGTGCAAAGGGAGCAAAGGGACTTGCTTCATTTTCGGTATGTATATCTAGAATGCATTATTTGGTAAATTACTTATCCACTTTCCTCTGAGGAATTCAGAGGTTCTGTACATAGTTCTCCCCATCCCATTTTGTCACCACAATAACCACTGGCATCACTAGAGGGGTGGAGGGGCGGCCCGCACCAGGTAACACACCAGGTTTTCAGAGGGGTGACACGCAATTGGATGCCAAAACCGGAAGTGGCTTCCAATCGCGTCTCAGACCTGTTTTGAAGTGCTGGGAGGACTCCAGACCAATCTACTGGCCTCCTTGCACCTCAGAACAGGTCTGAGATGCGATTAGAAGCCACTTCTGGTTTCGGCTTCCAATCGTGCATGGGGTGACGCGCTAACCTCCTGCACTGGGTGACGTGAACCTTAGTGACGCCTCTGAACAACTTGACCTTGGTGTGATAGGTTAAATGGAGAAAAATTAACCAGAGTATATCCAGAGAGCTTCATAACTGTGGGGAATTGACCTGAATTTCCCCAGTTGTAGTCTTGACACCACACTGTGTCTCATTGCACAGTGTCCATTGACGGACAGACCTCTTCATCCACTAACAGTTAATAATGTATCTCTTTACATTTTGTTTTGTTTCTTTTTCAGCCCTGTGAAGTCATTGAGTATGTGCGTGGACACAGCCGTAAGTAGCTCATCTTGATTTTTTATACTTAATGGTCAGAACTGTTCATAGCAAAAGGAATTGGGGAAGAAGATCCCATATAGAGACTTATTAATGTTCCCCACTTAATGTGCAACATAGTAAAAAAAAAAAAAGTGAGGCTGCAAGCTTAAATTGGTTCAGTTGATAGTTTACAGGGTGTTCTCTTGGCTAACACTGGTGTAATCTAGCCATAATCCTATGTACTTACAGTAGCAAAGTCAACAGCAGAAAAATAGCCATAGAGACAAAATCAAATGGAATACCAACAGCACTCATTGCATTCCTAGCCACGCCATCATCACTCACCAACCATAACATTATGCAGTGATGACATCACCCCCCATTAGCCACATATTTAAGACAACAGTCAACATGCAGCAGTGACTCAAACCTGGATGATGTCACTTTACTCAGCACACAGCCGTGGGACCTCCAGCCATTTGCACTGGGGTCCCACAATGCACTACAATGGTGCAGCTTTCGCACTAGCGTCCTATGCTTTATAGTGGCAGATCACGAGATTCGCCATCGCAAGGCCTTCATAGGTTTGGGGCTCAATTCAATCATTAAAGCAGTTGTCAACTGCCTGCCATGCATAATGATCTTTGTACTTTTCTATTCTGAAATTTTTACAAACTGTTGGAAATAAGGAAGTGCAGGGCAACCTTTTGTCCACACACTGCATGTACACTAACAAACAGCACTGTTGCTAAAGGCCATATGGGCTAACTATGAATTCCTGTAACAATAGCATTTTCTCTGTTTTAGCACTTTCAAGGTAATATAGTATGGAATAATACATCTTTTTTCTTCTCCTTTCTGTTTAGCCTGTTGGAAAGGTGAGTGTTGCTCGTGTTTTTTTTTACTCACAGCCTTTTCTGTAGCCTTTTCCAAAGTTGTGAAGATAGGTAATATAGTGTACACAGTGTCAGCTTGAATATAGATACAGTATGTTGAAAATGTGCTATAAAGCATCTAAAGGCCCGGTCCTATTTTGAAAGTCACACGGATGCTGGCATGATGCCCTTATCCTCAGGGTCAGCCTTAGCCCAATTTGGTCAAATTTGGCCCCATGCCTGGGGGGGTGGGGGTGGCACACTGCAGTGGAGGGAAGCCTCCATGCAGAGTCTGGTGCGGAGAGTGGAGCTCTAGTCGGGCTCTCCTGCCAGCTCTTGTGTCCGATTGGCTTGAAAATTGGGCCTCCCGGAAGCAGTTGGTGGTGATGCGACGACATCATCACATCACCGCCACTTACTTCTGGGAGGGTGCGTCTCACGCCAGGCACCATCAGCCCCACGGTGGCTTGTCCCAGTGAGTGGGGAGGGCAAATGGATGCCTTGTATCAGGCCCTGCAGCTCCTAAGGCTGGCCCTGCTTATCCTAAGCCTGGCCAGCAAAGTTGGGGGAGGAGGGGAGACATCCACAGCCCACCGACATAGCCAGACTATCAACAAAGCCAGCATCCCCAACAACCATGCCACCCAGATGCGTCATATATATGGTATGGTGCCAGGTGTTTGCCAGAGATGTGGAAATAAACAGGCAGATCAGATCCACGTTTACTGCAGTTGAACTAAAACTGTTTTGCATTGGTCTCAAATCTTTGATCACGTCAGAGAAATGATGGGAAGCACACCGTCTCAGGACCTATTGATAATGTTGCTATGTGGAAACTATTGTTGTGCACGATGATCTAGAAAAGATTACACACTTATTGAATGCAACAAGGTTAGCAATTAGCTATCCATGGAAAAAATTAGACCCACCCTCAACTCTTCTTGAATAGTTGATTCATATTTGGGATATACATTATATGATTCAACTGCCTGATTTGATTAAGATGTGGGAATGAAGGCTTGTTTGATGGATTGTTTGAAGGCTTGAATGATGGTTTGTTTACATTTTTGAATAATGTATTTATTGGCTAATGGAATGATAAAATGCAGGATAATGTTTGGCCTTATATATTGTTAAGAACACTAAAAAGAGGGGAGGCAGTTTTAGCAACCTTCCTGTCATAGTTATTGTTATACTATCTGACCTTACATATTGTAGTTGCATAGCTATTTGTGACTATGAGTGTGAGATTGTTAGCTGCTTTATAATTATTTCATGATTTTATGAAGCACGTTCATAACTGTTTATGTTCATGGGAATAAAAGCATATTCATTTGAAGCATGTTGATGTATGTACAGAAATTGTGGCTTTAGTTCTATTAATATTAATTATATAATAAATAAAGATTTCTCAGGGGAAAAAAATCTTTAATGTGTTACAAATGACCTTGTCTTGCATTCTAGAAACACAGGAATGCCCAGTATATCCTACTGAACTAGTATTTGCCTTGGATGCATCCCAAGATGTCGCACCCCGGATATTTGAACAAATGAGAGAGATCATTATAACAATCGTGAACGATACCAAAATCAGAGAAAGCAATTGCCCAGTGGGGGCCAGAGTGGCTGTCTTGTCTTACAACTCGGCTGTCCACCATCTAATCCGCTTCTCAGATTTCCCCACCAAGAACCGGATGCTCCAGGAACTCCAAGCTCTTTCTTACCAGAGATCCACAGACAGACGGGATATTGGTGAATCTATGAGATTTGTTGCCAGGAATGTCTTCAAGAGAACTCTCCCAAGCCCTAATGTGAGAAAAATTGCTGTCTTTTTCAGCAATGGTCAGTCTAGCAATTCAGCTTCCATCAACACAGCAGTCCTGGAGTTCAGCGCACTAGATATCCTTCCGGTGGTCATTGCTTTTAAGAACATTCCAGATGTAAACCGTGCTTTTGAGGTGAAAAACTATTGTCTTTTTCTTCTTTGCTTCAGGAGAATAACCTGAAACGCTTTCGTTTGAATTAGCCCCCCCCCAATCTAAATGTAATGAAGTTACTTTCCAGATGGATTAGTGTCATTGAGTAGTTCATTTTGTTGATCATGAAACTGTTGGCATTGGGTCCTATATGTGCAGTGAACGAACAAGTAGATTGTCAGCCCAATCCTGCCTAACTTTACGCCTGGCACTGCAGCAAGGCCGGTACAGCCAACACTGCACAAAGAGGCGGGCTTGGAGGTCACCTCGGGGTAATGGAATGTTTGTTCCCTTACCCCAGGTAATGGCCCAGCCACTCAAATGGGTCTCCTTGGATCCATGCCAGCTATTTAGCTGGTGTAAGTCCAGGAGGCCTGTGTCGGGAGAAACAGGCCTGGGAGGGGGATAGGATACAGCATGCACTGCTGCCAATGATTCCACACCCTCCCAGGTCCGATCTTCCCACCCTTGCCTCGAAATGCCCCCAGAACACCCCCCTGCAATGTGCAGCCCAGCCTTGGCTTATCTGCGCTTCTCATGTCTGGATCTGGCCCGCAGGGGCCGGCATAGGCCTCTGTGCCAGCTTGGGGCCAGCGCAACTGCCTTACGGCACCTTTTGCAATGGTCCTGGGCTGACATAGTCCTATGCTGGCCTAGCGATCGGATAGGATTGCACTGTGCGCCTTTTCGACTAGAGCTTTTCTTTGCATATTAATTGTGATTAAATTTAGTAAAATTGTGCTTAAATTCAGCCAGAACTTTAAAGATTGGTTCTTAAACAGATTCCTTCATGAAACTCATGTGAAGACAACTGTCTATCTGGTATAATTTAGAATAACAATTAAAAACGACTGCAATTTAGGAGCTAAAACTCCTTTATATAAAATGATTTTACAAAGCCCACAAATCAGGCTTCAATTTCTGGCAAGTTTTCCCCTCTCAAAAACATACATTGAACTTGCCAGCAAATCAGATCACAAATCACAAAACGCCACTGAGTGTAATCCTGTGCATATTTGCTAAGAAGAACAGTGATTAAATTTAGTAAAATTGTGCTTAAATTCAGCCAGAACTTTAAAGATTGGTTCTTAAACAGATTCCTTCATGAAACTCATGTGAAGACAACTGTCTATCTGGTATAATTTAGAATAACAATTAAAAACGACTGCAATTTAGGAGCTAAAACTCCTTTATATAAAATGATTTTACAAAGCCCACAAATCAGGCTTCAATTTCTGGCAAGTTTTCCCCTCTCAAAACATACATTGAACTTGCCAGCAAATCAGATCACAAATCTTCCCATCTACCTGCTCAATTACTAACTGACAATTAGAGTTGTATTGTATTATACTCTGGGTGATATGGATGGTTATGGCCTAAATATTTACATATCTAAAGCATTGTATTACAGTTTTTGCTGGAGTTTTTAAAGATTAGCTTTATTGATATTTTATAAGGTTGCTTTTTATTTTTCATATTCTTGTCGATAGTAACACATTCAAAACTGAAACAAGTATTTACAAATATTGTATTCTTTTAGATGGATGACTCAGGGCTGTTTCAAGTTATTAATATTCATCAGGAGAGAGATTATGTTCCAGCTTTACAAAGACTTAGCTGTATACTTTGTTACGGTAAGTAAGAGCATATGACAATAAAAGAGAGCCAGCTCTCAAATCACAATTCCTCTTTTCCCATATTGTATTGTTAACAATGAATTTGTATCCATTTTCAGACAAATGCAAGCCAAAGGAGTCTTGTCTCCGTGTGAAAACCTCCTCCCCTCAGACCTACATGGATGCTGCATTCATTTTGGAAAACTCGAGGAAAACCAGCCCCGCTGAATTTGAGAAACTGAAACATTTCCTAAGCGCAGCATTTGACAACTTTCACATTTCTTCGGATCCAAAGAACTCTTTGATAGGTGACAGGGTGGCTGTGGTGAGCCATGCGCCACTGGAATTCAGGCTCCGCTCACAGAAAAGTCCAGTTAGGACTGAGTTTGAGTTTTTAAGCTATACCAGCAGAGGAGAAATGAAGAGGCACATCCAGGAGTCTGTCCAGCAGATGAGTGGAGCAGCTGCTGTTGGCCATGCCATACAGTGGACAATCAGCAACATCTTCTCAGAAGCACCCAACCAGAGAAAGTACAAGGCTGTCTTTGTCATAAGCGCTGGAGAAACAAGTCAATGGGATAAGGAAGTGTTGAGGGATGCAGCCACGAGAGCCAAGTGCCAAGGCTTTGTTGTGTTTGTGCTCTCTTTGGGCCATGAGTTCAATGCCATTGAACTTGAAGAACTGGCCAGCCTGCCCCTGGAACATCACTTGATACAGCTCGGCAGAGTACACAAGGCTGACCTTGGCTATGCAGTGAAGTTTCTGAAGTCATTTCTACATCTCATCAGGAGTAAGTTGTTGCACCATATAAGCTCACTCTGTTTTGCTTTCCGATTGCAAAGAAGAGATGCAGGGATGCTCCTGTGCTGTTTGCCTAACTGCAAATGTCCACACGCAGGAATGGTGCCAAGCTTTTCTTTTCAGGGGAGCCTCCTGAAATGGGATGGTTCCACTCAACTTTTATTTGTGCTCTTTTAGAGACATGGTAAGCCAGGAAAAAGAAAACGTTCCAGCGTTATTTAATTACATGGCATCTCAATGTGGTTAGATGTAGTGGTTAGTGGCATGATTTGCATACAGGAAGTCCCATGCAGGGATGGCTCAAGCTGATCTGCAGCCCAAAACAGAGCCACATTCTTCAGCCTACCCACCTCTCAACCCCCAGCATTGTCCCCGCTCAGTCACTTTACAGAAAGCGGTGGGGGATGATGTGGCAGATCTTTCCCTAAGCAGAGGAGGCTGCAGCACTCTGGAAAAGGATCACAGCAATACCTTTTCCAGTGCGGCTGCCGCAATCCTCGGCAGCAGGAGCTGTTCCCTCCTATGCTATTTTCACACGCTCTCGAAGAAGAGTCTGTGAGAAGGGGGTGGGGCAGTGGCCAGGCAGACGGTGGATGGGGGTGGTGACAGGAGGTTGCAGGGCATTTCCCCCTCCAGTTTGCCTCCTCCTCCAGCCCACCACTCAAAGCAATTGCTTCAGCCGGTCTCATAGCCGAGAGCCACCCCAGTCCCGTGTTCAATTTGTAGAAACTCCATTTCAAGGATCTAAGGAGAAAGGACTGGGAAAGACCTCTTCTTAAAACCTTAGACAAGCATTACCAGTGGAAGGCTAGGTAAACCAATACCAGCAACTCTAGTCCTTATATCTAAACAAGGGCTGAGGTGGTATCCAGTATTCCTTGTAGGTTTTACAAGGGCTGCACAGAGTCCTAACAGAGCTCTGGAGTGCTTCGCCGAGCTCTGGAGCACTGTGACAGAAGCTATGCAATTCTAGCTGCACAGCCACACAGCCTAGAGAGCACATTGGAGAGGATAGGAAACTATCCATTTCACCCAGGTTGCCCAAGCGTTTGGGTACAAAAAGTGTAGTTCTGGCGCCTGCTTATAATTTCCACTTGGGGATACTGCCTACCAAAATCGGATCCTTTGTCTTGACAGGTGGCATCAACAGTTATCCACCAGTGCACCTCAGGAGGAGATGTGCGGAGATCATCGCCCAGTCACCTGTGTATGTTCCACAACACCACCTTAGAACGTGAGTTTGTTTCTGGGCATTCTTTTCTGCTCCAATCTGCTATGGTTGAATAAATATATGAAGACATAAGTCTTCATATACATCTTCTTAGCACTTTTTAGACTATATTTGCATACATGAGCTACAGTTTTATAGCCGCAGCACATAATGCATTGGCCTTTGGATCGAGGAGATCTGGATTTGAAATCTGACTCAAACCCAGCTTTGAGTTGGTATAACTGAATGGTTATTAATCATCATCTGTATTTATATACCGCCTTTCTTGTTGTTGGATATCTCTTCAGACTTTATTCAAGGCGGTTTACATAGGCAGGCTTTTCTAAATCCCTGTAGGGTTTTTTACAATGTTTTATTCGCATAGAACCCTTTTCATTCTCCAGATGTTTCCCTTCAGTGGTGTGGTTAGCTCTCTGACTGCGCTGTACAGCACATGCCTTCCAAGCTTGCTCAACAGCTACCCTCTCACAGAGCGTTAAGAGACTGAGCTATGAACCTGGAACTTCCTAGTTCAAATCGAATTTCAACCATGATCACATTAAGTGGTCTTAGAGAAGCCACTCCCTTTCAACCTCAGTTCCCCTACTGTATTATTGGGATAATAATATTTACCTCACAGGGTTGTTGTAAGGATTACAAGATAATACAGCACACTGAAATAAGCTACGTATTCAAATGTTTATTGATGATGATGGATTAAGCTAAGGCCTTGTTCTTGTGCATGTTGTAGCTTATATGGGTATGAAAATTCTCTTTGAGTATGTATTAAGGTTTTCATGGCCAGCAACAATTCTCAAAGACAAAACACCAGGATTAAATTCCGGTGTTTTGTCTTTGTAAATTCTCTTTATTCATATCTAATATATTCTGTTGCAACACAGTACACCAGCCTGATCAACAGTGAAGACAAGTATTGATTTATTCTTTGTCTTGTTACAAAGCAAACTAACAGTGTAATCAGTGGAGTTTCTGAGGTTGGGGCCCGACCGTAAGTCGTGCCCTGTCCTAGTACCGTGTTCAGGAACCGGAGTGAGGAGGCCCCGCCTGCTCGCTGACGGAGCCATTCGCGTGGCGAAGCCGATCGGGCAGGGAGTCTCCTGCCCGATCGGCTTCGCTGCGCGAATGGCTCCATTGGCGAGTGGGCGGGGCCTCCTCGCTCTGGTTCCTGAACGCGGTACTAGGATGGGCACGACTTACGGTCGGGCCCCAACCTCAGAAACGCCACTGAGTGTAATCCTGTGCATATTTGCTAAGAAGAAAGCCCCACAGTGTTCAATGGGGCTTACTCCCCAGCAAGCATGCAGGAAGACTGGGAGAGATAAGGAAAAAAAATGCTTACCTTTCTGTAGATTTCCTGGCCGGGGATAGGATTGGGCAGTAAGAAGGAGAGACCTGAGGAAGCAGGCGCATAGTAGCCTGTACAGGCGCCAGGGTTTGAGGTAGGCTTCAGCCCTTGCACAATGACAGCACCACCACTGAGCTTGCATAGGAACAGGTTGTTACTAAGCGTTTTTGATGGAGAGCTGGTGAGGGTAATTTTCCTTAATGCAACTCTACACTAATCCTCTTATTGCATTCAAACCTTTTGCAAATGGAACAACCCCAACTTGTATTTTATTATCTTATACCTAGCTTTGCAGTTGATGAGTTTGTGCAAAGTGGAGCTAGGCCTGTAGAAACAGATTCTGATTTTGATGATGATGGTGATGGTGATGATGTTTTTTCGGACCTCCTAAGAGCTGATTCTGAACTCCATGAGAATCTCAGAACATAGCAGATGATTGTAAGTAGAATTTATGTAACAGGATATCTTGCAAAGGTAAATGTAATGGAACCACCTAGTTTCTTTCTTCCCTGCCCTCCCATGTACACTACCCTGCATGTGAAATTCCCCTCCTTTGGATTTCCCTGTCAGCCCCTCTTCTATGCATACAGGACAGTCTAGCTGGTGCCTTGCATTGTTATGGGTAATAATAATAAATGCAAAGTTAAATGAGAATTTAAAATTCCAAATCTGATTAAAAAAAACAAAACAGTCTCTAACTTATTAAGCTGGTTATACTGCAATTAAGCCAGGTTTATCCGTGTAAAAATCTAGTGGGCCTACAAGCATAATCCCATAAATGGTAAAACTGGCCATAAGGAAACTCTGCGTCTGTGCTACACCTCCAGCCAAGGATCAGTGCAGATGTAGCACAAAAACCACATTGATTTGTGTACCTAACTGGAGATCAAGGTAGAAGTGACAAGAAATGCATCATTGCATTTATGTCCTTAATTTATTATTATTATTATTTAGAATAGTCTCCTTAGGGAGACTCGCTATGGTATGGGTAAGCTCTGGCAGGTGGAGTCTATTCATTATTAAGGGATGTTCCTGCTAGAGGCTGTGCTTGGTTTGTGCTCTGCATTTTACGTGCAAACTAGGCCCCATTTACATTGTTTGGCAACAGGGGAAGAGTTAAGTAGAGAGATGTACAGGTGAGATTAAGATCTTTCTGATTTCCTTCAGTTTTTTTTTTTTCCTTCATGCCCAGGTACTTGAAAATTAGCAAAGTGTTCAAAAGAGCAATTATTCTGAAGAAAGAAACCTCTACAGAATTCTATCAGGATGTACTTTACCCCATTATTTATCCTCTGCTTTGCTGATACACCTGAAGTCAGTTGCTGATACACTTGAGTCAGTTGTGTGGAAACTAACAAATCTCAAAGAGGCAGAAGATTATTATTTCTTAGACTTGGAAGTACTGAGGAGAGGTTGGGAGGGCGCAAATGGATAATTCTGACAAGACTGGGTGAAGAACAAAGCAGAGAACCGTCCTCTGGTTACAACTTGTAAACTGGATAAATTACATGCCATTTATCTGATATAGGATTGCCACGAGAAATGAAATTCTCACCTGTGCTCTCATAGTAGACACACAGTGTTATGAGTAGCCTTGTATTCAGACACAGAAGAAATATATTCAGACTCCTTATTTTTCAGGACTCAGTGTGCAGGAGTTTGAATACTGTATATGTGGATAATTTATCAATTAACCACCTTATCACTCCCTCCTCATTCAGTCTGTAAAAGTCACTTTCCATAAATACATTCCACATCAACAGTAACAACTTTCAAAATGTTTATAATCTGCAAAACAAGATATTTTAAAGGCCTCACTCTGGTTAGAAGTCAAGCATGACTTCTTCATTTTAACTGCTATTGCTTGGTCCATGTAGAAAAAAGCTACCTCAACCAAGCAAATTTAATGCAATAGAGGTATGCTCCAAAAGGGGCCACTAATGTTACAGTGATAATATTCCTAACAAACTTACTAGTCACCTTAACGAGCTTCTCTGTTCACCTTGTTAAACATCCTGGAAGCAATTCTTCAAAAGGACTCAAGACCACACTAGCTGCCTTTACTACAATTATTTACAGGACATAATCCACTCAGACTTCTACACTGTCACAAATGCTATTTCATGACACAGTAAGTGCATTCTTGAGTCATCTGAAAAGTAGCAATATCTGGGGTAACATCGTGGTATCCAGCTTGTGAAGACTTGGCACCCATTTGCAGGCCTGCATCGGTGGGACTCGCCTTCTGCTTGTTTTGAAGTTCATGTTGAAGAGGGGAAATCATGAAACGCAGATGATCAAAACCCACATGAATGATGTTCCAGTTTCCAAGATCTTTCAAGTTTTTTAGTCCAATAAATGCACATTGAACGTGCTACATTTTGGAACTGGGAAACTGCTAGTGTATCCAGTGCTGTTGGGTTTGCTATGCTATGATGGTGCTCATAGATAACTTTTTGTTGTAGCTGTGAAGCCATTAGCGATAACAACTTCACTCCTACTTGCCTGCCTCGTTTGATTAACTTTAAAAAACAAAACACATTGTTCTGTTTTCTTAATGGATTTTTTTTTTTGGCGGACTGTGTGCTTTCTGTGGCTGCTTTACAAAAGTGTTGGAACACTTGTTAAGCAGTCAAAATGTATAAGAACGAGTGGGTAGCTGTTTTCTTGCACTGATGATTGTGCAAGTCGGTGAGAAACCAGGCAAGCATGGGAAAGTTGTGCTATATCTTGAGCTATATCTTGGGAAAGCACAAAGTTGTGCTATATCTTGAGCAACCGTTTCTGGGATTTGCTCATTTGGCCTGCACCAACATGTGAAGAAGTTATCCAGTCTGCAGTTTACACTTGCAGGAGAAGGGCAGAGGGATCACACAAACAACCTGTGTGCTTTTTCGGAGTGTCAGATGTGTTAAATCAGAACATTGGAAATAGCTTCCACCTGGAAGTACTATCCCAAACAAACAAGTCCATTCATGTGAATTCAAAAATATTCAAAATATTCTCTTAGAATCAAACTGATGAAAATATAACCACCTCTGTGCCTTGAATTATCTTCCTGGAGTAGGAAGTTACGGGGATGGGCAGCTCAAATTTCTGGAAACTAAGTGGGACCTCTCAGGGCATGCTCTCTCCAAAGAATAAAGCCAATAACACAACAACTGAAAATGTTTGGATGGAATGTTTTTTTTTACCTATTATAAGAATACAACACAGGTTACACGAAGGTCATCCCACCCTGGTTTCTAGTGGTCCCTGGTGTTCAGATCACTATGGGTTGACCATTGACTTGTATGGACATTTTTAAAAGAACTTCATACATGGCTCTTTTTTTGTACATGAGCGGGTGGCACAGTTGGTTAAACCGCTGAACCATGAGCTGTCGATCGAAAGGTCGGCAGTTCGAATCCGCGACGGGGTGAGCTCTCGTTGCTTGGCCAGCTCCTGCCAACCTAGCAGTTCCAAAGCATGTTAATGCGAATAGATAAATAGGTACCACTTGCGGGAAGGTAAACAGCGCTCCATGTTCCAACCGCATGCTATGCGCTGCCACATGACCACGGAGGCGTCTTCGGATAACGCTGGCTCTTCAGCTTTGAAATGGGAATGAGCACCACACCCTAGAGTCGGTCACGACTGGACTTAATTGTCAGGGGTCACCTTTACCTATGAAAAAGATAAGGCCCAAATTGGACTTCAGCAATGGATTTGATTTTGAAGTGCATCTACTTAAATTGAGTTTCCATTTGCGAGTTCAAAGAGCCAGAAATGTGCTGATAGTTATACTTTAGAACTGAATACCACAAACTTGTATCTCATTAATCTCTTGCCATTCCTAGAATCTTTCTTTGACACAAACATGTGCAAGATGTTGATATACTTGACAGTGTAGCATCATATTGCTTCTGGCTGCTTGTGCTGGCACATAAACAGCCTCAAAAGGGGTGCCGAAAGAGGAAAACGTTCTTGGAGATTTATTTTTGGAAGAACCCTGAAAAGCATTTGCAAATAGATGCAGACTTTTTGTCAAAATTCATGTCAGCCTGTGGGACAGGAAGCAGTTTGTGGCTGATTAACTTGGGCCGCAGGAGGGGACAATTAATGGAACTGACATTCCCGTTTGTAAATATTGAGAGGTGGTGGTGGTCAGAATCCTATTAAATGGGGCTTAACTTAAATCGTGTGATACCATAAATCGTGTGATAAGAAGTCCATCACATTGAAGGCTCTAAGTGGTTCACCAGTCATTAGAACAGAGTTTGGAAATTGGGATTTTGGCAAATGCCTCCATAAACACAAAATGGAAGAAAGCAATATAGATTCCTGCTTTAAAATGTTGGAAGGATGCTCAGGTAATGCCTCATGAAAAGTTGACAACAACGATGACGTGAGTATTAATATACTGCTTTTCAAGAGCAAGTTCTCAGAGCGGTTTATATAGCAAAAGGAATAAGATGGTTCCTCATCCCGAAAGGGCTCACAATTTAAAAAGACGCTCAAGGAAGACACCAGTAAACAGTTGGGAGGGATGTTATGCCGGGGTGAATAGAGGCAGTTCTTTCCCTGCTCAACATAAAAAAGTCTGCTCCCTCCTCAACTGATGAAGGCACCTTACTTTTTAAAATAATATTGCAGTTAAGGAAAGGAAGGGAAACTGTAATGTGAAAAGTCTTTAAAAAGGTAAAGGTATCCCCTGACAATTAAGTCCAGTCGTGTCCGACTCTAGGGTGTGGTGCTCATCTCCGTTTCAAAGCCGAAGAGCCAGCGTTGTCCGAAGACGCCTCCGTGTTCATGTGGCCGACATGACTCTCCTTGCCGCAGCGCGTACCATGCGGCTGGAACACGGAGCGCTGTTTACCTTCCCGCAAGCGGTACCTATTTATCTACTCGCATTGACATGCTTTGGAACTGCTAGGTTGGCAGGAGCTGGCCAAGCAACGAGTGCTCACCCCATCGCGGGAATTGAACTGCCGACCTTTCGATCAACAGCTTATACGGACAGAATATCTGGAGGGGTGGTGGGCTATGCCCCTTGTACACATATTTGTGCATATGTGCTCAGTATGCCACAGAAGATGTCACTATTTTATGTTCTGTTGCCCATTATGTTCTGATCCTAGAGATGGACTTCTTTTGGATATCGTCAATGATCCCGATATGATTTATTGTTTTAAATTGCGATAAGCATTGGCTATAAGCAAGACAGTTTCCGCTTGTTCTTGAAGTGCTTTTGGGTGATGACAGCACTAAATGTTAATTTATGATGATGATTTACAACTAGCTTATGTATTTTTTTGCTTTACAACTAAAAGCTAAACAAGCAGTGTGGATATACAGTACTGTACATACGTACATGACTGGACTTAATTGTCAGGGGTCACCTTTACCATTTACATACAATAAGGGTCATTCAGGGATGCAACGTGCTGAAATCATGGAGATGGGGGGTCAGAACTTTGCCCCACCACAGTTCTGACCCCCCCCCCCCCAGTCACACATACCACCATTGACCTTGGCTGGTCAAAAAATGTATTTGCTTTGTTTTTGTGATGCTTATAGTAACATCTTAGAATATGGTGGCCATAAATACAAAATATTTCAAGGCTTTGGAGTGAACAGGGCACTAAATGTTGAGGAAAGAAGAGGGCTGTTCTTTTCCTTTACAGAACATTTCGAACAGCTGCTGCAAAATTAGAGAGAAAAAGAAAACACTAGTTTCACTAAACTTTGAACGCTTATAAGCAGTTTGTAACATGAAATGAAAAACAAAATAATTGTGAAAGCCAAACAAAGTACAGTGCGGCCCCCACATCTGCAACTTCAGCATCCGTGGATTTGTCTCAATGCGAATGAGTGGATAGAGGGAAATTCTTCTCCCTCTCGCACAACACCAGAACCAGGGGACACGCACTAAAATTGAGTGGAGGGAGAGTTAGAACTGACAAAAGAAAATATTTCTTTTCCCAGCGTGTAATTCATCTGTGGAACTCCTTGCCACAGGATGTGGTGATAGCATCTAGGCTAGATGCTTTTAAAAGGGGTTTGGACAGATTCATGGAGGAAAAGACCATCACAGGTTACAAGCCATAAGCAACCTCCTGGTTTTAGAAGTGGGTTTTCTTTGTGCCAGGTGCAAGGGAGTGGCGACAGGATACAGGTATCTTGTTGTCTTGTGCTCCCTGAGGCATCAATGCGAATGCTTCGTGGATTGGGGGACGACGACCTTAAAACGTTTTAAAAAGGGAAAAAAAGTTAATAAGAGCTTACCTTTCTGCTGCAAACCGCTGCATTTTCTTGCTTGTACCAAGGTGTAATCGTGCTCTGGAAACCTCTTCTAGGTTGTGCAACTCCCCCTCCCTTTCCCAGGCTTGCCCAGAATGCATTGCAATGGATTCTGGGGCAAACTTCGGAGAGGGAAGTCGCACAACCCAGAAGAGGCTTCCAGAGTGCGATTTCACCTTGGTACAAGCAAGAAAATGCAGCGGTTTGCAGCAGAAAGGTAAGGAAAGCTTTAACCTTTTTCTTTTTAAAATGTTTTTTAGGATAGCCCTGGTATCTGTGATAGCGAACTTCACTATCCGCGTATTTCAGTATCCGAGGGGGTTCCTGGAACGGAACCCCCACGGATACTAAGGGCCCACTGTAGTGTAGATGTATACATAATAAGGGTCATTCAACCTTTGTACTTACAAAAAATATCCTTCACAAAACAATGTTTCATCATTTTACAAATGCCCAGGACCTCACCCAGTCTGTCTGCCTAAAATGTCACGTCATCTCCGTTACAGGCAAGGGGGGACTCCCAAGAGAATTCAGGCTGACCCAGGGAAGAAGCACCTAGTATTTAGTATGCTTGGCCCTTTCCTGCTTTCTTGTGTTGGACAAGCAGCCGAATGAGGAGGGAGGCCATCTGGGCAAAATTCCCCTCCCAGGAGAACTCTAGCCCCCAGGGGTTCTTATTGGCACTCCCTGGTTGGAGGAGCAGAACAAAACAGACAGGAATGTGAACCAATCAGCAAGCACATTCCAAATTTTTCAGGCTGCAAGAGGGGGTAAGACAGGTGTCCAACAAACATTACAGGTGCACAACATACAAGACTTTCCCATCAATTCAACAGTGTCGCTATTAGCCTTTTATTGCAACTCTGGCACCAAGGAGCAATCCAACCTCTTTATTTTTTCAATATTAAGTATACAGGAATTTGAATACATATGAACAAAAGTGCAACAAATTGTGTTTTTTTTTTCTATCCTTCTCATTCAGTCAGTAAAAAAAGTCAGTTCCATAAATATTGTTGATGTGGACTACAACAGCTTCCATCATGTTTACAACCTGCAAAACACAATCTTTTAAAGGCTTTCCAAAGAATACCATGGTTAGAAGTTATACAATTTCTTCATTTTAACTGCTTTTGCTTGGTATTTTTAGAAAGTGCTGCATAAGCCAACCTACTTTAAGACAATAGGCAGGCTCTGAAAGGCCCACTAACATTACAGTGATCATTACTGATAAGAGACTTACAGTCACCTTCATGAGCGTCACAATCCATTGTTGTATGCTCTGGAAGCAGTTCTTCAAAAATGACTCCATTCCATACTACCTGGCTATATTACAAGTATTTACAGTACATATAAAGTCAGTGCAACCTTTACTTCCACACTTTCACAATGCCATCGCGTGACGCGGTGACTATAAAACCTTGAGTTGTCTGGAAAGTAGCAATATCTGTGATGATGTCATGGTGTCCAACTGGTAAGGACTCAGGACCTCTTCGAGGAGTTTCATCTGTAGGACCCATCTTCTGCTTGTTTTGAATTTCCTGTTAAAGAGGGAAAATCATGAAATGTTGGCGGCTAAAACATGACGACGATTTTCAGAGTCTTTCCAGTTTTCAGCCCAATACACACATAAGTTACAGAATACTTTGGATCTTGAAAATTGCTGTGGTTCAAGATATACAGTATATTAGCTATATCACTGGGCAGATATCTATAGGCTGTATCATAACCCACCTGCCCAGGTCTGCATATTGTCTGAACTTTAACAAAATCAATTAAGGAAACTATGGGCACAATCCAAACCTACTTAGGCCGCCGTTGTAACCAGCGGCCCAGTGAAAACGGGAGGCCCCAGAACGGAAAGGGGATTCAAATCCCCTCGAAAAGGGGAATTCAAAGGGGATTTGAATCCCCTTTCCATTCTGGGCCTCCCGTTTTCACTGGGCCACTGGTTACAACGGCAGCCTAAGTAGGTTTGGATTGCGCCCTATATCTTTTAAAAATGGACTTGTAGCTATTTTTCTTTTGATATTCTAGTAGTGCATAGCTAGTGCTAGAATAGCAATCTGGTATTCTAGAACGAGCAAGAACTAGTATTAGAAAGCTTCATTCGTATACTGCAGAATGTGCAATTTAATACTTAAAACCAGAAGAGCACAGCATGTTACAAAGCTGTGCAATATTTTGAGCAATGGTCCATGGGGATTTGCTCAGTTGGACTGTGCCATCTGCACTGGCTGCAAGTAGATCTCTGGGATGCCGTAACCACCTGAACGTTCTTCACTGGTAAGTCAATAAATGTGCCACTGGTAGAGGCAAGAATATGAAGAAATGACAGTCAGAAGCCAGCTGGGATGGAAATTTGGAACAGTTATACCTGAACCACTTCTGTGCCTTCAATGATCTTCCTGTAATAAGATACAGAGGGACAGCTAGAACTCCCAGCAACGATGTAGGACCTCTCAGGGTATGCTAAATCCCAGAACCTGCAAAGGACAAAGCCGATAACTCAAAGATTAAAACCTTTGGATATAATACTTTTGCCTTTAAAATACAATTCTTTGTAGTTGCCATTACAATAAACAGCCATAAGAATCACACAGAGTGTCTGTCCGGCTTGGCATCGATTCACCACTGGTGGTCAAATCTCAGGGTGTCAGGAAAATTGAGTGCTCAAAAGGTTACTTGTAGTGTATTCTGTTTCCAAGCCTTGCAGCCTGATCCTAAACGTTTTTACTTAGAACAGTACATTCCATTGAGTTCAAGTAGGTTTATATTCAAGTAAGAATATAAGTAGGTTTGAGTTCAAGTAGGTTTATGAAATCAACCCTGACTGTTCCCTGGAAGGACAGGTACTGAGGCTGAAGCTCAAATATTTTGGCCACCTAATGCGAAGAGAGGAGTCTCTGGAGAAGACTCTGATGCTGGGAAAGATTGAAGGCAAAAGGAGAAGGGGAAGGCAAAGGATGAGATGGTTAACAGCATTACCGATGCAACGAACATGAAAATGAGCGAATTCAGGAAGATAGTGGAGGACAGGAAGGCCTGGAGGGATATGGTTCATGGGATCACGAAGGGTCGGACACGACTTGACTGAACAACAACAACAAGGTTTATATTCAAGTAACTGTGTAGGACAGCACCCTGTTTAAGGTAGCATTGTAAACACACATATCCAAATAGTTTCACATATTTCTGTCTTGCTGCATTCACTGAGGGGTTTGTTAGTTAGGGGCACTACTGGCCAGGTCAGTCTCTAATGGCAAAAAGACCCACAAATCAACTTGTGATAGATTTTTCATATAAGAACGAAATTATTAACATTGCTTAGAGTTGTACCTTATTTTCATGTCTGAACCTGCTGTCAACAATATAGGATTTCCATCTGCTGGGCTACAGTATATCCCATGAACACTATGCGGTGAAGGCTAATGGGTGGAAAAGCAGGTATTTTAAAACATTTTTACTCTGGTGTAAATGGTACTTTAACATCATAAAATAGTTACTAATCATGGCAATAAAGTAGGAATCCTGAACACGTTTCATAGTTATAGATTCTAACAGAAAGAATGGACCTTAAAAATATTGTAGGATAATGTTCATTTTTTTGAAAAACAAAACCTTATACATATTTAAATTTGATTGTTTTAATATAAATGTATTAAATAGGTAGTTAAATTTAAATATTTACATACAAGTTTTTCAATTTTGAATATGACATTTCAAAAACGTTTATGCATTCCCAAATAAGAATATAATTCAAGGAGGGTTACAGGTTATAAGGAAAACATTGAAACGTTAAAATATGGTGAGATTAAATCTGCAGTAGATCATTAAACTAAAAATCTTAAGCAGATAAAAAAATACAGAAATACAATAAAATAGAAAAACTGAGTTAAAAGACCCATGCAAATAAAACACGCTTTCCTGGCACATAAACTAAAAGAGTGGGCCATCAGGCATGTGGGGGAGGGAATTCCAGAGATGGGGTATCATGAAAAACACCTGTTCTTTGGCAGCCACGCCCCATAACTTTGGAAGGTTAAGGAGATCTGAAGTAGGTACTCCACGGATAATTTTGAATCTTGGACAGATTCATACAGGAGTTTACAGTCTGAGGTATTCTGGTATCAAGCTATATAGCAGTGGTTCCCAAACTGGGAAGCGTGGCTCCCAGGGGAGCTGCGGATTCCAGCCAGGGGAGCCGCGGAGTGCCACAGAATCCTCTCAGAAAGCAGTACAATGCCAACTGGCAGGCATCAACATTACGTGGATCTACTCTGCTGAAATGCAAGCTTTTGACACTATAATCGCATACCTCCATCTGAAGCAAAAACAAATCTATATAGGGCTGAAAAATTCTGCCCAAAATAACAAAGCCAAACCTGCAATTCTGACAGAGGAGGAGCACTGCTGGCCCATAAGGTGAAGCGTCTGTCACCTGTTTCCATATCCCACATGGAGACCTCATTGTTGCCTTGAACAGCTATGGAAGAGCAATAAACGACAGTTAAAAATCAAAAGCACCGGGGGCAACCAACCGTACATCTGAGAAAATGCCAGAGCAAACCCAATAAAGATAAAAAGCATAAGAACAAAAATTACCTCAGTTGGTCGTAGCATTCATTCGCATCCATTATTTTAAAGACTGCCCCTCAATAAATCCTGGTAGCATGCCTTCACTTGCCAAGTCCTTATTCTGGCCTCAGATTAAAGGAGGGACAACACTAAAGTATTTCTTCCTACTGACGGAGAGCTGCAGCAATCTGAATGCCTCCCAATGACCAAATTGTTGTACCAATTTGGGTATTGTTCTACCCTGTAGGCCAGTGGTTCTCAATGTGGTGGGTCGCGATCCACCATGAGAACTGGATGCAGTTGCTACCCCCTTAAGGGGGGTGGCGAAGTGCGATGACATTGGTGATGTCCTGCTGCTGGGGAAAAAGGATTTTTTTTTTACTTATTGGAGGTCATAACGGCCCTCCAGAGGCCCCCTCTGTGGGCCTCCTTACAGATCAGCTCCCTAAAGTGATAGAGACCCACTTCTGGTTTTTGTCTGAAGCTCAGGGAGCCACAGCCCCCCCTGCACCGTCCGGAGTGCCGGCGTGACCCCAGTAAGTAAAAGACCCTTTTTCCCAGCGGTGGCTCAGTCCCGGGAATGCTGCCACCGCCAGCCAGCCCCTGCAAGGAATTACAACTTCGCCAACTCATGGGGAGAACTTTGAGAAATGCTGCCGTAGGCTATTTTCCCCATTCTTTTATACCCTAGCAGCCCAATCCTATCCAACTTTCCAGTGCTGATGCAGCTGTGCCAACGGGGCGCGCACTGCATTCTGCGGGGGGGGGGGGTCATGGAGTCCTCCTCAAGGTAAGGAAACATTTGTTCCCTTACTTCAGGGCTGCATCAGCGCTGGAAGGTTGGTTAGGATTGGGCTATAAACCGTAACCATGCAAACTTTGTAGCCTCTCATTCAGCAGTCTTTTTCCTTTTTCCATCTCAGTCTGCCCAGGTTGTCCTATTAGACTTCTCAATCTTGCGTGCTGGTTTTTCCCCGACAGCCACAAAGGCTCCCGGGTTAGCTTCCCTCTTCAATTGCCTACAGTTCTTAAATGACATTTGCAACTGGTAAATGTGGCTGCTTCCAAACTAGAGACCCAATCTAGTGGTAAATGCCATGTTACAAATAATGTAAAATGCTAGTAGAAACTCAGCTATTTGTAATAGTTCTACATTTTGGAAGTGCTATGGAAAAGGAAAGAGGATAAGTTCTACCTGCAATCACCCATGACTGGGAGAGGGGGTGCATAAGCAAGCGTCTGATCCGTGCCCTGGAAGGATGGGAGTGGCTGGAGATGGGTAACTGGAACCTCATATCCCAGCATGCCATGGTACCGCTGCTTGTACCTTGTGAAGAAAGAGGTTCTCTCTATCAGTAACTTTGGATACGCTAAACCACATCTTGAGCAACTCTGATTGTATATCTACTAATATGCATATATTTAAAGACATCTTTGCCGTTTACATTAACAACTTACACTGCTTTTTTAATACAGGTGGGCCCCCATATCCGCTGGGGATATGTTCCATATCCATATATGTTCCATGGATACTTGAAACCGTGGATAAGAGCGAACACCCCCTCCATGGTTTCCTGAGGGCCCCCCCTGCCTCCCCTACAGGCAGGCATGCTTGCCCCCCCCCCAGCTCTTATTTTTCTTTCAGCAAGCTTTGTTTCTTCCTTAAAACAAACAGAGAAGCAGCCTCCATTGCAGGCAAGTAGAACGAGACTAAGTCCTAGAGAGGCTCTGCAAGGTTTCTGTTAACCTTGCAGATCCTCTCTAGTACTTAGTCTTGTTCTACTTGCCTGCAATAAGGAGCCAGAGGCTTCTTCTCCTGTTTGTTTAAGGAAGAAGCGAAGCTTGCTGGGAAAAAAGTAACAGCCTGGGGGGGGGGTCCCCACGATCCATGGATAGCGAATCAGTGGATATGGGGGCCCACCTGTAATTTGCAAGTGCTTTCGAGCCTATATTATGCTTGTCCTGACAACAACCTTTGAAGTAAGTCACTAAACATTCCCATTTAACAGATGGGAAAACCAAAAGTGGGGGAGTGTGATTTGCCCACAGGAAATCCATGGTGAAAGTAGAGATGAACCTATATGCAATACAAGTCCAGCTGGCATGCTCAAAAGCAAAAGCATGTGCAACTGTATTTACACAGTAACTGTAAAGACTTAAGAAGAACAAAATGCACCTTACCAATACAGAGCCAGCACTGATGAATGTCCACAGCAAATGAGGTTATAAGTCCCAACCGTAAATCATGCTTTAATGTCCATGCGTTATTAGAGGATCTCAAGTCCCATCCAACTAAGGAACCATTCACGGTGGCGTAAGCCAGCACTGACTGAGCACCTGAATTAAAATGATGCATGTCTACCACACAGCCATCATCTTTCTGATCTAAAAACCTGGACAGAGTAAAACAAAGGAGAACACAAGATGGATATCATCCTTGTGGGTTAGTGCTCTTGAAAAGTTGCATTGCTGTAGACTGCCTTGTACCCTTAATTTCTTTCCTATGGCCTTCCACTGTTCTTTCTTTTTGGTAGGATGTAGTTGACTGAAGCTGCCAATTCCCTGTCTGGCCATAAGTATTGGCTGCTTCCCAGGTTTTCATTCAACGCTCTCCCAAAGAAGAAGGTAAGCACCTTTAGCAGAAAAAGGGACGGGTGAGAGACATGAGCAACATGCTCTCTGGACAGTATTTTCAATATCCTGTCTCTATTCTTTCCCGTGCCCTCAGTTTGTTCAAAGTCCAAACTAAAAGCTACAGGTCTTGTAGAGGCATAGCAATCTGCTACATTTCATAACTCTCTAGAACAAACTGATAGGATCTTGACAGTTTGGACAGATTCACGGAGGAAAAGACCATCACAGGTTACAAGCCATAAGCAACCTTCTGGTTTTGGAAGTGGGTTTTCTCTGTGCCAGGTGCAGGGGAGTGGCAGCAGGAAACAGGTTATCTTGTTGGCTGTGTGCTCCCTGAGGCATCTGGTGGGGCCACTGTGTGATACAGGAAGCTGGACTAGATGGGCCTTTGGCCTGATCCAGCAGGGCTCTTCTTATGTTCTTATGTAATGGACCATATCCCCTTAGATAGGCTAACCAGATCTCCAACCAGGACAGAGTGCTAGACCTTTAGGAGAAGGAATGTGGGCAGGTGTAGCTTGTTAAACCTTACAGCACAATCCTATGCATGTCTACTCAGAAGCAAGCCCCACTGAACACAATGGGGCTTGCTTCTGAGTAGACATGCCTAGGATTGTGCTCTAGGACTTAACAAGCTACACCTGCCCACTTTCCTTCTCCTAAAGGTCTAGCACTCTGTCCCGGTTGGAGATCTAGTAAGCCTACCCTTAGAGAGCAGGTTGGGGATGACAAATTCTGAATGCTCCCCCATCTTAAAATCTGCAAATGGACTACCACATTAGGGAGAAAGATTCCAACCCAGCTTGCACCCTGCCTGTTAGTCTTCTACTTACAAGACGTTTCTCTTGACTAGGGGAATATTCAAAAATGTGATCTTGCCATCTGAAGCAATACAGTCCATTCTACATGTTTTGCACTTGAGAGGAAAGAATTTCTGCTATAAGCCTGCTGATGGGAATAATAATAATAAAAAACAATGGGAAGGAGCAAAAGACTGATACACACCTGCTTTGTATTGGATGAATTTTAGGAGATTTGGGTAGCTTTGAACCTTCAATCCCAAGAAGTTGAATAGCTCCATTATCTGAAGCTATGGCCAAGTAGTGGGAGCCCTGGCAAAAAGTCAGGGTCGTCACACGGCCTCCAATCCGGGCATGTGTAAAAATTGATCTATTTCAGAAATCATAAATAGAAAGAACATTACTGAAACATTCTAAAAATCCACATAGATTTAACATTAAGGCTCAATTCCCCAAAGAACCAAAAAAAGAAAAAAGAGTGAGCTGCATGTATATAATGTGTTCACATCATAAATCGGTTTACTATCATGGCTTTACCCATGGAATCCTGGACTACTGCAGTTCTTCAAAAGTGATAAGCATTTTCTGTTGGGAGATTCCTACTCTCACCACACAACTACAACTCCCAGGATTCACAGGAGAAGCTATGGCAGTTAAACTGCATTGTATGATTTAAGATCAGTTGGAAAACAGATGAGTTAAAATGGGTAAAATAGGGTACAGCAGGAACCAGGGAAGAAATTTTTAGGTCCGACGTGTGCAGTAGTTCTTCATTAGATTAGACAACACAGGAGGGCCTTTGTTTGGGAATTCGTGTTCACAGGTTCTCTTTGTTTTGGTCTACAAAAAGAGATGAGTACATGAAATGTGAATATGGAAAAAATATTCTATTACAGGGGTTAACCTGTGGTATGCATACCACCAGTGGGATTCCGGCTGACTGGAGGTGGTAAACAGACCACCGGTCCACCAGAACCCTGATCTGATACAGCATTTTTGGCTGTATTTTCACTCCTGAGAAGTTCCTGCTGTTGGCTGAGCCTCTCGGTAGTGCTGAAAAGGGCTCTCCCACCCGCCCTGACCCTCCTACCTGCCCTTCCGGGTTCTGAAAATGGTGAAAACCTGGAAGTAACTGGCGATGATGTCATCGCCAGTTAATTCCGGTGGTACACCGAGGGAGAGCAGCACTGAAGGTGGTACGCAGAGGGGGGGGGGGGAGGGTTGAGAACCCCTGTTCTATTACATAGAGTGGTACAAGGCAATGACAACCATTTTAAATACTGTACTTGTACTCACATACTTAGAGCCCAATCCTATTGTAAATTAGGGCGGTGGAATGAGCGTTCACCGCCCTAAGCCATCGCGAAAGTGCTGTAAAGCACTTTCGCAATGACTCGTGAGCAGGGAAGGCCGGCGCAAGGCCGGCCTGCCCTGCTTTGCCACCCAGACTGTCTCCCGCCCGCCGCCAGACCCAGGTAAGGATCCAGCGGGGGGGGGGGTGTTTGGCTGCAAACAGAGGGGGCAGATAGGCCCAGCCGATCAGGGAGAGGGCGTGGGATGGCTTCGGCCATATCCTGTCCCCCGCCGATCGGCTGAGCCGTTACACAGTCTCCTCCGACTTCTGTCAGCAAAACAGCTGGCGGAATTCTGAGGAGGCCAATTGGCCCCAGTCGCAGTTACACCCAGGGAAGGGGACGAGCATCCCCTTCCCCGAGTAGGCTGCCTGCGGTGGAGCTCAGGATCCGGCGGGCGGCCCCAATCCTTACGTTAGGATTGGGCTGCCCGAGAGAAAATAACAATGTCTTAAAATCACAACTACTATAGTTGTAGTCCTCACTCTGTACCTTCAAAACAGCTGTACCATTGCAAAAGTTAGCGCTCTCTCATTATCAGTACCTAGTAGTAGTGGTCTTGCCCTCCATTTTCTGACTGTTCCAGATTTTCACTGTTCCATCATTTGAGCAGGTGGCAAAAATGGAATGTTCATCAGAAACTCGAATACGGTTCACTGCAGATTTATGCTCGTGAAGATGAGCAACCAGAAGCCCTTTAGGATGCCACCCTAGGGGAAAGCAGCAAAAAAAAAAAAAAGGGGGCTTTCATTTAGTGAAACAGCAGCAGTAACTCCCCAGTTCCACTCTCCACCAACCTAGAAAACTGTTGTGTGGGATTTTATTGAGCTTTTTAAAATTTCTTTCCACCAGCTTAAGGTTCCATTAGGGTAAAAAGGTGGGATACAAATATTTTTAAATAAATACTTGCAAAAGGAAGAATCAATATAAATTACCACAGTTAATATATTCCCATGCTGGAAGTTTCTAAAATCCATGCCTTATCTAACTGCTTATATGTCCCAGCCAGGACACCTTACTTTGCCCTTTCCTACTCTCTCCCAGCAGTATTCACAGTGCAATCTGGGATTTGTATAACATTTTTGCTATATGGCCTAAAACAATATGCTTATAAGTGCATGGAAGCACTGAAGGAAACTCACTGAATTACTAACAGCCATAATAAGGGCAGCTTTTTAATTTCTTAAGTAGTTGCATGTTGCCTCATCAAATAGAATTCTAAACTAAATTCACATACAGTTTAAGACCTGGCTCCCATAAGCTTCCTTGAAAGGTGTTCAGGATGAAGAAAATACAGTTGGCCCTCATCTTACACAAAGGCTATGTTCCAGTCAGTGCATAGAGCTGAAATCGCAGATACCCAAAATGACCTTGAAAATCCCTTACATTCGAAAAATATTTACTGTCTCTTAAAAATTACAAGAGGCAGGTGGGAACAGAGACTGACTGCGGGAACAGCAGCTTCATTCTTCGATCTCAAGCTCACTTTCAGGCATGTATTTAGTAAGTGGAGTGGCGGGCGGAATTACCTAAACTATTTAAACTGTTTTCTGCGTTTTGTCTGCCGAGCACATGTAGTTGAACTTGCGCAAGTACAGTGCACATAAGATGCAGGCTGACTGTATTGGTCCTGCAGGAAATAGTGTAGCAGGAATGTGCAAATGACGCTTAACCCACTGGAATCATTAAGTGGTCACCATAAAGGCCGTTGCAGACCACACGAATTTCGGCGCGTCCCGGATGCCCGAGGAGCTTTGTCTAGCTGTGCTGAGGTGTCTGGTTATCATAGCGGAAGCGAGCGATCTCCTGATTTCCGGCACGATCAAAAATGTTCCTGGCCCATGTTTGAGGGGGCTGCTTCGCGGAGCTACTGCAGCCACGATGAGAGGGGGGAGGAGAGTGGCTATCGGCCAATCGGAGCGCACTTGTGCTTAGCCAATCACAGCTATGCTTTAAGAAGGCGGGACAAAAGGAGGGACTATTCGCTGGAAGACACTCCTACAGACAAGCTCAGAGCGCGGCCAGCCTCGCTCGCTTGCCTCGGTGCTCGGTCGCTCACCTCGGTGTGCGGTCTGTTACGGCCTTTAATAGAATTCCTTGTTCGGTGCCAATAGATAGCATCTACAGGATGGAATTCCTCCTATTTCGTTTTGCCCACAGGGTAGCGCTGGCTTTTTGTCAAGGGTACACTGAATATCACCTGGAGGTGGAGGCTTGCTCTCCCATTCAGCATTCTCCATCATCTGCTTGGCAATTCTTTCCGCATTGCATTGTTCGCGCTTCTGCTGGATCAACTGCTGCAGTTCTGTTTTACATGTCGTGATGCGCAGCTGGTATGTAGAGGGTGAAGCTATACTGCTTAAAACCTGTATGGTCGGTTTCCGAGTCTGAACAACTATTCCATCTGCTGCCTGAAAGTCAGAAATCATGTCAAGTATTTGTCTTTAGAAATCACTCGGTCCAAAGTTTTATGATGCATAGATCAAGGAGATGCCCACTCTTTCATCATTTAAAACTAGTTTCTGCATTAAAACTCTTACCTCAAACTCATATTTTACTAAGCAAAAGTCATATTTAACGTTAACAATTTTCCTAAAAGAAGCTCCTCAAGCCCCCTATTGTTTGAAACAGAGCACACCAATACATATCTATGATTACTACCAATATTGCCATGACTGTCACAAAATTGCATGCTATAGGTAAGATGAGCACATTTGTCAGGAATGCGTACACGCAACTTGAACATTATAATAGTTCTGTTTTTTTTTTAATGTATACGCTACCTTTTGCCACATACAGCTTTCAAGACAGCCTAGCAGTGATTCATAAACACAACTGTAATTAACAGCTGAGAAAATACACAGTTAATACGAAAATAAATATTCAGCTGCCAATAAGCAAAGCCAAGTCAACAAAGTTGGTGGGAGGAAAAAAAAATTCCAAGTAGCAAATGAACAAGCCCCCAAAGCCTGTGTAAACCGTAAAGATTTCACTTGGTGCTCACAAGAGAGTAAATAAGGGGCAAGGTGGAGTTCCCCCTTAGGAGAAAGTTCCACCACTGTGGTGCAACCACAGAAGGACCTTCTCTCCATCAGCCAGACCACAGCAGGCAAAGGCATCTAGAGAAGGGCCTTCAAAAAGCTCAGCTGCTGAGCAGGTTCAAACAGGAGTAGATACTCCCATACTATTCAAGTATGCCAGCCCCATACTATTTTGAGCCCTAGCTAGAAGTCAAAACCAGCACTTTGATTGTGCCCAGAAACACACTGGGAGTTACAGAATCCCTTTACAGGCCTAATATGCTCACAACAACCACCCTCCAATAACAGCTTGGCTACCACCTTTGGAGCAAACTGAAGTTCCTGAAGACTTCTCAAAAGGCAGCCCAATGTATAGCACACTGCGGGAATCACACCTGAACGTTACCAAAGCACGGATAGCAGTGGCAACATGTAACAACTCTGTGCATGGAAGACTCCTCGTAAATCGAGATCCAGAGGCTCAAAGCGCAGAGGTGGCATCTTGACACAATTACCCTCTTCTACACAAAGAAGGAATTGCAAGGCGTCTTAGCCACACTCCCAGATATTAAAAAGTCAAATTCTTCCTCTATGCAATTATCCCCAAAGGTCATTCATGTAGAGAAGGAAATGCGTGGCGCGGGCCCTTCACATATAATAGCCACAGTCATCTGTGACATTCCCATGATTACAGTGGCTGAAGAATGTGCTGCTGCAAGCATACAGTACAACTGGAAACCTGTGGCTGTATCAGTGGAAGGCTCAGGTCGAAAGCAATATACGCAGATGACCTGAGTTTGGGGGTTGTAATCTCAGGACAGTTGATAATGTAAAAAAAATAAAAATAAAATCCTGAGGGTTTTTTTTGCCCAACTTTTACTATATATACCATATTGTCCCGAGTATAAGACGCACCTGATTATAAGACGCACCCTTAAAGTTTGGTGCTATTAAACATTTTTAATTAAATCACTGGCATTAAATTGCAACAGCCTGGTTATAAGACGCACCCCTAGTTTAAAAACTTAAATTAGGAGAAAAAAGTGAGTCTTATACTCAGACCAATACGGTGTGTGTGTGTGTGTGTGTGTGTGTGTGTGTGTGTAAAAAGGTAAAGGTATCCCCTGACAATTAAGTCCAGTCGTGTCCGACTCTAGGGTGTGGTGCTCATCTCCATTTCAAAGCCAAAGAGCCAGCGTTGTCCGAAGACGCCTCCGTGGTCATGTGGCCGGCATGACTCTCCTTGCCGCAGCGCGTAGCATGCAGCTGGAACACGGAGCGCTGTTTACCTTCCTGCAAGCGGTACCTATTTATCTACTCACATTGACATGCTTTGGAACTGCTAGGTTGGCAGGAGCTGGCCAAGCAACGAGCGCTCACCCCGTCGTGGGAATCGAACTGCCGACCTTTCGATCGACAGCTCATGGTTCAGCGGTTTAACCCGCTGCGCCACCTGCTGGCCTTACACACACACACACACACACACACACACACACACACACACACACACACACACACAGAGTGATAGCTGCAAAAATGATCAAATACTGAATCAGAAAAAACATTTACAGATGTAAAAAGCCGTCGGCAATTCTTCCAGCACTAAGGATCAAGTAAAATGTCAATTAAAAAAAGTCCCCAGAAATACCTGTGGAGAGGATGACAAAGGAGCAGAGATGCCAGCGGAGGACTCTGAGCGAAGAGGCTTCCCAGTCTGGATGGTGTCTTGATCTGTGGCTTGGCCATGTCCTTTGCTCATTGGTTGGGGCATGTTAGAAGGTTCCAAAGAGCCAAACATACTCTTCCATTCTTCGTTTACATTTGAATCTTGTTTTATGTGTTTTCTTGCTAAGGCCCAAAAAGGGATATCTTAAGACTGCATAGGATTTGTTATAACAAAAATGACCAAGAATGATGAGCAATAGAAGCAGATATCAAGCTAGCCATGCCGATTTGTTATGGCATCACATTAAAGGGGGGATGGGAGTTGAACGTTGCATCATTCAAATCAGCTGCTAGACAATTTGAATAGATATTTCAATCCATCACCAGACAAAATAACCTTGGAATATTCTGCTTAATTCCTATATATGACTCGCATCTTGGGAAGGGCTCAATTCATAAGCCATTCTTTACACAAAGAAGCAAAAGAATAATCTAGTTTAAGCTTGTCTCAGCTTTAATAAAGAAGTGGATATATAATTTGACACAGCAGATTGCTGTTAGTGTGAAATATGATCAGATTTTCAACAAGATGGCAAAACACCAGCTGCAAGCTCAAGAACACCAATCCATTTCTTCTGAAGGTACTCTTTCAGGTCACTTAAGGGGCTGCAGGGAGGGTCATAGCTCAGCAGAAGAGTATCTGCTTTGCATGCAGAATGTCCCAGGTTTGATCCCAGCATCTCCAGCTAGGGCAAAGACCCGTCTGAAACCCCAGAGAGTTTCAGTCAGTGTGTCTGAATGCCAGTCAGTGTCGGCAATACTGAGCTAGAGAGATCCAAGCTCTGATTCAGTACAAGGCAGCCGCTCACCTACCCTCCTTGGATAACCTAGCCCAGTGTTTCCCAAACATTTTTGACCTGCGGCTCCCTTGACCATTGGCGACCATTGGCCGTGGCTCTCCATTACATTATGTTGATGTCTGCCAATTGGCATTGCACTGTTTTCCGAGAGGATTCCGTGGCATTCCGCGGATCCTCTGGCTGGTTTCCGTGGCTCCCCTGGGAGCTGCATCTCCCACTTTGGGAACCACTGACCTAGCCAGATATGGAATTTGTTGACATACTGCATGGCTAATGAAATCTTTCACATTGTACAAATGAGAATTTTAAATTCTTCAACACCATTATTTAAACAAAGCAACAGGATGCAAGACACAGTGCTGCACTCACCACGTTTGTCATCGGACTCCTGCTTCATTTTGACCAGGTCAACTTGTCTCCCAGTTATACCCAGAGCGGCCAACTCAATCACTCCTTTCTGGGTGCTGTCATGAAGATGGCTCTGGTCCACAATATTGGCCTTGGCTTTGTTGGACTTTAACATAAAGTCTCTTAAGGCTAACAGCTTGTCTTCTTCTTCCTCAGTCATTCCCTATCCCAAAGTCCAAACAAAAAGGCAGCATTGAAATGATATGTTTATCAAGGCACGGGAAGCCCATTAGGATTTCACAAAGCATGCAACCATTTGGATCAAGCCAGATCAGGGTGCAAAATATTACATATACCTGTTACTCAGAAACTGTTCATTTGCGGCTATCAACACACCTTTTGTACGGCAAAAAGTAAAGAGTGTGGCCAGCAGTGGTATCTCCATCAGCAGGCATTCTACCTGGCTGTATCCAAGAAGACACACCTCAGTAATGCACATTCCAGTAAGTATTGTTATCCCCATATTACAACTGGGGAGCTGGAGCCAAGGGGAAGGGCTTGCATCAGGCAATCTGGTCACCTGGAAAGGCTCTCCCGTTGCTTGGCATACAGGCCTTCAAGTTCTTATGCTCTTATTCAAGGGTGAGCGTTTAGACACTCAGAAAGAGACTAAGAACCAACAGGAACCAACAACTCAGGTGACTGAGAAACCAAAACAATCAAATTATGAACTCCACTTGGTAAGGCTCATGGGCCCAATTCACTGGCAATTTTCCTGCATGAACCCTACTGAAATGGAAACATGCGCAAGGTGCTCTCTCTCTCTCTCTCTCTCTCTCTCTCTCTCTCTCTCTCTCTCTCTCATAACTCTGATTTATTTCTATACGGTTTATGCAAGATAAATTAACAGTTGCACCATGTGCCATGCCTATACTTCAGTGTTGCACAGATGCTAGTGTAATACGTTCTCCTGCTCAATAATGGATCTCAGAACTACCATGATACCACAGATAATTACTTGAGAAAGAAGCTTCTTCAGTAGCTGCGCAATTGCTGGATCTTCAGGGGGCGGACAATCAGGAAGTGTCCCATTTCTTTTCTTCTGGCGAAGTTGCAGAGTTCTGAAAAGGCTTCCTATATCCTTTGATCGTAGAGCATAATCAAATATGGATCGGCTCACGGGCTCTTTGAGAACACTCAGTAGGACTATTTCTTTATCTATCTGCAATTAAGGAAAAGGAACAAGGAAATACTGTATCAAATAGCCATAGAAACGTATTAGAAATATGAAAAAAAATCAGTTCACCTTGTTCAGAGATCTAGTTATGGATTATGGTGGGAGGCTCTGGAGGAGGAAGGATAGTAACTTCTAAAAAGTTTTATTAGGCTTTGAGAACAACATACTAATTATACATTTTAATAACTATATTTACTTCTTTGTAGTCAGGTTGCTTTGGAATAACTATTTTAGACAACATTAATCTACCATTTATCATACGTAACAGCACTTTTAAATTTTCAAAGTGCTGTACAACTGTTACTGTGTTAGAACATAAGAACATAAGAAAAGCCCTGCTGGATCAGGCCTTCACAACAATCCTGTGAGGTTGTAGGTTACTACTATATCCACTTAACACAGGGAAAATGGCTACTGGCAGCCAATCACATAATTTGGCCCAAGGTTTTGCTTGAACTATTTGGGCTGCTTTACTAAAATGTTCTTCAAGTGCGCATGTATTTCCAGCAGGGCACTAGTAGCTTTGGTTAACAGCTTATTGCAAAATAGACTTTAGATAAGATGGGTTTCTGCATAGTAGAACTGTTGTATGGTATGTGAGAGACAAATTACACTAGACACTGGGATGCTCAGGAACCAACATTCCTACGGCAAGACCTATCCCTCCCCAGAGTAACATCTAGGCAGGGGCACTTAGCATGTTGATGGAGCACCACCATGTTTCAAGTCTCTGGCAGCCAATGACATGCTGTGGGGACAGGGGAACACAACATGATGACACTGCATCACATGGTAAGTACTCCTAGCCACTACTGGAGGATTCATTACAGCAGTGGTTCCCAAACTGGGAGGTGCCAGCTCCCAGAGGAGCCGTGGAAACCAGCCAGGGGAGCCACGGAGTGCCACGGAATCCTCTCGAAAAACAGTGCAATGCCAATTGGCAGGCATCAACACAATGTAATGGGGAGCCGCAGCCAATGGTCGTCAAGGGAGCCACAGGTCAAAGCCATTTGGGAAACACTACATTTCAGGGATGTTGGCTTTGTACCCCTAGGACCAACATGATGCCTAACTCCGCACTCAGTGTGTCAAGGCAAGACAATGCCGAGTCAAACCATTTTAGGGCCCTTACACACTGCGGTTCCGAATGACTGAAGAGCACATATACAGTCAACTCATTACCTGGATTATTGGCTGAGTGATGAAGGGATGCAGATAAGGCATGAGTTTGCAGTACACATCAGCAATATTCAAATGCTGTGCTACAACAGTGATAAATCCAACTGCTCCATAGCGTATCCAGAGATTAGGATGGCACAAGAATGGTGCTAGGGAAGACAAGAAATAAAAATTAAAAAAAGGCCTTCAGATTTTAATAGACAGTGCTGGACATACTTGAATTCAAGTTCAAGAGACACAACCAGTGTGAGTTCCCACACAAATTTCAGATCAAACTCCAAATGGGATTCCCCCCCCCCCACACACACACACAAAAAAAGCATCAACCTCCCTTCACATCCACATGAAGCCACACGAAGCAGGGCAAAGGCTAACGGAGTTCTGTCAAGAGAACACGCTGGTCATAGCAAACACTCTTTTCCAACAACACAAGAGGCGACTCTACACATGGACATCACCAGATGGTCAATACCGAAACCAGATAGATTATGTGCTTTGCAGCCAAAGATGGAGAAGCTCTATACAGTCAGTAAAAACAAGACCTGGAGCTGACTGTGGCTCAGATCATGAGCTTCTTATTGCAAAATTCAGGCTTAAACTGAAGAATGTAGGGAACACCACTAGACCAGTCAGATATTACCTAAACCATATCCCTTATGAGTATACAGTGGAGGTGAAGAATAGATTTAGGGCATTAGAGCTGGTAGACAGAGTGCCTGAAGAACTATGGACAGAAGTTCGTAACATTGTACAGGAGGCAGCAACTAAAACCATCCCAAAGAAAAAGAAATGCAAGAAAGCAAAGTGGCTGTCAGATGAGGCTTTACAAATAGCTGTGGAAAGAAGGAATGCAAAAAGCAAAGGTGAAAGGGAAAGATATAAACAACTGAATGCAGATTTCCAGAGAACAGCAAGGAGAGATAAGAAGGCCTTCTTAAATGAACAATGCAAGGAAATCGAGGAAAACAACAGAATGGGGAGGACTAGAGATCTCTTCAAGAAAATTGGAGATATCAAGGGAACGTTTTGTGCAAAGATGGGCATGATAAAGGACAAAAAAGGCAGAGACCTAACAGAAGCAGAAGAGATTAAGAAGACATGGCAAGAATACACAGAAGAACTATACAAGAAAGATCTGAATGTTCCTGATGACCACGCTGGTGTGGTCACTGACCCAGAGCCGGACATCCTAGAGAGTGAAGTCAAGTGGGCCTTAGGTAGCATTACTAACAACAAAGCTAGTGGAGATGATAATATCCCAGCTGAGCTACTTAAAATCCTAAATGATGATGCTGTGAAAGTGCTGCACTCAATATGCCAACAAATTTGGAAAACTCAGCAGTGGCCAAAGGATTGGAAAAGGTCAGTTTACGTTCCAATTCCAAAGAAGGGCAGTGCCAAAGAGTGTTCAAACTACCGTACAATTCCACTCATTTCACATGCTAGCAAGGTTATACTCAAAATCCTACAAGCTAGGCTTCAGCAGTACGTGGACCGAGAACTACCGGACGTACAAGCTGGGTTTCGAAGAGGCAGAGGAACTAGAGATCAAATTGCCAACATGCACTGGATCATGGAGAAAGCCCGAGAGTTCCAAAAAACCACCTACTTCTGCTTCATTGACTATGCAAAAGCCTTTGATTGTGTGGATCACAACAAACTGTGGCAAATTCTTAAAGAGATGGGGGTACCGGACCACCTTACCTGTCTCCTGAGAAACCTGTATGCGGGTCAAGAAGCAACAGTTCGGACCGGCCATGGAACAACCGACTGGTTCAAAATTGGGAAGGGAGTACGGCAAGGCTGTATATTGTCACCCTGCCTATTTAACTTATATGCAGAGTACATTATGAGAAATGCAGGGCTGAATGAATCGCAAGCCGGAATCAAGATTGCCGGGAGAAATATCAACAACCTCAGATATGCAGACGATACCACCCTAATGGCAGAAAGTGAAGAAGAACTAAAGAGCCTCTTGATGAGGGTGAAAGAGGAGAGTGCCAAAGTTGGCTTGAAACTCAACATTAATAAAACTAAGATCATGGCATCTGGGTCCATCAATTCCTGGCAAATAGAAGGGGCAGAAATGGAAGCAGTAACAGATTTTACTTTTCTGGGCTCCAAAATCACTGCAGACGGAGACAGCAGCCATGAAATTAAAAGACGCTTACTCCTTGGAAGGAAAGCTATGGCAAACTTAGACAGCATAATAAAAAGCAGAGATATCACCATGCCAACAAAAGTTCGCATAGTCAGGGCGATGGTGTTCCCAGTAGCAATGTATGGTTGCGAGAGTTGGACCATAAGGAAGGCTGAGCGCCGAAGAATAGATGCTTTTGAACTGTGGTGCTGGAGAAGACTCCTGAGAGTCCCTTGGACTGCTAGGAGATCAAATCAGTCAATCCTAAATGAAATCAACCCTGACTGTTCCCTGGAAGGACAGATACTAAGGCTGAAACTCAAATATTTTGGCCACCTAATGTGAAGAGAGGACTCTCTGGAGAAGACTCTGATGCTGGGAAAAATTGAAGGCAAAAGGAAAAGGAGAAGGCAAAGGATGAGATGGTTAGACAGCATCACCGATGCAACGAACATGAAAATGAGCGAACTCAGGAAGATAGTGGAGGACAGGAAGGCCTAGCGGGATATGGTTCATGGGATCACGAAGGGTCAGACACGACTTAACAACAACAACCCTTCACATCATGATCTTGCCTTTTGGCAGACGACCATCCCTTCTAACCTGCAGTTCGTCCTAAATCATCCATAATAACTCTTGCAAATATGTATTGCAAAAGCAGTCACCAACTTCCTGCTAGGACCTCCATCCCTTTTCCCCTCTTGCTGCTCCCGTTGCAATCACATATATGAGCTTTTTCTCTCCGATTAGAAGGAAAGGGAATATTCCCCCAGCGGCGAGAGTCCCCCCTCTGGTTTTGCAAAGATTGAAAAACGTAGTGGGAATGTCTGGCTGCTATTTCTGTTGGCTCTCTCTCTCCCTCTCCCTCCCCCCCCCAGAAGAGAAGGAGGGAGGGAGAAACCTCAAATAGCAGCCTGAGCACCTCACTGTGTCTTTTTGACATTATAAGGCTGCAATCCAAACATAATTACTTGGAAATTTATTTATTTTCACATTTTTATACCACCCTTCCTCCAAGGAGCTCAGAGTGGTGTACATATTTCCTCCCCTCCTTTTGTCCTCACAACAACCCTGTGAGGTAGGTGGGGCTGAGAGATAGTGACTGGCCCAAGGTCACCCAGGAAGCTTCGTGGCTGAGCGGGGATTTGAACCTGGATCTTCCAGGTCTAAGTCCAACACCCGAACCACTACACCATCCTGCCCCATTGAACCTGCTGGGACATACTTCTGCATGTTGACCCATACGATTGGGCCATAAATCCTCTGTTAGTAGACACTGGATTATAACAGCATATTAAAGTCATTCTGATTAGAATCTAGCTGAGTAGAGTCATATGCCCTTGGCAGTGAAATTATATACTGTACAAAGACTGGGAAAATAAAATAACTGCTTCCAGGAAACCTGGCTTACCAATATCACAGGCAAATTCATAGATATGTGGCTTCTGCAGAAGCCCTAACTGGCACATACAGGTAAGGGCATTGAGAGCCTTATATATGACAAATTCTTCAGCATCACTGAGCCCTTGTTGGAGGAGCGGCTTTAGGATTGAGGAACTTTGCCAACCAACATAAGCAGCAACACCTGAAATCCACAGAGAATGGAACACATTAGTATCCTTCAATGCCAACTCTACCCAAGGAGATGCCAACATTATAAGATGGGTATAGGTAGGACTGAAAAATGCTTCATGAGCAGGGCAGGACAATCTGAACTAGGACACCACCCCAGGTCATTTCATTTCATTTATTTTAAGTACAGTAAATAAAATACTCATTTGCCATGTGATAATACAATGGCCAATAGCATAGGTGGCATTATGGATTGCCATGCATTCATGGAGGATAGATCTATTAGCTGCTATTAGCTGTAAGAGCGAAGAATGGGACCTTCGTATACTTATGACCACCACGTTCCATAGGAAACCAACAGGGGATTCCTTATAGATATTTTCCTTGCTTGCCAGCTTCCTGAGGGCATCAGGCTGGGCATAGGACTAAGTGCTGGACTAGATGGACCATTTGTGCGATCTAGCTGGACAAGTTCTTATGTATCGATGACGACTGATATAAATAGTTCTTGTGACAGTTTTAATGAATAGGTTTCGTTCTCAATTACTTAAGTGCTGGACAAGATTCACAAATGCAGCTTCAAGTCTCTTAAATTCCTCCACAAATATTTCATACAGTGGAAAGCTGTCAGGCGTTGTTGTCAAGCACATACCCACTATGCTATCGAAAAAAGCTCCCCGTAGGTGCCAGTCATTCTTATCGTTGAGGAAGGTGATCATGTGGGACAGGAGAACATCGTTGGCTTTTTGACGTCCAAAAAAGACACAAAGGCGTGTGATTCCATTTTCCATCAGGGTTTGCTTCACAATGTTTTCTGGGTCACTCAGCAGAGTGACAACTTTCTGTTGGACCATTTCATGCAAGGCCTGAAGTTCTACAAGGGTATCACAGAAACCAAGTCAGGAAGAAAAACCTGTGTCCATCAAACGCCCTCTCTGGATGGACAAATTGAGCCACAAGCAGCAGGACTCTACCACATTTTTAGATAAGAGTAAAACAGCTTGGCTATGGCACGAAACCGGCCTACAGCCCGCCTCTTCAGTGCTGCATACATGAGATGCCTGTTCCTTCAGAAAAATCTGAGGGAAAAGAAAACGAGGAAAGAAAATTCACACCAACACATAGGTGGAGGGAGCATGCTGTAATAAGCACTTGTGCTTGTTATGACCCATAAGTCATAGTTTTGACCCATAAGTGACCCATAAGTCATAGTTTTGGCTTTACTTGTGGGACACTAGCCAAAAATATTGGACATAGTGGCAGTAAGCTATCAGATTCAAGACCATGTCATCTGGTCAGCTTACACATCTACCTTCATCCACAGTATTGCAAAACCCATATGGAGCTCCATCCTTCCCCTTTCAAAACTGGTAGTAACGTATTGTCCCGAGTATAAGGGTGCGTCTTATAATCAGGTGCGTCTTATTAAGTTTGGTGCTATTAAAAAAAATTAATTAAATCACTGGCATTAAATTTATGCCAGTGATTTCACGAACAGTGCAATCATGTGCATGTCTACTCAGAAGCATGTCCCACTGTTCTCAATGGAGCTTACTCTCAGGAAAGTGTGCACAGGATTGCAGCCTAAACCATTAATTGCCTGGGGAGGGGGGATGAAAGTGTATGTGATCTTGCTTTACAAAAGGATACAAAACCCAGCAGACCAGAGAACGAAAATTAACAACTGATTACAGCCTGGAAAGGGGAGAGGTATGTGTGCTCTTGTTTTAACAAAGAAAAAGGACATACCATAAGCCCTGCAGGGCAGAGAAGGAGCCCACTATATCTCTGCCATTATCTCCACTAAAAACAAACACATGCTCCGAAATCTCCTCTTAGCCTTGCTGCTTCTTCCAGCAATGTCCCATGCCATTCAAAGGCCCTCACTGCACAGCTGAGCAGCAGCAGTGAGTATTTTGCTGCCCTTTCTCTGCTGAGCCTGGGGGAGGGGCGGCTGCAAACCCGAATTGCAACAGCCTGATTATAAGATGCACCCCTAGTTTAAAAACTTAAATTAGGAGAAAAAAGTGAGTCTTATACTCAAACCAATACGGTAGTACGGTGACCAAATTACTGCACTGACCGTCACGTCATTTGCTTCTATAGGTGACATCTGACTGGTTACACTGACAGCTAAATCAGCCAATAGGCAGAAAAGCATTCTATTAACAGTACCTGAAAGACTGCCTCCTCATTGGAATACAACACTGCAGTGCAGCAGAATAAACATTTTCTGTCCGTTCCAGTGCACTTCAAATTACTCAGTTCACCTTGTAAACTACAAGGCTCGGGGCCCAATCCTATCCAACTTTCCAGCACCGATGCACCCCCAAGGTAAGAGAACAAACATTCCTTTACCTTGAGGAGGCCTCCGTGACTGCCCCCCCACCACAGAATGCAGCGCACACCCCATTGGCACGGCTGCATCAGCAGTGCAAAGTTGGATAGAATTGTTGGCCCTCAGATTCTGTACTACATAAAGGTAGGGGACAAACGGACAATGGATAGGAGAAAGAACACAAGCAAGATGGCCATGGAGAGGAGAGAGATGGAGAAAATGACATGCTGATTGGGAAAGGAGCTTCAATTCGGTGGGGAAATCTTTATGAGTACCAGAGTCTTGCCCTGTCCAGAATCTAGCAAGAAATCGTGGAATGAGAGGTTTGTAGCAGCAGATGTGCAGCACTGAAAAGGAGGAGTCCACTAAAAGCCCAAACACAGTATTTGCATAACAGTGGAATATTGGATTGGGACAGATAAAGAAAGCAAGAGGTACATCACCAGTGTCATAATTTTCGCTAGGGTGAGATGCATCATCCATTTCTTCCCCATTAGGTTCATTTTCCATGTTCAGGTTTTTTAACTGGACTAGTTCTAGGAACCTCAGAGCAGTTTCAGCTAACAGTGCTATGTTCTCTGCAAAGAAACATTTGAAGTCATAAGCATTGGGAATAAGCCAGACACAGCGGATGTGTGCTCAGCGGCATAGCCATGTCCCTGGGAGGTGGGGTCGCGGCACACGGCAACACCCCTGAACTCTGTTCCGGGCCACTGGAGAAAATGACGCACAAGGCTACGGACCGGCCAAACTGCTCACCTGCTTCTTCGCCTTTGCCCGCCCGCTTCTCCTGCTGCCGCCACCGATGCGGCGCGTTTGTCGCCCCCCTGCTGATCACCCAGGGGCGGAACGCCCCGCCCCCACCCCTGGCGAGCCGACACTTCTGCGTGTGCTTAAAATGTGAAGCATCCCAGAATAAAGCATCGAATACTGGCTTAGGATCATAGGAAGCTGCCTTTTACATTGATTCAGACCATTATTCTGTCCAGCTCAGCATCGTCAACCCTGATCGGCAATGGCTTTCCAAGGTTTCAGACAGAAATTTTTCTCTGCCCTACCTAGAGATGCTGGGGATTGAACCATAGACCTTCTGTATCCAAAGCAGGTCCTCTTCCACAGAGCTACAGCCCCTCCCCAAGTTATAGTCCAAAATTCGAGTGTCATTCAAAGAATTCACCCTGCTTCCCACACACTCACACCTTACCAGCATATGCTAGTCGGACAATAGTGGCTTCATCCTGAGCCAAGTGTGCAATACCGGGCAGGATGTACTCTGGGTAGATGTTGATATCATTACGTGGCACCTCTTTGACAAGGGCCAACACTTTTGTTAGTGTCCTAACGGCTTCAGCCCTCACCCTGGGCACAGAGTCATTGCTGAAATGCAAGAGATACGGCGTGATACGATCCAGCAGGATTTCCACACTTAACCGGGGCGCCAGCTGGAGAATCAGCTCCAAGGCGGCCAGTTTGGAATCACAGTATTTGAGGGTTTGTAGGCACGAAGTAATCACGGACACTAAAATGACCAGCCCATTTTCCTTTGTCTCTGCCTCTGCTTTTTCCGTCTGGTCATGCCCACAGAGGTTGTGAATGATATTGTCCAGATCTTTACGGATTACAAGAATGCGCTCGTCTGCCGATACAAAGGTTTCCTTGGCAAACTGAGCCATGTAAGGCTGGAGAAAAGTGTAAAATATTTCAGGAAATGCGTTGTTACGTTGCTGTTTCAAGTAGTCTTCCGCTGCCAACCGTTTTTCGGGCTCACGGTGGATCATCTGAGTAACCTTCAGAAAGAAGGTGGTAAAAAGAACAAAGTGAAAGTGGCTGGGGGGGGGGGGGAGGAAAGAGAACAGACAAAGTAATGTTTATTAAGTAGGTATGGAAATTGCAATAAGCTGCCATAAAGGCAGGCGAGTTATTTACCAGTTCTCTGATACTTCGGTCTTCAATTTTATTCAGCACTTGTTCAGGAGCAAATTGACCATTCCTATATGCCAAAAGCTGTGACAAGTCAAACAGAGGTACACCTTCGGTAAAGAGCTCAGCTATTACACAGCCTGGAAAAAAACAAAATAAGTGCCTGAGAATAGTGAATTGGGTGAATCCCCTCACTTGAGCACACAACCAAAACCAACTGCATTGTATACTACCAACTGAGCTGCAAAGGACAGGGGGTGCACTTCCTTGTTACAATGCCAAAGACAACCTGGGTTTAACAAACCTGGCTTTCCCCAAAACAAGAAAATATTTGTAGATGAAGAATTTTTCTCTGCTCCTCACCTACATCTGCAGACGTTTTGATGTACCTTGGTTGTTAATTCCTTCAAGAGCTCTGTTCAGGCATTTGTCTTCCTGTGGAAACCAATATGAGAGGGCCTCTTCCATGAGGTATGTTGGAGCCCTACCTCCTTCAGTGACATGCAAGTGTTAGGCTGCCATCCCGTCCTCCTTGGTGAACAGCATTTGTCTGAAGGGATCCCTCCCCATATTCAGCATTTGTTACACAACACAAATGCTAATCACAAGGAGGGTTGGGCACTTGGGTTGGGGGCATGATTGAGATGTATAAAATTATGCATGGGATGGAGGGAGTGAATAGAGGGAAGTTGTTTTCCCTCTCACACAACACCAAAACCAGGGGACATCCACTAAAATTGAGTGGAGGGAGAGTTAGGGCAAAAGAAAATATTTCTTCACCCAGCGTGTAATTTATCTGTTGAACTCCTTGCCACATGATGTGGCGATGGCACCTGGCCTAGATATCAAGGGGAATGGATAGATTCATGGAGGAAAAGTCCATCACAGGTTACAAGCTATAAGCAACCTCCTAGTTTTTAGAAGTAGGTTTTCTCTGTATGCCAGGTGCAAGGGAGTGGCAACAGGATACAGGTATCTTGTCTTGTGTGCTCCCTGAAGCATCTGGTGGGCACTGCGAGATGCAGGAAGCTGGACTAGATGGGCCTTTTGGCCTGATCCAGCAGGTCTATGTTCTTATGTATTTTGCTCATGTCATCAGGGGGAGCAGGGCTACTGGCACACGTTCCAGAGAAGACCCTCATACGTTTGTCTCTATGAAGAGACCGATGCCTGAGCTTAAGACTGCCCCATATCAAACGCCAAAGTTACACGAAGAACAAGTACAGCAAGTCCAACCCAACCACAAGGCGGAAGGAAGCAGCCACTTTGAGCGGCAGGCTAGGGGAAGCCGCAAACTGTCAGGTGACCCTGCACCTTGTGCCTGCCCACTGTTCCCACTGGCCTGCTTGCTGCCTGACCATTCACTCTGCCTACTGCTACCACAGTCGTCTCTCTTCTCGCTGTCTAGAAGGAGAACGAGGAAGAAGAGGGTTGTGACATCACCCTATCTCCTCATTCAGCTCCACTGCTGTCACGACCCTCTTCTCCCTCGCTCTGGGTAAGTGTGAGGGAAAGGAGGCTCAAGATGGCAGCCATCTACCTCATCCTCTGCCTTACCCTTTCGAGCTCCGTGGGTTTTTTCCACCCAACATGCTGGGTGAGAGGAGCCTCAGAGAAGGAAGGCTTCTTCTTTCCACAGCCTCTACTTCTAGAAGGAAAGAGCATTGCTGCCTCTGCAAAGCAGAGATGTGGGCCTGCTAATGCATGTACAGGCCAAAAAAAAAAAAAAAAAGGCAGCCATTTGGCCCCACTTCAGGCACAGGTATAGCTTGGGCCTGCTAAATGGTTAGAAGACACTGACCCCAATCTTTGTGGCTGATTGAGGCTGTAATCCTATACATACTTCCCTCCCATTGAACACAATGGGACTTACTTCTGCATTGGTATATATAGGATTACACTTCAAGGCATGCTTGCTTACACTACTACTTGCTTATATCTTCCCACTACAGCCCGCAAGCCAAATGTGAGATCCCATTGGAAAATCAGGATCAACATGGATCCAAACAGAGTGAAGACTGAAGTCAGCTCTCATATACAAAAGAAACTAGCCCAATAGGAATCACCATAAAAATACTAAGATACTACTTGAATTAAATAGACAAGAGGAATTCAGCACTCAAGACAAACTTATACGTGTAGAAAAATCACATGGCCATATAATTTCAGAATGCAGTGGAGGAATTGCATGTTTCAGTGTGTAAAAAAAGCTGCCTGCATGTGGAAATGTAAGGTATTGGGGAGAAGGCTGGTTTAGAGCCCTTTTTTACTTGCTATTTTCTATGTGTGGGAAGGATTTTTTTTCTTCCACAAAGAGAAGCACCGTATTCAAACATGACAGTCCCCCATATACATGTTGAAGTGGGACAGACACAAGAGAGATGTACTACATATTATTTCTAAATATGTAAAGTGACTGAAAGGCCAACCAAGCGTTTGCTCTCAGAGGATTTACGTATATGGGAGGCCGCTAGAATAATATTTCATTAATCTTTTGTTTTGTTGTTGTCATTGTTCTGTTGTTTTCTTATTTTTCATCCACAAATAAAGAAGATGGCAAAAATGCTTCGTTAATCTTCTCACACAGTGAGTTTCAGGCTTCACAAGCCATAGTTTTACATACATTAGAGGAAAATCCCTCTGGAGTGACGTATACATAATTTCTATGTGGATCTTGTAAAGTTGTTGAAGTCACAGAGGCGAAACTAGGGCGGAGCAAGCAGAGCACCGGCTCCGGGCGCCATCTCCCGAAGGGCGCCCCGCTCCGCTCCGCCCCGCCCGCGAGTCGGACTCGGAGACTCGAGTCTGAGTCCCACTCGGAGACTCGAGTCTCCGGCCCCCTCAATCGGGAGAGCCGGCTCGGGGACGTCTTCCCCGGCTGGCTGCCCGGGGCCTTCTGAAGGCCCGCACGAGAACGGTATTTATACCGTTCTTTTTGCGCATGCTCAGACTGTTACTGAGGGGAAAAGGCTGCCCTTTTTCCCTCAGTAACAGTCTGAGCATGCGCAAAAAGAACGGTATAAATACCGTTCTCGCGCAGGCCTTCAGAAGGCCCCGGGCAGCCAGCCGGGGAAGACGTCCCCAGCTGGTTCTCCCGATTGAGGAGGGGTCACCCCCTCCCGGAGCACGCCGCCGCCCCCTCCCGGAGCGCGCCGCCCACCCCCACCGGAGCGCGCCGCAGCCTGTTGGCCGCGGCGATATTGAATTATAGGGGTGCCAACCCCCCCGTTGCTCTGGGCGCCAACAGGGGTAGCGACGCCTCTGGTTGAAGATTGTTGATATTTTTAGCTGATCTCAAGTTAGCCAAACTGTAATGTCCAAGGAAATCTCTGAACTTCCGCCCCCCAGAGTGATACTTCTTAAAATTAATATTCAAAAGCTAAGTCATCATCACCCATTTTCTACCTATGAGTAGATCACACATGACTTTTAGTTACAGAGCAAGCCTAGGCATGTCTACTCAGAAGCAGGCCCCAGCGAGTTAAATGGGACATGCTCCCAAGTAAGTGTATATAGAATGGTAGCCTTAATCACCCCCCAAGTACCTGCAGAAAAGATGTCCATTGCACGTTTTAGTTCCCCCCTGCTTCGTTGATTACTGTTGGCCAAGTCCACCAATGGAGTAGAAGGATCTCTCATATTCTCCAGTTCTGTGGCAAACATGGTGCCATCAACAAAGCGCTCTGGCGCAATGTAACAAGTCCTCCTTCGTGACGTGTCAAAGAAATAATTGAAATCAGCAGGGTTGTCTTCAGGGAGGTATGTTGGTTTAAAACTCGCAAAATCCGTTAGCAGGACCCAGTTCCAGCTGGTCACCATGACATTTTCAGTTTTGATGTCCCCATGCCGAACTCCAGATCTATGCGCTTGGTCCACTGCAGTCAAGATCTGGAAGGCTATCCACCTCTTCTCAATGTTGTTTAGGAACGGCCGAGTACTAATACGATCGTAGAGGTTATCCCGTACATACTGCCTAAAGAGCATGGCCGCTTTCTCAGATAACGTGGCTTTCTGAAATGGAAGACAATTCTGTGCAGAATGTAACCTTATTTTCAGTTCTTCCAGCTCCTGCTTATAACTAGTTAACGGTAACGTTGGGTCTTGAATAGCAAACACCTTTACGACCACCAGGCCTTCTCTGTGCTTGGCTCGGGCAACTTTAAAAAAACGCGTACTGCCCAGGCTTTTGTCATATTCAAAGTCATGGATATCTGAGAAATAGCTGTCCACAGAAAGGATCTGAGAAGGGGCGATCCCAGCCAGCTGGTTCCCCATGGCAGCCCCTTCACTCCGGCGTCACAACGCCACCTAAAAACAATTGAAAGTGATTTGTTTATCTTGACTTCATTGTTCTTCTCAAAGTAACTACTTGTTGCTGACCAATAACATACACTGCAGCATTTCAGACCCCACAAATTCATAACCACAAGTGGCTGTATTTTTTTATCCCTTCATAAACAACTACAGTACTAAGAGTTGGCTTATTCTTTGTTTTATTAATACAGTAGGGCCCCCGTATCTGTGGGGCATAGGTTCCCGCTCTTTCTGCGGTTAACTGAAACCGCAGAAAAGAGCTTACGCTACCCCCGCACCCATTACCTTCGTGTGTGTAGTGCTGGCGCTAAGCCAGCACAGGGCTTCCTTAAACAAAACGCTATAAGCAGCAGTGTACTGCTTATAGCTCAGCATCTGAATGCTTCTAGCAAGCAGCCTCGGTGCTAGAGAGGCTCTGAATGTTAACAAGAATATTAACAGGTACGGGGGCGGCGGCGCAGGTCTGCAATCCGCAGATAACTGAATCCACGGATACACCCCTCCCCGTATTATTGAACTTAGCCCGTTTTTGTACTAATGTGATTTAAAGAATTGATTTTAGGAAGAATGGGATTTGTTTTAACCCTAATACACAGTCCAATCGCTCACAATTGTGGGGGGAAAGCAGGATATAAATGTATTAAATAAATAAAATATTATATTTCTATACTATATTAGCCAAATCCTGCTGCCTTTCATAAGCTCCTGGCTATGGACTGTTCGTCTCCAGCACCATGAATGCTGCTGCACGACACCACAGTTATAGAGTAATGACAGAAGCCCATTTAAAGAAGCCTCACTGTGCAATCCTATGCAAATCTACTCCAAAGTAAGCCCCAGAGTTTAATGGGACTTACTCCCAGGTAAGTGCATATACAATTGCAACCTAAGAAGCGGATATCAATGCATTGTGGAAGTTCTGTTTTGAAGGCCTTCAAACGTCACTCTTTCTGGTGCCAAAACAAAACAAGAGCCATCACTATTACACTAAGCCCCCTACTCAAGTACAGGTTGGGTTGCAGGGGTCTATACTTAAGTTGAAACATCCCATTCTTGCGGGGCCCATACTACCCCGCCTGCATGAACACACCACCAAAAGATGTACTGCACCTGCACAGCTGTCCATACCTCACACATTTGTAAGTCAAGGGGCCACTATGCTGAATGGGACTTACTCCCAAGTAAGTATGCATAGGACTGCAACCTATGCTTATTTGCTTTATAATTTAGCAATCCAAGTTTAAAACAGACACACTGGGAATGGCTAACAGGCTCTAAAAAAACCCTTTTGTCTTTTCTCGGTCTCTGTTAGCATGGATTGCTAATGTTACCCTTTGCAGCTCTACAACAATGCACTGCATGCACACTGCATGCACATAGCTAGGCATGCACACACAGTCACAGTTTGTATGACAGGGCTCCTCTGTCTGACAGGTAACAGTTACTACTACAGACTGAGATTTAGACACTCTGTAGGCTTTTCTCTTTGGGCTTTTTTCCTAGAACCGCTGCAATCCTATGCACACTTACCTGGGAGTAAGTCCCATTGAACTCAGTGGGGCTTACTTCTGAGTAGACATGCTTAGGATTGCATTGTGCATCATATTGGGAAGGCTTCATCGACTGAATCTCTGTTAAAAAAAGCACAGGAGCCCTACCAGGAAAAAGGAGGGGGGCTTACATACTCACACATACATGCGCACACTTCCTATCTCCAACAGCTTTCCTCCTTTGCAGTACCGCATAAAAATAGGAGGCTGAGCGAGAAGGCGGCACCTATTTTTGTGGGGCTGGATGAAGGCCCTTCAGCAAAGGAAATCTATTCCGGGGAGCTGCGAGCCAGGTTCTGGCACCCAGGACAGCCCTCCGAACAAGGACCACGGGGAGCCCGACGCTGGAGGTGACATCTCCGCATTCGAACACAGAGCCCCTGTCGCCCAGAGCCGGGCGGAGGAGCCTCGCCTCCCCTCTTTTGCCCCCCCCCCCAGCAGTGACTCACCACTCCTCTGGACCTAGAGGGCGCCCAGCCCGGGGAACGGGGGCCGGAATTACCCCCCGAAGCGTCGGCTTCTATGCTACACGGAACCGGTAAGCAGTACACAAGAGGAAGGAGGCGGTGTTGTGAGCTCACATCCTGGCGGGGAGGAGAAAAGACGCTGGCCGGGCGCCGGCTGAGCCAGTCAGTCGCGCTCCGTCTCCGCCTCTTGGGAAGGATGCCGAGGCTGCCCGGGGAACGCTTCACGCCTTCCAAAGAGCAAGCGAAGGAGGCTTCTGTCCGAGCACCACGAGAAAGTCGGGGGCGGAGGGAGTCCGCAGGATTAAGGGATAGGCAGAATTGTTGTGCCATGTTGCTGCAGCAGCATCCTGGCTGTCGCCTTCACCTTATAATTGGAAGGTACCTTGGTGACTAGACTAGTCCAACCCCTGCTCAGCGCTGGTGACATTATTATTATTATTACTTCATCACAGCCTATGCTTAGCTGATTATTCTGCAATTTGAAATCTAGCCATGGTGATGATTGTTATTATTCCATCTTTGATCCCAGGAGTTCAGAGCAACACACAGGGAGATTGCCCCTCCCCATTTGATCCTCACAACAGCCCTGTGAGGGAGATGAGGCTGAGACTGGCCTGTGGTCATCTGGACTATAAACTGCAGGGAGAGTAGGGATTCAAAGGCCTTGCGCTAAGGCCCCTGTTGACCACTACATCATACTGACTCTCATTGGTAGTACAGTATTTGTCTCATTGCCCCGTTTGTTTGGAAACCTTGCCAATTTATTTGAGAAGAAGCAAAATATGTATCACTACTTCACAATGCTCTCTCGGTGATTTCCCCCTGCTTCCTTTCAACTTAATGGAGCTTCCTTTCAAATAAATGTGCATAAGTGCAGGCTGTAAGGTTGCAGCCCCTAAACACAGTTGTTATGTGAGACACATATCCAAGATAATAATGACAGAGGGGTTTTGTGCTGATTCAGAATTGGATGGGCTGTAATTCAGTGGTAAAGCACCTGCTTTGCATGCAGCAGCTGCCAGCTGAATCCCTGGCATCTGCAGGTAGGTCTGGGAAAGACTCCTCCCTAGAAAGCTGCTGCCGATCAGGGTTGACAATACCAAGGTAGACAGAACAAGGGTCTGACTCAGTGTGAGGCAGATTGCCTTGATTCTAATATGCTACTGGTAAGGCGTTCTTTCAAAGAAACATGCCTCGATTGCAAGCCTAAGAGCTATATTTGTGAATTCATGCAATCAACATTGATAATTCCAAGAGGCAGACTCATGCATTTATAGAGAAAAATGACTATCTGCCCCGGAATAATGAGGGAATGAGATTTGACAAGACTTCTGCTTTTGATGTCACTTAATAAAGCAGGGGTGGCCACATGTGGCTTTTTGACATATAATGTGTGGCTCATGGAAATACAGTATGTTGGCTGAGCTCCTTTTTGCATCACAATTAATATAAAAGGTAAATAAGAAATTTTCAAGCTTTATAATTATTTACCAGGTAAAAACTGAGAATTCACTGGATTAAAATTTATTTATTTATTTATTTATTTTAGGAATTTGTAGCCCGCCTTTCTCCCGAGGGCACTCAAGGCGGCTTACAGCATATTAAAATACATAAACACATTAAAACAATTTAAAAACACATTAAAATAATTAAAACACTTAAGTTAAAAGTAAACAAATAAAATGTAAATTTAATGTTCATGGGGAGTAAATATATTTAAGAATTTAAATGCTTCTTAATTATTGCGACTCTCAAGCATCTGAAGTTTATCGTATGTGGCTCTTACATTAAGGACGTTTGGCCACCCCTGTAATAAAGCAAGACTAGTTTTAAAACTCACAAGTTGTTGGTTAGACTTAGAGAGACCACATGCAATCTCTCATACTTTGGGGAATAATTTGAGGTTTTTTCCTCTGCAGATAAAAATGGAAAGAGCTGGAGCTGTTTCTTAACGTTCTAACGTTCTACTCTCTCAGCCCCACCTACCTCACAGGGTTGTTGTGAGGACAAAAGGAAGGGAGGAAATATGTTCACCACTCTGAGCTCCTTGGAGGAAGGGCGGTATAAAAATGTGAAAAATAAATAAAATTGAGACACTTTTTCAGAAAATGCCCGAACTCTCTTGAAATTGAAAGGTTTCGATGACGCTTCTCCGTAGATATGCATAGGATTGCACTGCAAGTAAATAGAGTGGACTAGAGGATCTGAACAACAAACTGACGCTGCCAGACTGGTGACTGGATTGCCCAATCTCCGAACTGAAGCGATGCCTCCCCCCCAGCTGCCTCCAATAAGGGGTGCTTTGTCGCCAAAGATAACAGCAGCTGAAGCACATTGTTTTAATTTTGGCCACAAGATGGCTCTATTTTCCTTATTACAAATTGTGCCCAAATACCCTGGGGTTTTGCATGTATTTCTAGTATATACGTGATTAAAGGTTGCCATTCAGAAATCCTTGCCACAGTATTTTGGGCTAGTCGCATCTAACTAAAATCAGGAGGGATTTTGATTATTAATTTCCCTGCTTCCATCTCCCTTCCCCCCCCTCCCCTGCTGTCTTCTTGTTTTTCTTATGTGAGCTGCTTATGCACATCAATGTATGGATAAAGAAGAGGCAACAGCAAGGGACTGCTTTTACATCTGCAGTCCAATAGAGGAGAAGCCACACCCTCTACAACTGTCGTTTGCTGCCAGGTCATTCGTGGTGGCCATTTTCCTGGGGGCAATTAATTAGGGATCTGCCTAAAGCCAGATACACTAGAACATCTGGGGTGGGTGAGGACCGTTGTCGTCATGTCCCCCCAAGATGCTGCATCTGTGGCCTGAGAGAAGGGAAAACCTGATTACTTTGTTGTTTTTAACTATATGTAAACCGCTTTGAGAAGCCTGAAAGATAGTATACAAATAAATACAGGAATTGTAAGCCTCTTAGGGCAGGGATGTGTCCTTTCGTGTAAAGCACCACACACATTGATGGTGCCATATAAAGGACATGGCACACATTTCAGCCCAAGACTGTAGTGCGTAGTTGGCAAAGTGTGGTTTAATATGTCTCTGTTTGTAATTCAGCTACAGCAGTTGTCTTCAACCTTCTTTGTGCCACGACCCTCCAACCCCTCCCAGGCCCGATCCACCCTGTTCTGCCCCCTCCCCACCCACCCTCCACCCCTGTGCGGCTCAGTGCGGGACTCACTTACTCCGACTGGCTCCTCTGTTGGGCCAGTGCGTGCACGAAGACCTTGGCCTTCGTGCTAGTGTGCTTAGCCTCCACACCATCACAAACCGCTTTTGTGATATGTGGAGGCCTGGTGAGCCGGCATAGCGCACACTATGCCAGTGCGCAGCCACGACCCCCCCATATGAGGCATCACAACCCCCAGGGAATCGCAACCCACGTGTTGAAGAACATTGAATTGCAGCAACACCATGGATAATGCAGAGGATACATTCTCTAAAAACTGAGCACTGCATGAAACAGTGCTGTGGGAGACATCATTGATTGATCTAATAGGCTGGAATGGGCAGGGGTGTGATTGGCCCAGAATGCATTGCTGCAATAGTTTAGAGTGGCTGTCAATCACACTGGGACAAAAAGGGCTGCAACTAATTGGCGCTAAAGGAAGCTGCCTTATCAAAAGTATGACTGTACTCGAAGAAAAATAAATCTAACTTTGTCACTTAACCAAAATATAATTATGTGAGCTACATAGCAAATGCAAGTGTTTTGCTATGAAAATATATGACTTGCCTGATCTTGTGGTTTTTATGCTTATGTATAAACAGCATCCTAATCGGTACTACTCGTGGGAGGGAATTTTCAGTTGTTTTCACATTGCTGCAGTTCCCTGCTGTCAGAGAAACATTTGATTTCTAATGTTCTCATCTCCCTAGAATAGCTAATTGTGCCGCTTGCTTCCACACTAGCCCTGAGTGTACAATGCTCAGTGTACAAAATTCACAGGTCCTCTTTATGACAACCCTGCAGGTGAGTTAAGTATTATTATCCCTATTTTGCAGCTGGATAGCGGAGGCCAAGTGGGAGTGCCTGATCTAAGGCCACCTGGTGAGTTCATGTCAGTGGCGAGATGCAAATCAAGGGAATCCTGATTTGCAGCTCACTCTCTTGGCCACTACACTATCTTGCCTTTCTGCATGCTTGCCCTGCTTTTCCTAGCTGCACCACCATTGGATTTTTGAATACACATTTGCACCTTTTATTGGCCAGTCAGGCCAGGGAGGGGGGCGGAGATATCATCGGCGCGCACTGCCATATCCTCACCCCCTTCCTGGGCCTGGCTGGCCTTACACGGCCTCCCCGGATGTGCGCAAAATTGAATATAAATGGGGCTTACTTCTGAGTAGATATGCGTAGGATTGTGCTGTAAATCTGGCATAATGAAGCAGGCACTATTTAGAATAGGATTGCATAGCTTGTGACCCCCCCCCCCGATCTGACCCCACTTGCCATGTACAGTATTAGGACTGTACACAAATTAGTATTTGTGCTTACTATCTCCCGCCTCCCACCCCATTTGTGCAGTCCCAGGAGGAGAGCAACAAAATCAAGAGGTACTTTAGTCAACTCCCCACCCCTGTGATGCCTGACCAACTGCATTCAGAAAGCTTTTCAGAAGTGGTGCTGTGTGGGTGTGGGTGGGAGGGAGGGATTGCAACCCAAGTGGTTTACATAGCAAATGGGAAAAGATGGTTCCCTGCTCCAGAGGGCTTGCAGTCTAAAAAAACTCCCCCTGGAAAAGACACTATGTTGGGAGTGAATAGGGATAGTTACACTCCCTTTGCTAAATGTAAGAGAACCGCCACTTACACGGTGCCTCTTACTCCATGGCTGTTTGCACCATGAGACCATATGGCCTCAAATTTTGCAGATGATTGCAATTACAAAACCTCATGGATTCAGTTAATTTCAACCTGATTGCTGCACTCCAAGTTCTATACAGCAAGTCTTATAGTGTCGGTTACTCAGGTGTTTGCCAGGATTTGGTAATCAACACGTTTGCCATCGTCAGTAAATCCCAAATTAATGGATAAGGTTGGAAGCAAATGCTGAACTGAGGCTGCAAACCAAGTGCAGCCTCCTCCCTATCCAGCCATCGCCTCCACCACTTTTTCTCCTCGCACTTCCTGAATTTGAAAAGGAAGAGAGGAGTAGAGCAGAAGAGGAAGTGTGGAGGAGAAGAGAGGGTTAAAATGTCTCCTCCTCACTTCCTCTTCCTTTTTCAATCCAGGGAGCAGGAGGGAGGGGAGAAGTGGAGGCAGATACCCTCTGCCAATCTGTTGCCTGATACAACTGCCTGATGGCTCTGGATGGAAATGGAGTAATACTGTTTCCAGCTGATCACAGATGTGCAATGCTTCAGCAGTGCCAAAGGGCCTTAGTACAGTACTGCCCTCATATCCGCTGGGGATATGTTCCAGGCCCCTCTGTGGATACTTGAAACCGTGGATAAGGGCAAACGCCCCCTTCATGGTTTCCTGAGGGGCCCGCCCTGCCTCCCCAGCGGGCAGGCATGTGCGCGCCCCCAGCGCTTATTTTTCTTTTAGCAAGCTTTGTTTCTTCCTTAAAACAAACAAAGAAGCAGCTTCCATTGCGGGCAAGTACAGTGAGACCAAGTCCTAGAGAGGCTCTGGAAGGTTTCTATTAAACTTGCAGAGCCTCTCTAGGGCTTAGTCTCGTTCTACTTGCCTGCAATAAGTAGCTGGAGGCTGCTTCTCCTGTTTAAGGAAAAAACGAAGCTTGTTGGAAAAAAGTAAAAGCCTGGGGGGGGGGGTCCCCGCGATCCGTGGATAAATGAAACCATGGATAACGGATCAGTGGATATGGGGGCCCCATCTGTATACTGGAAAGCTCCATCCTCAAACACATTTTGTTCCTTGCTATACAATACAATATTCCGGGTCATATATAAGTTGGAGCGGCGCCATAGGCATCCAGAGAACCAGGGATTGACCACAGTTGATCGGATTGCATCAAGCCAGGATAGTGTAGTGGTTTGGGAGTCGGACTTAGACCTGGAAGATCCAGGTTCAAATCCCCGCTCAGCCATGAAGCTTCCTGGGTGACCTTGGGGCAGTCACTATCAGCCCCACCTACCTCACAGGGTTGTTGTGAGGACAAAAGGAGGGGGGAGGAAATATGTACACCACTCTGAGCTCCTTGGAGGAAGGGCGGTATAAAAATGTGAAAAATAAAATAAAAAAAATAAAGTCTCATGAGGAAAATTGATCCAAGTGAAAAGTAGTCTCCAGTCTAGCTTCCTGATTGCCTTGGGCATGTATATACCTTTTAGAAATGATTGCTGTTCTTGGTCTGTTAAGCAGAAACACAGGTTAACTTAGTTTGATCCTGGGCTCTTTAACCTGACAGCAATCTGTCTTTTCAGCAGAACATTTTGCATTTCCTCCCACACAGTCAAGTCTCCTCTCCTGCTCTGTCTTTTCCAGTAAGGAATAAATGAGCAGCTGCCACAGCTACTGAAGCAATATAAACAAAGAAATGCACTTCTGGTTTTAAGGCGTGTCTTTGGTATTTATTAGTCAACGTTTCTTTCATGAGCACCCAAATCACAGACTAGAGAAGAAACATGCTGTGACTCTTGTGTTGGTTACTTAGGAATGAATCCTAAGTACTTGTGCCCAGTGGATGGATGATTTAAGGCTGATTCACACTACACTTTTCCAGGTGTGGATGCCCCAGCCCCAGCGCGCAGAGCTGGTCGGAAGTCTTCCTGCTGTCCCGCCTTCTTATGAAGGTGATTGGAAGTAGTTCTGATTGGCATGCAGCCACTCTCCCCGATTGGTAGGCTGGAGTAGCTCCGCGAACCTGCCCAGCTCCGCAAAGGCAGCCCCCTCAAAAGATGAGGGGAAGCCATTTTTCCAGCCTCTGCGTTGCAGAGCTCACAGCTGCTCCGCAAGCTTCCAAATTCTGTCAAAAGAGCTCCGCGCTACGCTCCGGAGATCCGTAACGCGCCTGGATTTCTGTAGTGTGAATCAGCCTTTACTGTGTTTATCCGTTTTCGAGCGAATGGCATACCGGCCTCAGTTACGTTTGGATATGTTTTGAAACTATCTGGCAGCCGTTCCTCAACAAAGCATTTGAACTTGTGTGAAATGTGTAGATATAACTACTCATTGTTTTGATTGTTTATATATCCGAGCTTTTGTTTGTTTGTTTAATCGGTAAATTACTTTGGATTATATCGATGTAATGCTTGCTTCCCCCCCCCCTCTTTTCTTTCTTTTCTATAAAATAATAAAATAAAATCTGTGCACCAACACCTGGAAATGGTTGGCAGTCTGTGTTTCACACACTCGATCCTGAATCTCAAATAGCACCTGGATGCTATTTAGATATATATTTAGATATTTCCAGCGTACAAGTGATTGTAAAAGTAATCCTGGGCATGTGGAGATTTCAATAGGCATTCCTTGCTTGTAAATAACAATAAACAACTGACTGAGGGCAGAAGGAGATATCATGGGGATCACCTGGCTGGTGTGCAAAGTAATGTTGTCTCCTCTGGGCATGTGTAGTAAAAAAAAAGTGACATCGTTGTACATGGAGGTTTTCCTTTACCACAAATGGCAGCCGATGACATGGAGAAGAGGGCAAGGAAACTCAGAGTGTGATATGATCAGGAGAAACAATATAGAGCAGGGGTTCTCAACCAGTGGTATTAGTACCACCAGTGGTACTTCAGCCAACTGCTGGCACTACTCGGACCACTGGAACCCCGCTCCAACACGACGCTTTTGGTGGTGCGTTTTCACTCACAAGAGGCTCCTGCCCTTGGCTGAGCCTCTCGGGAACGCTGAGAAGGGCCCTCCTACCCGCCCAGAGCCTCCTACCTGTGTTTTCTGGCCTCTGAAAACCCAGAAGTAACTGGTGATGATGTCATTGCCAGTCACTTCCAGTGGTACACAGCAGGAGAATGGTGGCAGAGGTGGTACCCGGCCAGGAAGGGGTTGAGAACCCTTGATATTGGCACCATAAAAATATACCAAATTTATTTCAGCATGAGCTACAGTCCACTCCATCAGATGCATTATCGGGAGAGAGGAGGAGGAGGAGATGCAGAGATGCTGCTTTTGATAATTGCCAAACATTTTGAGTAACATTAATCTCTGCCCTGACTGGGGATTCCTTCTCTAATAACCTGTTTTCAGCTCTCGTTTTGATAACCAGCTGGCAGGTCCCAAAAGTGCCTCCTATCTCTTGCTGAATACTTTCTTCCAAACTAGTGTAATTCTCATAAAGTACAATTATGCTAATTTAGCACCCTGGAGAGTTTCCCTGATTAAGTTTTCGGTTAAGTGGTGGGCACCGTACCCTAAAGTGATTTGTTTAGAATCTTGCATTAGAATTACAGCTCTTACCGATAATTGTTTTTTAAAAAACTCAAGCAAGCCTTTCTGCGTATTAAATCTGTTTCTTAATGCAAAGGTACATGACTTAAATACCTCTTATTCCAAGCTGAGTAATTTAGGAAACTTTGGCGCACCTTCATGTGCTTATTAAGCTATGTCCTAAGGATACTTGTGATCGTAGCTACGTAATAGGCACTAAAGGGTAAAGGTTCCTCTTGCACGAAAGCTAGTTGATACCAACTCTAGGGACAGTGCTCATATCCGTTTCAAAGCCAAAGAGCCAGCGCTGTCCGAAGACACTACCGTGGTCATGAGTTCAGTGTCTTAACCTTCCGGTCTGCAGTTCAGCGTCTTAACCACTAAGCCACTGCGGCCCTGCTATAATTTACCATTACCATTTTATAATAGGCACTACTAGTTATCAAAGCTTCAATCTATTGCACAGTTAGACAGCACCCTACCAGTGTGTAAGACTGTATCCCAAAAAGATTTCTCAGAAAAACCTTGTGCTTTTTCTTTTAACATTCGTCTTGGGTGTATGGGCATCTGTGCCATATATGGGCACAGATAAAACCAGACCATTAGTCCATTCCATATAGTACCCCTTAAGGGGGTAGCGACTGCTTCCAGCTGGCGTGGTGGGTCGCGACCCGCCAGTTTGAGAAACACTGCTCTAGCCCCCAATTTTCCTTTTCTGAACACTTTCTCTTCCACTCCATCCCTTCTTCCTTTTCCAGGCCAGGGAGTGAGAGGAGCAGAGACTTGCACATCACCAGGCAAGGGGGGGGGGCATCATTTGGCGTGCTGCCTCAGGTGCCAGAAGGTCTTGGGACAGCCCTGCAGACCTGGCTGTCAGTGGTGTTGCTGGAGGTGGGGCGGAACGCTAAGTTCCGCACCGCGCTGACCCTCCGTTACTCCCCGGCACGAGGTGGCCCCGCCCCCTCACCTTCGGAGCCATTCAGTGTGGCGAAGGCAGCGCGCAGGAGACTTCCTATGCGTTGCCTTTGCCCCACTGAATGGCTCTGAAGGCGAGGGGGCGGGGCTGCCTCGTTCCGGTGAGTAACGGAGGGTCAGCATGGTGCAGAACGTAGTGTTCCGCCCCACCTCCAGTGACGCCACTGCTGGCTGTTGAACATCACCCCCATCCACACATTCTCCCCTAAACGTCACAAAAGCAGCAGTGAGATCGGACATGGCATCAGTGAATGCTTTTGGAAGCGGCTTTCAACACCAGGTGCAGGTATCTATGCATAGATAAATGCAAGATGGTTTGCATGTGCTGCTAGTACTTCATTTCCCCCTAAACCGTGTGAGGAGAAGTCTGTGGTGAAAAAAAGATATCACATCTAATTAAAGCAAATGACCATGGATCTCAAAGCTAGAATGTTTTGGCCCATCAGCCACTCTAAATTAGGACCCAGCATGAGGAGGAGGGCTTCAGATTTCAGGGGATTGTGGGGACTGTGAGGGAGGGGCTTGCTAGTGCATCCACTCATTCTATCATGTACTAATCATTCCATCCCAGTCAAGAGTCCCAGAGCATACTCTTATGACTCTATTGTTCCCACTGACCCCTCCCTGAGGCCCCTTATCCCACAGTTATTTTTCCTGAACTGCTGCCATTGAAAACATCCTGCATATTTATATTTCAGCGGGGTAGTCATGCTAGTTTATCTTGTCTCAGACTGTTGCTCGTACAAACTTTGGCCCAGAATAGAGAAACTTGCCAACATTTACTTCAATGTTCTTTGTCTGTCCCTCTTCCTGTATGGAAATTGCAGGTGACCTTCTGTGCCTGCTCTCACTGAACAATACTAAACATTCCTACAAACGACTCTCATGTAGGAGCTGATACACTTCAGATGTGCAGGTGGTTTTAGTGGAAATATGCAGCTGTACCTTTAAGGACACCTCCTTCATTGGAGCAAAGAAGCAGGATACAAAGAAAAAGACATCGGAGTGTGAATGCAAGCCAACCGGACAGCTTGCCTTGCCTTGTAAATTGTTTATAATGAATCTGACATTTGGCTTAAGACTCCTTCCCATTTGTTTGGAATATAAAACATTACATCAGACGTTTTCCCCAGGTGACACCAACAACAGTGTCGGCATTTGCCACTTTTGCAAATCCAATGAAAACAACATCTTGAATTTTAATTCAGTTTTAAAATAGCTCTATTATGCTTTCTATATCGCAATCGGATCCGATTGCATATAGAACAGGGGTGGCCAAACTGCGGCTCCTGAGCCACATTGAAACTCTTTGACGTATAATGTGCGGCTCTCGGAAAGATGTTGGCTGAGCTCCTTTTTGCATCATAATTAATATAAAAAGGTAAATAAGAAATTTTAAAGCTTTATCATTATTTACCAGTTATAAACTGAGAGTCCACTGGATTAAAACCTAAGTTTAATGTTCATGGTGAGTAAATATATTTAAGAATTTAAATGCGTCTCAAATATTGCAGCTCTCAAACATCTCTCTTATGGCTCTCAAACATCTGAAGTTTATCGTATGTGACTCTTACATTAAGGCATTTTTCCCAAGGGTGTATATGCGCAACAGGAGTCAAATGCATACACCTGTGGGCTGGGAAGAAATGGCAAGCTTGGCCACACCTGATATAGAAGACTTCCAGGTATCGGTGTCACTTGTGAAAACACCCTTGGGACCAGTTTGGACAACACAAAGGAAACAACAATACATAACCTGAGTAGTTTTGCACGTGGAGCTTCTCACCACATGGGGAGATATTTTTTTTATTTTATTAGGGTGTACTGTAGAGTAGTGGTTCTCAAACTTTTTAGCTCCAGGACTCACTTTTTAAAATGACACTCTATCGGGACCCACCTAGCTTTACAAGATGCTCAAACATTTATCTCCCTATATTTATGCAAGCTTGCAAACTGCAGGAGTTCAGCTCCTTGCATGATAATTATCAGCTATCTTGCAAACTGCAGGAGCTCAGCTCTCTGAAGGGCAATTAGCAGCTATCTGATTTTTGAATAGCCTCAGGGCTTGTGGCAATTATCTGATCTTTCCATCACCTGGGACCCACCAGAAATCAAGTTGCGACCCACCAAGGACCCACTGTTTGAGAAACACTGCTGTAGAGAAAAGGGGAACATTAACAATTCCAGATAACCAATTTGTTAGCATATGTAACTGAGTGAATTGTCACCCATTGGGGGGCAAGATAAAGTCTGGAATAAGGGCAGTTCAGAACAACGGAGGCACTCACATCTCTTTAACTAGGCCCCACGAGACTTGAACTGAACGTGTATTAATAATTCAAAGGATTATTTGAAAATAATGTTCCATGTCTGTCAGAGTGCCTCTTAACCGTCTTTAATTACTTATCGTTTGATTGTCACATCTCATTTCACGAAACTCATGTTGACAGCAAGCTCAAATCGCTGATGCATAGAGGGAGAGGGAAAGAAAAGTGTGCCGTGTTTACCCAGACATGGTGAACGATTGCTTCTGGTGACAGGAGCTGTTTTAAATTCCATAGCAAACTGCGATGCTTTATTTTCTTCCAAAGAAAATGACATACATACATACATACATACATACATACATACATAAGTGAATAAGGTGTGTGTGTGTGTGTGTGTGTGTGTGTGTGTGTATATATATATATATACTCTGTGTGTGTGTGTGTGTGTGTGTGTGTGTGTGATACACACACACACCTTATTCATTTTCAACTGTGATGTCGTTTTAATTATTACTGAATTGTTTTATATAATTGCATGTTTCTGTAGGCCGCTTTGGGTGCCGCCCATCTAGGAGAAAAGCTGGGTACAAATGGAATAAATAAATGCATTTTCATTTTTGCTTCTAGCTTGTTATACGCAGACAACTAATCAATAGTCTTCAAGTATTTGAAGGGCTGTCACATAGAACTAGAGAAGGAGTTCCTCGCTTTGGCTCCTGAGGGCGGGTCTAGAATCAATGGGTTGAAACTACAGGGATGTAGATTTGGGCTAGATATGAGGAAGAATTTCCCAACTACTATAAGAGCTGCCCAGCACTGAAACAGTCTGTCTCATCCAGTAGTGGGCTCTCCCTCATTGGAGGTTTTCAGGCATAGGTTGGATTGGCTGCCTGTCAGGGATGCTGTAGCAGTAGCCTGCACTGAGCAGCGTATTGGACTAGATAGCCTCCAAAGGTTCTTCCAACTCTAACAGTCTATGATTCTATGAATACTATAGGGCAGTGTTTCCCCAAACCTTTTCAACCCGTGGCAACAACACTCCCTTGTACCTGGTATTCAAAAGAGGGAAATGGAGTGGAACAGGAAGTGTGGAGGAGAGGAGAATGGTGGGCTATCAGAGAGGAGTATCAGGAGTGTCGGGTAAGGAGCAGCAGAGGCAGATGCGTAAATGAGGGTGGCAGGTACACACGCACACACCTGGCCAAGCCACTGCCTGTGCAACCATTTTAGTCTGTCTCATGAATGGGCTGGCTTTGAGTAAACATCTGAGGGATTACCAGGTACATAAAAGATGGGCTGCCTTGCTAGGCAAAGGCTGCAATCCTATGCACACTTCCTTGGGAGTAAGCCCCCACTGTACACAATGGGACTTATTTATGAGTAGACATGCATAGGATTGCTCTGATAGTTATGCGTAAGCAGTGGAACTGCCTCTTCAGCTCTATATTATCCCCTCTGATTGTGCTGCTCCCTGAGGCCAGCATACAGACTCTGATCAATGGTAGCATTATGTTTTGTGAAACAGCAGTTTCTCATAGTGGAGTGGAAAGTGAGCAATCTCCAAACCAGATTTCTCCCAGGGGATTTGGTAGTTGGCATCTGCTAAAGAATTGCTGAAGCTTTTGCTCCAATAAGTCTGTTTTCCTACCACTTTGACACCACGTCCATTTAGATACACATTAGGAGATTTTTCTCATCTTCCCCAGGCCAATCTTGCCGTCAAATATAAATAAGGCTGCAGTCCTAGTCACACTTACCCAGGAGTAAGTCTGAAGCCGGAGCTACACTGTCCGCGTTGCGCTGGCGTTCCTTGTGCATCTGGTGTCCCGCCCCCCAGGTGAAACAACGGCTCTGATTGGCTGGACGTAGCGCGGACGCAGCAAAAGTCGCGCTGGACTCGACTTTTACTGCGTCCGCGCTACGTCCGGCCAATCAGAGCCGTTGTTTGACCTGGGGGCGGGACACCAGACACACATGGAACGCCAACGCAACGCGAATACAGACAGTGTAGCTCCGGCTTAACCGAAATCAACAGGGCTTACTTCTGAGTAGGCACACCTAGGATGGCGCCATAAGCACTTCAAAGCTCAGAGTATCCACGTAAATCCATTCCCAGATCCCAGTGCAAGGAAACCAGAATCTTACTAAGGCTCCAATCCTCTCCACACTTTCCTGGGAGTAAGCCCCATTGAATATAAATGGGGCTTACTTCTGTGTAGGTATGCATAGGATTGTGCTGTAAATCTGGCATAATGAAACAGGCACTATTTAGAATAGGATTGCATAGCTTGTGACCCCCCCCCCCCCGATTTGACCCCACTTGCCATGTACGGTATTAGGACTAGTTTGTGCTTACTATCTCCCCCCTCCCAACCCAGTTGTGCAGTCCCAGGAGGAGAGCAACAAAATCAAGAGGTACTTTAGTCAACCCCCCACCCCGTGATGCTTGACCAACTGCATTTAGAATGCGTTTCAGAAGTGGTGCTATTTCTGTGTACCATGATAAGTTATCAGTGAAGAAGGAAATGCTGACTGCTGGTCAAGAGTAGTGAGCTCATAGGACTTCCATGTCTCTTGTGACCTTCGTAGCAGATGTGTGTAATGTCTATCACAGCGGCATACAGAGTGACAGGGACATTTTAAACAATCCCGTTGGCACCTCTGTTTTCTATCACCTCTGTCCTGACTAATCCAGTCAGAACCAATGCTGGAATGAGAAAGCATTTCATCATTCATGTGCAGTTGCTTTTCATCACTAGAAGCTAATGAACAGTATTCACTGGGCCCCCCCACTGCGCCCCCACGCACACATACAGTTCCAATGCATCATGCAATGGTAGCATTTAGTGTTTGTACAGTGCTTTCTGAGAGTACAAAGCACTTCACATGCAACAACCCTTCAAAGTAACATCACAAGTCTATGCATGTCTATGTAGAAGTCCCATTGAGCTCAGTGGGACTTACTCCTAGGTAAGTTGTATAAGATTGCAATCTAAGTGTTGTCCCTCTGGGGACCTGAACTGAGAGTGCGTGACTTGTCTAAGGCCACTCTAGTGAGTTTGTGGCCGAGATGAGCTACAAACTGGGGAAATCCTGATTTGTAGCTGAGGGCCCAATCCTATCCAACTTTCCAGTGCCGATGCAATCGTGCCAACGGGACGTGTACTGCACAGCAGCGTCACTGCAGGGGGGGCGGAGCTCCAAGTTCCGTCGGGCTCTGACCCTCCGTTACATGATGGGAGAAAGCGGCCCCGCCCCCTCGCCTTTGGAGCCATTCCAGCCGACGAAAGCACTTGCTTTCGTCAGCCGGAATGGCTCCAAAGGCGAGGGGGCGGGGCCGCTTTCTCCGGTCGTGTAATAGAGGGTCAGAGCCTGATGGAACTTGGAGCTCCGCCCCCGCTGCAGTGACGCTGCTGGCACTGCATCCTGCGGTGGTGGTGGGGCAGTCACAGAGGCCTCCTTAAGGTAAGGGAATATTTGTTCCTTTACTTTGGCGCTGCATTGTCGCTGCATCGGTGCTGGAAAGTTGGTTAGGATTGGGCCCTCAATGTCTTAGCCACTGCACTACACCAGCTCCCTGAGAAAAATCTACTCGGAAGTGGCGGCGCTCCAACCGCCCCCCCCACCGCAAGTGATGTCACCGCCGCCGCCGTTTTCAATCAGACAGAGGCACAGGGCAGGCGGGAGAGCCAAACGCGTTGCTGCCGCTGCCCACTTGCACCGCCGAAACGACCCAAATCACCCCACCACCGCCGACCTGCCACCACCACCCGTCCGCCTGCTGCCCGGGGGCCGACAGTGCCCAGCATCCTATGCTCTGCTTGAGCTGCAAAGCAGAGGGCCCGTCATATTGGAAATAAGTTTCTCTGATGTCAGTTGGACTTACTTTCAAGTCATATGTTTAAGTCGAAGTGACAAGGTGGTCATGCTTGGAGAGAAGTAACAGCCATAACTGAATTGATGGGCAGGGTTTATTTTTGCACACAAAACATGAAGATTATAAATCATTAAGACTGAGTTAGTAGCACACTCACGGAGAGTACATAAGACTACACTGGTAGAAGAGAACACAGCATTCTTTATTTAAACGTCAGTTTGAAGGTTATTTAAGGCAGAATCAAAGGGAGGAGATAGAGATTCAGCTCCTGTGAGATAGTAAAAGAAAAACTGCATTGAGACAACAGAGCGAGATGATGTTGACTGGTTTGTACTCTGTTAAGGAGAGAGACACAGGGAAGGGAATGAGGGAGACCAGTGAAAAATCACAGGATAGGGTAAACAAAAGGTATTCGCTGATGTGATGAAGAAAAATAAAGTGGAAGAAAACACTTCGTTATCATGCTATATAAATGCATTATAAAACAATGGAGGAGCTCTCCAAAGAAACAGCCGCAACTAGAATGAACAGCCATTTCACAGAATCAGTAGAAAACAACAGTCTAACTGGGTTCTTCCAAAAGTTGAGCACTCCTAGAGTTCCTCCAAGTAGGGTTGTGAGGTGGTCAGGTTGTCGGAGGTGGAGTCTGCTGTTGTCAACAGCATGATCCTATCCATGTCTACTCAGAGAAGTAAGTCCCATTGTATCCAATGGGGTTTACTCCCAGGAACATATCATATAAGATTGCAGCTTCAGTTCTTGAATGACCAAAACAATACATGATGACAGGGTGGAACCCCACAGCAAAGGGATCGGAAAAGGGGGGGTGAGAGGAACCCCCCTGAACATTTCAGATGAGTTTTTCCAGTGCAAAAATTGCAGTATTCTTTTTCCAGACTGATAAGTGAAATATTTTTGAAAGCAGTGTTTTAACTTCATATTGTTACAGCAAATTACACTGCTGCAAAACGTTTGCCATATCACTTTGCCACCTCCTCCTGTCCTTCCAGGCCACCTGGAGGAGGTGAAACCGCATGCCAGCATTGTTGCACACTAAATATTGCATGGAAGGGAAGATGGAGGCAATGCAGGTGGCCCCTCCCCAAACATAAGTCTCAGACCCTCCAAAACCCAAGATCTGGAGACCTAGCTGGAGAGCCTGAGATGACCCTCTAACTCAATGGTGGCCAACCTTTCAACATGAATGCTGGCCCTTTAAATGGTTGCATAGGTGAGGGCATTTCAGCAGGTGCAGCTGCTTTAGCAGCACTATCAGCACTTGCAGCTGCCAAGATTCTGTCTTCTACACACTTCTTAAGAACGCAGAGGCCCTAATGGTGGAAGGTTGGCCACCCCTGCTCTAACTAAAACCTGAGGCTGAAAACCTAAAATCTGGCAATTCTGCTTCCTAAAAATAATTGCACATGGTGCAAGCAAGGTGATGTCTTCAGCAGACCCCACATTGGGGGTTGGCCAGCCTCAGGCACTGGCTAGAGAGGCTACAGCTGAGGCCCTACCCCAAGGCCAGCCCAAGACTTCCTGATGCCTGAGGAAGCATGCCAATTACTGCTCCCCTTCAGAGGCGTCGCTCCGGTAGGGGCGGGGCTGTAAGTTTTGCTCGGTCGGAGTCCCGTTTACCGAACGAGCAGGAGGCGGCCCCGCCCCCTCACTGTCAGAGCCATTCCCCTGCGGAGAAAGCAGCAGGCAGGGTCTCTTGCCTGCTGCTTTCTCCGCAGGGGAATGGCTCTGACAGTGAGGGGGCGGGGCCGCCTCCTGCTCGTTCGGTAAACGGGACTCCGACCGAGCAAAACTTACAGCCCCGCCCCTACCGGAGCGACGCCTCTGCTCCCCTTGCCCAAGATGTGCCAGCTTCTGCTCCTCCCACTCTCCTATGTTCTAGCTCAGCACTCTCCTCCCCGCCACATGTCCCTTTCTGTTCCCTTCTTCCTTTTCAAATCCAGGGAGTGGAAGGAGAAGGAGAAGCAGTGGAGGCAAGTAGGCAGAGACAAGCCCCCCCCCCCAACCTACTGCCTGAGGCAACTGTGTCAGTTGGCCTCACGGATAGGCTGCCCCTGCCCTGCCCAATACTTGACAAAGCAAATACTTGCTGCTGTCACCAAGATAAGCTTCCCTCAACGCCTTGTGACGGCTTTCCTTGGCAGCAACCATGGCCTGGAAGGAACACTGTCCTCTGTGACTGCCCCCCCTCCCACACTGCAAAATGCTGTGTGTGCCCTGTTGGCACAGCTGCATCGCCACTGGAAAGTTGGTTAGGATTGGGCTGTTAACTAAAACAGTATCAATAAATGCTGCGACTGTTTCAGTTCTGTCTCTGCCATTATGATTGTTAACATATTTACCCACCCCAGAAGTCTTCCTAATGGAGGACACAAAATAGGAGGTTCTTGACCATGCTACCCCACCAGGGCTTGGCACCTGCATTTTGCCCCACAGTCTTGCCATTGAACTACTAACAGGAGTGACAGTAAAGTCCCAACAGCAATTTCTTTCACTCTTCCTCTGAGGAGCTCATGGAAGCATACATGGTTTCCTTCCACCACAATATCTTCCACTCAACGACCCTGCAAAGTAGGTTAAGATGAAAAATAGTCACAGGGCCAAAGATACCCAACGAGCTACACGCCACGAGCCAAGGATTTGAACCCTGCTCTCATTGGTCTATCCATTACCCCACACTGGCACCTCTTTTTTAGAATATAATTTTTATTATATGGTTGTTGAGAAAAATACATAGCATTGTTACAAAGCATAATTGCCTGGCAAAAACATTCTTCTTCCAGAACAACTTTTGTACGTGATGAACAAAGCAGACAGAACAGATTGCTGTGTGAACAGAAATAAAACTAGGATTGTAGGTAGGAAAAAAAAAGATCTTTTCATCTTTAAAAAAAGAAGTGGGAGCAAACCTTTTATAGAAACAGCAAGGTATCCATTTCATAATAAGATTTTAAAGCATCCTTCTGCTTCAAACACTCGATTAAGTGACATACTGTACTTTCAAAGCAAAACTCTTTTTCTCATTGTCATCAGAGATTATCATGCTGGCTTCTTTTTTGAATCTCTTATGGATTGCTCCCCCTTCACCCCCCACAGGGATTCTTCTGTGCCTTAATTGAGAGGTGCAGATTTAGCTATCTCTGTGATAAGGAACACTGCACCTGTTGAACACCTGCCATTGTTAGATACCCAGAGGCTCTATCAGGAAAAAAGTGGCAATCCTACAGATTTTTCCTATTTACTTGAAATAAAACTACGAGGCAGTCATTCCTTTACATCCTGAGGTTTGCTACTTAGACCTGTTAGGGAAATTATTAGTAACCGACATGATAATAAAAAATAATAACAATAAAGGCTTGAGGTTAATAATGCCTAGCTGGATGGGAAATCCCCCAATTAAACTCTCTCTCTCTCTCTCTCTCTCTCTCTCTCTCTCTCTCTCCCCCAAAAGCACATGGTGCTGCGCAGTTCCCCACTTCTGGAATGCCGCTACAGTGGCCCCATGCATGGTTGTGGGAAACGGAGTGCCTGCCAACGAAGGTAGGTTGGCGGGGAGGGTGGAATGGAGCTGGAGGAAGGCTGGGGGCATGATAGAGGCAGGAGGGGGTGGATGCTATCTCCTCTGATAGCAGCCAACACACCCCCTTTCTCTCCTTGGACTTGCACCAGCTAAACAGCTGGTGCAGGTGCAAGGAGACCCAGTGGTGAATGGGAGGCTTATGAGGAGGTAAGGAGGGAAAATATTTTCCCTTACCTCTTCCAAGCAGAGGCGTCGTCAAGTGCTTGTATACAAATGCATAAAATGCACTCTCCAAACTGGGAGAATGGGCAACAAAATGGCAGATGCACTTCAATGTAAGTAAGTGTAAAGTTATGCACATTGGGGCAAGAAATCAAAACTTCACATATACGCTAATGGGTTCTGAGCTGTCTGTGATGGATCAAGAGAGAGATCTTGGGTTGCTGGTGGACAGGTGGATGAAAGTGTCGACCCAGTGTGCGGCGGCCGTGAAGAAGGCCAATTCCATGCTCGGGATCATTAAAAAAAAAGGGATTGCATATTTACTTGGAGCAAGCTCCATTACATTCATCATGGGACTCATTTCTCAGTAAACATGTAAAAGATTGGATTGCATGCCCACACACTAATCCTATGTATGTTTACTCAGGAGTAAGTCCTATTGAGTTCAATGGACTTTACTCTCACATAAGTCTGCATAGGATTTAAGCCTTAACATCTGACTTTAAGTAAGGAGTGCACTGTTTTACTTAAATAATGGGTTTTAGTTAGGCCTTGCATATATCTTCATTAAAAATCCACTCGTGAACACAGGAGAAAGATCTCTTGTGTAAAATCTTATATCTGAATTGATGCTTAATCATTGTCAGACATTTCCGCCAAAACGTTTGCCCACAAAGAGGAAAGCCTGTCAATGTTGTTCATTAGCTGTAGTCCTGTCCCTTTAAGAATAGTCAGGAAAAAAATTACTTTGCCACTTTATAAAAGCAGTCATTAATGACTTTTTTAGCCATGTACGTGATGGTAGTGCTATCCAACAAACCATGGTGTCAGGGGTTAGTGTGGAAGGAATTCTTCAGAGGAGAAGAAGAAGGAAGGAACATCCAGTTGAAGAGCAAGAAAAGATGGGAGAAGAAAAGGTTAGTTGTATTTTGCTTTTCTCCCTGGATTTGGTTTCCTTCTATTTTAATAGTGCAAGAGCTGAAAGTGCCCTTAAACTGGGACCAAAATGAGTTTACTTAGAGCTATGTGCAGTTGGCTTGTGATAGTGCCCTTCTGTGGAGGGGACGTTGAGACCATGCAAGAACTGCTTGGAGAATCTGTTCTGGGGTCACAAATATGTATTTTGCATCCTATATCTTAATGAATGAGGCTTTCCAACATGAGGTGGTTATATTAAAGCTACACTTGGAATAAGGCCCACTGACCTAGTGGAACTTCTAAGTACTGTAATCAGGTATAATGTTGCACTGTGTGTTTTGTTACTCATACTTGTAAAGTTACTGTTGTTTGCTGGATCTGCATAGTGGCAAGGTGGGATGAGTGTTTTGAACAAATATGCCTTGGGCTATGATATTGGCCTTGGGTGTTCTTATGGGCTAATTTGGTGGATAAAAATGATGTATCTTGGCCATAAGAGTTGCAGGATGGCTAATTTTAAGGTCTCTTGTAACTTCCAAAGATGCTAGTAAAGTTCCCCACCCCATACCATCCTACTAGTATCCTGAGGCTGAGCATCCTAGTTTTCACTTGCAAAATGGCATGTTTTTGTTCCTCTCACTGCTGCAGATATGAGCTTAAAAACTTTCAGCAAAGGTCATTAAAAGACTGTAGTCAATTAATTGTATGCCTTATTAATTGTATTCCAACTAGTACTATACCTTATTAATTGTACTCCAAATAGTATGATCACCAACAGTGCAATCCTATCCAACTTACACCACTGGTGTAACCAGTGGGGGAGGGCATGGTGGGAGGTTTTGGAGGGGAGGGGAGACTTAAATTCCCTTTTAAATCCCCTTTGGCGGGGATTTGAATTCCTTTTCCGGTCTGGGGCCTCCCGTTCTTGCTGCACTGCTGGTTACACTGGTGGTGTAAGTTGGATAGGATTGCGCTGCAAGTCCACCAAACTGCAGGGATCTTTAATAATAATCTGGCAAGCATCTCACAATTAAGTGTCTTGCTTTGTGAATGGGCATGTTACAGGATCAGTAATATACAGTACTACTGCTACCTGACTGAGAGTGATGACTATGTGCAAGCTTCATTTATAGTGTAATCCTATATGGTATGTATTTACTTGGAAGTGTTTTCAAGGCTTACTCTTGAACAGGTGTGTTAGGGCTGTAGCTTAAAATATGCAGATTTGTTGTATTGTTAAATGTGGCTTTTATATTAATGAAGACGTTGACCCCTCTGTGAGCCCATTTAAAAATCCTTAGACTTGCAATACCTGAAGGATTAAGAGATTTATTGTAGCATAATATTTTGTGAACCACAGTCTATGATGCATTGTGTATCTGACGTGGACGACAGTATGCAAAAGATTATGTGAAAATATGTTAATCTTTAATTAATAAATGTGTTAATCTTTAAGGTGCTGCACGAGATTAACAGTACCATCCTATGTTTACTCAGAAGTACCACTGTGGTCAATGGTGGGATTTATCCCAGAACAGTGCATATAGGATTGCAGCCTAACGCAGCTACCCCAGGCCATGAAAATTCCTTGTGTATTACATTGCTATGCTGTGGTATAGCTTGCAAAATGCTTCATAATGAGATGATGTCCAGATCAAAAGGCCAGCATTAAGGGATACTTAGACAATATGGTTGAAATAAAAGTCATCTGTTCTTCTGCCTATGGTAATGTGACCTAAAATGAGGGATATATACTTGTAAGAGTACTGTTCAGTGAGACATCAAATGAGAAGCCTAAAATCCTATTGGCTTCTAGGGGGATGATGGGTACTGGGAATTGCTCTATCAGTTGCTGAAAACCTTAATTAGCTTTTTCATTAAACTTTTTGGAGGCTATAAATGTATACAACCAAGAGTTGACTGGATTAGTATGAAGTTCCAGGATGATTGATTCAAAGTTTGTGGCCCAAGAGTCTCATTTAAATAGGGCAAGATTTTAATTTAGATAAAATGTTCAAAAAGGAAAAAACCCAGCGCAGAAGGTCTCTGGAAAGCATCAAGCCTATAGCAGGAGCGGTGTTTGCTTTGCGATATGGATAACAAATGGGACACCAAATTGTCAATATTATGCAGCTCGCAAAGAGCAAGTGGTTGTCTTGAATACATACTGTTGTTGCTAGAGCATAATCTGTGAAATGGCAATGGCTGTAATAGTTCATTTTTAGCCTAGGGAAATAATTTTTGATGGAAGGGGTCCTCAGTAAATCAAGATAAGTTGTGTGGCTGAACAAAAATAATGAAGTGAACCCTAACTGCATATAAATGCTGGCGCAGTTCCATTCAAGATCATGATAGCAGACTAGCAGTAGTGAGGGAAAATAGTATCTTTGGTTTCTGGCGACACTTCTTTTGATCTAACAGGATGTATAGTTTTGCCCATGATGACTGTAATTTAATTGAGCACCAGAGTTGTCTGCATCTTGTCTGAACAAAATGGTTTCTTGCTTCTGTTTTGCCTTTGCTCCCCCCCTCTCCTTTTTTCTATGCTACAAGGTTTTCAGTGATGACCATTTCAAAAATAAGGGAAAATAAAAAATTAACATTTATGGGAAATAATGTTCATGGCCACTACCGTATTTACTATGGCTGGTAGAGAAGGTGGACAAAGGTGTCCCTTCGATCCAGTATACAGAGTAAGGTAAACTGAGGTGGCAGAGTTCTGGACTACTCTATTTTGAGGCTGCAGGTGGGGAGCTATATTTTAGAATGCTTCCCCATACACAAAAATCCCAACCACTCTTGTGTAGTAGACTGGCTGGTTCACTATCTGCAGGATGTGTTTCATGGGAGAGGATTAAACTATCCTTCCCCACCTTCCGTTTGAAATGGAACAGTCCAGAATGGAACAGTCCAGAATTCCATCACCTCACTTGGGTCTTGGTTTTACTTGGGTCTTGCTTCCTTTCAATATGGGGGGGGGGGAGGTGTCCATATGCATGTGCATGCCTGAGCAATTTTGAGCCAAGGTGGATGGGGTGGTGTGGATAGAAAGGCAGGTCTGGTACAGTACGTTAAGGAGTGGAGATATGCACTGGAGGGGGGAGGCAAAAGTGACACCAAGGGTGTTTCTGCATGGTGTTTGAGAAAGGGAGACGTAATAAGAAGGGAGAATCTTGACATCAGGGATGATGGGGGTGTCCCTTGGTCTATGAAACATTGGGATGTAGGCCTAAGGCTTGGCAACTTATTTATGAGGCAGCGGTAGCCTGGAGTAAAAAGCAAGTGCTTTTCAGTCAAGTGTGGAAAGAATATGCATTGGGACCCAAACATTTTTAGCATATTTGTCTCCTGCTCTTCATTTTTAAGATGCTCAGGTCCGCATACATGGCTTATCCCATTTTATCCTCTCCACAACGCTGTGAAATAGCTTGGGTAGAGAGACCAAGGTACCCAGTAAGCGTTGTAGTAGAGGGTCTCGTCTTCCTCTTTTAGGCTCCTTCTTTAAAAGCAAGAGGAGAGGGGGTGAAGACAGGTAGTCAGATGGAGGCAAGTGCATCCCTCCTGTTTGCCACCTCAGGCAACAACCTTGTCCTGTGTTTACTAAGCTACACTGGCTGTATTTGATGAGACTGAGGTTTTCATGGGGATCTGATAAACTTGATTTCCGCCTTCTGAGGAATCTCTAGTTTGGCAAGTACCGGTAAGTGGAAAATATTATGGCTGTCTTTAATGAGAGGGGGGAGAGCTGAAGGCCTGCTTTTACCATAGTGTCTGAAAGCACGGTAGATCATGATTTGCTAGTACTGTCAACAGGTTTTCCCTAGACTTGGAATCGCTGCCCATTGCCTTAAAACAGTCTGTCTTCACGCTGTGACTCTAGTGGCATAAGTGCATAGGAAAGTATGACTGAATGGATGTGCTTTGTGCCAAAGGGAGGACAAAGAAGAGGTTTTTCCTCAGGTTGCTCTTCTCTGGCTGGTGATCCATCCCTGTTCAAGCTAGATCACCTTCTGGGGGTGGCAGATTGCCATGCAAACAGATGGGCTGAAGTCTAAGCAGCCCAGCTGTCACTTAGGAACATAAAACGCATTGACGAAGGGCAGGATTCCAGGCATTAACTACCAGAATGGCTTCTGCTGCAGAGGTTTGTTTTTTTTTTTTTACACCTCTTGTGAAAGAGACAGCCTTCCACTGATGTAGAGAGCAGGATTAATTCTGAATGTCTGCCCCAATTTCCTGTCGGCATTAAAGAAGCATTCTGGTAGTAAAATGGGACAACATCTTTCAGGGTCGGTTTTATTGGGATAAAAATACAGCAACATGGATTCACAGTCTGCTCTTGGGAATTCCCCAGTGGGTTATATGTTATGCCATAGTTAATGCAGAGCTGGGGTGGGGAAGAGAGAATTTCAGTAAGGTGATGCCTCTGGGAAGAGGAACCCAGCCTTGCAGTTGAAAATGGGCTAACATTGCCAAATTTTAACCCCTTTCTGTCGCAAAGTGATTCCCTCCCATTCATGCAAATTCTCAGTGAAATAGTCCCTTGTATTCTACTCTTGTGAAGGGTTCGGCATACGTTCAGGCTTCAAGCTAATCATGAGGGAATTTTTTGTGCGGAATGTGCAGATTCATTCACAAAATTAAGGTATGCATGGATGGACGGACAACAGTTGTGTGTGATGATGATACAACAGTTGTGTGAATTCATTCTAACCTAAAACAGGCAGGGCTTTTAAAAAAAAGCCCCACACAGCAAAGTAGAAGGGCAAGTCCAAACTGATTATTTAGCAATTGGATGTACTTGAGTAATAAGCCTGATCCCTGCAGCTGAGCTAGCACAGGAATCCCTCGCATCTTCAGGTAAAGCAGAGAATTTTCTGTCTGAAAAACCTGGAGAGCTGCAGTTAATCAGTGCTGAGCAGCAGTCTGACTTGGTATGAAGCAGTTTCCTATGTTCCCCCATTCCAACATGTGCATGTGTCTGCACATTTCAGGTGATGGTGGGTGGTAACTGAGACCAGTGTCCATGGCTCATGCTGAACTTACCACCATTGCTATGATGTTATCCTTAGGAAAAGTTACAGCCATGGACAAAAGCTTATGATCAGTACTGAATTAACAACTATGGAGTACTGCAGGGGTTCTCAACCAGTGGTACTCGTACCACCAGTGGTACTTCAGGCAACTGCTGGTGGTACTTGGACCACTGGAACCCTGCTCCAAACAGCACTTTCAGCACCGTGGTTTTGCTCCCGAGAGGATCCTACCTTTGGCCGAGCCTCTCGGGAACGCTGAGAAGGGCCCTTCCACCTGCCCAGAGCCTCCTACCTGCATTTTCTGGCCTTCAAAAACCCGGAACTGGCGATGTTATCACCAGTCACTTCGGTGGTACGCAGCAGAAAAGTGGCGCCGGAGGTGGTACCCTGCTGGGAAGGGGTTGAGAACCCCTGTACTGTATAGCTTTTACAGAAGGGTCCCACTCCCAAATTGTCCCTCTTCAAACTTAATTTCAAAATGCAAGGTTCCAGGGAATGGGCCTGACTGGAAGCTGAATGTATGTCACTTGGAAACTCTGCTCAACAACTGTTGCCGCCAGCCTGCTCTAACGCAGTTGGAGAGTGCAATATCACCTGAGCATCAGTCTTGCCCTATTTCTCCATCAGACGTTTCACTCACACTTATCCCCAGCTTGTTGCAGGTGGAAAGATACTGAGGTTCTGCTTGCTGCAGCAAGTTCGGCAGTGCGGAAGATTGCCGAGAGCCTAATTGAGGAATGGTGTGGGAGGTACAGCTGATCCAAAGTTTCTTACCATTTTGAGGCTTCTAAAACAGCCATGATCTCTAGGTTGACAGCTGGCAATATTTATTCTCTTCACTTTTCACTCTGTCTGCATTGTATCTCTTACTCATGGCTTATTCACCTGCACCTTACATTAATGTATCTGCTGAATAGGGGCTGCTGCTAGTTTAAAGCAGTGGTTGAGAGGGCATCACTCAGTTGTAGAGTGCCTGCTTTGCATGCCAAGGGTCCCAAGTTGAATCCCTGGCATCTCCAGGTGGGCTGGGAAAGATCCCTACAATATTAATATTAAAATGTGTTGGTAGGTATTGGCTGGAACAAGAGGTGCAATGAACATGGGCACATGTCCTGCTCCTTCCCATCTGCCCTTTATACACACACAATCGTGTCAACTAGTTTTCTTTACACATGCACACCTTCATCCAATCCTGATGCATATGGTGTGTTAGGAACAGTTCCTCTCTTGGTGTGTTCAGGGCACACACTGCAAGCCAGGCCTTCTCACAGCATAGTAGCATGGCAGCCTCTTGGGCAGCGCAATCCTATCCAACTTATGCCACCGGTGTAACCAGTGGTGCAGCGAGAACGGGAGGCCCCAGAACGGAAAGGGGATTTGAATCCCCTTTGAATTCGGAGGGGATTTGAATCCCCTTTCCATTCTGGGGCCTCCCATTCTCGCTGCACCGCTGGTTACACCGGTGGCATAAGTTGGATAGGATTGAGCAGAGCTGAGCCGGTGGCATAAGTTGGATAGGATGTGCTGATGGTCAACGTTTATAGAACATGGGGCACAATTTCCAGGTAGAGTTGAGTCCTTTTTACTACTAGTCAAAATCCACCAGGTAGAATTGTCTTTTTACTAGGTAAAGGTGACCCCTGACAATTAAGTCCAGTTGTGTCCGACTCTAGGGTGTGGTGCTCATCCCCATTTCAAAGCCGAAGAGCCAGCGTTGTCCGAAGACGCCTCCATGGTCATGTGGCCGGCATAACTCTCCTTGCCACAGCGCGTAGCATGCAGCTGGAACACGGAGCGCTGTTTACCTTCCCGCAAGCAGTACCTATTTATCTACTCGCATTGCTACAGGTGGAATCAAACCAAGGAAAGTGATGTTGTGTGGGAAGCTTCCTTTCTAAGTCTTACAAATATTTAATATAGCTGATCAGGGTAAGGTATGTAAATAGCTCTGCGCACTAATTTTGGTTGAAAAGCAGCACATAAATATTCTTAATAAGGCTGTTTGGGGAAGGGCTTTGCTTTCACTTTCACTTTGCCTTTCACACTCAAGTACTGTATGTGTATTGATGCTGTCTTCAGCAGTCTGCTGTTAGCCAGTGCATGTTGAAGAGCTGTGTACTCCCTCTGTCATATGTAACCCGCAACTGACGAAGGCAGACTTGCTTCTATATTTATTGGTGAAGTGCAGTATCTTATTTTGGCAATAAAGGGCTTTTCAGAATTTTACGCTTTGGGGGGCATGCAACTACTTGTGTATTTTTGTACTGCATTAGTCATTCACCTATTAAATTTTTCATGGTTTGCATATCCTTACATTTCCAGCACTTGTCAAGGAGAATTGTGTACTGTATTTCATTCACTTTTTTGTCCGTACTGTAGTTCACCAGGCTTCTCCCTCATATGTGTACCATAATTATGAATTCACTTTGGCTTATTAGTTATCTAGCATTTCAACCCATTCTATTGTTAACTGCCTAGCAACTCTGCATAATAATGAAGTCATTACGTTTTGGCACAGATTCACATAAGCTAATTCTCCAGGGGAACAAAGCTAAACCTTTTTAGCTGGGCAAAAAATGCATCTGGCAAGGTGAAACTTCTCAACTTCTTTGCTGGGCTGCAAACAAATTGAAATGACACGAAGGATTCACCTTCCTTTATTTGAAGGGTGTTTGGAGAGGAGCTTTGCAAAAGTAAGAAGTTGTTCATCAGTTCAGAGAGAGATGAAGGAACTGTGTTGCTGCTGAAGCATACTGGTTAGGAAATGACTTGGCATATCTCGTGACTGCCTCTGGAATTCTTAGCCGTATAGGCTGCTGTTAGGAAATATCCTCTAATACTGGGCCTTCATAGTTGCTGTGCTTGGGTATCTGGCTTTCTGCAGTGGCACAGCAGAAAAAGGATTCTATGTGGCAATTGGTTTCAGGTTTTTACAAGAACCAACTGCATGCATAGGTTCTATTGTCCTGGGTGTGTCGTTTGTTAATACGATACCACTGAGAACTGGTTTAGCTCCTTTCAAAAAAACCACTCTGGATCATGTGTTGTATCATCAATCTTATGACTTTCACAAAGCTTCCATTTCATACAACTGGGAAACCTCCTAGATGTGCAGCAAAGACACAGACAAAGGTAAGTTCATATCTGAATCGGATGTTAGTTCAAGGGATGGAAGCTGAAGCCAGTGATGGTACTAGAAAAAAACGTATGGGGGGGACACAGGGCTAACAGTACATTTTTGTGGGGGGCAAGACTGAACTCTGTTTCATATGTTGGGCACACTTTAAAGTGAAATGGTTTCCTGAGAGCAAAATGTGCCCACTGTAAACATAAACAGCTCACAAGGAAGTGCTCTCATAAAGATGAATGGTAAAGAAAACGATGTGTGGGGAAATAATAACCACAGGGATCCAGGAATGGGAGGAGGCAGCAGGGAGGCTAGCTGCTACAGTATGTATCTGCAAAGGTGCTCCCCCCCCCCCAGCTCAAGAATATAGATGGTGGCAAGCAAAGGTAAATAATTGCTGTAAGGTGGCTTTGCTCCTTATCTTCTGCGAGCTGTTGAACTGTTTCCCCAGGACAAAACTCCTTTGAGAACTGTTCCCTTTGATCACATGCTGAATGCCACCACACTGCACGATGCAATCCATTGTGCAGTTCTTGTGAACAGAGCTATAGCTAGGGCTCTGCTATGGTTGCCTACCACCACCACCCCATTGTAGTCTAAGAACAAATTGCTATTTGTGGTGCTTTAAAAAAAAAACTGCATCTCATTCATTAAAAGTAAGGTGCTTTTTGATCTCTGAATCAAAGCAACAGACTATTAGAAAACTCCTGGGAATAAGTGTGCTTTTTATTGGGCAGAAGTAAGAATATGAACTGCATGTGTTCTGATGAGTTCGGAAGGAATAAGCTTTTTGACAAAGTGAGCAAATTTGTTTTAAGAGTTGTACGTCTCTGATCCCGTGCGTTTGAAACTCATAAAAATTATAGGTAGTCATGTTGGTTCCATTGGAGAACAAAGCCACAGTCTGGCAATAATATGCCTCTGAGAGACCAAGCAAGAGATTAACAGTGCAATCCTACACATGCCTACTCAGTGGGGCTTACTCCCAGGAAAATGTGCATAGGGTTGCAACTAAGGGCCAAATCCTAGACATACTATGCAGTGACATTCCTGGAACTCTGCCAATGCTGACTGCTGCCAGTGCTGACTGCTGCAATACAGTTGGCACCAGTCGCAAAAGGTGCTCGGACAGCGTGCTACAGAGCGCGTTGCCAGGAGCGCCGGTGGGAAAGCCTGTGCCTTCCCACCGTTGCCAGCAGATCCCTGACACTCACTGACAAAGATAAGATGGCAGAAGGGGGTGGGGAAGAGTGGCGATGGGGTGGGAGATGGGCAGGATGGGGTCTGCGAGGGGGTGGGATCGGCGGTGCTAGCGCATGCCATAGCCTATCTCCCTTCCTGGATTCGATCCCGTGGCACAGGTCCACGTGGAGCTGCACCAGCTATCTAGCTAGCACAGGTTCAAGTAGACCTCTTCGCACCACACAGGCTTTTTCGCACCACACAGGCTTTTTCCTGGGTAAGGGAACGATTGTTCCCTTACTCGGAGGGGATTGCCGCAACTGCCCCCACCATAGGATGTAGCAGTCATCATTTTGGCGCCGCTGCATTGGTGCGGGGTGTGTGTGTGGATACGATTGGGCTGTAAGTCATGAACAGCAAGCATCTGAGTTCTCCAGAACTCTTCAGTCGGGATGGATTTTAAGCAAAGCAAAAGAGAGGGAAGCTGGGCATGGTGTAATAACTTCAAAGCCTGCAGTTTCTAATTGTTTTCAGATGGAGTGCAGGAGGAGTTAGGCAGACTTAATCGGATTAGCTTCATTAGGTACCAAATGCTGATTTAAGGGTGCATCCAAGGCTACTGGACAAAAAACAATAATGGCTGTTAACAATATTTTTTAAAATCCAGCAGTTACTTTGTTCCATACCCAGGACTTATTGTTCTTGTACAACTCATGTGAGTACTCCCAGATGTTATGCAGGAGAAAGTTTATATATGCACTAATTTGTCATGCTGTAGTATGACCATGAAAGAAAGTTCTGGATAGGGCATTTAAAAATCTGGATTGAGTCTCAACATCTAGAGCAGGGGTGTCAAACATAGCCCGCAGGCCAGATACAGCCGTGGAAGCTCATTATCTGGCCCATGTGATAATTGGGCTCTCCCATATCTTGAAAACAAATGATCAAGATTTGCAAACTTCCTGTTCTGTCGCTTGCAAATAATGAGTTCCTGTGTGAGAACAACGTGCTTATTTCTGGCCATCATCTGCTTAATGACATAACTTCCTACTTAATGATACTGTCGTCCCTCCCCCAGTGGATCTTATTGTTTTTAAATTAAGTATGTAAACTTATTTTCTGTGTATTAAACTATGTTTTTTCATTTTTGTTGTAAGCCGCCTTGGGCATTTGCCTCGGCATAGGATAAGGCGGGATATAAATTTTTTAAAATAAAATAAAAATAAAATATTGCCTCCAGCCCTCTGCAGGCACTATGAATGCTATTCGGCCCTCTGTATGAAATGAGTTTGACACTCATGATCTAGAGCTCTCGGAAACAGGATACTGGTTTATTCCCCACCCTGATAATGTTGATGATCTCACCTTTAATTTTCACACAAGTGAATGATTGCCGTTTATTCACATGGGGAGAAAAGAAACACTGCAGTTGAGATACTGTTGTAAGGTCAAACCTGCTATTGCACCATTGGCAAGAGACCTCCTTGGGTATGTTCAATATTGTAAAAATAAAATCTTAAATGCTAAATTAAGGATGATTTTTATTACAACACAGCTGGAATGACTGGTACTAGTCAAATTTCGGGTATTGGTTAAAACTTGGTCAGAGAAGGAATTGCATGTACCTTCAATTCTCCTTGCATAAGCATGAGATTGGAACAGAAGCCCTTGTTGCACTTCTTATATGTGTGGCTTTCTTAGCAAGCTTCCCAGGGATAGGTTTGTTTAGGGTTCTGGCTAGTGCATTGTTGGTCTTGTAACTTCAATGGCACTAAATTCTGACTGCATCCACTAAACCACAAAAGCTACCAGTAGTTAAGAAATGGCTTTGGCTTAAGTGAAGATCTATACAAACAAGACTACATGCTTCCATGTCTGAGATAACTAGGATCACGGAAATTATTTTTAACTTTCTTCTAAGAGTTGATGATAATGACAAATTCTTTGTAGATAATTCCTCCACTAAACAGATGGTGGAAGAAGGGCTCTTTTGGCAGAACTTCTAGTCTTCCCCCCCCTCCACACCCCAGCATATTTGTTTGCAGAAGATGCTGTAACAGGCTGAAAACCTATTGAAATAAATGCTGCATTATCAAATGCTCAGAGGCTTCCTAGCTTTCTAATGGCAAAATAATTTCTGCCATTCAGACCAGAAATGAACTCTAGAGGTATGAAACATTGCAATGTTTTGTAATGGGGATTAAAAAAAAATTCCCAACTTTATTATAGCTAACTTTATAATACTTGGAGTACTCCATTGTGAGGCCCTTGGTTTTCACAAGAATGAAGAAAAACAGTATATAAGTTATTCCAACAGCTGCTATTCTGGATGGATGGATCCCCAACAGCAACAAAGAGCTGCACTGAAAGGTTAAGAGCTGACAGTTTTGTCTAACAAAAACGATTTAAAAATCAACATAGCCAAATGAAAGCCAAATAAATTTTGATGCAGAGAACTACTCGGCATGCAGCCTGAAAATGGTGTACAGTACTGTACTCCCTTGCGCTTGACAAATAAGCCTTGGAAAATGACCTTGGAATAACAGAATAAATTTGATAAGGAAAGATTCACATCCTTCCTTACAGGGAGCGTGCCTTTCTATTTGACGGGGAAAGTGGAAGGGAAACTGCATTGAAAATAAGACTTCTTCCTGGTTGCAACTCAGTTCTTACTAGGAGATAAATCACTTTAATTACACTCTTTTTATGGCATAAATTTTATAATCTCCAGATATCAAGATTAAAGCACTCCTAAGAATTTTACAACATGGTCAGCTTTTTGTTTTAGCTTCTGCTTTCTTAACAACAGTTGCAGAGTAATGGATATATGAGCCTTGGGGACATGTGAAGATTGGCTGATATGGGTGGCTGAGGTTTTAGCATGTTTAGTATATAATTAATATTGTTAATGGTCCTGGATGTTATAACCTAACCCAATCCAAGCCTTGGACTAATTAATGCCTCTGTAGCTAGCTGTTCATCTAAGCCACAATTCAATTACTGAAACCTAATATAGGTAAATGGAGGTCTCTTTAAATCGACTCCATAATTCTGTAAAATGCTACTATCTTGGGAAACTGTACAAAATACATTGTACAGATATCACAGCTATCATAATACTGTACTATAATTGTGTCTTGTGGAAGCAAGGTTCTTGCATAGATACAGCTGGATATTTGCCTCTCCATGCAATGCATTCTGTGAGGGGTCCTTGATTACCACTTTCTGAAGCTGATGTGAAGTGCAACAACAGTTCATCTCCTCTTAGGGAAAAGGGGGTCTCCCAGAGTACATTCCATTAGTCTGTGAGAACTGAATTAGCGTTATCAATGAAGGTGTTAATGTACAGGGACCAACAAACCTTATTTTATTTATGACGCCTACCATCATTTAACACTTAAGAACATAAGAAGAGCCCTGCTGGATCAGGCCAAAGGCCCATCTAGTCCAGCTTCCTGTATCACACAGTGGCCCCACCAGATGCCTCGGGGAGTACAAGACAACAAGATACTTGTATCCTGTCGCCACTCCCTTGCACCTGGCACAAAGAGAACCTACTCCTACAACCAGGAGGTTGCTTATCCCCATCATGGCTTGTAAGCTGTGATGGACTTTTCCTCCATGAATCTGTCCAATCCCCTTTTAAAGGCATCTAGGCCAGGTGCCATCACCACCTCCTGTGGCAAGGAGTTCCACAAACCAATTGTCTGTTTTAATCCTCCCTCCACTCAATTTGAGTGGATGTCCCCTAGTTCTAGTGTTGTGTGAGAGGGAAAATAATTTCTCTCTATCCACTCTCTCCATTCCATGCATAACTTTATACGTCTCAATCATGGCAGGTGAAAAACAACACAGCAGTTCTGCGTAGGAATGCAAAATAGCACACCAATTCCCTAAGATCTCCAAGTCAATTACCTAAGAGTCTTGTGCAATGGCTATTATACCATATGAATTTATGCATTTTATTTCATTTGCATTCAGTCTTAGAGATGTTCATATATGCAATCTATCTATACACCCCACTGTTTTTCCTCTTGGAAAACTTGGATAGAAATGTTGGGGAGCTATAGTAAAATGCTATGAGTGAACAATAACTAAAAGGTTACTACCCTGCAATTTCTGCAATCATAGCAGCATTTTTGAAGTTGCCATGATCAAGAAACTGCAATAAGGTGTAACCTAGCAGCATTGGTCTCCTTGCTCAATTTCCACAACAAATCCCAATTAAGAGACATTGGTGGTACATATATGACAGTACTGTTATTTACTGCAATACAAATTCTGTAGAGATGTTTTGCTGTCAACATCTTATTTCGAATCCTTTAAATGTTGCATTTTTTCCATGTTAAGTAGTTATGCCATTGCATTTTGTTGGTTAGGGTAGCTAATTCACAGTGGAGGAAGGAATGCATAACCATGCTCCAAACTCTGCAGTCAGTGACAAATAACTTGGAGGCAATTTTACTCTTGATCCATTTATTTAAAGGATTTTTTAAACTTAAGAACATAAGAAGAGTCCTGCTGGATCAGGCCAAAAGCCCATCTAGTCCAGCTTCATGTATCACACAGTGGCCCCACCAGATGCCTCAGGGAGCACAAGACAACAAGATAACCTGTTTCCCGTTGACACTCCCTTGCACCTGGCACAGAGAAAACCCACTTCTAAAACCAGGAGGTTGCTTATGGCTTGTAACCTGTGATGGTCTTTTCCTCCATGAATCTGTCCAAACCCTTTTTAAAGGCATCTAGGCCAGGTGCCATCACCACATCCTGTACCATCACTGTACCCTATTTTAAACGAGCACAAGGTGGCTTAAATACAAAATCCCCCTAATATAAGATACACAACCAGTAAAAATCAATAGAAAAGCAACTGGTCTAAAAGTTTTCACTGATGTAATAACTCAACGGCCTTATAAAACAGTAACACTTTCAATAGCTACTTAAAATGTGACTTTATTTCCCTGGGAATGGGAGGAGAAATCCACAAATGTGGCACCACCACAGAAAACACCGCCTCTGGTATCCACCAAACGTATCAAAGGAGAGCAACAAGGCAGAAGCCAATCTATGGGCATATAGGAGCAGGTGGTCCTCTATTTTTTTTGTTTTATACTGCCCTCCCTCCAAGGAGCTCAGGGTGGTGTACATAGTTCCTTCCTTTTTATCCTCGGAACAGCCCTGTGAGGTAGGTTAGGCTGAGAGATGTTGACTGGCCCAGGGTCACAGAGGGAGCGTCATAGCTGAGCAGGGACTTGAACCTGGATCTTCCAGGTCTAACTCCAACTCCAGACCACCACACCATCCTTCTGGCTTTCTAACCTGATCCCAAACTTTAAAGACCTTAAAAGCCAGCATTTTAAATCAAGCCTGGAAACAAACACAGACTGCCAATGCGGTTTGTAGGTACAATATGACTGATATGGGCCATTTATCTGGCTCCCACCAACATTGTGCATCTGTAATCTGGACTAATTGCAGTTTTTGAACTGTCTTCAGAGGCAGCCCTGCATAGACAGTATTGCAGTCGTCTCTAAGCATATTTAAAATTAAAATATTCAATTTGGGTTACCATGCAATATGTGCCCAGGTTGTTGCTTGGCTCAGCTCGAGTGTATCCCTATTAAAACAGAGGTATGTTGGGAACATGCCAACCCACAGTTTTACTGTAGTGAAAGGGTCATATCACTTGATCTTTAGCATGCTGGAATCACTATGGGCTGTAGCTAAAGATGTGTCCTTTGCTTGCAGAGGTATACCGTATTCTGTACTGTATGTGTTCATAATGTTAAAAGAATTTAGGAGGCGATTGTCTACCAAGGGCTGGCTGTGCCTCCCAGCACACACTCACCCTTATAGTACTGTATTCTGTGCTGATGGGTCTCTGGTACTGATGGGTCTCTTTGGTGTGTAAGCGATTATTCTTGCTCCCCACCCCAGCAGATGGGAACAAGTGCATTCAGGCTAAACCAGGGGTGACCAACCTTCCACCATTAGGGCCTCTGTGTTCTTAAGAGTTGTGTAGAAGTCAGCTGCCAGTGCTGATGGTGCTGCTAAAGCAGCAGCACCTGCTGAAATGCCCTCACCAATACAACTATTAAAGGGCCAGGAGCATGCATGTTGAAAGGTTGGCCATCCCTGGGCTAAACAGATGGTGGTGTCCTGTGCTTGGATACTGTGCTGAGATTGGGGTCAAAGTCTTGGTGCCAGTGAAATGGAGCCAGTGTGCTCTTGTATGCAAGCTGAAGTTCTTAATATATAACCTGCATCACTGTGCTGAAATGACTACATACTACCCTACCTCATAGTATTTTTGTAACAGAATTGTAGCTAGACAACGTATGTGAAGTGTTGGATATTTGAAAGTGAACTGAACACAATGGGGCTGGACACAATGGGGCTTGCTTCAGAGTAGACATGCCTAGGATTGTGCTCTAAGGGTTTAACAAGCTACACCTGCCCACATTCCCTCTCCTAAAGGTCTAGGGTTGGAGATCTGGTAAGCCTACTTATAAGGGATGCATTTGAAATCCTGAGCAAAGTGTGCTCAGGACAATTAGTTGTGTCGGGCTTCTAGCTGCTGCATACTATAGTGCAACATGGCTACAGGACAAATTTTAGAGGAGTACTGTATTTGTTTTTAGGATTGCTTTGCACAATTACAAGAAGTGTCACAAGGAGGATGCAGAAATTTCTGACCAGATCCTAGTGGTACTTCACGGTATGTTAGTTGATAGGTAGTCCAATTGCTGTAGTGACCACAAGACTCTGCCAATTGCTGTAGTGACCACAAGACTCTGCCCTGCCTAACCCAGCCTGGGTGAAAGTGAAGATAGCTGGGGGTGGTGTTGCATTAGTGGCTGTGCAGCTGCCTGGTTCTTCAAAAAGATGTCACTTGGGAGAGAGAGAGATGTGGAGCACATGACCTGCTCCTATGCAAAACTGCAGAATCTGGTGACAGTAGTGGCAATTGTTAACCAAATGTGAGCCTCCTTGAGGTGAAAAGGTTGCCTACAAATGCCCAGCTACATACACATTACCTGGTACAGGTACCTGCAGAAGGTAGTACTTGGAGAAGAGGCATTTGCAGAAAGGTTGAAAAGTCTTGCACAAGTGTGTGAGCTTTTCTAGTTCCTGCTGTGTGAACATTTACTTGTCACTTCTAGCAATGAACAGAGCAGGTCTTAATCTACAGCAGGAAGAAAACAGATGTTGTGTGACATCTGAAATCTGTCATTCTCACTGGCTTCTGATTAAGCCTTGTTTGATGCCAATAAAGGCTTACTTGACTTGATTACGCCTTGTATAGTCTGTGTTAGCACAATTCAATAGTTGCCTAGTTTTTAAACCCGTTAATGGAAATCTCCAGGAAAACCAGGGTTGGGAAAAACTCCCATTGGAAATTCTGACAAAAACCTACTGCTAAACGGTGTAGAGCTAGATGGACAGGTGATCTGACTCCGTATAAGGCAGCTTCCTATGTTCTGATTGTCTGGCCTACTCCATCAACTTGAAAATAGAATTCCTACACTTCAGAGAAAGCACCTGTCCTGTCCATTATTTAAGATTGACATCTGAAGTGTGTTTGCTAAACTAGTTTACTAAACTAGTTCCCAAACAGGTCAACTTCCAGAATTCTAAAGCTAATGTGCTGGCCAAATTATTGCAGAGTACTAAAACAATTCTGCAAGCCAGCCGGCGGGTAAACATTGTCGAATATGCTTCACAGCACTGTAGATAGGTCTTGTACATACTTAAAAAGACAAACATAAACCTGATATATGTGTAGAGAATTCTTAAATGTGCCAATTTCAAAAGAATAGCTGGAAGGCAAGTGTGTCGATCCTGGCTGGACTCATAAGAGTTGTAATACTGGCCTAGTAGGATGTTTTTAAGTCTGGTCAACAACATCGCAATTCGTGTCGTCGTCCCCCCTCCCCCCGGGGAAGAGAGTGCTGAGCACAGTTTAGGTGGCGCTGTGCGCCTGTGGAACAAGAACAGGTTGTCATTCATTGCTGGATGAAATAAATGCTCTTCTGGAGTTGAAAGAGTGGCCGTGTTCAGAAATAATGAAAGGCGTATCCGTTATATTGCAATGCAGGGCTTCAGTGCCGGGGGGGGGGGGGGAGAAGGAAAATGAAAGAGCATTCTCCTTTTCTCCATTCTTGAAGGCTTCTGCTTTTTCAAATAGTCCTTTTTTTTTTTTTTTGCATCCTGTTGTTCCCAAGCTGGCTTTCTCTTCTTCGGATAAAGGTGGTTTTTGTGTGTGAGGGAGTCTGTCTTCACTGTGGGGAATGCAAGAGGGCTTCACGCCTGCAGTCCTTTGTTGCAGTTTTTGGCGCGCGCCCCATAGAGTTCCAGTCCGCCACCCCCCCCCCCCCAATCAACCAGGAGGGAGCCTGCCGGCGTCCTCGCCCGCCAATCAGCCGACCGTGGCGGAGGAAGGAAGCGCTGATTATAGCCAAGCGCCGCCGCCACCAGCCGCCCGGGAGAGGTTGGCTGGTGGTGCCTGTCTCTTCGTGGGCGCATGCGCGCACGCCTCTCCGCCGGGCTCCCGTGTTGTCTCCCTCTTGGCTTTCCGCCTCTTTCGCTAGGCCCTTCCGCTCCGTGCCCGCGGTTGGCAGCGGAAGTGAACTGGGACGCTCGGAGTACGAGCCTGGCACGGAACGAAGAAGGGGAGGATGAATCTGGGCCGCCGGTGCTGCGCGACGACGTGAGGGCTGAGACCGGGGGAGGGGAGCAGGAGCCTCGGAGCGGCTCTGCGTGCGTGAGAGGCGCTTTGCTTGGTAAGCCGGGGTGGGCAGCAGCGGGGGTGGGTTAGTGTGGGGCAGGGAACGCGCCCCGGGAGGCAAAAGGTGGGTCTGAGTAAATGCCTCTAGGGGAGTGTGGGGCGGGGGGGGGAGGCTGAATAGAGGCCAGAATGAGGGGCACTCCTTTGCAAAGTGCTGCTGCTGGGGGAAAGCAGCTCAGTATACCTACTACTGGGGGACACTGTTGGCACTTCTCCCCATTTCTTAAAATTAGAAATCTCCCCCTTCGTCTCCCCCGCTCACCAAGTGGGGGGGGAAGTCCCTGCGGTGCAGCGTCACTTTTCCCCTTCCCCTTTGCTGCTTCTCAGATCTTTATTCTGCCTCTTCTCCCTTCTGCACACCTCCATGCTTGTGTCTGGGCTGTACCGTAGCAACAGGCATTGGGATGTCGGGAGAGAGAAAGCAAGGCAGGCGCCCTGGCTTGTTGGAGGGGAGAGCCGACAGGTGTTAGGACAAGGTGGCTGCATCAGTTGTCCACCTTTGTAGTGGGTCTCCCTCTTCTAGGAGACTGTTTGGAGCATCTGGCTTTTATTGTCAGCCAAGCTCCCCAGCTGGTGGTGCCTTAGTCAAATCTTTGCTTTTTCTACCTCCAGTGTTGTTATGGTGGGTTAAAATTCCTTTCTTTTTGGATGTGGACGGGTGGAGTAAGGACAGCTGCCAACTAGCAAGGTCTGTGACTGTATGTCTGCTGGTGGGGTTAGGAGACTGGAGAAATGCAAGGAAGTGCTGTCATTTCTGTGTGTTCTGTTCTTTCTCTTTCCTTTTTCTTGCTAGTGCTACACACCATTTTTCCCCCTCGCTGGTGGTGCTGTATTTGGGGGCAGTGGGAACAAAGCAACTGCCTGGAATATAGTGATTTCTCCGCACTTTCCTTCTCAGTCCCAGTCCCAGGGCTGCTATTGCTGTCATTAAAGTCTCTGTAGCCATCAACCCAAGTGTGGTTTCGATGGAAAAATGAAGGTAAATATCATGGCAAAATAATGGTGGGCAGGGAGGGCAAAATGCTTTTTTTTTTTTTAACAATAGCCTGTATTTTCTCTCTGTGATTGATTGATTATGGAACAGGCTTGCTTTTGAAATTCTTTGCGTGGTGGTGGATGAACTTCTTTTCAGACTAGACTTCTTGGCAGCCTCCCCTTAAACACTTTTGTAAATGTTGTGCTTTGCCTCATCCAAAATTGATGCAGTGGTAGTGCGCAGACAATATGTATGAATGCCTTTTGTTAAGAAATGAAGGCTTGTTTGTTACTGAAGAAATACAATGCTGTACTTTTTGTGTGTGTGTTCAAGCAGGTGCTGAACAAAGCGACATGCTGATTAAATCTTCTGACTGTGTTTATGCATCTGTTTTAATCAATATTCAGTGCTGGAGAACTTTATATAATATATAACAGGCCCCTTTGAAAAGAGCACTAGATCATTAATTGGTGTAAGCCCTTTGTTCAAGTCCTTGAGTTCTGTTACCTCTGAACTTGTATTTCTTTAGCTAGAAATTTTGGTGGGGTGAAAAAACTCAGTTCATTGACATGAAAACTGCAACATCAAAATTAACTGTTAATTGGTAATAGTGATGGGAATAATACTTTATAAATAGAAAAAGTGCTTTCTTCACACTCTTCTCATAGCTGATTCTGTGCTAATTGGATTTTACTATCAGTAGACTGCAGAAATACTAGACTTCAGAAATACTAAGTGGCCCTATGGATCAGTTTTTAGTGTTGCAGTTGGTGCTCCATTGCTTTTTTTTTAGTCTCCAAGGTATGCACATTTCCCTCAAGAGACAAATGGTAGCAGAAGGGTTGAATATGGATTGGAAAAATGGTACAAGGGGAAGGGTTGAGCATCCCCCCCTGCTCTAATCAAATAGACAGCCTTGCAGCTGCATTTCATTAAAGATGTTGGGTTTTCAGTTGTGGATATTATGTAGTTTGGCCCTAAAGCTGCATTTCAGTGCACTTTACTTGGGAGTAAGTTCCCTTGAACTTGGATGAGCTTGCCTCTGAGTAACTATAAGATTATACTGCACTTTTCCAGAAAGGGGTTCTCTTTTGCCCTCATCATACCTATGTGATGTAAAATGCCTTATTGCTGAGAAATTATGCTTGTAAGTAGAGGTGCCTGTACCTTGTGCTCAATATTGTAGTGCTGTTGCTGCTGCTTTACAGAGCTGCTCTCCCTTAACTGGATGAGAGACGGGCATATTTAGGAATTGAAGTCCTCCTATAGCACTCCTTTGGGCCAAATCTTGTTCCTGTCACTTTCTTATAAAAACAACGTAATCTCAATTGACATGTTGTAGTGGAAGATGTCTAATGGCAATAAATATGCCTTTTTAATTATGCACAATTCAGCTCTGTCACAATGACCTCTTTTAGGACAGTGTTTCATCGGAATGCTATAGCATTGTAAAATTTATGAGTCTTGCAACACATCTTCACACTTTTAAAACAGTGTCAAGCCCCTCCTTTATTGGAAGTGTGTGTATTTGAAGAAGATGCTCTATTGGGCATCCTTGTACTTAGCGATGTGCTTAAGATGACTGCAAGGGAGGGTAACAAAAATGCATGGTGCAAAAGACTTCTGGGTCTTTCAGCTAGCAGCTTAACTTAGCCCTTGTGTGCTTTTAGACAGCTACCTAGAAAGCACTTGAAAGGCACAATTTTTTTTCCTCTAAGGAGAAATCCATCACATTAACTTCAGTTCTATTGTCATGAACATAAAAGTGGTCACAGGCTAAATGTAGGAGATGCTTTGCTTATTGTTGAAGCACCAGTATAACATACACTTAAGAATAGAGAAGTAACTTTCACTTCTAATGAGATCCAGTTTTTTCACTGATATACACTGGTACAGTAACTGGTATACTGTATTAGACTGGTATACCGCTGGTATACACTGGTATACTGTATTAGACTTTGTGAGCATTTCATATCGACTAACAATAAATGGCAATACTGTATAGCTTTATACTGTACAAATAAATCTGCCAGGGTGATAGATCAAGAGCCTATAACAGGTCTGCCCATTTCATAAGCGAATTTCTATTCGAACTATGAGAATGGGTTTATTTATACAGTGTGTGTAGTCAAGAAATACAAGTATTCTGTAGATGTAGGCATAATTATGCACAGCATCTACACATCACAATGCTCATCTGGGGTTCATTGAAATAGCTGGGTGCATCTTTTGATATGGATGGGAAAGCACATGATTGATGATGCATGATTAGAGCCAGTGTTTTGCATACAATAACAATCCAGTCTTTTCAAGATGCAGGGTATTGTGATTTGGTGCTGATTGCGGTATTAAGAGAAATTTGTTTAAATCTGCCATAATGCATCTTAAAAAAAACTGCACACTGACAGAACCAAGAAGTTACTTGAGAGGACTATGGGAACTGTTCAGTTTGACAATATACTGTAGCTAGCCAGAAGTTGATGATTTTCAGTGTGCTTCTATGATCTTTTCAGAGTGTAGCAGCAGCTGTTGTGTAAACGCTTGTGTGAAACGAGCTGTGACTGATTAACACTTGACTGACCTTCCTTATCCTGTGAATGAAGTTCTTGCAATGTAGACAGGCTTATCAGGTGACAGATAAATCTGTTGCTGTTGTAAACTTTTGAATGTGTGCCACAGCTCTTTTATGTGCTGTTGATTCATTTTTTAAATCGGATGTTGGTTTTTTTATGTTTACTTCCTGTCTTTCTCCAAAGATCAAAGTGGTAATTTAACTTGCAGGGTTGTGAAGCTAGATTAAATTGAATGATAGGGACTTGCCTAGACTCATTCAATATGAGCTCCTTGTAATAGTTCCTTTCAGGATGACTACTAATGAGTTTCTGATGCACCTCGCATTTTCTGTTAAGCTAGTGAACGATTCTGTAGCTCTGTTTTAATAGTATGCATTCTTTTCTTGCAAATTTCAATGGCCACTACTTTTTGGTTATCATCCTTGCATGATACTGGACTTTCAGTGAGACCTTGTCGGTCTGCTCTAAGACCAGAGACTAGATTGTGGCTGCATGGTAGCTTTCTCTGTGGTGACTGTCCACAGGAATCCACTTCCAAGGAGTTTCATCTGAACTAACCTTAGCTTTCAGGAAGCTAGTTACCGGTAAGTCCTCTTTATTCCATCAAACTCTTGAGGGCTGCTGGTTTTTGGACTTCTTGACACTGCTTTCATGTATTTTATAGTTGTGTCTGTGTTGCTTTTTAGATGTTTTGCTTTATTATAAAAGTTCCATGGAAATCAATAAGTAGAAAGAGAGAGAACTAAATTTCTCCCCACTCCATTGCCGAATTGAGCAATGAATGAGTACCATATTTTTCCTGAGTACTACATATTATGCAGAAAATGCTCCGTAGATGACTTCTGAGCTGTGAGAAGCAGATATAGTGCTCCATACCAGGGTCCACATATAAAAAATGTTTTGCAAAAATGATGTTGGTTCATTAATGGATTACATCATAAGATACGGTATACAGTAGACCCTCTCTCTCTGTGGGGATCTGTTCGGATCCCCCCGCGGATAGCGAGGATCTGCATATACCGGGGTCAACTGTAAAACATGTAAAAAAAGAAAACCTGGGGGGGGGAGGGAAACAGCATTTTTAATCTTCTTAGAGTGAAACCGCTGTTTGTCCTTGTTGTAAACATGCTGAAATCGCACTCTGGAAGCTTCTTCAGGGTCGCACAACTCCCCCTCCCTTTCCCAAAATAGCTCCAGAATGCTTTGCAAAGCATTCTGGGGCAACCTTTGGAGGGGGAAGTTGGACCCTTGCAGGTCCCGGACCCTCAGTGTAACAAACCCACAGGTCCCGAACCCACTAATAAAACACACACACGCACGCGCACACGTGCTAATGTGAGCACTGTGGAACAATTTTAGCACCTTATTGAAGTGAGGCTTTTGCCAGGCAAGGTTTGTTTGTTGTCTTGCTCATCTCCCTCTGTGGTGCTGAAAGGCAAAGCTGTTGCTACTGGGCAGAGGAACTGCTGTGTACTGTACTGACCTCTTGCACCTGGCCTTTTGGTTTTTACTGACTTCATATTTCTAGGTCATTACCCCAGTTGGAACTAAGATTACTGGAGGGTGGTGGTGGTGGTGAGACATGAGAGAGATTCATAAAATGAGTGCAGGATTTGAAAAAAGTGGATGGAGAAGAATCTCATTCATTATTCAGGTTTGCTACACAAGCTTGATTGGTGGTAGATTCAGGGAAGATGCAAAACATTTCTTTACACAATGTGTAATTAAACTTGTGGAACTCAAGTTTTTTGCAACTGATTAGGGAACAGTAAAGGGTAATTACTCAAATTCATGGAAGATAAGTCTTTTTCCACAATTGGCCAAGTTAGCTAAATTATTCTTCTTGGTTCAGAGGCAGAATACTGTACCTCTTAATACCCATTGCTTGGGGGGGGGGGAGCAGGTGTCAGCTCTTCCCTTTATGCCCTGCTAGGTGCTTTTAGGAAAGCCCTGACTGACTACTGTCAATCAGGAGGTTGGGATGAGGTGGATTTGGTCTATTCCAGCAGGATTCTTAAAAATTAGAGTTGTGTAGAAATGAGATTTGTTTTTCCTGTCGGAGAACTACAGTGATCTGAGAAGCCATGCATGGAAGAATTTTGCCTTCTGTGAAGCAATGGTACAGAAGGCTTCAAAGTATCCAGACTTAGCAAATGAAATGCAATAAGAACCGATGTAGTATAGTGGCTGAGCTAAGAACTTAGAAGATCCATGGTAGTCTTTAACTAGGGTGCCATGCCTTAAGGCTGATCTCCACTGCACGAATTCTGACACATCCCGGGTGCATACGGAGAGTGCGGAGCTGTGTGGCTTCCATTTTATCTGATTGCATCGGAACATGGGAGAGCCGCGCTCTCCCAAGTTCCGTTGCGATCGGCCATGGACCATGCTCATGATTTTGAGAGGGCGGGACGCGGAGCTAATGGTTTGACCAATGGAATGAGAGGGGGTTTTCAGCCAATCGGAGCGCACTTGTGTATCAGCCAATCACCGTTGAGATTTATTAGAAGGTGGGACAATCGGGGGGGGACTATTTGCGTTGAAGAAACTGATGGAACCCAGGGCAGCGTTTTGAGGGGGCATCCTGTCTCCAACGCTTGCGCACCTCCCAGCGCAACGCAACAGGGATAGGTGTAGATCATCCTTTATGCAGCAGCCAAAGTGCTTGCTCCCAGGATGGAGGGGGCCCAGGGTGCAAGTTTGGTTGGCAGGTAAGAAGTGAAGAAAGAAATGAAAATTGGTTTTATTTTTCACTTGACATCGCAGTTTCCAGGAACCTTTCTACAGCGTTAAGTGAGAATTTGATGTACTGCAAAATAAGAGCTAGAGAAGCAACGGGTCATGGCTTCTTAGGCAGAGAGACATAAAACAAGATACCCTGAGAAGAATAATCAGAGAAGAATAATCAGAGTAGGAAAGAGCAACCCACAAGCATTTAAACTAGGAACTGAATAGGTAACTGCTCTTCCTACTGATGGGGATGAACTCGTATACAATATAGCCACACCCACTATTTATTGTACAGATCTAGCTCACATGCTGTTGCTCTTGCAACAGAAGGAACCACAGAGTTATCTAAAGCATGGTCTAAGCATGTCTTCTAAAATGCTCCTGTTTTGCAGAGTTCTAATGCTTGCTGTATATAAGCATCTTATGATGAAGTCTGCATATATTCTTGCAGCATATTCTTCAGTAACTTCAGGTGGTTGGTGGTGGTTACAGGTTTAGTATGTTTGAGCCTTGAACAGCTCAGGAAAACAAAGTGCTTGTTTCTTGGCAAATATTTACACAGTAATTGGACATGTAAAAAAACACACACCAAATCATAGAATCTGGGCAGCGTTTGTATTTCAGTGCACATTCTGAGAGCAGTGGTGTTGTAGTTCATGTCTGAGAACAATATACTTTCCCAGCAGGAGTTGATCCTATGTCTGATAAGCTTAGAATAATGCAAGGTTATTGTATGCTGGTTTAAAATTCTGTTTAATATGTGAGCCTGCGGAAAGACTGGGCTAGGGTGAGGAAGAGTACAGAGAATAGTGACACCAGTGAGCGTTGCCATGAATGCTTCTCCTTGTTTAGCCATTAAGGATAATGAGCAAAAGGATTATGTATACATATAATCATTAGGATCCCTTAATCGGGACACTTGCTGCTTTTAATGATGTCGGAACGAATCACTAGAATATAAGCTTGTGTTTTACATAATATTGCTTGTATTTGGATATTTAAATTTTCGAACATTTATTCTGAAAGTTTACACAGCATATAGTTTGAGGAACATCTAAAAACTACGCTGCATACCTGAAGGTGGACACAATTGCAAGTGTCTGTAAGGAGATTTAGGAGTGTGAATACGCTGCATACCTGAAGGTGGACACAATTGCAAGTGTCTGTAAGGAGATTTAGGAGTGTGAAAACTGCTAAGTATTGATGGGAAAATGAGCGGTCTGGTGATACGTAGAGCTCCTTGTATTTTTAGGTTGCACGTTTTCAACGACTGCCTAAGGATGATGAAAATGAAACGATGATTCCTGTTCTGACTTCCAAAAAAGCAAGTGAACTGCCAGTCAGTGAAGTTGCAGGCATTCTTCAAGTAAGTAAGGACTATAAATGCTTGAATAGAACGTTTTCCTCTGTTGCCTTCAGTATTTGTCAATTTCAGAAGTCAGTCCAATGACTAGCCTTTACTACAAAGATTAAAGACACCTCTTGGATATAATACTGTACTGTATTTTGCTTCTTAAGGTCTGCTAGGACTTAAATTGTAAACTGAATGTCAGTGTATTGATTGTGTTAAGTTTCTAGATCACATTGAGGAATATTTGTGTTGTGTATAAATACAATAAGCCCACTTATTTTTGTGGTTCTATAGAAAATGCTTACTGCTTGCAAAATGAACTGGAGTGGCCTTTTCAAAACAGAATTGTTCAGCGTTAAGTGGACTAAATCTTTACATCTATCTTGCTGTTCCAGCAAAAAATTCAAGAAGTTCCAGCAACTTGAATTACACTCTTGTTTAAATATTATTGAAATCAGGCTTTGAAGTCACTTAATTATATAGTTTTGGAAGAAAGTTAGTATTTTTCCTCTCAAAGCTGTGCATCTTAACTGTTTGGTTTTGAAAACTTTTTTATAATGCTCCTCCTTAGCTTACAGTAATAGGAAGGATAATAATAGGAAATATATTCTGTAGCTTATTGCATTCAACTTGGTATCTTGGCAAATGACATCACTATTTCTCTAGTAGCATTTTAAATAAGACAAATTTTGAAGAGATGTCCAGATGAATACCATATTGTCCCGAGTATAGGACGTTCCTGATTATAAGCTGCACTCTTAAAGTTTGGTGATATTTTTTAAAAAATACACTTTAACTTTTTTAACTTAAATATACACATTAGTAGAACAGTACAGTTTCAGTACAGTTAAAGGCATAGGCACCCTGTCCCTTATTGAATCGGGGCACTCATGGGATCGCGAAGGGTCGGTCACGACTTAACGACTGAACAACAACAAGTATTAGTAGCCTTCCCAGATCCAAAGGGGGACAGAGTGCCTACCTTTAACCTTTGGAATTTGGGCAGGTGCAGCTTGTTGCACCCTTCCATGATGATGAGCTGCACCTGCCCAAATTTCAATGGTTAACACAATCCTATGCATGTCTACTCAGAAGTAAGTCGCATTCAATGGGGCTTACTCCCAGGAAAGTGTGCATAGAATTGCAGCCTAAAGGGCCAATAGGTAAATATTTCGGTATTCTCAATTATGCATTATGTCATAGGATCTAAATAAATGCTGATATCAAATACTGAAACAGGTAGTTTACCTACTGCAAAATTCCTTTATGTAACAATGCATAATTCCCATAGGCTGACCTTCAGAATGGCCTGAGAAACTGTGAAGTTTGTCATAGGCGAGTTTTTCATGGATGGAATGAATTTGAAATTAGTGAAGATGAACCACTGTGGAAAAAATACATTTCTCAGGTAAGTGTCTCTTCCCCTTTTTTGAAATTTGTCCTTGCAATATTTTACGCTTTTGTAGGGTAGACCTGCCTATTGCAATTCAAGGGCAATAGCATGGTATCCTGTACACATGTAATGGAAGGGAGACTAAAGGCTGTGACACACTGCCCGTGGCGCAGGCAGTGTGTCATGCGGCATCTTCCATTTTCTCCTCTTGCACGGCAGCGCGCATCTTGTAGCGAAGCCCTGCGAGAGGAGATGGAAAAATTGAACTTCAGTCAATCAGAGGCTGAGTTCAGTGCAGTGAGGCGGGACGCGTAGGGAAGTGAACAGCCAATCAGAATCAAGTCTGAAAAGACTATTCTGAAAGGCCAAAGGCAGAGAGCCACCCAAGCCGCCTCCCCCCCCCCCCCCCCCGAGGTTGGTATAGACAGGATATAGACAAAGGCTGCTGATTTGGCCTGCAGAGTGTGTCAGCCTTTAACCACACTAGAGAGAATAGCTATGCGACCTCTCCCATTTTAAGAGATTAGAGGTGATTACTGTACTATCAAAGATAGGGGAGAACATAAAGGGAGGACTTGACTAGTCAAGTCAAGGTCCTCTGTGAAAGGGTGTATGTTGCTTTTGAGATTTAGCAGAACTCGCTGCCAAGTCTGAAAACTTGCTGCTGGGATGGGTGGTAGAAGAATGTTAAATGGAGAGGGCTTTCCTACTGCTGCCGACCTCCAGATAAGGCCCAAGTGCAGTCTGTACCACATTGTTTAACCCAGTGGTTCCTGAACTGGGGCATTGCGACGCCCCAGCCAGAAACAAAGGGTTGCTACACCCTTAAGGGGCGTGGCAACCCGTGGTGACGACAACGGCGCATCCAGGATTGTGCTGCTGCCACCACCGCAGATGAAAAGGTCCCTTTTACCTGCATTAGTGGCAGTGGATGTCCGGTGTGGGGAGCCTGCGAACCCCACCACAAGCCTCCCCAAGCATTGGAGCGGCTCTCCAACGTGATCACAACCCACCTCCGGTTTCGTTGTGATCACAATGAAAGTGGGTTTCGTTCAAGTGGGTTGTGATCACGTCGGAGGGCCGCTCCAATGCTTGGGGAGGCTTGCAGTGGGGTTTGCAGGCTCCCCCCCCCGCTGAACTTCCAATGCCACCAATGCAGGTAAAACAGACCTTTTTGCCCGCGGTGGTGGTGTGATCCTGGATGCGTCGTCACGACCCCTGGGAAGGCCCTGCTGCCACTTAGGGTCTTCCCAGGAGTTAGAGAACCACTGGTTTAACCTTTTAAACTCTGCTTCCATTTCTTTGCTCACTCAAAAGCTTGTGTTGTACTAAGTTGTGTGAGCGTTGATCTTGATAGTCTTGTTCTAGCCATTCTGCTTGAACTTTGTTTAAAATTAAATGATTTGATGTGTGCATGAATTTTGAGGATTCCAATTTATTTAACTTATATAACTGTCTATTCAAGTCTCTTTGCATGTGGCATTTTTCTTTAAATATTTAAATGATAAACATTTTTAAGCCAGTGGGTCTTCACCCCAGCATATCCTCTTCCAGTGACTGTTGCTGGTGTCTTTTCTGCATCTTTTTTAGATTGTGAGCCCTCTGGGGACAGAGAAGAGCATATTTTGCTATGTAAATAACTTTGTGAACTACTCCTTGTTGAAAAATGGTACAGTAGGGCCTCGGTATCTGCGGGGATAGGTTCCGCCCCCCCAGATACTGGGAACACGCGGTTAGGGGGAACACTATCCCTGTGGGAGCCCCCGCGCACTCATTACCTTTTTTCTTATTGCTGATGCCAGGTCTGTGTTTGTTTCCTGATTAACGGAGCCTCTCTAGCATGCATGCTGCTTGCTTGCTTCGTCGCTATAAGCAGCAATCTGCTTATAGTGTTTTTGATAAAGCAAAAATTGCAGGGACTTGGCGCCAGCTATATAAAATAAAAGTAATGGGCACAGCCCCTCCCCCTGGCCAACCGCGGATAAATGGATCCGTGCATACAGCCCCCCTTGCATATAAATGTTCTTCTTAAAGGAAGAAATGCCAACATCTTTACACTTAAAGTTTAAAGAAGTTTCTTCCTTTTTTTATATGGTTACATTTGCACTACTGACTGAGGGACTTCTCTCAAGGCATTAGAGCCTGGTAGCTGTTTCCATCTGGTTTGATTTTTGCAAAGGAGCTTTATAAATATTTGTTTCTATTGGACACCCACAGCAGTGAGGGAAAGGCAAGGTAAAAATGTATTAAGATAAATTTTCAAGCTGTTTCTGATGTTCTTACTTTGCAGTTTAAAAATCCCCTTATCATGCTTCTCCTGGCTTCTGCAGTCATCAGTATTATAATGCATCAGTTTGATGATGCCGTCAGTATCACTGTGGTAAGGCCGTTGCTTTGATTTAAGTAAAACTTTGACTAGTACTGTGTTTTCTCTTTGTGAATAACGATCTAGAGTGCCTATTTTTGTACTGAACTCAGTTGGGTTTCCAAGAAAGGATTGTGTAAAGTACGAAGGTGACTTTTTTTTCCAATACTTGAAATTTACTTCAGATTGCATAGACTGTGGGTCTTTTCTTCCCCCCCCCCAGATAGTTACCATGTGAGTAGTACTTGTAAGCCCCTTGAATAATCTTAATGATGCATATTCTTTTTTTGTAAAAAAAAGAAAGAAAGGTATTTGGTTTTTTGTGTTTTTTAATTGGCTTTGAAAAGTCCCACCTGCTCATCCTTCTCCATGCTTGAGAACCAGTCAGGACTTTGCTCAGTATCGCATAGTAGCCAGTTACAGTAAAGGACTCTTCTCGATTCCAAAGCTTTTGACTCGTACACATGATGTGGTGGTCTCTCTACTTCTGCGGCTAAAAGACCTGTTATGGCGCAAAGTTAGTACTGTAGCTGTGTTCATTTACTAATTGATGGTTGGTTAGACTCAGGATGGACCTGTTTGGTCTAGGCAAGAGCTTGTGTTTGGCAGGAACATGACCATTGCAATGAAGTGCTGTCTTTCCAGGAATTTGGGAAACCACCTACCTGAAAATGGGGTGGGGGTGGAGAGGCTATGTGCTATAGATAGGGCAATGCTTTGCATGCTGAAGGCATCAAGTTCAATCCTTGGTATCTCCAGGTAGGACAGAGAGAAATCCTGTCTGGAGATCCTAGAGAGCTGCTGCTAGTCTGTGCTGACCCAAATGGACCAATGGTCTGATTCAGTACAAGGCAACTTCTATGATAACCTTAAATGTAGACAAATTATTCTTCATGCTACAGTGTGCAATTTAATTCCTTTTTCTCTTTACACAATATTTCATTGTTTTGTAATGGGCTACAGGCCCAGAAACAGGTTTAAAACAATGCACACGTTGTTTTCTTAGACTAATCAAGTTTCTGGGTATAAAGAATTACCCTAAATCGGGTCAAAACAATTTAAGGCACTATTCAGGCACATATTCTTCTTTAAATTAGAAAACCTGTAAGGAAAAGTTTTGATTAGACTTTAAAGTCTAAAGTTCATGACTAAAACACATTTGCTTGATCAGAAATTGACTAAAACTGGATCCTAAAACTGCTGCTGTTGGCAGGCACCCATGGAACATAACTCTGAAAGAATGGATAAAATATATAAAGTACCAAGAAATGGGTCATTCCATGTGAAATCAACCAATGCATGAAACCTTAATGTCATGGATTTTGTTCATTTTTGGTACATTTGTACCTTACCATGAGATGTTTAAAAAATTTTTTTCAGATTTTTTGTCCGTCTGTTTTTGAGATATTGAATTTTCAAAATTGCCTAAAAACGGCAAAATTCACTTGTCACCATACTGTCAAATGCCAGTTACAGGATAAATATAAAAGTGACAGACATGGGACAGGTGTCATATTAAAGCTTATGAATAGGGCTTTCATTTGATATACAACATGACACAATTGTAAATTTTGAAGAAATTCAAAAACATTCAAATATTTTGAATTTTTGGAAAATCGGTTTTTTAAAAAAATTCAAAAACATCACACTTACAGGTATGTCTTGTAGCCAATCGGTCAAAATTTCAAGGTGGTATCAAGGTGGTATCTCAGTTGTATCATACAAAAATTAAATTGTCTTGTTGGCAGTAGCAAGGAGTTAAACCCCGCAAGTCTATTTTTCTACAATTTGCATTGATAAAATGTGGTAAACTGAAATGAATCCAAAATGGATTTTTCATTGGTTGATTTGACATGGAATGACCCAAATACAAACTAGAAGGCCATGAATGGCTGAACTGATCTGCATGGTTTTTGTGCAAAAGTCAGAAGTGACATTTGTAACCAGCCTTTTATTATCTGGTTTTAGTCCCAAATTAATTAAAATACCTTTACATCAGGGGCGGGGAACCTTTTCCCTGGCGCGGGCCGTTTTAAATATTAGAAATTTGCTTGAGGGCCGGCTGTAAGGCTGGGCGCCATTTTTATTTATTTAATTAACTTTTGCCCCTGCCCCCCATCTGCCTCCGGAGGCTCCACGCTCACCGTCCGAAGCCGCCGCCGGGTCCGCGCGTCACCTCCGGCATACCATACCGATGAGGGCAAGAGCTTGCCCTCATTGGTGTGGTATGCATGTGTGAAATGGCCAATGGCCTGGTGAGAAGGGGTCGAGGCGGCGGCCGGGGAGGACATGCAAAGGCCCTCTCCCGGCCTCCGGAGGTGACGCGCGGACCTCTAGGGGCCGGTTGGGCGGCCTCCCGGCAATCTCTCCGGGGGCCGGACCGGATGGCCTCGGGGGCCTGATCCGGCCCTGGGGCCGGAGGTTCCCCACCGCTGCTTTACATCATTAATCTTTAAACCTAAAAGTTATTTCTGGATTGCCTTAAACCATGCTTCAGACCATTGATCTCTCAGCAGAGGCTTGGTTTCTAAGTGTGTGTGTGTGTGTGTGTGTGTGAGTGAGAGATTATATATACAGTGGTGCCTCGCAAGACAAAATTAATTCGTTCCGTGAGTCATGTTGTCTTGCGAATAATTTTGTCTTGCGAGTCACCTCCCCTGCCGTGCTATTTACTTTTAAGTATTTACAGTACTCACAGTTCCCAGAGCTCCGCTCTAGTAATGCACACCGTTTCTGGAAGGGAAGTTTTATCTCTGCTTTGCCTTTATCTCTGCTGGTGTTAGCTATTTGTCGGTGATAATCGGTGTGGCCTCGGGCTGTACTGTTTGCAGTCTGCTAACCCTCTTGAATACTTTAACATTTGAATAGATTGTGGCTTTAGGAGCTGAGTGTTCCACGAGACGAAATTGTTTTTGCAAGAAAATTTGTCTTGCGAGTCACCAAAAAACTTGCAAAATGCTTTTGTCTTGCGAGTTTTTTTGTTCGAGGCATTTGTCTTGTGAGGCATCACTATATATATATATATATATATATATATATATATATATATATATATATATATATATATATATATATATATATATATATATATATATATATATATATATATATATATATATATATATAATTTAATTAAATAAATATAATTAATTAATTTTAATTAATTACAAAAGGAAAATTGTAATTATAGTTTCTTCAGGAAGCTTCTCCTCCTCCCTCCCCTAATGGAAGTGCCATAGATTGTATTACACATTTAAATAAAGGAGCATATGAAACGGCACTTCTGGTTCCTTAAATAAAATGAAAGTTCCCTAAGGCTTAATTGGTATGTCTTTGACTTGATTACCTGTGATCAGATCAAACCATTTCTAGACTTCTGGAAGAATAAGGGGGAAATGTTGTCTGCCAAAATGGGAGCTTGGATGGTTTGGATATAGTTCTAAATTACAGGGAACTAAAAAATAAATAAATTCCTATGGATAGTTGTTGTGTGTAATGCAGTCAAATTGGAAAGATTCGGAAAGCTAATTTATTTTTTTTGTGGGTAATATTTTCTTGCTTGGCTCTCATTAACCCACAACTGAAGGATCTGTGTTAGTCCGTTGCCATAGGGATCTTTTCCTGCTTTGTAGACTCTTTAATAAGAAAAAAAAGATTAAAGTGTTTCATGTATTTATCCCTTAGTCTAACTCTTAATAGTACACCTGTTCACGTAACTCATGCATTTGACTGAATTTAATATTGAAATTTTGTTTGAACATTTTTCTCCTTTCATATAGGCAATACTCATTGTGGTTACAGTTGCCTTTGTTCAGGTAAGAATTTCTCATGAATGTTATTCAAGGTATGTTTTTCTTAGAACAGTTGTATTTACTTTTAGAACATTAGGTGTATGTGCCAGAGATTATCTGTGCTGTTGTAAACCTGAAAAGTTTGCAGATATAGTATAATCCTTTTGTCATCCCATAATTAGTATGCAGACAAATTTCATAAAGTGTAGCTGTTTGTAGCAGAAATACAGTGTGGTGATATTTTGGAGATTAACAAATTAATCTCAATGTATGAGTTTTTGTAACCTATTCGTTGGGTAACAGGAAATGGTCCTAAAAAAGGTGAGTGTATGCAGCATGCATAAATTATGCATGTTGAGGTCCTTGAATTTTAGTTAGATTAATCTAAAATTAAAAGTTGAACAAGTGTTTCTCACTAAACTCCATGTGCAAATTACTGTGATAGTTCAAAGAATTAACTTGTCAGCATGTAAAAACCTGAGTAAGGTCTTTTGCATAATGCTCTGCTTCTTGCTGCTATATTTGCAGTAATTTGGAGTAATAGTTATCTTCTGCATGAGAATGCAATCTTTAAAGTGCTCAAAGGAAAATGAAAAATGTCTGTAGTTTATACCCAACATATCCTACAATATTTAAGGTAACTTGTTCCAGCACAATGTCCCTTTGAAAGATTTTCACTTCATGAAGCTATGCGATACTTGCGCTGACCTCTAGGATGTAGTGGTAAGGCCAGGATGATGTAGTGGTTTGGGTGTTGGACTTGGACCTGGAAGATCCAGGTTCAAATCCCAACTAAGCCAAGAAGCTTTCTGGATGACCTTGGGCCAGTCTCTCTCTCTCTATCAGCCTTACCTGCCTCACAGGGTTGTTGTGAGGACAAAAGGAGGCGAGGAACCATGTACACCACCCTGAGCTCCTTGCAGGAAGGGTGGTATAAGAATGTGAAAAATAACATACATTTTCTTAAGGGCCCCATCTATTCTAAGATAACTGATAACAGGCACCTTTAAGTTGCAAATCACTGGGAAGATGCACTAAGAACCCAACTACATATGAGATGCAAATATGCACAAGAAAAACAAATGGCTTGTTTGCCTGGGCTGTTTTAACTCTATACATTTGGAAACCTGCAGGGGTGACTTGGTGTAGTGGGAGGAGAAACAGTTCAAGCAGCACCATCCCATACCTGCTGCTTCATTGTGCCAGATGTCCCTTCTGAAGTGGCTCTTCCCTAGGAAAAGTAGATGCTGGCTTCTTGTTACATAACCTATATTTGACCTTTAGTTCCATATAATTAGATATTCTTGTAGCTTTTCTTGGATTAGCATCTCATGTGATCCAGCTACTGTATTTGACTATAAAGTGGTGAGGGCATAGCTGTGAGGACATGCTTACTGATCAGCTATGTTACCCTGTTCTACAGAGTGAATTAGGGCAGCTTCATGTTACTGTAGAAAACCGCTTGAAAATTTAAACTTGTACCTGCTTCTGTCCCTGTATAGAAGCTGTATGATGGGTTTGCACTACAAGTATATGGTAGATACCTCTTGTGGAGAGCTTTGATGCTGTCTATAAGATGAAAGCTGAATAGTCATGTGCACATTCCAGGGTAAGGAGCTACATGCTAAACATAACCTGTGAAAGCTTCTACTAAAAGACAAAGAGGTTTTTTTTAGGAATTGGGGGGGATGGGTTAACAGTATAGGATGTACCAAGATATAGGGGTTTTCACAAGTGAGAACTATTGTGTACTTGTAAACAAAGTACAAATTAACAACTTGCAGTGTGGATAAATAAAGTCATGTTGAAGATGCTGGAAGCTTTTTGGAGGCCATAATGTGAGAGATGCTTATGTTGGTAAGCATGATGCTTACCGATTTGTATGATGTCTCTCCATGCTAGCTGTTGCAATGAATGTGTGATTTGGCACTGAAATTCTCCATACCATGGGGGTAATCTGGTTGGCGAGTGGCTCCCACATGTGGCGGTTGCATTGAGCTATTCAAATGCTAAAACATTTCTGGAGATTTCATGTGACAGTCCTTCAGTTTGTCATAAAGACGGGATGTTGGTGGTTACTCTTGCAGTCAAACTTGCTTTGATGTTAACAACACTTGAGATAGTGTGTTTACAGCTGCTTTAATTTTCTCTTTTGTGCATCTGCAGGAATACCGGTCAGAAAAATCTCTCGAAGAATTGAGTAAACTTGTACCTCCGGAATGCCACTGGTATGGTGCAGCTTATTCCAGATTTTAGTGTTGAGCAATTTAGCAGAAGTTTCATTCTAAGTTTCAGACTAATATGCCAAATGCTTTTGCCTACACAGTATGAGGGAGTCTGCCTTCTTGCAAATAGTATTTTGAAGTTTTTGTTAAATTTTTAATTCCTTATCTGAAGAGAACTAGGACTGAGTAAATTGCTGGGATCCAAGAACTTGTTCAGATGTGAAGGAAGGCAGATGCCATTCTTAAACGGGGTAACACCTTGCCTTCCTGGAAAGGGAAGGAACTGTTGAAAAACTTCTCTAACCTGTTTTTTATATTAGTGTGTCTTGTGTGGTACGCTATTGCTGTTTTAATGTTTTACATTGCCTTGGTACCTGCAAGTAGAGAAGAGACTCATAACTAAGTATTGCAGATACCTTCGAAGAGATTTGGTGCCCTTTGCTTGCAGTTTCCTTGAATCATGGCTGTTCGCACTAATTATCTGTTTTTGCAGAACAGCTTGAGGTCCCTTCTCTACAATGGGCTTTGTCCTTTGTCCCTAGTCAGCACAACAGTCTCATTTAGTCTGAAAATCATATTTTAAAAAAATTGAGCTCACACATGTGTAAAAGTGAAAGTAGTGAATGAATGAATGAAACCTTTATTGGCATAAAGACAAACATACATAAAATATAAATAGCAAACAGACAAACAATATCATAAAACATAGACTAATCCAAACACATAAAACAGTATCTAAGACAGTCAGAATAAGTGGATACAACAACAGCAACTGTAACGGACCATCTAGATATTAAGATATATTAGGGACCCCAACTACCATCTATTGCCAAATGAATATGTGTCATATGAAGGCGAGATCACTTCGACGTTTTATTAATAAATCCAGATAGTTAGCTATCTGATTGGTGCGTAATTCATCCTCACCAACCAATAGGTAATATATGACTTCTGAATCAGAAAATCCTGTGTGTTTAATCAAAATCGGACCTATATGGGATAAACATAAGTCTTGGTAAAGATCACAATATAATAACATATGTGGCAAGGTTTCAATAGCTGTGTTATTACAAGGGCATAGCCGTGCTTCATGTGGCACAGATTTATATCTGCCAGTTGTAACATTAGACGGGAGCACATTGCATCTTGCTAAAGTAAAGGCCCGTCATTCCTGAGGACTTTTCAATAGTGCAAGATATTTGGCCATTTTACATACAGGAGAAGTTAGTTGGAAATGCAGGGGGGAGCATATTTTCTGCGCTGCTGCAGAAAGAACTTGTTGCTCGATGTACAATAGCCTGCCCTTAAGAAGCTTGAAGGCTTGGAGTGGTGGAAGGGCTCCCAATGAATCTAATGCAACACCCATTGTTTGGATCTTTTGCATGAAAAAATTGGATTCGGGGAGAATGAAGAATTGGCTAACATACTTCTGAGTAGGACATCGTTGTTGGCAGCGTAACATATCCGAATCCAGAATTTAAAAAAGTGTAGCCATACAGTTGTTTCTAATCTAATCAATCCCACCTCCAAACAAAGGGCAGCATAGGGGACACAATGTGGTACAGCCAGTATATTATAAAGAAAGGCTGCTTGCACCCTTTCCACCATAGGATTGAAAGCAGACATCCAGATGGGTGACCCAAACAGTAGCTGGGGTATAACTTTAGCTTTGAAGATTGTAACTGCAGCGGGGATAAAAGAGTTACCCCATGTATGAAAAAAACGGCTAATTGCCTGGGATGTTAATTTCGCTGAATTAATTGCAGCTTGGCGGTGGCTTGCCCAGGATTGTCTATGATGAAAATAGATCCCCAAGTACTTAAATTGCTTGACCTGTTGGATAATCTTGCCTTTGAAAATCCAAGAGGCGGGCTTCCAATTCTTGCCAAATACTACAATTTTTGACTTATCATAATTGATGGATAATTTATTACAAAAACAATAATGAATACAAGCGGCAATCAGGCGTCTTAAACCTATCTTAGTACGAGAGAGTAACACCATATCGTCTGCAAACAACAAGATTGGTATAGACAGAGCACCCAACTTGGGGCTATGGCCGTCAACACTTCTCAGGACAGGGGCCAGGTCATTGATAAACAAATTAAACAAAGTAGGGGCTAGTACACACCCCTGTTTTACTCCTTTATTTGTGGCAATTCGATCTGACAAATTACCATGATATGATAATCTAATCTTGCAAGATGTACTAGAATAGAGTCCCTGTATCAGGAGAAGCAGTCTATTGTCAAGACCTGCATCTTTCAGCTTTGTCCATAATAAGTCCCTATCTATTGTGTCAAATGCCGCTTTCAGATCTAAGAAAGCAGCGTACAAGTGGGAGTTAGCTTGTTTCATTTGCTTAGTTATTAAATGAGATAGTATTAAGCAATGGTTCAAGGTGGATTTACCTGCTACAAAACCCGCTTGTTCAAAGCCAAGAATACTTTGGTCGTTTATCCAAGTTGAAAGACGGCCGAGTAGGTGGTTAGCATAAATCTTACCTATAACTGACAGCAAACTAATCGGTCTATAGCTACCGGGGAGCTTTCTATCACCCTTTTTGTAGACAGGAACAATTATAGATTGGGTCCAGGACTGTGGCATCACACCTGTTCTATCAACTACTGTAAACAGTTGCGCTAGAAGAGGCGCCCACCGGTCTATATTGGCTTTAAATAGTTCAGGAAGAAGATTATCTGGGCCAGCTGCCTTTCCCATTTTGAGTTTGCATAATAGTTGTTTTATCTCTGAGATCGTGACTGGAGGCCAGTCTGGTAGATCTTTAAGTAGATCTAAGGTATTCTCTGAAGAGAGCTTGCTATCATCATGGAAAATGGCAAAAAAATGGAGTTCCCATGTCAAAGAAGGTATTGGGGAGATAGACTGGGTTCGTTCTTGTAGACAACCTGAAATCATATTCCAAAACATTCTCATGTTTCTAGATTTTATCGCATTAAATAACTTATCCCAGCGAGCCTTGTTATGTTGTTCTTTGTCCTGTTTGATAACCTCTGAAAGCTTACTCTTTAACATAGAATAACTTGATGGCAGCCTGGAGCTTTCTGATGTTCTAAATTCATTATACAGACTACGAAGTTTATGCTTGATTTCGATACAGGTTTTACTAGGCCCCTCACACCCTATTCTGGTTGGGCCAGAGGTCGTGGGAACCATAGGTCTCCCTAGAAGAGTCATAAGATTTTCCATTAGGGCCTCATAATGTTTTAGCACATGGACAGGATCTGCAGACATTTCTGTGGACAAGTTTGTAAGATGGCCATCTCTCACTGCTCCATCAAAAAGATTTTTAGAAGAGGAATCCCACTTAATCCTTACCAGCGGCTCCAATGGAACATCCATTACGGCACACTGAGGGGGAACAAGTGGGGCCTCTAATACGTTATTGGATGGCAATGATATTGTACAGTGAAGAGGTAAATGATCACTCAACATAATCGTGCCCACTCGAAAGTGGGTCACATACGATATACTGGAAACCAGGAATAAAAAGTAGTCAATAACACTTGACCCCTGAACGGATACATAAGTGTACTCCCCTTCGAAACCAAAATCCTCCAGTCCATTAAGCCAAGTTAGACCTCTAGTTGTACAAAATTTAGCAAGCAATTGTCCCGCAAAATTTATCTGATTATCTTTGGAGCACCTTGACCACGAGCAATAGTATGGCAATGAAGTTTCGTCCAATACCTCCCACGCTCGCCTGAAGATATCAGGACCACACCCTACCTTGCATTCCAGTCTCCCCCTAAAAGATGTATAGCATTGGGGAACCTGGAATCAAGTGTCTCCAAAACCTGCGTGAGGTGAAAGTAGTGTATTCTTAAGACTTGGAATAAAAAACTTCCAAAGGCAGTTTAATCAAGACAGACAACAGTACTTAATACTGCTCATTTTTCCTCCCCATTTTTTCCCTTTCCATTGTCTCTCTATGGATGTTAAACTCTCTATGGATCTTTAGCTTGACTTGAAATTGTACCATCTGAAGGGAGGTACTTCTTTCTGTTCAGGCATACTTGACTCAGTTTTATGTGTATAAGTTAGCTGGAGACTCCCGTTTTTTAATGGTACATTGGTACCTATTAATTGGGAAGTGCTGACTTTTTAAATGCTCCAAATAACACATAAGCAGATGATACCTTGCTAACTGGACAAAGAGACACCTATTTTTAAGTGGTGTCCTCCTATATTTAGCAGAGGGAGAGCAACTGCCCCTCTTCACCCCAGCATGGCGTCTTTTCCACTGGCTGTTACTGGTGTCTTGAACTGTTTTAGATTGTGAACCCTTTTGGGGACAAGGAACCAGTTATTGATCTATTTTGCTGTACAAAAGTTTTGTGACTCATGAACTATTTTTTTGTTGAAGCAGTATATAAATATTCTTTATTGGGTTTTGACTCTCTTCATAGTGTTAGAGAAGGTCGACTGGAACATACACTTGCAAGAGATTTGGTCCCAGGTGATACTGTCTGTCTGTCAGTGGGAGACAGAGTTCCTGCTGACTTGCGTTTGTGCGAGGTATGTATACATTTTCTTATATACCCATAGTAATCAACTTGCAGCACAATCCTGTGTAACCCAATCCTATGTAACCCTGCACCGGTGTAACAGCAGATGCACCGGTGTAAGTGCACTTACACTGGTGCATCTGCTGTTACACCGGTGCAAGGTTACACAGGATTGTGCTGCCAGCGACGTTTCAGAATAGTGCTGATATGAATTAATTTGGACTTCTTAAATATAACTGGGCTAAGAGACTCCTTGTATAAAAGTGGTGGCTCTCACATTTAGCAGGGGGTGGGCAACTGTCCGTGCTTCCTCTGCATAGTATCTTTTCCAGTGGCCATTTGCTGGTATCTTTTTGTCTTTTTTTATTTTTGGTTCTGAATAAGTTGGATGGAAGTAATGTGTTAGAAGCTAACATTTCATTTTTGTTATCTATATGTTTTTTCAAAGGCAGTGGATCTTTCTATTGATGAATCTAGTCTGACAGGTGAGACAACTCCTTGCTCGAAATGCACATCTCCTCAACCTGCTACGACCAATGGAGACCTCGCTTCAAGAAGCAATATTGCTTTCATGGGAACACTGGTCCGATGCGGAAAGGCAAAGGTATTTCTTAAGAGATACTAAACTTTTTAAGACTACCCGTTGCTATAGTACAGGATAATGTGTTAACATTTTTCCTCCCCCTATAATGTCTTTTTCATTGTACTGTACATTAATCAGCTGCCTGTTATATGGTAATGGGGACTTGGAGAATGTATTGACGTTTGTGCCAAACACAAATTAAGAATATATCTGTTAAAACCTTTGTGGCCGGTATTCACAAGATGTTTTGAGTTAAAATTCGGGGGGAAATGCTTACACCTGACGTTTCACTCGCTTCTATGGCAGATTTTCAAAGGAAAACATAGATGTTCTGAGAGCTACTAGTAGTAGTTGCACAAACTATTTGGTATGTGCTGTTTTCCTTTGAAAATGCCCACCATAGAAGCGAGCGAAACGTCGTTTGCAAACATTTTTTTTGGATCTTTTTAATAAACCTGAATCTGAATGGTGTAGTGGTTTGGGAGTCGGACTTAGACCTGGAAGATCCAGGTTCAAATCCCCGCTCAGCCACGAAGCTTCCTGGGTGACCTTGGGCCAGTCACTATCTCTCAGCCCCACCTACCTCACAGGGTTGTTGTGAGGACAAAAAGGAGGGGAGGAAATATGTACAAAAAGGAGGGGAGGAAATATGTATACCACTCTGAGCTCCTTGGAGGAAGGGTGGTATAAAAATGTGATAAATAAATAAATCTTACAAATTAAGAATGCTTATGTGTTCCTAATTGTAGTTTTTTTTTAAGAATAAATAGATATGCTAGCTTGTAGCTTTCTCCTACAAGCTAATCTTAAATTTATCCTGTGGACAGTGCTAATAGCTCAATGCAACAAGAGCTTACCATCTGTTCACTAGTTACACCAGAAGGTAGATCATAGTCTGCTAACCAGTTCCTTATGGCCCACTGGTATCTAGGATTCTTGCAAAGAGTGCTAGATGAGGTAGACCTTGGCCTGTTTGAGCAATGCACTCAACTCAGAATTGCTTAATGCTGGATGATGATCTGTATTTAACTAAATAGTTAAACCTTGACCGTTGAGACATCCTGAGTATGCACACTTGCCTTGATTTAAAAAAAATACATGGATTATGGGGTTTCCAGTAAACTAGAAGTCTATCCTGAGTTGTATTACCAAACCTCACTACTGTAAAAACTGGAAATATTTTTTTAACTTGTTGTTTGTAGGGTATCGTTATTGGAACTGGAGAAAACTCTGAGTTTGGGGAGGTTTTCAAAATGATGCAAGCAGAAGAAGTAAGTGTTTTCTTGTGATACTATGTAAATGTTGATTCTGCCAAGTTTGAACACTTTACAGAGGGTTTATTGATACTGAGTAACTTGAAAGTAGCCCCCAAAACTGATGCCACCAGACCTACCGCTTGCAACTATTCAGAATGATGGTAAATTTAAACATTAGCTTTTTAAAACTCAATAAAGCTACAATAATGCTTTTGTTCATCTTGATGTTCACCCCAGTGCTTTCTCCCTTCAAGTAGAAATAGCAAACATTTGTGCATTCATGCTGGCTTGTAGTAACCGCATACTCAAATTTTATGGTAGTGCAGCCTTGGAAGGCTTTTCTTCATAGTCTTCAGTGACCAATCTAATATCTAGGGCATTTGAAAAATGGCTTCTGTGTAGGAAGTCGTGTTTGAGAGGATATAGAGGCTTTAAAGTTTTTGTTTTTCCTTTCAAGACAGTATTGAGGGGAAAGATGGTTGGTAACTGGGATGCAGGCATAAGGTGTCCTTCAGGGTAGTGCCAGTGGCTGAGCTGTGTTTATGTGAACATCAATTCCAAATTTACTTTACATATAAACTAATATAAAACATTATTAAAACGACTGTAATTTAACGTCCAATATTTGGTTACATTAAACAAAATTGGAGAGTCCTTGATAAAGCCTGTGCATTAACATTTGAATCGAATACTACTTTTGTCTTTTTACTAAGGCTCCAAAGACACCTTTGCAGAGGAGCATGGACCTTCTAGGGAAGCAACTTTCTCTGTATTCCTTTGGAATAATTGGTAAGAGAACAACTGTTTGGGCGTTAGCATCTTGAGCCATTCTGGCTTAGGAGGGGAGGAATATGGGTACTAGGATCTTTGGTGGTGGGTGTAAATATGAGCCATGCTTGGGTCCTCTGGACCTTTTGTTAGTGACGTATTGCCTGCACAAAGTTGATGCAAATAAACCGAGAACCAGCCCACTGCATTATTTTTATCTGAACCAGAACAGGACCCATTCTGTTTGGAAGACTAGCTGTACTTGAGTTAACAACTGAACCAATAATCATGATATGATTTGGCTGAACTAGTGTTCAGTTTTAAAAGCTAATGGTATCCATGCTGAACTGCCTAATTTCAAATGCTCTCTAGACCACAATAAAACCGTACAAGTGCAGAAAATTCTCCCAAATGGTTTTTTATGGAAGTTAAAATATCTGCTTCTTGACCCAATGGGTTTGAGGAAACTTACAAAACAAACTAAAAAAGAAATAATAAAGAACACCAGATGGAGCAGTAAAAGAATAGCTGAGACCAGATGAAATATGGCCCAGACAAAGAATCAAGTCCCAAAGCCTGACAGTACAGGACCAAGCCTCCTTGAGAGGGAGTTCAACAACTTTGGTGCCACTGCCAGAAAGGCCCTGTGCTGGGTCACTACCTAACAGACTTCAAATGGCAGAGGAACCTGAAGTAGGAAGATCTTAAAATACTGTATAGTTAGGTTCATATGAGAGGAAGGTGGTCCTTGAGGTGTTCTGGGCCCAGACCTTTAAAGGACTCAGCTGGGACTAACCCAGTTATATTGGGTTAATTCTGGGTTGATTCCTGTACCTTGTTTACTTTGCTTTCTGACTGTAGCTAGATGACCTATGCCAGCATACTGATTCTATGAATATTCTAGGTGTGGTCAGACTTGTCACTCAGTTATGGTCTTTTTAACCTTCAGGTGATCAAACTTGAGTTACCTTTTTTTCTTTCAGACCATTGGTATGTCATAGGTGGCAGGTGGGCTGGTAAAAATCTGCTGGTCTTACTTTGGAACTCTTCATGTTTGATCTTTAAATGTTCAATTATTTCTGTTGTATTATAGGCATAATTATGCTGGTTGGCTGGCTTCAAGGAAAACGCATCCTTGACATGTTTACCATTGGTGTGAGGTGAGATTCTAAAGTGTTCTGTCACTAACCCATAATATGAATGAGCAGAAGGACTCCTTATAAAATTCACTGACATCTTGCAAACTGTGGGTGGATTCAGTCTCCACTGCAGTTAATGAGCTTGTTGTCCCAAGTTCCATGATGATTCCTCACAGTGGTCTTCATTTGTAGCCAATATGGGAAGAGAAACTTCCAGTGCAAATCAGGGGTGGCCAACCTTCCACCATTAGGGCCTCTGCATTCTTAAGAGTAGTGTAGAAGACAGAATCTGGGCAGCTGCAATTGCTGATGGTGCTGCTAAAGCAGCTGTAACTACTGAAATGCACTCACCTATGCAACCATTAAAGGGCCAGGAGCATTCATGTTGAAAGGTTGGCCACCCCTGATCTAGCTTGTCACATTCTAGTTCAATTGGGCATAGCTTGCTGAGGTCTTCCCCAGCCTGCTGTCTACAATCCTTTCAAGTGGAGATGCCAAGGATTGAACCTAGGATCTCTTGCATGCCATTTGCAGCCCCACCCCCTCCAGAAAATCTCTGAAATGGACAGGGCATATTTTGGTGGGTGCAAAGTTGTTCGTGACGCATGCCTTTCTCCCATTCAGACTCTGCCCTACCAATAACGCATTTTGTGTCTAACTGCATATGACTTTGAAGTGAATTGGTAATTACTGTAACATGTTGTTTTTTAAAATTACAGTTTGGCTGTAGCGGCAATTCCTGAAGGTTTACCTATTGTTGTAACAGTAACGTTGGCACTTGGTGTAATGAGAATGGTCAAGAAACGGGCTATTGTCAAAAAGCTGCCAATTGTTGAAACTTTAGGTAAGAATAACCAAAGCATACAGATGTGGATAGTTTGAGGATTTACTGTATAACCTGAACCCCCAACTGTTCGAGCATAAATTCTGTCACTAGATAAAAACAGTAACATGTCCATATACACCAGGGGTGGCCGAACTGCGGCTCCTGAGCCACATGCGGCTCTTTGACGTATAATGTGCGGCTCTCAGAAATACGTTGGGTGAGCTTTTTGCATCACAATATAAAAGGTAAATAATTTTTCAAGCTTTATAATTATTTACCAGGTGTAGATTGAGAGTCCACTGGATTAAAACATAAGTTTAATGTTCATGATGAGTAAATATATTTAAGAATTTAAATTCTGCTTAAATATTGCAGCTCTCAAACATCTCTCTTACAGCTCTCAATCATCTGAAGTTTATCGTATATGGTTCTTTTATTAAGCAAGTTTGGCCACCCCTGATGTATACTAACACACATAAAGCACTTCTGGTAGAATAAAGTATTGTAGAAACATAATTCTCTTTCTAAGGATTGTAGTATGCATTTTGTAAGTCCCTTACTTCGTAGGCATAAATGTTAACGGTGTGTTTAGATTTTTTTGTTTGGAGCAAAACTGTGTAAAGAATGCTTTGTCCAGAAATAATCACATTTTAATAAATGTGAACTCTGGCAAAATTCAGAATATGCTTTTAACAGAATATGCATTTAGCTTAGCTAATCATGATTAATGAATTTCACTTTTTGTAATAACATCCAAATATTATTTATCGAAACTTATTGGAGTTAAATGTATATACTCAAAGCTCAAATTTAGCATGCAGGTCCTATTAAGAAGGAATAGGTATGGGGCAGATGAGACGTACCAAAATATGCATTAAATGCTTCTAGATGAGAAGAAAGGGATATGGTATATTTGATTGAGGAGAAATGAGAGCCCCGTTATCTGCTTTTTCTTTTCTATTGAGGATAGAGATCTAGGGGAAATGTTACACCATGTGACTAAATAGAACCTGTCCTAACATTTGTGATTTGTCTCATTCGTGCTTTTCAGGCTGCTGCAATGTGATTTGCTCAGATAAAACTGGTACACTGACAAAAAATGAAATGACTGTTACACATATATTTACTGCTGATGGACTACATGTTGAGGTATGTAGTAAATGTCTTTAGTGTATGTCATACATGTGAATATGGTTGGGCAGATATGCTTAACAAGACATGTGGTGGTTCTGAAAACTTCTCCATGCCGGCCTTCTTGACCTACTTTTGGATGGCTGGTGCTGTTATAGAAGACTGATTGAAATTCAGTGAAAGTTTTACATTTTTTTTCCTCGTGAGTTGTAGTTGCTGCCATTTCTGTTGTCTTGGAGAAGATATGATAGAGGGTATAGCAGAATATAGAATCTTAAAAGCATAGGCTGTTCAGAACTTTTTGTTAACATGTCTGCTTGTTGCAAAAATTAAGTTTGCATTATTTGTTCCTATGCATGAAGATTAATATATGTAGGCGTGTCATAGTAGGAATATAAACTTTACTGTATCTTAAAATTGAGAATGCTCTGGCTCTTTCAAGAGTGAGTTTGACTTCAGTGAGAAAATGATTAATCAGATTTCCTTTCTGTTTTGACCAATATAACTGAACCAATTCGTTTCTGCGGCCCCAATAAACCTTAGACACAAAAATTATGATTTTGTAGTGTTCTAGGGTTTAATGTTTTGCCGTTCATATCTTCTGTGTTTAACTTTTATATCTCTTCACCTCCTAAGGACCATGTGGAAAAAATTTAACGTTGCTGCAATATAACCATTGTGTTGTGTGTCTTTTGTCTTCTAGGTTACTGGAGTAGGCTATAACAGATTTGGAGAAGTCATGGTTGAAGGCGATGTTGTTCATGGGTTTAACAATCCATCTGTTAGCAGAATTGTTGAGGTGAGAACTTGTGTAGCAAGTCCAGTTTCTTCTGGAATGTGGACAGTATATGACATTAATAATTATTTTTCATGTCTGTAGGCTGGGTGTGTATGCAATGATGCTATAATTAGAAACAACACTTTAATGGGAAAACCGACGGAAGGAGCCTTAATTGCACTTGCTATGAAGGTATGTGAAAAATTAGTTGTTAGTCTTACAGCAAAAACAAAGTTTTGTGGCACCTACATTTACAACCCGATCCTCTGTAACTTTGGGGTGGTGGAGCACCACAACACCCTAAAGCACCATCACCGTAAAGCACATTTGCAATGACTTGGGAGTAAGGGCTGCTGGTGCGGAGACCGGCAGCCCTCACTCCCCCGCCCTCTGGATACCACGGCCAGTGGCGTCGCTGCGCCCGGAGCAGGTTGGTGCCGGCCCCCACGACGCCCCCCCGTGACGCCCCCCAACTGTCAAAAAAAGTCAGGTTTTGAAACCGAAACCTATTTTTTTCCCGTTTTTTCCTTTTTTAATGGATTTTAGGAGGTTACGGGGCATTTGAGTATATGTGTATGCTTTTCCCCCACTTATCTTGAATATTGGAAGCTTCCAGCAATGATCTTCTTCCTGCGCCCAGGCACATCTTCTCCCTGCGCCCGGGCGGCAACTCAGCAAAGCGCCCAGCAGGGTTTTCCCGAGTTTGCACAGGCCAATATGGCGCTTTACTGAGTTGCCGCCCGGGCGCAGGGAGAAGATGTGCCCGGTGCAGGTAGAAGATTGTCGCTGGAAGCTTCAAATATTCAAGATAAGTGGGGGAAAAGCATACACATACACTCAAATGCCCCGTAACCTCCTAAAATCCATTTAAAAACAACAACAAAAAAACGGGAAAAAAAGGTTTTGAAAATGAAACCTAAGGTGCTCTGCGCCCCCCCAGGAGGCCTCAGCGCCCTACGCCCTGGGGCCCACCGCCCCCTATCAGGCGACGCTTCTGCCAACGGCTGCCGATCCAGGTAGGTCCTGCACCAGTCGGTGCAGGGGAGGGTGGAACAGGGCAGCCAGGAGGGAGGCCATTGACTGGCCTGGGCTGGGAGGGGGCGGGGATATTGGTGGCATGCTCCGCCGATATTCTCTGCCTGTTCCCAGCCCGGTTCGGCCTTACATGGCCACCCTGGAGATACGTTGGCTTCATAGGTGGTGTATGAGGAGATTCATAGGGCCCTGGCCGGCTTACACCCACGGAATGAATGTCCCCTTCTCCCGAGGTGCTCCCAGGCTGCCCCAGGGTGGCCCGGGAACGGCATAGGATGCAGCGGCTTGCTCTTTAGGCCAGCCGTGCATCTTTACACAGGATTGCGCCGTAAGCTTGTGTGGACCACATCCCACTATCAGGAACGAAGTTGTGCTCCTAAGTGGTTACAGAGTATGTATAGATAAGGTAATCTATTATGAATATGTGTGTGCAGTAGCCATGCGTGCCTGTCTAGCACCCGAACTTTTATTTAAAAAGTGAGGCCAAAAAGATCACACAGTGTAAGTGATAGTAGTAGGTGTCCTATGCAGAGCACCAGTGAATAAGATCCAGTTGTGGTGTGACCCACTTCCAGCCATCAGGCATTTTTGAAGCGTAGCAAAATCAATAGTGCCTGTGAGCTGTTTGCAGTTATTTTCTATGGTGACCTAGAAAATGTCCAGGACTTGTTGATACCAAATTCCAGTTTCAAATTTCCCTGTGAATTACAGCAATTTTTATGTAGATTCTTGATACGAGATTAAAATATACAATTAGTCTGGGACCTGATATCTTCTCTAATTTGACTTCTAAATTCATTTATCTAGTTCACTGCAATTAAGGAACATCTTCTGAACACAGAGCCTTAGAGCATAACCCTAACCCATATCCCAGTTGTTGAGTGCTACCCATGTGTAGCAAAAGCAAACAAGGTCAGAGGTGTATCTGTGGGGTACTCAAAATAGACACTCTTGGCTATAAGTGTAATGGGTTGAATCTGTTACTTTGTTCTCCTCTATAGATGGGTTTAGATGGAATCCAGCAGGACTACATAAGAAAAGCAGAATATCCCTTCAGCTCTGAGCAAAAATGGATGGCTGTAAAGTGTGTATATAGAACACAACCGGTATGTTGTCTCTGCAATTTTATTTAACAGCTTCAGTATCCCATTATATCCTATAATTAAAGTGTAGTGACAGAATTCTACTTATGTGTAGATGAGAATATTTCTCAAACTGAGGCTGAAATTGTAAGCATGCTTGTAAGCAAGTTCCACTGAAACAAATCTGTCTCCATTTCAAGTAAAATATAGTTGGAGCTAATGTATGAAGTTTCAGAATTCAGGTACTCATGGAGCAAGCAGTTGTGGTTGCTTGCTTCAGTCTTGGGACAACATGCATTTGGCATGAGGAAAAATTTTGTACTCTGAAGGCATACAGTGTTTATTGAAACATCAGCTATTTTTTCTTTCATTTTAAAACCATAGAACTGTTGCAGAAGCAGGAAAATACCTTTTAAATTACAGGAAATAGAGAAAATGTAGCTCTTAACATTTCTGTGTGAACATTTCTGTGTGAAGCCCTGTCTCAGGGCTTTCTAAACCCAGTTCCTCCAAGTTTTGATGCTGGAGCAGTGGTTTCAGTGGTCCAAGAAACTGGTGGTTTGAATTGTGAATGAGCAAGAAATGACAAGCATGCATACTGTCTCCCCAATCCTAGTTTGATAACCTGGGTTGTACATCACTTAAGTCTTGGTTTCCTGATTTGGATGTAATGAGAAACTGTGGTTTAACAAATCATTAAACTTTTCATTTAACTGGGGGTGGGAGGGGAGAAGGAAGGAAAAATGTGTGAGTTTTGTGATTGTTTGAACTGAGCCAGTGTGTATTACATATTCATAGAACCGAATGAAGGAAAGAAAACTCTGCCTCAGTTGTCCCCAAGTGGGAGTAGTAGTTCTTAACTCTGCTCAAGTAGCAAATTACGGGATATGGGTTTGGTCTTTCCTAGGGCAATGAGTCGTTGGTTTATAAATCATCGGCAAACTGGAAAAGCTTTGAAGTTGCAATGACAAAGTTGGGACAGAGGGCAGGACAGCATGTGCTAACACGTTTACCCTTTCAGGACAAGCCAGAGATTTGCTTCATGAAAGGTGCTTATGAGGAAGTGATTCGATACTGTACAATGTACAATAGCAAAGGGCATAACTTACCTCTCGGCCAACAACAAAGAGATCTTTATCAGCAAGAAAAAGCGTCCATGGGCTCTGCAGGACTTAGAGGTAATACCATATCCCTGTATTGTCACCTTATCCAAGGACAGCATTTTGAAAATTAATTGCTTGCTGTGTTCAGCATGAGAGAAGTCCCAGAATGAAGCTCTGAATAAGCCCTTTTCATTCCGTTTCCATTTTTAAGGATCATGTGGCTTTTAAATTGTATAGATGCTGATACTTCCCTGTTTTGAAATGAGAACAGTCATTTGCAGTTTCTAGATGGCTATTTGATTCTCAAACTCAAAGTGATGCATATGCTAGATGTCGCACTTCTGAAGTAACTTCATACATGATTAAGAAGCTAGTTTTCAAAAATGTGTCTGTACTGTCAAGACAAGTGAATACTCTTGAGTGAGCTGTACAAAAATGTCTACAATTGTGTCACAATCTCTGCAGTGGGAAAAAACAGGTCTCGTTTTATTATGAGCCGCACTAGCAGTTCCATCACTTTCAGTTGACTCTATCCTAACTAATTGAAATTTAGTTTTGTGAGTTGTATACGGAAGTATCTGAGAAGGTTACCATATTACTATTGGGGAAAATTCTATGTTAGTGCTTCCTGTTAAAGGATCATTTTAGCTATGCCATTTTCAACTTTAAATAGAAGCTGTATCTAAATATATTCTTGTTTCTTTGAAGTTCTGGCCTTGGCTTCTGGTCCTGAGCTTGGACAGTTGTCCTTTCTGGGTCTGGTTGGAATTATTGATCCTCCAAGAACTGGTGTAAAAGAAGCTGTCACAACACTTATCGCTTCAGGAGTAGCAATAAAAATGATTACTGGAGATTCACAGGAAACTGCAATTGCCATTGGTATGACTTGACACTTTGTTTCTTTCTTCCTTTGAATTATTGATTGCCATGCCAATAGCTGTATTAAAATTTAAGTCTATCTCTTTGGATTTTGCAGTTGGGGCTAGGATGGAAAGAACTGTAAAACTGGCTACTTGAGCTCAAGGGGCTTTTCGGACTTGTTTTTTCAAAATAGATGTCTTCGCTGCATGGAAATCGGCATTTTAAACAGGCTATCTTCAAAAGCAGTTTGATATGGTATCTAGAGCAGCTGTTCAAAGTCTAGTCAAAAATTTTGCTGGGCTATTGCAGGTCCCCTTAATGTGACCATAAGCAGTTCTTTGGCATATCTCTTAGCCATGGGGGTAAACCTCCAAAGCCTGCCAGCTGTCATTCTTAGCCAACAGCTGGAAATTGGCAGCATTTGTCAGTCCTCGCGCCTTCATTGGTGATGTGTCTTGAAGTGGCAAGCCTTCCCTGTGGTCAGAAGCACCTCTTATTTCTGCTGCTACAGGGAGTCACAAAGGGGCAACACTCCCCAACATTTTGACTGGATGCAGTTGTCGGCTCCCTGCTGCGGGAATAGACCCCACCTAACAGTCTGGTCTTGGTGATGAAAAGGAATTTGTGGTTAGGGCAGCTACTGCACTAAATACCATTCGCTGTGCTATGTGCAGTTCTCCACTGTATACATTCATTGGAACTTTACTAGACAAAGTTAACTCTTGTATCTTTCTATTCTAGCCAGTCGTTTGGGATTGTATTCCAAAAATTCTCAGTCCGTCTCAGGTGAAGAAATAGATGTATTGGATATACAACAGCTTTCACAAGTAGCACCAAAGGTTAGTTTTAAAACGGAGAGGAAATGGTGGGGGTGGGGGCAGAAAACTTTTAACTGAGGAACTAAGACCCAGCAGTTGCTTGAAAGTATTGGGATGCTCTGAATAAACATTAGCAATATCTAATGTCTCTATCTTAAAGATAAGTATTTATTAGTAATAACACAATCTTTTCTGTGTGATATACGGGGATTGTAATTCTAGAGAACCATTGGTCCATTTCTGTAATTCTAGAGAACCATTAGTCCGTTTCTGTATCTTCAAAAATTGTCAGATATGAGAGGGGCTCTACCTTTTTAGTGTTTGGTTTAGAGTCTGGTAGATTTAGAATCCTAAAAGAATCTTGTGTTTTTGTTTAGCTTGGAGTTGCAGTACTGCAGTGCTAAGGATTAATAGGGAAACTGACATTTAATAAGTGTGTGGTTGCAAACAGCACTTGGTACTAGCTTAAGGAAATGGGGCCCTCTGTAAAAAGTGGGATTTGCAAACCAAGAATTTTTGTGTCTTGCCTCTGACTTCATGGCTACAATCCTGTGCACTCTTTCCTAGGAGTAGGTCCTATTGAACACAATGGGACTTATTTCTGAGTAGACCTGCATAGGGTTGGGCTGCAATGCTAAGTGAGAATATTGCATTGTAAGGGTGATGGGCCCTCTGCTGATCTTGGGGCCCTAGCAAGTATGCAATTTTTGCCACTTTTCTGGAGCTATTCCTGTCAGTACCAGTAGCTAGCTAAAGCAAGGAGATGGATGATTGGGCAAGTCAAACTCTACAGGGGAGGAAGAAACAATACTGGGTATAGAGACAATCTCTCTCCACTGTATCCCTCTTACCTGAACAATCTTGTTGCTATTAGAAGTATAGACTTGGATGGAAGAAGCAAGGTTTGGCATATTCCTTTTAGTTTAGGAGTGCGATCTTAAGTATAAGACCCAATTCTCCCAACAATACTATTTTTTAGGTAGCAGTGTTTTACCGAGCCAGTCCAAGACATAAGCTGAAGATCATTAAGGTATGTGCATGTTCTATAAAACATCTCTATTCCTTTTTGAAGTTTGATATTGTGTAATAGTAGTAAACCAGTTGGGATTCTTCAAGAGGAATTTGCCACTAATGCTGACTGGCAAAATACAGCTAGAATTCAGAGTGTTGATCATGCATGTGGATGCCACATACATAATTTTGCTCAAACTTAATTTTGAGCTGTAATGAAACACTTTTTTATACAGTACATAAAATGACACAGTGAAATTGAAAATCAGAACTAAGAAAAGGGAAACGTTAGGTTTGGGAGTGCATAAGAAGAAATTGAGTTGAGCCAATGAGTTCTTGTTCATATTTGTCCAGTAAAAGAACTTTTGCTTGTGGAAAGTGTCCCCCATTTTCATTAATTTTCCCCTTTCCTGGCAGCCCTCCCCACCATTCCAAAGTACTGGGACTTTCAAGAGTAGATTTTTAGGGTGAGGGGCAGGGGATACACTAGGGAGGAGGGAGTAGAACATTGCTTGTGCTTCTCTGAATCAAATTCACTGCAGTTAAATGTACCTGAAGTATTTTACACATCCTCACTGCCAAAATATCAGTAATAAAATCTTTCTCAGTCCCTGCAAAATAACGGTGCTGTAGTCGCTATGACGGGAGATGGAGTGAATGATGCTGTGGCATTGAAAGCTGCAGACATTGGAGTAGCAATGGGCCAGACTGGCACTGATGTTTGCAAAGAAGCAGCTGATATGATCCTAGTGGATGATGACTTTCAGACAATAATGTAAGTTTCTTTTATATTTGTATTCTTCGCATCGCATAACTTGTATCATCTGAATGGGTACCCTTATATTTAAACGGCAGTGAATTTTGTATATATCCCACCCATGTGTTGAAGATGCATTTCTTGCAAGATATTCATAGTATCTTTATTGTTGTAGAGTGTGCACATATGTCAGAAGAATCTGGTTTACATAATGAGGTGGTATTTATAGGGGATATTTTCGTTCTCTGCAGTGTTTGCTGCTTATAAGAGCAATGGGGAGGTGCTGGGTAAATAGGTATAAATAGCTGAAATACTTGCCTGTGGATCAGGTCTGAAAAGGTTTATATCTAATAATCTGTATTAATAAGAGAAATTAATAAGCAACAGAACATCATGTCCTGTGACCCATACAAAATAAAGTAGGTACAGTTTATTCACTGAGTAGGTTAACAAATTTCAAATTAGTTTACTGCTGTAATTTTTTGCTTTGAAACTCCTCCCAACAGGAACTACTCAATGAGGTGTTCAATAGGATACATCCAAATATAGCTACGTTATATTGTAAATCTTTGCTCCTAGAGTAAAAGGCATGCATAAGGACAAGGAAATAGACCACCCAGTGGCGTCGCTGCACCTGGAGCGGGTTGGTGCGGGGGGGCCGGCGCCCTGTCCCCCAGCGCCCCCGTAAGTTTTTTGAGTTTTTTTACTGTTTTTGGGGCATGTGTTTGTATATGTATGCTTTTCCCCCACTTATCTTGAATATTGGACGCTTCCAGCGACTATCTTCTTCTTGCGCCGGGCACATTCTTCTCCCTGCGCCCGGCGCGAACTCCGTAAAGCGCCCAGTAGCGCTTTCCAGAGTTTGCGCATGCGCAGAACGACGAAGTTTCCAGTCGACGTTCTGCGCCTGCGCAAACTCTGGAAAGCGCTGCAGGGGGCTTTACGGAGTTCGCGCCTGGGCGCAGGGAGAAGAATGTGCCCGGCGCAGGAAGAAGATCGTCGCTGGAAGCGTCCAGTGTTCAAGATAAGTGGGGGAAAAGCATACATATACAAACACATGCCCCATTAACACTTAAACCCCGAAAACAGTAAAAAAAACCCAGAAAAAATGGGAAAAAACCCCAAAACCTAAGGAGCCCCGCCCCACCCCCTGAGCCCTGCACCCTACGCCCTGGGGCCCACCGCCCCCTATCAGGCGACACTTCTGAGACCACCTGGTAATGTGGTAACTAATTTTTCATTTTGAAATTCCATCCATGTTGAAGGTGGGATTTGAATCTTATTGTAATTAACATTGAAAAAGCAGTACTATTATATTGGTATGTGGCTGAGGGAGAACCGGTGAATGTTTAAGAAGCAAAACAACTTGAAAAATGTTGGCTTGCCATAGGAGTTATATTTTCAGGATGCCTTCTAAGTGTGTTTATAATTCATTTTCTCTAAATATTTTTATTGGGTTCTATATTTCAGGTCTGCAATTGAAGAGGGTAAAGGAATTTATAATAACATTAAAAATTTTGTTAGATTTCAACTTAGCACGTAAGTTTTGCACTACGCTATCAGAAGCTTCCTGTTATAAATCTCTTTGTTCAGTTGCATAAACGTCTGCCTGGTCAATACTGGCATAAACTGAACTTGGCAATTTATTTAATTTATACACTTAGCTGCACAGGTTTCCTAGTCATTTTATTGCTATTAGAATTAATCCAGCATTTGTAATGGGCACTGGCAGTTCAAAAGAAGTAGGAAACCATCTGCATTGTGAAAATTACTCTTGAAAACAATTCTTTACTGCATGAAATAATTGGAGCTATACAGTTGGCTTTTGTTAGTAAAGGTTAAAGGGATTTGTGGGAACAGGTCTTCAAAAAATAAAACTCCCAAAAACTTCTACACCTCTTAGTCTAAAAGCTTGTGACGGTTTTGCCTGTCTGATAAGGTCATCTCCTTCCAACCATTGCAGCAGGTGGGTTTTCCTACAAGTATGCAAAAAATGGGAGTTTTGGGGACAAGCTACACATTGTATTAAACATATGGGTGTGGGGTGTGTGCGTGCGTGCACGACAGCGACTGAGGGCATTCAGAATTAAACCTGTGACTTGTGGGGAAGGAGTTATTTAATCGACAATGTTTAAGGAATACGGGAATTAAAGCCATTGATCCGGATGATTCCGGATGGCAATCTTCAATTGCCGAACATGCATTGAAAGAAAAGCACACGATCCAATTTGATAAAACGGTGTGCCTGCAAAGGGAAAGCAATTTTAAAATACTACGCCACCTGGAAGCTCTAGAAATAAGTAAAAAACGAATGGGAACACTGATGAATCGTCAGCAAGATTTAACTTTCACGAATCGGATTTGGTTGCCTGTCCTACATGGGAAATCAGACTTGGGAGGGGGAATGGAATCCGAGGTGACTGACAGTGGAGATACTGCAACTGACACTGCAGCAGCAGTAGAACGAACTGTAACTGACACTGACACTGTAACAGCAGAACTATCCAGCATGGAAAGAAAGGGAGAGTGAAGACAAGAAGAGGAAGCAATTAACACCAGCTGTGCTAAACGAGCCCGCATGGCTCGCCTGACAGCTATCGCTTCGCTCCGGACCTGTCATTTCTGTACCTGTCCGCTCTGTACCGCTGGGGTTTCCCTGCGTTTTTTGGTTTAAATTTACTATGATGAATTGAGGACAGCACCATCTATGATCTTTCGAGATTCCTATGAAGAGGTTCCACGGGGCTGGAACGAAACGTTGGGCTCAGTTCCTTGGATTTTAATGTGATTTTTATTCCAATTAAAGTTCAAGATTCTTTTACTACATGGCTTTAATTCCCGTATTCCTTAAACATTGTCAATTGATAGCTGGCCATGAAAGCTTTAGAATGAAATAGTTATTTAATCTTTTCCCTTCATGTCACAGTTCTGATGAAAATTGCCCCTCAAAGCTTCTGTTTGAAGTGCTGTGATCACCAAGTAAGAAGGCATATCTGCCATAGTGTACCTGATGTGAACACGTGTGTGTGTGTGGGGGGGGTTTGAGCCTGGGGGGGGGGTTGAGCCTATCTGGTTTGGGCCATTCCTACTAAAACTAGATTGTATTTGCATAAAATGGCAAATGTTTCAACCTTGTACAGTGTTATTCAAGCCAAAGGTGGTATTTAGTTCCTTGGGTGCTCGCATTACCTAAACATCTGCAAGTTGCTTAATAAGACTTAACAAAAGACTTAATAAGACTTCAACTTGTTTAAAAAACAAAAGCCACCTGTCTCTTGCAATTGTTGGAAAACATGTACCTTATGAAGTAGACAAAGCAATAGACTACTTTTGCTCAATTTCTCAATGTGAATGTATTCCAATATAAATTACTAGAAGGCTTAAATTGCTATTTCGGACTCGGTATTAATCTTTTACATGCTCTGGTATGGCGCTTAACACTCCAAATAACATGCATGATCTGTTTTAAAGCAATATGTTACTGGGTATTTGCCAAAATGGTTTCTTTGGTACTGAAATGCATTGCATCCCTTATTTCTTGAAATGCTTATCAATGACAAATCTCTAAAAAAATCCTTGCCATGCTGACAGCTGTATAAAACAACTTTTTTTTTCAACAGGAGTATAGCTGCATTGACATTAATCTCATTGGCCACATTAATGAACTTTCCTAATCCTCTCAATGCCATGCAGATCTTATGGATCAACATTATCATGGATGGACCTCCAGCTCAAAGGTAAAATGTTTCTAAACAAAACACAATTACAATAGATATAGTTGTCAAATTGAAAAAAATGGCACACCAAGTTTATTTTAGATTATGAAGTCTCAGAAATATTTCTATAGTTGGATTCATCTCTCACAAGCTATTTTCTGTGTGATTAATGCGTTGTTGTGTGATCAACTTTGTTCAACATTAATGCACAGCCTGTAGAAGAGATCTGAGGCTAGGTTTTTTTTTCTTACAGCCATTCCTTCCCTTTAAGGTGACTTGTTGGCAACCACCTTACTTTGGTGGTGTGCAAACCTCTCGAGGGATCCTCACATAGTACTAGGCACAAAAACAAGTCATCTGCCAAAAAGAAGCCCCTTGGCATTAAATGTTCAGGTGACTGACACAGAACAGCAAAGCTCTGTGCTCCTTCATTTTAAGTGCCTTAGCAGAAGGTGCAGTCAGTTGCTTTTCATTCAGTCTCTTTAAATTACAAGAATACAATGTCTACACTCTCTTGGTGTAAATGGGCAAAAATGTCTTCATGGAGATTTACAGCACAATCCTAACCAACTTTCCAGCACCGGTGCAACCGCAATGCAGCCCCCGAGATAAGGGAACAAATTTTCCCTCACTTTGAAGAGGCCTCCATGACTGCCCCTGCATTGCAAAATGCAGTGTGTGCACTGTTGGCATGGCTACACCGGCACTGGAAACTTGGTTAGGATTGCGCTGTTAAACCCCGATCTAGTCATTGCATCACAAGGGCTCTTCTAATGTGCACTTTGCCTTGAATATACAGTGCCTACATCGGGCACTAGTTATGCAAGTTGTCACAAGGGCAAGATTTACCCTGGTATGGTAAATAGACGCTTTAGCCTATGTAGTTGGATGTTTCCATAGCAAAGCCAGTCACCCTGACCAGATTGATCCTCGCATCTCTTAATTGCCTTCAGGCTTAACTAAGATTTAGTCAAAAATGTCGCTGCTTATCTGGAATTAGGGCTGCAATCCTATACTTACCTGGGAGTAAGGTCCATTGAATGCAATAGGGATTACTTCTGAGTAGACATGCAAGGATTGCGCTGCAAGTAATTTTATTTAAAAGTGATTGTCTTCTCTGATAACTTTCAGCTGGCCTTTCTTCAGTCTGCCTTTCTTCTTCAGTGGGGATTTAAACCTAACTTAGTCTAATTCAACAAATGTTTATCTGTGTTTTAAGATTTAAATGTTTAGTCTTTGGTTTAGTTGTCATGACACCCAGAAATTGAACATGTCTGTAGTTGTTTTTTTTTGTTTTTTGTTTACTGTAAGGAGACTTGCTTGACCACAGATGTTGAGGATAAAATTTGGTATGATATTGGGGGGGGGGGGGAAGATGGTATAAGACCATTCTATAGTGATTAAACAGTATGGTAACATTTCGATTTGCTCAGCGAAAATATGAACATACATTAAGAGTATTTATATACCACTTTTCAACAAAAAAAAGTTCACAAAGCAGAGAATCAAATAACTAAATGGCTTCCTGTCCCAAAAGGACTTGCAGTCTAAAAAGATGTAGAAGAACACCAGCAAACAGCCTCTAGAAAAGACACTATGCTGGGATGAAAAGAGACCATTATCCCCCCCCCCCCCAGCTAAATAGAAGAGGAGCACACTTGGAAAAAGTGCCTCTTTTCTCAATTAGCAGGGAAAATAACATTTCTGAATGCCTTTCCATGTTTTATGCTGGCACCAATAAATCTAAGCTTTCAAACATGATTTGCTTTCTTATTTTAGCCTTGGTGTTGAGCCTGTGGATAAAGATGTTATCCGGAAACCTCCAAGAAATGTCAAGGACAGCATTTTGACCAAAAATCTGATTGTTAAAATATTAATTTCATCTATAATTATTGTATGTGGAACATTGTTTGTCTTCTGGAGAGAGGTATGACAGAGATGCATCTTTTTCTTTTTCTTCCTGTAATGAAAATTGCTACATTAATTTTCTGCTAGCAGTATTGCTTTTATGCCACTAGTTGCAGATATGAAAATGCATAGACTCTGGCACAGGTTCAGTAAATCCTATAACTAGTCCTATGTGTCCAAAGGGAGGCTGGACTTTGGTTCCTCCAATAGCAGCTCTCTGTGTGGAAGGCGGTCTGCTGTTGAAATGGAGGCGTTTAGAAAGCAGTATTTTTATAAATGATGTGAGGTCTGCTCAAAGAAAAAAGTAAAAATTCCACCAGGTATGCACATACTCTTGGGCCTCCCTAAGTAGCTCTTAGAATTGCGGTGCAAGGTGTGTTAAAAGCTGCACCTAACTTGCGGTGCAAGTGGTATTCATAACACTTAATAGGAGTAAGCTCCATTGAAGACGGTGAGACTTGCTACTTTTTGAGTGAACGGGCATAGAATTATGCTATTGAATTTTTAACTGCAAAATCTAATTTAGTGGGGCAGTCGGTCTCCTTGTATTTTGAAAAATGTCAGTGAATAACAAGATGTTTGATTTTTGTGAGACTCTTCAGTATAATTTTTCCAGTGTGGCTATCGATGTTGTGGTTGTGCTGGCAGATAATGGACCTAAAGTAAATGAACTTTAGATACTGAAATGTTACTTAAAAGAATATTTATAATTGCACCTCCCTTGGTAATAGGATCCCTTTTTATATACTGAGAAAGTCATTATTCAGCATGCATGCAGGATGCTGATTAGCCCAAAGTGCTGCCCCATTCCCAGGGCTCCCTCCTAACCTGATAAGAGTTCCCTCTGCAGTGCCTCTCTGCCTGCCTTCTTCACAAGAGCCCTCTGGGAACAGAGATGTTCCACGTCTTTCTTTACTAGGGCTTCATGTGGAAGAAAGCAGTTTATGTTCCACTTAACTGGCATCTTTGCCTTCTGTGGAGAAGCCAGTTAACTGTCATTTAACTAAGTATCTGATAACACAGCTTTAACTGTAATTGCTGTGAGGCATATATGGCCCTGCAATGTTTCTAGTTGTCTTTTTAGTAGAAGACCAAACTCAAAGTTATTCCAGGGTTCTAGGTACCAGTCCTACACAACTGAACAAAAATTAGGTTTCTAGATGTATCAGATTCTTAGGAGTTGGAAGCTCAACCAGTTTGGATCTTTCTAGTCCTGGAGTGGAGATTGGTGCTTTGCAATAGTCTGGCTTCAGGTCTTGGATTAAAACTTTGATTTAAAATGCTTTATTGTAGACTTGTAGTTGTATTATAGACATGTTACATATATTTAACATTTTCTCTTGGCAGCTGCGAGACAATGTCATAACACCTCGAGATACAACAATGACCTTCACTTGCTTTGTGTTTTTTGATATGTTCAATGCTTTGAGTTCCAGATCTCAGGTATGTGAACTCTGTTAAGTTTTCAAAATGTTCATAATTCTAAACTAAGGGAACTGCAGGTTATCCAAACTTAACAGAAAATACAAGCAACTTGAACTAAATGAGTTTATCAGTATATTTGGTGGTTGCAGATAGCTCAAATGAGAGATTTGGTCTCTCAAACAAGGCCTCTCACTTAAGTATTACAAATAACATATTGGAAGAACTGAAACTTTTTTTTTATTTGCAGACCAAGTCTGTGTTTGAGATTGGACTTTGCAGCAACAAAATGTTCTGTTATGCAGTCCTTGGATCTATAATGGGACAGCTGCTGGTAATCTACTTCCCTCCTCTTCAGAAGGTTTTTCAGACAGAGAGTCTAAGTATACTAGGTAAGAAACTATATTTTTAAAATTATATCCTGTCTTCCTTTTGAATGACTCAAGTTGGCTCACAAGAACAAATGTTAAAACATAATAATACTGTAAAAAAAAGGTCAAAATTGCAAGCAGCCAAATAATTCCAGGAGAGAGATGAAAATAATCCTAAATACTAGGGAGAAACTATACAGTGCTAAAAAAAGCTGTTGAACTCCGATTCTCAAAATGAACAAATATTAGAAGTTTACAGTATTTTGATGTACCTGTATGTGTTAAGGAAGGTATTCACAAATGGATGCAATTTGCATACGGTTAGAGCAGGGTGTGGCCAACCTTTCACCATTATGGCCTCTGCGTTCTTAAGAGTTGTAGAAGATAGAAGCCGCACCTGCTGAAATGCCCTCACATATAAACCTTTAAAGAGCATTCATGTTGAAAGGATGGCCACCCTGGGTTAGAGCATATAGATATCCCTTGTTCTTGTTAGTCTTGTTTTTTTTTTTTTGTAGTGGCTGCCCTCCCAACTGCAGAATTTCCCAACAGTTTTTTATGCACCTTCCTTGCATCTCCATTCTTATCCCCTAGCCTAGTTCCATGTAGCATTTCCTCTGCTTCTCTTCCCACACCTTCACCCTACTCATGTTTAGCTTGTATTGATTAGGTGAATGGCCGTAGACTTCTCTCAACAACAATAAATCGGTCTTATAGTTGGGCTTGCTTAGGGAACTCAACAGCTCTGAGCCACCTTTCCTGACAATTTCTGTAGACAGGTGAGGTTTGCTCATTGCAAAGAAACTCCCAAGATAACATGAATACAAAAACATGATGCTGATGTATTTAGTACTTTGTTTAATATCTCCAATGTTGGAAAGGTATAAAATGATTCTTGCTAGCCATGTAAAATGTAGCGCCGTGCAAACATTTTAAATGGTCAGTTCATATCCTATTTAAAAAAAAATCATTTATAAAAATCTCTCATCTAATGACAAATGCTCAGCAATTGGGGAAAAGAACTTTGCAAAGTCTGAAACTGAGTTTGTAGCTAACAAATAAGCAACAAATTATAGAAACACTAAAGCAAAAAAAGAGGATGAGCCCTGTGGGGAAAACCTAAAAATAAGATGTTGAGGTCCCTATTTGAAAAGTAACTTTAGCGTTTAGCCATTTAAAAAGGGGTATTAATTGTCAGGGGTCACCTTTACCTTTACCTTTATTCCATATATGGGTAGAACTGAAATGTTGCTTTTGGTTTGCACCCTTCCTGCTGGAGGATCTGTTTTTTTTAAGGTAGCTGTATTGATGGAACACATTTTATTATATAAAACAATGGTTTGACGTCAATCAAGTTGGTTGTGTTTTCAGTGTTCATAGCAGGTTGAAAAACGGTGATACATAGCTTGTATTTCTGTTTCTGTTGGTTTTTAAAACATGAAAATATCTTTTTCCAGACTTGCTGTTTCTTCTGGGCCTCACTTCCTCCGTGTGCATAGTGGCAGAGACTATAAAGAAGGTTGAAAGAAGCAGGGAGAAGACCCAGAAACATGGCAGTTCATCTGTACCATCTTTTCTTGATGTATGATGCACATTGCATTATTTCTGTTGCGAAACTATAAACTGCTGTCTATGTAAGAGGAAGTAACAAAAGAAGATGAAGGGCTTTTGACAAGTCCTTTGGTGTCTGACAAAAGATGAACATTGGCAATTTTTAAAGACTGTTGAATCCTAAACTTCCAGCTGGGGAAGTAACAAAGAAAATTATGCAACTTTGGTAACTTTTTTTCCTCAGACAAAACCTTACTTTTCAGATTGAATGGAACTTTGTAAGTGTGAGAGGCTAATTTAAAAAGAAACCAATGTCAAAGCCCAAGACCCACCTCTTGCTCTTAAGAGTTATGTGTGTATAGAAACATGTATTGGATATAAATATTTTAGTTTTTATTTAAAAAAACTTTATGGTGGCGGTGGGACTTCACTACTAAATATTTGAGGCATTCCATCTGGTCTAGAATGAATTGCAAGAGTGCCATATTTCGGCTCCTGTATTTATTTACATTATCCTGCAATGTGTATCTTGTGCTATAGGTTTTTTTTTGGTATCCTAAGTTCTTTGCACAGGATGTGACCACTGTCGGATCACTGTCTTTTCTTTCTTTTTGCGATTGAAAAGCCTATATTACAATTTTGAAATAAATGTCTGCTTTTCTTAAAATACGTGTGCATGTGTAACTTGGTATTTTAAATGAGGCTGGGTCACAGATTGAAAAATGAATTTTCTAAATGTTTGTTCATCTCCATAATGACATATATATTTTTTCCCACTTAACTGCCTACATTTCTGGATAACATCCCACACCTAACTGAGGCAGGGCTGTAGCTTAGTGGTTAAGCACTTGCTTTGCATGCAGAAGTTCCAAGTTTAATCCCTGGCATCTCCAGGTAGGGCTGGGAAATCTGGAAGCTTTAAGAGCTAGAGCTAGACCAATGGCCTGACATTATACAGGACAGTTTCCTATGTGTTGAATAGTGACTTCTGCCATATACAGGGGTTCCTCCCTATCCATGGCTCTGCTAACTGATTCTCGCAGTTGTCAGTCCAATTTATTGAACGTGTAATAAATTTGAGCACCTGTGGACAAGAGCTTGAGGTTTCCACAGACTTTCAAAATTGTACTTTCCAGTCGAACTGCCTTAAAGGTTGGAGAAAGTCAGAGGAGCAATCTGATGACCAGGAAAGGCAGTATATAAATACTGTTGTTGTTGTTTGTTTCCACAACTGCTCTCCTTGCATCACCAAGCAGATGCATCTCACTGCAGTCTTGTTGTGCATCCAGTTCCCATCTAGCTATGCCAGTATTTTGAAACACATTATGTTATGTGTGTTTTGCCATAATTTACCTTAACGCTTGTGCCTATGTGTACTGTACTGTATATGTGTGAGGTTCAGTCTTGCTACAAAGAATGGGAGTTTGGGTAAGTATAACAATGAAAACAGAACTTTGATCACAGAGGTAGAAGGCTGGGGGGATTTCTATTTTTATAATGTATTCATTCATTATAACTGTTTCTGAAGTATAGATACTTTTAATATTTCAAAATAAGCTTTTGGGGGTTATTTCAAATATTCCAGTCCAAACTGGAGCCCATTTCTTATGGGGAAAAAAATCCTGAGTAAATGTTTTGGTTCCCGTTACCCTTGGATAATGAAGAACCTCTATATTAGCTGCAAGCCTGAGCTGAGCTTTGCATTTCCTTCTGCACTAAACAGCCTGGATCCCAGACAATATTCTGCCATGTGGTCGCAAGTCCATGATTGCGACTTTGCTGTGTCAAGTTGCACAATATGATACTTTAGCACCTGAAGTAGATTTCTGTGTGTTTTGAGGTTGCATTGGATCTTTTTAATGTTTTTATTTCCTTACAGTTTCCCCTCTTAAATTTACTATACCTTGCTTGTTTTTGTTCGTAATGCATTTTATGCCACATGGTAGGATGGGAGCGACTATTATAAAGAAATGGGAACCAAGTCATCAATATCAGTGATGCAACAGATCTTTGTGTTAGTATGAAGACTGAATCTTCACACTTGCTTCCAGTTACTTCTCACTTATATATTTATATATATTTATATTTCACATTTTTATACCGCCCTTCTTCCAAGGAGCTCAGAGTGGTGTACATATTTCCTCCCCTCCTTTTTGTCCTCACAACAACCCTGTGAGGTAGGTGGGGCTGAGAGATAGTGACTGGCCCAAGGTCACCCAGGAAGCTTCGTGGCTGAGCGTGGATTTGAACCTGGATCTTCCAGGTCTAAGTCCGACTCCCAAACCACTACACCATCCTGGCTCCCTTGTTAATCGTGGTCAGGATCTGAAGGGGTTATGCATGGTGTTCCAATTGCACATCAGGGCCTTTCTTTATGCTGCAATGCCTTGTGGTCTAAAAGTGTTCCTAAACATTGGAGGACAATCCAGAGCAATTCAACACACATGAAGAGAAAAATCAGTCTCTGCATGTACAGGAGTGCTTTCTACTTAAGCAGGAGGTTACTTTTATCCCAAGTGCTTTTGAGTACTGTATTATAACCTACTTTTTTTTAACATTGGCATTGACCATTCAAAACATAGCTCCTGGATTCTGTTTCTGGTGCATTTGATGTGCCATACTGACAATGAACTTTGCACACTAGAACATGTTCATATTTGTCCTGCAGTACAATTTTTTGAAGTGGTTTGCTGCAACTGGGTCCCTTCATTTTGATGGCTGCTGAAGTAAGGTTATATATGCTCTTCAAAACTACAGCAATGTTGGAGTTTATCCAAAATGTGTCAAGAGACCTACTTAGTACCTCCCATATATGTTTTTGTATGTTGGCGAGGTCAAAATAATATAATATTTCAAAACTGTACAACTTCTTAGTTCTTGTAAGTTCTAAAACTTACACATGCATAAACCTAATAGCATATTTTGCACAATTTTTTTTAAGGACTGGGCAAAATTTGGCTCATGTTTTAACAATTTGGAAAGAATACAGCAATAAGAATAGCAGAACAGATTTGAGATTGGTAGCTCTATGCCAAGAGAACTGCAGGTCTGGGAAAATGGAACACCATCTGCTTCTGTGGTCAAAGTCGAACAAGCATTGCCAAAACTTTCTGGATTTTGCCTGCCTCAAAGGCTATAATCCCATCCCTGAAGTGAGAGGCTGAGACTTGGAATTACATGCAAACTACCAGACTCTTGAGTCGATGAGCATTATGCACCATTGCCTAGTAGTAACCCCATAGGGCTTTGTGGACTGCCCATGGATCTATATTAGTGCATTCCTGGGACAGTCAAGACTGACACATTGACAACATATATTTTGAACCAGCTATTGGTCAAGGCTAACTGTAATACTGTATTTCTTCAATTCTAAGACGCATGTTTTTTTCCCAATTAAGCATTTCAAAAAATGGGGTACGTCTTAGAATCGAAGGTCTCTAAAAAGCACCCCAAAATGCTATCTTCTTACTTACTGGGCCTTGGGGGAGCTTCAGGTGATTCGTGAAAACCAGAAATGGCCAAAAAACGCTGTTTTTTTTGCCAAACTGAAGATCAGGGAGGCCTGCAGAGGGTTGCGCAGGCCTCCCTGAAGCTCCCCCAAGCCCAGGTAACGAAAGAAATGGCACTTTCTGATGGGGCCAGAAATGCTATGCAAAGGCAGTGCACTCAGTCATCCTCAGCTGCAGGAGACATGCTGGGGAGAGTTGGTGCTGAGCGGGTAGATTCAATGAAGGGAGGTGAGTCTTACAATCGATGGATTTTTTTTCCCCCTGCTGGTGGTACTGAAAGTAAAGGTGCGCCTTAGAATTGATGGCGCCTTAGACTCTAAGAAATACAGTAGTATAGTCAAATGTGAAAAGTTTTTTTATTTGACTAGCAAAAATGAAGTTTAAGAATTAGAATAGCTAATTCAGCACAACAGATGTTTCCTTGAAACCAATTCTGCAGTCCTCCTGTGAGAACTTCTCAAGCTCCAATGTAAAAAACTAATTAATACCCGCTGCCCATTTCTAATGTAGTGTGCTCTCAGTCTTCCACTGTGAACAGTGCAAATCTGTTCATGCTGCATGAAGGCCGAGCTCCCAGTGTAGCATCTTTCTTCTTCGTTGCTTGATGGGCTTTTTTCTTGGACCGGGACTTCTTTTTCTGGACAACATCTGGAGAAAGATAATCTTTTACTACATGGACCAGGTTGCAATAAAGCTGGTGCATCCTTGGAGATGTGCTGAGCAGATTCTCTAGTGTGGAAGATGTCTTAAGCTCTTGGTACAACCTATGTACAATGGTTCCAGTATAAAGCCTGCCAAAGATGAGAGGGAAAACAGTTAACTTTGTATACCTCTAGTTCCATAAGTGCACATGAGAAGAGACTTCTTTGTTTAATTTTAGAACTTCAAATGAAGGTGTTCCTTAGGATAAAAATGCCTTTAAGATGCGCCTTTCTTGCAGGAGACTTAATCAACATGTCTCCTCCTCTAATTTTGGGGAAAAACTATGGTTCTCAGAAACCTGAGATTCACATTGGGAAGGAAAATAGGAAACGTACTGAGTAAAGAAAGAGAACTAAAAAAAAACCTGGGGTCATATGTGCCAGATGAATGTGGTAGGGAAAGAAGCAGTGCCTGCTAAGTGTATGGGGAAGAGGCTGTGAGAAGTTTAGAGGAAGCATGGCAATACACAACAGAAATAAGGAATGTGGGTCTTGGAGCAGGAGATCAGAAATGATTCTGGAGAGTTGCAGGGGTCTAACATTTGGACTGTAAACCTCTTGCCCTGTTAACTGGGCAAGAGGCACTTTTTCAGTTGATGCTCCTCTTATATTTAGCGGGGGCAGAGTTAACTGCTTCCCTTTCACCCCAGCACAGTGTCTTTCTGGTGGCTGTTTGCTGGTGGTGTTCTGCATCTTTTTTTTTTAGATTGTGAGCCCATTTGGGACAGGGAGCCATTTAATCATTTGATTTTGTCTGTAAACCGCTTTGAACTTTTGGTTGAAAAGCGGTATAGAAATACTGTTAATATATGATTTAATCCTGGAGGAGAGAGCTGTCCAGGTGTATTAAGGTGGATGAGGGTGGGGTTTGTTCTGGCCTGGTTGCTTCCAGCTGGGCTCAGTACAGTACCAGATTTGGGTGGGTAGCTGGAGTAGCCATAATCTATAGCAGCAGTTCTCAAACGTTTTGGTCTCTTGAGCCCTTTACACTCTTAAAAGGAGTCTCTGGAAGTCCTGCTGGCATATGCACAGAGTCTCGGAGCCCCAGAGTACCGGTGCATGTGCAGAGTAGTTCGGCACCGATCTCAACCCTGAATACGAGCAAAGATTTGGAACCGGAGGAGAATGAGGAAGGAGAGCCAGGAAAGGGGAAGGCGGACAAGCAAACCAGGCACTGGGCAGGTGGCAGCCTCCTTAGGGGGGTTTATGGAGCCCCTGAAGGGGTCTTGGAGAGCCCCAGGGCTCCAAGGAGCATACTGAGAAACGCTGGTCTACAGATATATCATCTTACTCATCAGGCATCCTGTCCAGTGAGCTACTTAAATTGTACAAAACTGGGACAGACCAGAAATTCTTACTGCCCATTCCTGCTGCTTTGGTATGAGACAACTTTGTATCTTCTGAGAGCTTCCCTTGGGTTGCTATAGATGCCTGTAGAGTTTGCTGAAGAGGAAAGTTTGTCGAAGCAATCTTGCCTGGAGGAACAGCCCAGGTTGTGATTGTTATCTAGTTATGGGACTTACATTTGTATGGCTTCTTGCCAGCCTGAGCCCTGCATGAATTGGAACAGGAGGAAGAGCTGCTAGTGTTGCTGGATCTAGGAGAGCATGAAGTGCGGGGGGGGGGGGAATGTGTGCCTCCATGTATGACTAAAGCACTCCCTGAAGTGGCTCTTGCACTTCGGTGCCCTTCATGTGGCTTCTTACTACCAGTAAGTGCTTTTTATTAGGGCAATTGGTATGACTCTTAACTCCGGAGAGCACAATCTCTTTAACCTCTTGTGCCAATAGTCCCCCAGGTGATGCATCTTTTCCCCTGCAAGGTCTAGACTTGATGGAGGACGTTTGGCTGGGTTCTCCAATTCTGCTTTCGTGATGCTCAACGGAACTTGCCTTAACAAGTTAATGACCCACTTCGGATAAATACAAGTACAAACGCAAATTCAAGTACAAATACATTCCTATGTTAACATAGCATATTCATATATACTCAATTTAATTAAAAAGTTAATATTTTGTTTTACTCGTTTTGGAATGATCTAACATCTCATCCTCGTCAAGCATGCTGCACCATGATTTCTCACTTGAACTCGGAACACAAGTAAATATTTGCTGAGATAATGAGACTTCAACATGATGAGAAAAGGAATAAACATTGAAAAGAGCAGCAAAAGTACCCTTTTCTACCAGATGAAAATGTCCCCATGTTACTGCAGACTGACCTGTTCAACTTAGCGTTTGTGAACTGAAAGGATGTTTTAAAATCGCATTTTAGAGCTTAACCTCAAATGACCTGATCACCAAGAGTGTTGACTTATAAGTAAACCACTGATTATTTTTAAATAACGAGAATTGCTTTATACAAGTTTGCTTAGAATTGCACCTTAAGAACTTAAACAGCAGGGTTATAGCGGCAAGAAGCGTGAGCCAGGAATGTGCACCTCAACTATGAGGGCCTATTATGTGCCTTTAGGCAAGCCAATCTCCTTGGCAATATGGATGCAATAAAACTAATTTCTTTTTACCAGGGTAGTGCAAGGTTTATTGTATGCGATGTGCTCTGGACACTCTAAAACATGCTGTATAATATGTGAAAACTGTAGTTTTAGGTTGAAATTGTTATACAGGTTTCAGTTTGTGTAGAAACAATTTCATTACTCCAAGTGATCTTCCAACAGCTGTGTGCAAGACAGCATAGGGTGGGGTCCGTTGTCCAAAGAGAAACTTGGAATGGTCTGGTACGCCAAAACTGTTCTAATTGTGGCCCATGTATGGTGCGGATATTCCTTCATAACTGTTGGCCTGCAGCAGCTTTGTGCTACAGTCTACTTTGTATTCAGTCATTATGTTCAGTATTTTGTTTCAGAAGATGTTGCTTCATACTTTGGCAACTCTTGGCCTTGGCTTATAATATACCAAAGAAATGCAGTACTATACTTGGCAGAATGTTTTTGGAACCCTACCTTGAGGGAAAGGATAGACCATCATATAAAGTGTACAGTAGGGCCCCCATATCCGCAGGGGATAGGTTCCAACCTCTCTGCAGATATGTAAAAACAGCGGATGGGGCAAACGCCCCCTCTGTGGTTTTCTAAGGACCCCTTTGTTGCCCTGTCCCCCCAGCAGGCTTTTAGTGCAGGAAATGTGGTTTACTCTTTACACTAGCAGTGGGGAACCTCCAGCCTGCGGGCTGTTTCCGGCCCCCGGGGCGATCTGGTCCGTGTGAGACCGGACCCAATTCCATCAGGTACGGCCCACACGAGACCAGACCGGAGGCCCCGCGCTCACCTCTGCGACTTCTCCTTCTGAAGCCAGCGGTTCTGGACATGCGCAGAACGCTGCTGAGGGGGGTGGGCGCACGCGTGTGCCTGGGGGGCGCCCATTTGTGGTGGAGGGGCGCACGGCCCATGACACATTTTCCCCATGGGAAAATGGCCCTCCACCGCAAATAGGTTCCCCACCCTTGCTTTACAGGAACGCAATCAGCAGCCTCAATGCAGCTTATTGCAGCCCCCTCCAGCAAGACTAGGTGCGAGAGAGGCTCTGCGATCTTAACAGGAAGCGATTCCTGTTAAGATCGCAGAGCCTCTTTCGCACCTAGTCTCACGAGGCTGCTGATCGTGTTCCTGTAAACGAAGCTTCCTGTGCTAAAAGTAAGAGCCTGGAGGGATTGGGTGGGTGGGTCATCCGCAGATAACTGACTCTGCAGATAGTGGCGGGGGGGGGGCGCTGTATATCAAATACATAGACACCTGATGAGCACAATCATGAGATGGGCATGCTTACATCCCACTGAAATATATGGGATTCTGTGTGCCTAACTTTCTTCTGTTTGTGCTCTCGTACGTGCCCTGATACAATGCATATTGACTTGGAAATATGTTCCACTGAGTTCAACAGACATGCTTCTGAGTCAGTATGCATAGGTCTGCAGCCATAGGAAGTTGGTCCAGCTAGCTCAGTACTGTTGTCACTGAGTGGCACCAGCTCTCCAGGGCTTCAGACAGGAATTTTTCTCTCTGCTTTACCTGGAGATGCCAGGGATTGAACCTGGGGCCTTCTGCTCACCAATGCGCTACAGCCCTTCCCTGGTAGCGTTAAGAGTCCTTACCGTGAAAGATTTGGCTCGGGGAGAGGAGTACAAAGCAGCGCATTGAGATAAAATCCCATTTGGAGGCAGCACTGCCACTGGCAGAAAATGTGTGCAGTGTCTAATTCGAACACTTGGTTTGGCCATTTCTGACTTTTCCATCTCAGGAACTGGTCATACACAGTTGTATTGAGCTCGGATGTTGGAACCTCAGGATCTGGATATGAAAAAGAAAACAACTTTCTGAATGCCTGGAAACAGTTGAGAATGCTTGTGAAAATGTTTCTAAATCTATCGAACATATGTAAGACTTTGCCTACTAAGTACATGCATTGTGGTATGAACACTGATCTTAAATGCAAAAATCAACGGAAGCCCGAAAGACAATTGGCATTCATTGCTGATAGCTTAAAAAGAATACAACATTTTTAAAAGATGTACAGCAAGTCTTCACTTAAAGTTTTCAATAGGTTCTTCTTCCAACTGTGACTAAGCGAAATGACTTATGACGAAATCAATTTTACCATAGGACAATTGAAAAGTATAAATGTTCCTATGGCATTTTCCCATCAACTTTAAAACAAAACGACTTTAAACAAAATGACTTTAACAGCCCAATCTTATCCTTCTCCCCCACTGGTGCAGCCAGTGGAGGAGTGCAGAACAGGGGAGGCTTTAGAAGGGAAAGGGGATTTAAATCCCCTTTCCCTTCCAAAGCCTCCTGTCCTGCCCTCTCCCACTGGCTGCACCAGTGGGGGAGACGGATAGGCTTGGGCTGTAAGTGAGGACTTGCTGTATACTTCCAATCTGCATCTCTGTCTTTTTTTTTTTTTTCCAGACTGAGATGCAGCTGGGAATAATTTACCCGGCTTCTAGGGCTGAGGCACATAAAAGGACAAATCACGTACAGGTGCACCATCCCCCTGCCATCAAATTTAGTAAAAAAAAATCCAATTTGGATAGATAATAAGATGCTTGATGCAATTTTAAAAGTTGTCTCAATTTTTATTTAAACAGTAAAGATTAAGAGGAGAATGGTGGTACATAGTGATTTCCTATCCTGTATCTGGGGAACATTTTCCATAATCATGTTTTTCTACATTAATTATGAAACCATCAAATATAAAACATTACCAATTACAGGTACATTTGCAAGAAACATTTGGATCAGACACTAATTACCTTACTAAATTGGTTTGAGCATGATTAATGCGTGTATTTCTCGGAATTACGATGGCCATAGAAAATCTTAGAGTCTTGGAGTGTGTGTAAAGTGTGTACTCGCAAGCACACTTTGTGCAAAGTTCCTAATATGGTGCAGAACAGGGCTCCCCAAGCTTGTGAAGCTAGCAGGCACTCTAGGAATTCTGAGAAGGGATGATGCTGGATGCCACTGCAACTTGGCTGCCAAGGGGTTTGGCTCAGCACATACGTGTTACAAGGGAGAAGTGCGGGGCAAGAAGAGAGGGAGATACTCTGCCTTCATGCTCCTTTGTTCTCCACACTTTCTAGGCAGTGGGGACAGGTGGGCGCTGCCAGATACCTGCAGGCACCATAGTGGAGACCCCAGCATAGAAAAAGATACAGCTCACATTTCTGATTTTACATACTTTGAAAATAAATTAAAGTGCACTGTGAATGCCTGTAACACTGCCCATTGAAATAGGGAGTCCATATATGTAAATTTGAGCATGGAAATGGAAGAGTTACTGATAATTTCAAGTCCAAAAAGGCGTCTGTCTGACTGACTGACTCTGAAACCTACCTGGACTACATACTGTCCTGTGTAGTTCACCAAATACAAATGCAAGGAGTAAAGCCTTCACGTGCTGTAGTTTCACTTTAGGTTCTGAATGCCGTGTCCAGTAACAGGTCACCGCTACAGGGAGCCACAGTAGGCTAGGAACTGGGTCAAGGACGCTGGCTGTCACCTCTAAGGTCTCCAATAAAAGTATCCGACGGTCCTCTAAGGGAACCTGTAAATTAAGAAATTGCAACGTCTTCATGAAGAGAGTTCATCCTAACACAAATGTCAACTAGACGTTTATCATTCTGCACTACTAGGCTATAATCCAGTGGTTCCTAAATTGTGAGGTGCGGCTCCCCAGCCAGGGGAGCTGCGGAGTGCCATAGAATCCTCTTGGAAAACAGTGCAATGCCTATTAGCAGGCATTAACATCATGTAATGTAATGGGGAGTCGCAGCCAATGGTCGCCAATGGTCAAGGGAGCCGCAGGTCGAAAAAGTTAAGGCAACACAGGTCCGATGATGTTCAGATCTTCTGCTCAGGACCAATCATTACTGCTTGCAAATCAATCATACTGTGTGTGTGTGTGTGTGTGTGTGTAAAAGTAAGTCATTTTTTAAAGATCGATGACCACATGTCTATGTTATGTCACATGTTTTCTCTACATGTTCCAGGAAGAACTGCAATAGTTTAATAGTTGATTGCCCTCTGGCACTAGAGGCGAGAAATGTAAATGCAATGGTTACGCTGTCTGTCATTTTTGAGCATTTACCTCATTTAATGTAGTCAGAGGGTACTGGTCACTGCAAATATTGCTGGGCAGAGCTGCTGCTTGAACAAATGATCCTTTGAGTGCTACCTGGACTCTGTCAAATTCATGGAAAATGGAAGACACGGGCTGTTCGCTCGAGGAGGTATTGCGTGAACTCTGTGGAAGGTTCAGAAGTAGCCTGTAGATAATCTGTCGAATGGGCAGAGCTGTAGCATGAGCACCACGCCTCTGCATGTTCTCCACCTGAACAATGAGGAATGTTCTTCTTAATACCAGGGCATCGCTGACAAATGATGCGAGAAGGCCTTTAGCTAAAGCAGTGAGAAACCACTGAGGTAAATCTAGTTTCTTGGCTTCCTCGGCTTCATACACTCCATTCTGAAAAAAATCTTCCAAATTGACCTTGGACGGCTCATACTCCTCCATAGCAGAGCAGAGAATCTGTCTTATTGTCTCTTTGCCATGCTTTGGAAGATGCTGCAGGACATTCTCGATAGCCTCAGCAGGATCCGCAAAATGAGACAACCAGTTCAGCAGCCCTTCAATGCGGACCTGCTTTCTACTCTTCTGCCTGGACCTGCCAACAGGAAGGCGAACTTTGCTAAAGAACTTTTCCATGGCTGGCAGGTTGATATAATCGTTGCCATTCATCACTGCAAAAAGAGGCAGGAGGGTTTTGTTCATATTGCTGAAATGGCGACATAATCTCTCTAACAAGAAGCACCTTGCTGGGATGTAGCAGTCTTTGGAGTCTTTACATGTGCAAAGGTTTCTCCACTGAAAGTAATTTAAAGGACAATAGCCTGCACTTAGGTCAAAAATGCAAAAGTCGCTATCTAAAGTTAACACAGGGCAATTCAACTGATTGGCTAAGGACACAATGTCCCTGTCTGCCTCTGAAAAACACTGGACAAAAGGCACTTGTAACTGGGTCAAGGTCTGCTTAAAAACCTCTCTGGTGAGTAATGGCAATATAGTTCCTCGACCACCTCCGGAAAGAGAATGAGCTGACCGGATCTTGTCCTGCATTCTTTCCTTTAAGGTTGTAAGTTTTTTGTCCCCCATATCACACCCTCCATCTAGCACAACATACGCTTGAATGTTGCATAGTGCCAATGTTTCAAAAAACTTATGTACAATGTCTGTATAAGAACCATAATCTCCACCATGCCGCATATCCAGATTTGACTCAAAGTAAAGCTGGTGGAACAAGTTACTTCCATCAATTATTATTTTTGTATTCCTCAACTGTAAGTCAACAAAGAACTCCTTATGTTCTCCTACATAGCTCATTAATCCCTGGATGCCCATACTGATGAGCTGAGATGCCCCTGTTGCAAAGAAGAAAGAAAGAAGTTAGCTCTACAAGTGCAATGCACAAACAGCACAACTAAAACGACAACAGCTCGAATACAAAACAGGCTGGGTTCCGTTTCTACCGGTCTATAGCGTGCATTTGGATACTGAACGAGTACATTTCATGCAATCACTGGTACAATTGTTAACTGGCTGACAAAATAGGTACAACTTTCAACAGATAGATTTCATCAATCTTGTCACTGTTCTTCAACCTTGGAATCGTGAAGCCTCATTTGTGGGGTCGCGGCACCTTATGGGAACCAAAATGGCCACTGGGGGCTAATGCTGGGGTGGTGGTGTGGAACCTGCTGGGGTGGCTTCCACAGGGGTTTTATCCCCTTCCCTCTTTCAAGTTGTGTGTGTGGGGGGGAGGGAGGGAGGGAGGAGCTGCGGCTCGGCTCTCCTGTTCTGGAATGACCCTGCCGCAGGTGGTGCAGGTCGGACGAGCTTGGCAGGATGAGGCTGCCTGTGCTGGGGCGGGGTGTGGCAATAGGGTGTGTGTGGATCAGGTCCCAGGAAGGCGGGACAGGATCCATGGTGGGTCCCCAGCCTCATGTTTTATTTATGTATTGGGGTCATAGCACAAAAAACGTCGAAGACCACTGGTACAGTAATCTATCAATGCTACGCTAATTAATACTAGGGACAAGCAGGCCGATCCCCATTTGATTTGTAGCTGGACCTGTTCGAATAGGTGAGTTTGAATAATAGCCACTAGATGTTCCAAATTCATTTTTGGACCCATTCTGAAGCACACACCCGATTATGTCAGCAAAAGCACAACAGGGCGTGGCAGGCTCCTTCCCATCCAACCTTGCTGCATGATTGCATGGGACTCTACCACTACCACCCTTTTCCCACACAAACTCATTGTAGGGAGGTTTGCGACAGCGGTGGGGCCAGAGGCCTACACGCTGCCACAAACATGCACAGCAGCACCGAGGGATGCCAGGAAGCACAGGAACTACATGTCCCATGCTGCCCAGTATGTCAGGATGCTGTTGTGCATGCTCATGGCAGCGCCCAAGCCTGAAACCTTGAGGCCTTTATAGATTTTTTTAATTTAAAGGATTTATATCCTGCATTTGCCCCTAAAATATACGGTGCTCAAGGCTGCCCATTCGGCTTCGCTGCGCAAAATGGCTCCCATGGCGAGGGGCGGGGCCTCCTCGCTCCGGTTCGTGAACGCGGTAGTCGGTTGGGGCGTGACTTACTGTCGAGCCCCTACCGTAGGAACGCCACTGGGCGGGGGGAGGGTCAGTGGAGGCAGGTCGGCGGAGTCGGGAGGGCGGCCATAGGCCCAGCCTCACCAGGCGGGGGCATGGCGTCCGCCATATCCTGGTCCCCGCCGGGCAGCTGGGCCATTACACGGCCTCCTCCGACTTCTGCCAGCAAAATAGCTGGCGGAAATCCTAGGAGGCCTATTGGCCCCAGCCGCCATTACACTCGGGGAAGGGGACGAGTGTCTCCTTTCCCAAGTAGACTTTCTGCCACGAGTTGCCTGCTGTAGGCTGCCCGTGGCAGAGATCAGGATCTGGCGGCCGACCTCGGCCGCCCAGCGGATCTTTACGCAGGATTGGGCTGTTACTCACATAGGCGTGTATAGGATTGCAGCCTTAGAAATGTACACAAACTGCTCTGAGCTTTCGAACAGATTAGGAAAATTGCACATACTGGTGGATTTCCATTATTTGGGAGGTAACACATAGTCGCTTCTCCGAATGACGTAAACACCTCCTAGTGGAAACAGGACATAACCATATAGATAGACAGTATGGATACCATATGCACAGAGGTCTACTTTTCTCTGGGGGGGAGATGATGATTTGCACCATGAGGGTGAAAACTGCCTGTTGGATTTCTACCCATCATACAACTCACAGCCCCAGGAGCCCATCCAGAACAAAAAGGACAACTACGAAGTAAGAGGGGTGTGTGATAATGAGGAAGCCTCAAGCCCTGCCGCCTCTCACTTTGGAAATTAAGCCCTTCCTCCAGGCGTTGGTTCACTTGGGGTTGCCACTTTTTTCTGTCTGGCCAGGCTCCTGTGCCTTTAATTAAAGCTGCACGACTAAAACTTTCCAGCTCCAGATCTCGACTCGTAGGACCAGGTGCAAGAAAGAAGAAAGCTGCACATGTTGAATGTCTGCCTACTGGGCAACTGTGAAGACACAGAAGCCCTATTGTGGCAAAAGGGGAAGTGGTATCTAGTGGTAGGAGCGGCTGCGGTACTTTTCCTGCCCACCATCTACTTTCCGCCGCTTATCGCCTAAGCTAAACGGCGAGAGTGCATAGGAGCAGCTCCTCATTCAATTATCCGCTCTAGCGTCCGGCGCCTCAACATACCTGACCAGAAGCGCTCCTAGAATTCTGCGACTACCCTTTAAGGATCGACGAAAAGGGCGCGGCAGAACACGAGGCGGAGGGCGGGCCAAATTGATTACGTCATCAGCGAGGTCGCGAACCACGCACGCGGAAGCGCGCATTCCCATCATGCAGCGCTCCGTCTCTTAGCAACACAAGCCAAACACTGAGGAAAGTATTGCGGTGGGGGCGCTCGCTGGCTGATTGAGGCACACAAATTCTTCTTCCCCTCCTCCTCTTTCCTTTACATATTGGCCGTGCCGATAGACAAGGTAAATGAACAGTTTCTCTCCCCCCCCCATTCCCTCGCCTCGTATTCCTGTAATAAATTAATGTCACACATTCCGTGCTGCCTATTCAAGAACGGTGGTGATGCTGTTCTTACTCTTTTACACTAAGATCGAATCTGTACATTACACGGAGTAGTAAACTGAGGTGGGAGAATTCTGGACTGTTCCACTACAGGCGAGGAGTCATACTTTTGAATCCTTCTTCCCCACCATGCAAATTCCCCCCTATTCCCCCCCCCCATCCTGCATGCATGAAGTAAATCAGCAAATTGTGTCGAGGTCTATGCTAAAAGGTTTTCTCCATTATGGTAACTTACTTTGTGCAGTGAGGGGCAGCGTTTGTTTTGTTTTGCATGGGGGGGGGGAGCATTCCAAAATATAACCCAACACCTGCAGCCTAGAGTGGAACAGTCCAGAATTCTCCCACCTCAGTTACCCACCGCACTCTGCATAATACATACAGTATTTACATATTTGTATGGGTTAAACCGCTGAACCATGAGCTGTTGATCGAAAGGTCGGCAGTTCGAATCCGCGACGGGGTGAGCTCTTGTTGCTTGGCCAGCTCCTGCCAACCTAGCAGTTCCAAAGCATGTTAATGTGAGTAGATAAATAGGTACCGCTTGCGGGAAGGTAAACAGCGCTCCGTGTTCCAGCCGCATGCTACGCGATGCGGCAAGGAGAGTCATGCCGGCCACATGACCACGGAGGCGTCTTCGGACAACGCTGGCTCTTCGGCTTTGAAATGGAGATGAGCACCACACCCTAGAGTCGGACACGACTGGACTTAATTGTCAGGGGTCACCTTTACTTATGGTTAAAAGCACGGGTTCTCGTCAGTTGCCTCCATTTCTTTCAGCAAGTCTCTACAGGCGGATTCTAAGTCTATATCAGGAATTACCCACAGTGAAAAATAGTACTGGTAATTCTGGATTATTTAATCCATACTTAGAATGCATAAGGTTGCTAGGTTGTGTTATGGTCCAGTGAAGGAGATTTATACTGTACATCTGTTCAGTTCCCAACCTAACCACTAACTATTACTGTAAAGGAAGTTGCAGATAATTCTGGCAATTGTTTTGAATTATCTATTCTATAGCTCTTCTCTGTGTGCTGAGTACAGGTGGGCCCCCATATCCACTGATTCGATATCCACGGTTTCAGTTATCCACGGATTGTGGGGACCCCCCAGGCTTTTACTTTTTTCCCCAGTAAGCTTCGTTTCTTCCTCTGGCTGCTTATTATAGGCAGGTAGAATGAGACTAAGTACTAGAGAGGCTCTGCAAGGTTAACAAAAACCTTGCAGAGCCTCTCTAGGACTTAGTCTCGTTCTACTTGCCTGCAATGGAGGCTGCTTCTCTGTTTGTTTTAAGGAAGAAATAAAGCTTGCTGAAAAAAAAAGAAGAGCTGGGGGGGGCAAGCATGCCTGCCTGCAGAGGAGGCAGGGTGGGGGGGCCCTCAGGAAACCATGGAGGGGGTGTTCGCTCTTATCCACGGTTTCAAGTATCCACGGAGGGGCCTGGAACATATCCCCAGCGGATATGGGGGCCCACCTGTACATACACACTCATCACGTGAATACTCTCATGTCCCCAATAAAGTGACCATGTATTTGGCAAAACAATTATTTCTTCATTTAAAATGGTGTTGCATGCTATTATGTCAATAATCCCAACTTGTATATTGTTGGGCTTTATGAGCTGTGTCACTGTGGTTTCAGAATGATTAGATCCCTGTCAGTTTCATGAACAGGCTAACTAGATGTTGTGGCAGGAATAATATGTGCTGACTTAAAGTGGCATGAAATTGACATAATTAATGACATTTCATTGAGGTGGGACTGAAAACCAGGTTTTAGGATCTTTGTGGACAGAAGTAATGTCATTACCAGCTGTAATTCTGTGGCTGTGATATCATTCAGACATGTTGACATCAGCCTTTGCCTGTGTGCATATCATACATTTACAGCACAATCCTAACCAATTTTCCAGTGCCAATGCAGCCCCAAGGTAAGGGAACAAATGTTCCTTTACCTTGAAGATGACCTCTATGAAAGCCCACACACCACAAAATGCAGTGTGCGCCCTGTTGGCATGGCTTCATCGGTGCTGGAAAGTTGGTTAGGATTGGACTGTCAGACTGTAATCCAATACACACTTTCCTGGGACTAACCCCATGGAACACAATGGGACTTAATTCTGAGTAGACATGCATAGGATTGCACTGTTAGTGTTCATACTGAATTTTCAAAGCACTTCACATGCCTTACAACAGCCCTGTAAATTTAGCTCATTATCACTGTATTTTACACAGGGGAAGGCTACATAAAAGTTATTAATGTGGAAAAATGTGTACAGGCTTTTCAGAAGAAGAGAATGAAAAATATTAGCTAATATTTTTTTTGCTTTGCAGACTTCATTACGGCCTCTTGGCTTTGTTAGACAAACTGAGAATGACAGAAACAGGAGTTTTCCTAGCTGCCAGACTCAACATAATACTTTTTTTTACAATTATTTTTGTTATCCTGTCTTCTTGTAGGAGGGCACATGGAATCAGAAAGATGCTCATATTCTGTCTCATTTAAGTATTTTCTTGGTTAAGCCAAGATTATAGTTGATTTGTTCTATTGTGAACATCACTTTCAGTAATTAGAAGTTTGGCTGTACTTCATTAGGAAATCACATTGCCAAGTACAAGTCCTTGGCACAGGATGTGTCAGTATCTCAGCAGCTGGGTGTCAGAATTGTTTCACACATAAGGTGTTATTGTTACAAATTGCAGATTCATAGGCTTCATTGAAGCTTGTGAACAGTTTCATGAAGAAGAAAGCTATTTGTTAAGCATAGACATTTCTGCAGCTTGAAAAGGAAATGTGTTTCACAAATGCAACTGCAACAAAAATGCTTTGTTAACTTATGTTTAAAAAAGCCACCATCAAAATGACTAGGAACCTCAAGTGTACTTGTAAGCACTCCTGATGATGGCAGGTAACGTGGTAATGGGATCCAAATAATGCGGAGGAGCTCTATTGAGTAGAATTTAAGTCATTAAATCCTATATTGCCAAATGCAACGTGTATCATTGGAATGTTTCATTTGTGTCATAAATGAGCGTCTGCACTCGCTCTCAGATCTTGTGCCTCCTATATAAGAAAATAATTTATTGCTTTAAAAGGGAGAATGTGGCATATTGGTGAGTAGGAAGAAGTTGGGTCATAATATGACTGAATTAAAAAAAAAAAGCTCCAAGGAGTTTTGATGAGCAAGAAATGATAGTCCACTCTATGCATATTACTGTATTTAATTGTGCCATCCACATACATAGTTCTTTTGCAAAGAATGAGAGGACACATCTCTTCCCTGAGGGACCTACAATCTAGACGTTGGCACATGGAAGACAATAAAGGAGAGGGAAATGGAGTCTGGGGCAAAAAGGAGTATATCATTATTTCAGTTGTGTGAGCTTAAGCTTCCTTATGAGAGGGTATGGGAACTGGGGGTTGTGCCAAAGGCTTCATGAAAAAGGTGGGTCGTTAACGAAATAAGAGAGGTAGCACCATGAAGGTGATCTGGATAGCTGTTTTAGGCAGAAGGAGAAGCAAAGAATAAGGAGCAGAGTTATTTAGGGGAGAGAAGTTTGAGTGGTAGAGCCGGACAAGCAATGGATATGAGATACTGTAAGGGTGGGGGCAAGGCCATGAATGATTGTAAAGGCAAGAACAAGAAACTTGTGAAGGAGCTGGGAGCAGACAGGAACCCAGTGTACGGATCTAAAGAGGGGTGTCATATGGTTGGATCAATGAGACAGATGAATGGTTTGACAGCAGGGCGCTGGGTAGGGGTGAGGAGATGAAGGGTAGAAAACCACAGGAGAATATTGCACTAGTCAGGGAGAGAGATGATCAAGGTGTGGGCCAGAGTTTTGCTGAGTGGAGAGACAGGATGGGGTGTATTTTTGTAATGTTGCAAAAGGTAATGTGATTTGGCAGTCAATGAACAAGGGGGGGGGAAGGGGTCCAAGGTAAAGTCTCGGAGATCTTCAGTAGCCTCAGCCCTTCTAGGCCTTGCCTCATCAGGGGTGGCATCAGGGCTCTGCCAGATTGGATACTGGCTGAGTGCCCACCCACCTGGGCTGACCCCTGAGCCCTCAGTACCAGTGGAACTGATAGCATCCAATGAGCCATCAGGGGATGGGTGTGAATCCCATAGGGTGCACAGTGCAAAGCTTTGCCCCAGGGTCCCCAACAACCTGGTGCCAGCATTATGCCTCTGCCATTCCTTTCTTCCTTCTGTTCTCTCCGCATTTAGAGTGTAAGTTCTTTGGGGGCATGAAGATAGCTTTTTGCTTATGAAACTCTGTAAAGTAAGTACTATGTACATTGAGAGCACAGTACAAAAACAAATTAACAATTCTGTTTATATTTACTATGTGATGAGATAAACGCATAAGAGACTATAGCTGCAGTTGTAATTAAGAGCCTCAGTGTTTGTTGATGTATTAAATTAGAATATTAAGTAAAGGGTATAGTTCTGAATCAGATAGGAGTGACGCAAGAAGTTCAGCTACTGTGTGTACAACAACTCATGAATATGTTTTAAATTCATATACAGACCAGAACAAAATCATGACAGTGTTATTGTATGCTGCTGTAATTAAAAAAATGCATTGTAAGAAGTATATTTGGATCCATATTGCCTTGAAATTCAGCATTCCAATGTATAACGTCCAATTTCCACTCCCCTATTATTATTTGTTCATTTGGTCACTTTGAGCCCAGTCCTATCCAACTTTCCAGCGCTGATGCAGCTGTGTGTACTGCATCCTGTGGTGTGTGCTGCAACAGGGTGTGTGCTGCATCCTGTGGTGGGGGGACAGTCACGGAGGAAACATAAGGGAACATTTGTTCCCTTACCTCGGGGTTGCATTGTGGCTATGTCAGCGCTGGAAAATGGGATAGGATTGGGGCCTCAGTCATGTAAGCTATCTCCCATATCTGGAAAAATCATATTTTTAATGCTGAAAGTTGGGTCTTTCCAGCTTCATAGCTTCACGCTATCATTGCCACTGTGGAAATGTTTGCCACAAACTCAGCATCCCATTAATCCCTAACACTGTTTAACTACTAATGGTATACAACTTAAAATCGGGATCGAAGTAGATTTTGTGAGACCGGCTTTCAAAATTCGGCTATTACAAGACACCGACTAAAGATACATAGAAAACCCATGTGCTGGTTTTTGCTCTTCCAGTAGGAGTCAGAATCTACCTTTATGTATAAACGTGAGCTTATAAAGAGTCAGTGGTATCTACCTACCAAAAAGTTTACTTAAAAGAGATAAAACAAAAAAGGGTAATGGTAAAACAAGATGCTTCCAATGAGATAAAAACAGATCTCAGTGTTAGAGGCAACATGAAAACAATAAACACCTAATGTGAAGAGCTAGACAGTGGTTGTTGCCCAGAGCAACACTTCGTCGCAGTTTCCCTGTTCACCTCTAGGGCGAACTGGACAGACTTTCAGCAACAGACAGGTAATCTTTGTTCTGTGTTTGAATGAAGACCAAATGGTGGTCCAGTGCAACCTCATGGACCACTGACCAAGGGATAGGAGTAACTTGAAAAATACCGCCTGTTCTGCCACCATTATGAAGGTGGGAGTGTCTTTGCCCCATCCAGAGGCGTTGCTGTTGCGTGGCGAACGAGGCGGGGCCCCCCAGGTGACGCACGCACACGCACGCAGAAAGGTGACACGCGCACACACGCGCGTCGCCTGGGGGCCTCCCGCCCGCCTCGCCAGGCCGGGAGAGCCGGCTCGGGGACGTCTTCCCTGGCCGCCTACCCGGGGCCTTTTGAGGAAGGCCCACTGCATGAACGTTATTTATAACGTTCTTTTGCGCATGCGCAGACCGTTCTTGAGGAAAAAGGGGTGCCCTTTTCCCTCAGGAACAGTCTGCGCATGCGCAAAAGAACGTTATAAATAACGTTCGCGCAGTGGGCCTTCCTCAGAAGGCCCAGGACAGCCGGCCGGGGAAGATGTCCCCAAGCCGGCTGCAACGATTGAGGGGGTGCCCGGAGCGGCGGCCCGTTGGGCGCCCCCCCAAATCGCGCCGAAGATTAGTAAAGGGGGGTGTCCGGGGGGGAGGGGTCACTAGGGTGACGCACGCACCCCGCCCTGGGGGAGCGCGCGCCCTAGTGACGTCTATGGCTCCATCCCTCCTCACATGAGTCAGGGAGGGAAATTTGCAGCATCCTATTGGATGCTAGCATTGATGGGAATGGGCCCTGGTCAGCATTCAGTTCAATTCACCTTCTTTGGCTCAATATGTCTTGAGCCTGTTGATGATCCCCTACTCACTCACCTCCGTTGTCATCTGGAGCCAAGTAGGAATTGTTTGCCTCTCACCTAATTGGCTGTTTGTGAGTTTTTTTTTTCACTTATGCCACCTGTTTTAAGGGAGTGGTGTAGTAGTTTACCAGGTGAGTCACAACTGGCAGGTATAGTGTGGGACAGGGAGTAGCAATAGGAAAAACCTGATGCAACGTATCTAGACATCAGCCCTGGCTTGAAAGGCACTCAGATGCAATTTCCTTGTTCAACTTCAGGACGCGGCAGAGGGACTGTCAGCAATTGACACTTTTAGTCCTTGAACAAGATGTGCCTAGAGTCAAATGAGCTAACTCCTTTTATGGAGTGGCGATTGATCCAGCCCCTACTGTTCTGGTTGGTCAATCCAGAAATGAGTTCTGGATTGTTCAGCCTGTTGAACTTTCCCTAGGTCATGGTCAGGTGATGGAACTTGACCAATGGGTGTGTGGATGTCAACAGTTCTCTTAAAGTGACCCAAAAATACTTTAAAGAATCATGATGCACGTGTTTGTTTGTTGTACCTCTTGCAGGTGACACTTGTGAATATTACTTCATGACTGGAAGCTTTACAAAGAAACCTTTAATGTTGTAGACTCCGGATAAATAACCAGAACAGCAAGCTCTTCTGTATGGCGCCATGTTGAAGTTCCAAGAAGTTGTTAAGCATGGTACTCCTCTTACACCCATTTCTACCTGCTCAAAGACTTTGATTGGGGGAAGATTCACTGTTCAGCAGAAACTTGGCCGTGGAAGCTTTGGAACAGTCTATTTGGTTTCCGACAAAAAAGCCAAAAAAGAAGAAGAGCTATTGTAAGTGTTGTATAGAGTGAATTGGTTGCTTTTTCTTTGAACCAAAACGGAACCAAACTGCTGGCGCGTAACATTAAGAAGGTGGCAGAGCAGCTTTTAAACTGACTCCTGGGGGAAAGCCGACAGGAGCCGAGGGGCATCCGGTTTGGGACTCCTCATCCTTAGGGAATGAGGGTGCAGAGGATGGGGAACAGTCAAGTAATATCAGAGTAAGAATTGGGAGTGGTAGCGTGATGGGACATGACAGCCAGTCTAGCAAGACAGAAGGCTGCAGGAATAAAGGTGCAAACATGCAGCCCTTCTTGGGGGACCAGGTATATGAGTGCTTTTATGCAAATGCCCGAAGTCTACGGGCAAAGATGGGAGAACTGGAATGTTTGGTGGCTAGGGAAAACATTGACATAGTAGATATAACAGAAACCTGGTGGAATGCGGAGAACCAGTGGGATACTGCAATTCCAGGATATAAACTCTATAGGAGGGACAGAGAGGGGTGTGTTGGAGGTGGGGTGGCCATCTATGTCAGAGGGGGTAGAATCCACCAGAGTAGAGCTGGAGGGGGCTCTGACTCCTCCGTAGAATCACTGTGGGTTAGATTACCAGGCTCAAAGAGTGATGTAATAGTAGGGGTATGCTACCGTCCTCCAGATCAAAAACCTGAAGGGGATCTTGAAATGAGGAAGCAAATCAGGGAGGTGTCAACGAGAGACAGGGTTGTAGTCATGGGGGACTCTCCAAACTGGGAGAATGGGCAGCAAAATGGCAGATGCGCTTCAATGTAAGTAAGTGCAAAGTGATGCACATTGGGGCAAGAAACCAAAAATTCACATATACGCTAATGGGTTCTGAGTTGTCTGTGACGGATCAAGAGAGAGATCTTGGGGTGCTGGTGGACAGGTCGATGAAAGTGTCGACCCAGTGTGCGGCGGCTGTGAAGAAGGCCAATTCCATGCTCGGGATCATTAAAAAAGGGATTGAGAATAAAACGGCCAATATCATTATGCCTTTGTACAAATCGATGGTAAGGCCACATCTGGAGTATTGCGTCCAATTCTGGTCACCACACCTCAAAAAGGATATAGTTGAATTGGAAAAGGTGCAGAAAAGAGCGACCAGAATGATTTGTGGGCTGGAGCACCTCCCTTATGAGGAAAGGCTACAGCGTCTGGGGCTTTTCAGCCTAGAAAAAAGGCACCTGAGGGGGGACATGATTGAGACTTATAAAATTATGCATGGGATGGAGAGAGTGGATAGAGGGAAATTCTTCTCCCTCTCGCACAACACCAGAACCAGGGGACATGCACTAAAATTGAGTGGAGGGAGAGTTAGAACGGACAAAATAAAATATTTCTTTACCCAGCGTGTAATTAATCTGTGGAACTCCTTGCCACAGGATGTGGTGATGGCACCTGGCCTAGATGCCTTTAAAAGGGGTTTGGACAGATTCATGGAGGAAAAGACCATCACAGGTTACAAGCCATAAGCAACCTCCTGGTTTTAGAAGTGGGTTTTCTCTGTGCCAGGTGCAAGGGAGTGTCAAAGGGAAACAGGTTATCTTGTTGTCTTGTGCTCCCTGAGGCATCTGGTGGGGCCACTGTGTGATACAGGAAGCTGGACTAGATGGGCTTTTGGCCTGATCCAGCAGGGCTCTTCTTATGTTCTTTCAGAATAAAACATTTTTTTCAAGTTTATTAAGCCAAAGGTAAAGACGTTTTCCAAATTCCCCTGCCACACCGGGGGAAAGTTTAAAAAAACAGCAGATATTGGAAAAATCTTTTTTGCTTTTGCTGTCTTTCAATTCAGCTTGCATATCAGATTTTTATGTATTTAAATGTTAATTCACTTTCAGTCCCATTGATGGCGCCACCAAGTGCTTCTCACCAGTGCTTCTCAAGCTATCTGATATAGGGGACCATAGCAGATCAGCTCTCCCCTTCTAGCTAGCCTTGCCTTGTGCTCCTTCTTGTGCTCCTTCTTCCTGTGAGTTCTCCCCTCCTGCTACCCTGTTTCCCCGAAAATATAACAGTGTCTTATATTAATTTTGGCCCTAAAAATGCGGGAGGTCTTATTTTCAGGGAGGTCTTATGAGTGCCAGCAAAAATCACGCAAATCCTTTTTGTACCACAATTTGTACCACAATTTATACAACAATTTGTACAACAATGTTTGTGTACAACAATGTTTTTGAACAACAATTTACATGTATTCAAAACATATCATCTTCTTCTGGAATGTCATCATAATGTCATCTCACCTCAATGAAACCTTCAGATCAGAGGATGATTTCACAGCAGCTAAAATGCTGCATATGGTATCAACCCTCCTCTCACCTCAATGAAACCTTATCTCTGCCATTTTCCTGTGTTGTGCAGATACAGGAGACGCATTAAGTCAGCCTTAAGGCAAGTCATTATGCAAGCCACCATGCCTCTCCTGTGTCTGTATGGTATCTACAGTTGTGAAGATGTTAACTGCTATGGTAACAGTACACTGATTTTAATTGCTTTCTCAGCTGTGCTGGCTGGCTGAGTGGCAGTGAGAGGAGAGCAGGGACGGGAAGCAGTGATGTCCATATGTACCATTTTACAGCACAATCACACAGTAAAAAGAACACTACAGAAATAGTGCGGAACTCCTTGTTCAAAGTACTGTTGGTGGGGTACCGGTAAAAGCAGGAGGCAGGAGCCCAGCGAGGCTGCCACCGTGGTGGGAGCAGGGGCTTGCTTCAGCCTTCGGGTCACCTTCCCATCTCCCCACCCCCCTCGGAGGACAAAAGACTTAATCCTTGTCTGTTTCGTTTTTTCCCCGAACTCAGCTGGAGCCTGAGATAACCGCGTTGAGGCTGTTTACTCCTTGCTGCTCTCCACACTGTTTTCCAACGCTGCTGCGCATGCATGAGGAGAGAAATTCGCACGCTTGCAAGGCTTGCAAGGCAGCAGCAGCTGCAGGAGGCAGAGCCGCTGCCGCAGACACCCCGGTGATCCTTGCAAGCGCGCAGATCAGCTAGTCAGCTGAGCTTCTGTTACGATCCCTGCTGGGAGGAAAAGTGGCTCTGAGCGCCGATAAAGCTCGGCACTCAGAGCCACTTTTCCTCCCAGCGAGGATCGTAACAGCTCAGCTGACCAGCTGATTCGCGCTCTTGCAAAAATCACCGGGGTGTCTGTGGCGGCAGCAGCAGCAGTTGCAGGAGGCAGAGCCGCTCTCTTCTTGCTTTATCGGCGCTCGGTGCTCAGAGCCCCTTTCCCTCCCAGCGGGGATCTCTGCAGACAGGGGCTTAACGGAGCTGATGGCCCTGTAGTTTAGCAGGACTCCCAAGTAGTACTCCCTCCCAGCAACGCTAGGTCTTATTTTCAGGGAGGTCTTATATTTTTATGTGCCAACTAAAATGAAGGAAAAATGAGGGGAGGTTTTACTTTCGGGGGAGGTCTTATTTTCGGGGAAACATGGTACTTGTCTGTTCCCAGCACCACTGCTGCTCTTAAGCCTCCCGCTTCCCTCTTCTTTTCCTTTGTCTCGCTGACTCATAGCCGCCTGTGAGGCTTGGTGCACCCACCCCAAGAGACAATGTCCGGGTCCTGTGGCAAGCCTGGGGGGACTTCATGGCTCCCATCTCTCCAGACGTCCTCAACCCACCAAAGGCACCAGAAGCCACAGGAGCTACAGTGCAGACCAGCAGTCAATAGCTCACGGGCCGGCACCATCCGCAAACCAGACTTTGAGAAGCATTGGCTTACAACACTATAGAAGTTATAAAAATGTTAAAAATAATGTAACCAGTAATCACAAGTATTTATGTACGTGTTTAAATGCACAAATTCCTGGGAGTAAACTCCGCTGAACACAGTGGAACATACTTCTGAGTAAACCTTCCTAGACTTGCACTGTAAGGCTATAATCCTATTCAATTTACCTGGGAGTAAATCCCATTGAACTTAATGGGGCTTACTTCTGAATAGACATGCCTAGGATTGCGACCTATGTTTTGTTTTGTTGTCTTCATAAGAAAATGATGGAATATGAGTAAAGTTTGTCTGCATACAATGTGTAGCCTGTTTTCACTGCTGCCATGTAGATGTAGGCTTACTGTTCAGTTTAAGCCACAGGACCTTTAGTTTATTCAAGTTTCTCTCAAGCATGTTCTTCCTTTTATGTACTGGTAGTTTCTTTTCAGCCTGAGTAGCTGATCAACCCCAACCTAGTTTACATGCATTTTTGTGTTTCTTCTAGCCCACTCCTAACAGCTGTTGTAAAGGCAAGCAACAGCTCCTGCAGTCTATAAAGACAAGGAGAAATCCCTGTACTAAAGATTTTAGCTGATTATAAAGTATGTTGTTGGCAATATGTATGTTGCAAGGAGCCTCCCCTCTGTGCAGAATTACAGAGTCAGTTGAATCCATAATTTCAGTGGCAATATATTCTTCATATAAGGCAGAGCAGAGCCAAGTTTACCTTCTCCAGGCCCCTCTTTTGTTGAAGTTTAAATCCTTTATCTGTTGCAGGGGTTACCTTTCTAGTTAAGAGAATGCTGCAGTTTAGCGATATACCACTTGGGGGAGCCAGTGTATAGCTCACATATCACAATAAAGCACTGGCTTTCTAAGATGCCACATCAGCTTTCATCAGAACAGTTATTTAACCTCAGCTGCACATTTCACAGTGGATCCTTTAACACTCTGTCATCACTATTTGCAGCAGACATAGATGAAGTTCTGAGAAAAGAGGAGCCTAACAACGAATACAGCCGACAGTACAAGGTGATAATTTTCTGCACTAATATGATGTGCATTTCAACATTCTTGCACCAATCGTTAATTCTCTATTTTGAGACAAGGGTGTCTTACCCAACAAAACTAGTTTCAAACCAACACCAGGGTGAGCTGAGAACAGTTGTACACTTGCTGTTAAGATTCCATGCATTCTGCTGGTGAAATTCCAAGTTCTCACTTGGACAGATTGCTCCTGCTTGGACTCTGTTGTGCAAAAACCCTGCTGGCTATTGCCATGTAGTGCCACATGCCCTACTTTCTCCATCACCAGTATTCAATGGCTGAAAGTGCTTTGCTATGTTATAATGCAGGCAACAAGGTCAATATGAAATTACAATGGTGCCACTCTGTCCAGGTTCTTAGCTGCTCCTACCCTCAGGACCTCAGCATGGAAGTTGGTCCCCCAGCACCAATTAGTGAGGGGACTCCAATGCCACCGCCGAGACAACTCTGGCCAGCTCAGGCAGGGAGACGTTGGCCAGCAAGGCGGGCAGTACATCAACAGAATCCCAACACCGTCTCCCCCACCCAACACAACTCAGAGACACTTAAAACTGGCACATTGCTGGACAGGAAGCCTGGCAAGGGTGATCTCATCCCGATAGGCCAGAGTAACTCCACCCTCCCAGCCCCCAACCATGGCTGTTGCAATACCTGGAAACCTGGTGGACAAAGCTGGGTGAGATTCATTCCCCCAGCCTCATCCAACCAAGTCTCTGTAATACTGGCCAGGTCGGCAATCTCATCGAGAATCATATCCCGAATAAGGCAGCTCTTATTATTAACTGAACTGACCTGGCATTCACAAGCAGCAACTTCAGGCTAGAGGGCTCACTGCCGAAGCCCCCAAGGTTTCTCGGGTTGAGGGAAGGGCAGAAAGAGGGACAGCCACCTATGACTGACCCTCCTTCTCCTGGAAAAGCTGACCCATTTTTCATTATTCTGTAATGAAAAGAAGAGCACTTTACTTAACTTACAATTATTTTAATAATATATTGTGTGACTTTTTATGCCCATTTTGCTCCTTTGTCCTGGTTGTACCCAGGGGGCAAGTGCCCCATCGCCCCATCTTAGGTGCACTACTGTTTTAGTATAGGTGAAGGAGAATTGAATGTTTGAGAACTCACTTTTCATCAGCAGAATAACGTTTTTTGTATACAAGGCAATCATGGGATAGGGTGTATCTATGTGCGTTTGGGTGAGCACCATTTCCTTACAATGTTATTGTTCTTTCTTTATGACACATTTTATTCATGTTTTCTTGGATTGGTTACGGAGTCAGCACAATGCAGCAGCTCTCCAAATACAGTTGGAATTTGTACTGTCCCTAGCTGATTCATGTTTCCTTGCATAGTTTTCCAGTGCTCCAGATAGTTTTTAGAGCGTCGTAGGTTTAACCCACTTTCTAAGTAAACCATAGATGTTGTACGTAGGCCACTTGGAGCACTAGTGGACGAGGGGTTGTCTAGCTGTTTGGCCATGCAGTCTCTCATCTCGCTTGTTACCAGTCCTATCGGTCATCCTGCTTTCTCATTTCCTTTCTGCACTTGCCCTACTACGCATCGCTACCTCCTGTTGCTAAGCTGGCTTCTTCTGTAGCCACTGGGCAGCCCAGAGTGTGGGCTGGCTTCAGAGATCTCACCAACTGCTGTTTGTTAGCCAATTGTCAGATCAGGCAGAACAACTCAAAGACAGCTGCAGGTGTCTTGACCCAGAATGGACTTCCATTGAGGTAGCCAATATGGGGTGGGAAAGGGAGACACCAAGCAGCTCCTTGGGGTACTTTTAATGCGGCACAGTCGCACAACGGTCTCTTCCTTCCATGTAACCAATACGGAACATTGGCCAGGAATCTCTGCCTGAAGGTTATTAGAAAACCCCCAAAATTTATCGTCTCAACAAACTGGGCTGAATTGTGTACGCCGTTGTCAGCCCATTCAGTAGCTAAGGCACAAAACAACTTTTAAAAGTGTGAGTTAAAAATTGATTCTTGGCTTCTCTGGAGCTTTCTTTGCAAGATTTGTAGAATGAATCATATGTGGTAGTTTGCAAACAGTAAGCATGCCTCCAGGCCCACCCGCATGTTGCTTCGCTTTTTGTTTTGTTTTTCTTTTTCGCCTTCGTTGCCACTAATTTTTTGGTACTAAATTTTGCCCGTTTCCTGTACTTAAAAGATTACCTATTCTTAATAGATGCTGAATTTGCACGACCGCCTCCACACATATATGAACCTAATATATTCTCTCTCCCTCTAAAAATAGGGCAACATTTTGAGAAAGTATTTCCAAGTTGCTGGTTTAGTTTCTGCTAAAAGAAATTAAAGGTAAAGGTGACCCCTGACAATTAAGTCCAGTCATGTCTGACTCTAGGGCAGGGGTGGCCAACCTTGCACCATTAGGGCTACTGTGTTCTTAAGAGTTGTGTAAAAGACAGAATCTGGGCAGCTGCAAGTGTTGATGGTGCTGCTAAAGCAGCTGCACCTGCTGAAATGCCCTCACCAATGCAACCATTTAAAGGGCCAGCATTCATGTTGAAAGGTTGGCCACCACTGCTCTAGGGTGTGGTGCTCATCCCCATTTCAAAGCCGAAGAACCAGCATTGTCCGAAGATGTCTCCGTGGTCATGTGGCCGGCATGACTCTCCTTGCTGCAGCGCGTAGCATGCGGCTGGAACACGGAGCGCTGTTTACCTTCCCGCAAGCGGTACCTATTTATCTACTTGCATTAACATGCTTTGGAACTGCTAGGTTGGCAGGAGCTGGCCAAGCAATGTGAGCTCACCCCGTCGCGGATTCGAGCTGCCAACCGTTCGATCGACAGCTCCTGGTTCAGCAGAATTAAGAAGCTGTCTAGAGCTGCTTTCAAATGGTATCCGATACAGCAACAAATGGCACAAATGGGTATATATTTGGTTGTCTTGTGCAGTTTCCTTTGCTAGCCATGCAGAAAACCTAGTGGTAGAACCGTGAAGCATCATGTCTTGACTACTTGGAGTTCTTGCTCAGCACCTTTCTGGGTTCTGCATTGCCCTGGCACTGCTTCTGTATCTTCAAGTGAGAAGGTCTAGAAACTTGCATTGTGTACACTTAAAGTAGAGAGAGAGAGGAAGTTGAATTCTGGGTAAGATTCATTCTGTGTTTGATGGTACAATCACAGACATTCAACTTTTACGTGCGCGCACACACACACACACACACACACACACACACACACACACACGTGAAAAAAGGAAACTTCTCGCGCATCTCACACCACTTTAATCAAGCAGAATAACTAAGGGCATTTCTGGGCCCAGACCTAAGCTGGCTTACAATTCCTTTTCTCTTGCATGCATATTTGTGTGAGGGGGCCTCAGGGTACTGAACAGATCCCACAATTCCTTGTGTGAGGCCCAGGACTGTGAAACTGCTTTAAAACAGATCTCAGTTGGTCGTGTAGATGTGCCCTTTGTCTTTCTGATCAGAGTTGGAAAGTGGTAGTTTTTTTCAATGCAAACTTGTCTCATCACCAATTCCTATGACTCCTAGGAGTGTCCTCCCCTTTTTAAAGGGCACTTCTCCAATTAGTCCATATCTGTATTATTTATTAGTGATAATGGTGAAGTATCAGGGTGCTATTGAACAGTGGTCACTGGGAAGACCTCTCTGGATCACGAAAGGCCCAATCAGTTGCATAAAAAGAAGCTTTGAGTTAGGGCTGGCTGTGCTATAGGCATGCACGACCAAGCAACAGAAGTACACAGCAGGCAGTAGGGACTTCGACTCCATAAATATTCAAGAGGTGTTAATATGTCCCCTTGGTGGAAGGCGCATGCTGCGAAGCGCCAAGCACCCAGCACTGTTCCTGCATGTGGTAATAGTGGGGTGTCAGCACAACTTCTGCCTCTGACTTGCATTATACCATTAAGCCCAACTCATGCTAGGATTCCTTGGAAACTGTGCACTTAGCTGAATAATTTATCACATGTCTCTCAATTATTTATGCCACCTTATTACAACTGAAATGAAATCTAAAGGTGGAAGGAGCTCTGTAACTTATGAATATCCAAGAGACGATCAGTGGATTGCTGTGTAGTTAAATCCCTGCATTTACAGCCTGTTTGTTTCTCTGAAGGCATTCCAAAGAGAACATTCTGCTGAAACTGAATCGATTAATACAATAACAAATGGCTGCCAGCTGGTTGCGCTGCATTTGTTCATCGGATCATGCTGGTTGCCTTTTCTTCCATACCGTTGAGGTCTGAAAATAAAATTATATATAATGTAGAAAGCGAGAGCAAGAGACCAGGGGAGGCGCAGGGAGAGTGGAAGGTCCATTTCGGTGTATGTGTGCTAAAGATTATGCTCGTGCTAGAGAACGCTTTTGATAGAAATGGCTTCTTGGTCTCTGATTGTATTGTCTTTTTTTTTATACAGTGCCCTTGTCTTTCTGGAAGTAATTTTTTTTTCTTTTTCTTTTTATCCTTTGTTTTTTGTTCATTTGTTTTTGCATTGTCACTTCAACAGAAAATTAACTGAACCAGCCCAAGTACAATTATGACAAGGATGACACTTCTACAATTCACATATTTCATTTCTTCTGAGTTGGTAAAGCAGACACGTAGTGATTCTGCCAGCTCAGAATCATGTGGTGAAACACTGAGTGAACTAGTCTCCACATGAACTCCAGGCTTACCTTATTATCAGAGAAAATGGGTGCTCTTTCATGCAGCTATCTCCTCAAGTGACGGTGAGGTTGAAAAATCCCCATGTGCGGAACTTATTACCTCACAAATGTGTGAATTAGACAATCATTCTTGTGCTGAGCAGAAGAGAGAGAAACTGGGGAATAGTGGTGGGAGCATGTACATTAATTAATAAAGACCTCCAGGAAATTTTGGGAACCAAAACTATGGAGTTGCTTGCTGGATTTTCCAACATGGTAGGGGTGCTTAACAAACAGGAAGTTGCACAAATATCCTTTTTATTATTGTTGTGCATAAAACTGTTGGCACAAAAACAACAGTTAATTTTAAAAGATAATCCTAATAATGTAATTAGCCCTCATAAGTTCTTGCCCTGGCATGGCCCTTTGCAGAAATGGTGCGCAATGTGGAAATGTACTTCAGAGTTTACAGTGAGAGATGAAAGTGATTTGCCTGTTCTCTGAAAAGAAATGACGAGAAATGTTGAACTTATGTTTATTGGTGCTCCATTTGTTTCCTCAGTAGTTCTCTTCTCCATATATTCTAGACAGCTTTCTTTGTTTTTATTTTTTGACAAATTTGTTTGGTAGAAATTTGGAAAGAAATTTGGAAAATTTGGAATTTTTTGGTAGAAATTTGGTTGAGCCAAGCCTCCCTGACAGAAGGATTATCTGTTTGTTTAATAAATATACTTTTAGCCTGCCTTTCAGGACAGTGCCCTCACAATGTGGCTAACAGTACAATCCTATCCATATCTACTCAAAAGTAAGTTCTGTTCAACTCAACAGGACTTACTCCGATGTAAGTGTGTATAGGATTGTGACCTAACAATCCAAATCCAATAAAACGTATAAATAAAAGTTTATCATACAAAATAATACACTAGAAATGGTAAAACCATCAGTAAGCCAATCTAAAACATCAATTAAAGCCAGTTCTTTAGATTAATTAAAATGTGTTCCTGGAAACTCAGAAATAATTATTAGAAACAATGCTGAACAAAACATTGTTAACACATTTAGAAAGCGTGGAATCTTTCATCTCAAATACCTGTTTAAAAGTTGTGGCAGCGGTGTCTGGGATTGTGCCCACTGCCGCTACCCTCCCCTATCTTCATTATGACTTCTGAACTGAGCCTACATGCATAGGAATTGTATTGGAACTGTTTGCAACAAGTCTCCTTTTCCTCCACGCCACTGCCATAAGCAGGGCGGGGCTGAAGGAGAAGGATACTAAGACCCTGTTCCAACTGAATCATGCATCATTGCATGATTCCAAGCATCATGCCTTGGACTCCAGGCTGGGCACTTGTATTGCCTTCTTTCTCAGCCAGGCACAGTACAGCAGAGACATGGAGTGTACCCAGGGCAGGCTGTTGCTTCCTTCGCCTTCCTCTTCTTGCAGGAAGTTTATGGAGGAGAATAGAGGTGGTGGACTGGAGCATCTCCAGGTAGCATCTCCAATGCCTCCTCTCCATACAGTATTTTGACCTGCTTCCAGGCTTTTCAAATCAAGTCTTGAGGAAGGAGGAAGAAGAAGGAGGTTTGTGGTACCCAGGGGGGGAGGAGGGAGGAAAGGGGTACGTGTGCAATGGCGTACACGTTGAGCGTGCAGCATTGGGGGGCAAGTGATGGTGTGTGATGACAGGGGTACACTATGTGTGTGTGTGTGTGTGTGTGTGTGTGTGTGTGTGTGTGTGTGTGTAAAATTTGGCATTGCCTCAAGAGCCTGCTCTACTTGGGCCAGGCCTGATAGGGCTAAGAAAGTGAAACCTTGTTTTGTAATCCTGTTTTAGAGGCAGTTCTAGTTAGCTGTAATGATGGGAAGTTCCAGAGCAGACCAACACTCCTCTTTGGTTGCCGTAAAGTTTAACTATGAAAGAAAGGGAGAATTTGCACAAAGGAGGGGGAAACGGGAGCCTGTGTGCTTGCGACAATCCCCAAACCATTCTTGGTTAAAACTCAGTTTCATGAAATGTAGTCTTGGAAAATAGATTGTAAACAAATTATTTAGCCCTTGACACCTAAACCCCCAGAGAAAAGTTTGTTTTACATTGAAATTAGCAGTGACTGGCATGTGTGACATTTAAGCAAGCATCTTGTGGTTGAAAAGGGAGGCATCTAACAGTAGCCCTCTGCTAACATGACACTGAATGGTAGATGGCAGTAATGTAACACTGAGAGTGGCTTCCAAGAATTGCTCTACGTTTTCTGTGTTCAGCAATGTTTCTAATAATTTCTGAATTTGCAGGAATGTCTTTTAATTAAACTATAAATATTTAAGGTTCTGTTTAAAGAGGGAAAAAAGAGCTTTAAAAAGGTAATCAAATTATTTCTAATTTTCTTTGGAGAAAAGTACAAAAGAGAGGTGTTAGGAAGATTTAGGAAGATTTTTTTATCACTTTTACTAATTCTTGTTGAAATAGTTCGGTATCCATTCACTTCTGCCTATGTGCATGAAGTGTGCATTCTCTATGTGCATTTTTCCTGTGGTTATATCTCTTTCGTGTGCTCACATGAGAGCTTCTGGCTTTGTGAAAAGTTACGAATGACTGGATCCTGAGATTTCTTCCTCCTAGAAGAAGGGAGGAGTCATTATCTGGCGGAAAGTACACAACCAAATACATTTCTAAACCAAAATAAAATAAAATATGAATTTCTTAGGGTATATTATATCAATCTAGATTTGCAAACTTTGGTGGTTCAGAGTGACTTATTTTTATTATTTTTTATTATAAATATTGCTGAAATGAATATTATTGCAATCTTGCTTTTCCTTAGGAAGATGCTCAGACATCGGCTTTAGTGAACCTTGTGAGGAACTTATGAACATATGAAACAGCTGACTTCTACTGAGTCAGACCATTGACTTATCTTACCCAAGCCCAGTATTGTCTTCTCTGATGGGCAGTAGCTGTCCAGGGCTTCAGGCAGAGGCTTTTCTCATCACCTGCTACCCAACTGCTGAGGTTCTGGGAGGGAGGGACGGAAGGCAAGGAATGGAAGAGGAAGACCAAGAGGGGTAAGAAAGGGAGATGCTGCGGCTGCGCTGGGAGAGCCCAATTATCATGCGGGCTGCCCTTTCAGCAGTGCTGCTTCTACTGCTACTTTGCAGAATACTTCTCAGCTGCTGAGCTGTGAACTGAAGCAGAAGTGGTGCTTCTGAAAGGGCAGCCCGCATGTTAATTAAGCTTTCCTAATCTTGAAGATATGATCAAGATTTGCATATTTTCTCTTCTGTCATTTGCAGCTAATGAGTTCCTAAGTGAGAAAAAAGTGCTTATTTCTGGTTATCATCTGCTTAATGACGTCAGTTTCGGCTTTAAGACATAACATCCAGCCCTCTGCAGGTGCCATGAATGCTATATGGCCCGCTGTATAAAACTGACACTCCTGGCCTAAGGATTGAGTCACTGCATTTTGTATTAGTACTAAATATGTTTGCTTAAGTAGGCATTTTGCTGTGTAGCTAAGGGATGGGGAGAACAATGTGTTTTGCATTGGTATGCATTTATGGCTAGATAAGCGTTATGGCTTCCTTCAATTTAAGTTAAACTTTAGATATTATGCTGTACTGGTGTATGTCTCTATTATAAGTGGCTACTGAGAATGAACTAAAACTGGTCAAATTCTTATATACAAGGAATTCGTAATGAAAAGCGCTGCTCAGGTTTTCCTTGAAATTATGTTATGAATGTATTAAAGTCCATCACCCACTTGATAGACATCCAAGAACAGCTGCAGCAGCTTCTCGGCATGGAATGTCAGTTTGTAAACACCCAATTTATAGACTATAAAATGGCTTTTGTGCATAATGGTGTTGTATGTATAACAGTGTTTTGCAGAGGAGAGTAAACAACTTATAATCAGTGCTAAAGTGACAGATTTATGACTAGACTTGCTAATAAAAATAAATTATCAGCAACTTCCCAAGTGAAAACAAGTAGGGAAGATGATGTTTCTCCATATGTGATGTAATCTCACAACTGCCATGAAGAACTGAGTGTTTGAGTGTATTTTGATCTAATGTTTCCCTGGCCTCAATCCTATTCCCCCCCCAACTGATGCAGCCACGCCACTGGAGTGCGCGCTGCATCCTGTGGTGGTGGGGGCAATCCCAGGTCTCTGGGTGAGGAAACAAGTCTCCGGTGCAGGTACGGGTCTACTCGAACCTGTGCCAGCGATTTTGATGGCGCAAGGCCGAGTGGACCCGGGAAGGCAGATCAAGGCCTGGAAGGAGGTTAGGATATTGGCGGGGACGCTGCTACCGATACCGCCCCCTTCCAGCCCTCATTCCACCCCCTGTTCTGCCCCATCTCCTTCCCGTTCCTTCCCCTCCCTGCCCTGTTGTATTCCACTGGTCAAGGGATCCCATCCTACCTCACATCCTTAACTCAGAGATGGAATTCCTCTTTTGGTTATAACAACATGCAATATCCAGCGTGCAATCATCAAAGTTGCTTATCAAAACAAAAATATTTGATTTCTATTTACATCTCCCACATGAATCCCCATAAATCTGTTTTCTTTTGGCTGAGAAAGTCGCCCTACCCATAATAAGCAGAATTCATCATTTGTGTCACTGGTGTTTTTTCTTCTCTGTTAATGCATTAGTCTTTTAAATTTACGACATATGCCCTCAGACACCCTCAGATGATTAATCTCCTTACTCAAGCAAGGCCAATTGCAATCCATTTTTAAATGGACTTTCTGTTCTTACATATTGATTGGCAATCATGTAGCAAATTTACATTTGACTTGGCAGTTAATGTATTATTTCCGCAACATTCTACACTTTGAATGTTATAACGGTGCCAAATAATGTGTCACTGCAACTGGCTCCCACAATATCGACATAAATCCTTGTCCACTCTTCTCCCACCTGTTCACATGCAAGAGAAAACACACACACACACACACCAGGAAACTGCAAATGTTTAAAACTGCAGGGGTGCTCACATGATCTCACTGAGGGCTGAACTAGATGTGAGTTCAGACTTGTCTCCATGGGTTTAAAACACAAAGTGGCTCTTCTGTAGGGGGGAGGGATTCAGCATGGGATCATCATGGCATGTTTTGCAGGTTGAATACTTCCTTTGTGCTGTTTTTTTATGGCGAAAATTCTCCCAAAGCAGTTATTTCCATCATGCTTGAGGGCCCCGCATGGCTTGCTGTTGATGAAATCACAGCTGTTCACAGCTCTGTTCCTGATCCAGATCAGATCTGCAACAGGGGCAAACATTGGGGTTGGGTGTGGCTTCTGTTTAACTGACAAATGCGCAGGGATAATGTGTCTGATCTAAACAGCATGTTTAGAATAGTGTCTGATTTGGCCCTTGGATGCCTGGGGCTGTGGTATTGCAGAACCTTTTGTCTTCATGCTCTGGATTTCTGGGAGGTTCATCTCTGGATGGTTCAGCCCTCTCTATTCTCTGCCCAGTCACCATAGCTGACCAACACCCACTGTGAAATTGAATACAGCTTGCTTCCCTGGGAATGTCGGGGGCGGGGGCAGGGATGGACAGACTGTCCTTCCCTGGTAGACTACTACCTGTGCTTCCAGTTGTGTGTTACAGTGCCTACCAGGATAGCAAGGTGTTTGACACTCCTGCAGTAAGCTGTGATTGTACTCTAGCTTCCCTGCATAACTATTGAGGGTTGATTGTACAAACCCCTGTTCCATAGAACAGCAATTTCAAACCTGTTATATTGATGCATGTCTGCGACAGCAGTGTTGTGTTCACTGTTTAATAAAATGATGCACTCTTTTCTTTAAAATAACAGTATCAAGCAGTCCAATCCTATGCTTCCCCCCCCCCCCCCGCTGATACAGGTGTGCCACGATGGCTCACACTGTATTCTGCGGGGGGGGGGGACAGTCTGGGAGGTCTCCTCTGGGTAAAGGAACATTCATTCCCTTACCTGGGCGTAAGCCTCCATGGTGCAGAGGGGTCTACTTGGACCAGTACTTGTGAAATTGCTGGAGCAGGTCTGTGTGGATCTAGGCTACAGGATCAAATCTGGGAGGGGGGGGTAGGATTCAGCAGCTGCCCAACCTGTCCCCTTCCTGGGCCAAATCTGCCCTTCCTCTGTCCCCGTTGCGCCCCTGTTCTGCCCTCATTCCACCTTCCCCCGCCCCATCAAACCTCCCCTGTCAATGTACCTTTGTTGGTGGGCCTTCTCCTGGCAGTCACTCCACGTGGGGTTGCTCCAGCCTTGCCACCAATGGACCAGCAGCGTGTGGATTTGTGCACTGCCAGCAGGCCATTTGCGACCGCTATAAAGTACTCCCTGCTGTTGGAACACTAGTTCCAATGGCCGGGGGGTGGGCGGAACTAGAATTGGCCTGTTATTTACTTTATTTAAATAAAGCCAACAAAGGAATCCAGGCTAGGCTTACCATATTTTCCCCCCTCCAACCGGGACAACCCCCCAACAGTTAATTAATTAATTTGAAATTTTAAAATAAAAAATCAATTTAATAAAAAATAATTTTAAAATCGAGGGGGCGCTTTGCTGTGCGAAGCGTGTCCGCATTATTTATTTTTTTATTTAGTCTACAGCCCAAATAAATAAATAAATTTAAGTTTAAAAACCAAATTGCTGCGCAAAGTGCGACCGCATTTTTAATTGTTTATTTAATTTTACAATAAAACAATTTATTAAATTAACTTACCTCATTGTCACCGTTGTGCTGCTCCTCGTTGCGCTGCTGATCCCGATCTAGCAGTGCTGCTCCTTGTCGTGCTGCTGATCCGGTCTCCCACTGCCACCACACGGAGCCAGTGAACGAACGACAGCCTGCTTGCCCGTGTTGTGCGTGCCTGCCGGAGGCTCGCACGGCATGGGCAGCAGGCTGTGGTTCGCCCGCTCCCGCTGGCTCCGTGCGGTGCCAGTGGCAGATCAGGCGAACGACAGCCTGCTTGCCCATGCGAGCTTCCGGCAGGTGCACGCGGCACGGGTAGCAGGCTGTCGTTCACCCGCTCCCTCGCTGGCTCTGTGCCGGTGAGAGAGCGGGTGAACGGACGACTACACCCGCTCGCCGCCGCCATCTTCTTGACTGAAGAGCTAACCCGGGCGCCGGCATCATCTTGGCTCGCGAAATCTCCCGTGATCCAAGATGTCGGCGCCCAAATCTTGTGAGGACAGGTAAGTTTGTCAATTTTGAAAATGGAGGCTGCGGCGGCGGAGCTACCATTCCTCCCGGAAAACCGGCCCGGGACTTTTCCAGGAATGGAGGTCCATTTCCGGGACGGTCCCGGTTTTTCCGGGATGCATGGTAAGCCTAATCCAGGCAGGAGTTCTGGGTGATTCCTTGAATGAAGCACCCGCTAAGGAACCTTAGTTAAGAGTTTGCTGCAGAGCAATTTAACTTGGCATTCACTTTCTCTCCTTGGGATATTAGCATACAGCTGCACAGCATAATAAGCCTCAGGCATGGGCAGCTGCAGTTTTTGTCAGCTGCCATTTCTCTTCAGACAGCACCTTCTCTTTGAGCATTCCCCACTTGCTTGTCTATTCTCTTCCGGTATCAGCTGGATCTCTGATTTTCATTGTACGTACCAGCTGCCCATCATTTCTGGCTGCAGAGAGGAACTGACAGTGATCTACAACATTCTCTTTGTCTTTTTTTTTTGTTTTTTTTTAAAACTGGAGTTCATTTTCTCTACCTCGGTCTATTGCAGATCCCTAGGCAGCTCCTGGATTGGCTGTTTTTTAATTTAATCATTCAGAGAATAAAATCAGTGGAGTAACAGGATAATATAGTTCACCTAGAGGTATACACTTTCTGGGAACTTTGAATCCATGGAAAAAGAACATTTTTTCAAAAAGTTGAATTTTGGGGAAAGAATGACATACTGTATATCCAATACTTACGGTATTTTCTTGTTACTGTATATCTAAAAGTACATTACTACTTTAAGAATATGAAATATATATAATGTAGAATATACTGTATATAATGTAGAACATATTGTATTATAAAAACCCCTCGGGGTTTAGAAAGCCTGCCTGTGTAAACCTCCTTTGAATTAAAGTCAGAGGAGAAATCCGATGACCAAAGAAAAGGCGGTATATAAATACTGGTTGTTGTTGTTGAGTTAGTTGGAATCCCTCTTCCATTGCGGTTGTGGGGGAAGAAAGCAAGGAGAGAGGAGTTGGAATCATTTGGAGCTTTCTATTGATTCAAATGGCAGTGTTTTAATGCATGCTGCCTCTTTCCCAGGCATACTACAATGTTATCAAGTCTGAAACAACCCTTCAGCAAGCATAGGATCTCAACTAACTTCCATTCCTTCCCCCTTCCCTCCCATGCCCCTGGCTCCTCTCAGTTTTCCACCTTCTGCTGGAAGTTTTCATTTTCACCTGTCACCCATAGCTGCTTACTAGTGTATATCTTACTATATCTTATAGCTGCTTATTATATCTCTCTACTCTATGCACAGTACTTCCTGAAGAAAAGGCCTAGTGAAATTGTAATGCTGCTAATCTCTGACAGTATACATAGACAGTTAGACTGTAACTATACTAGGTTGCTTTCTTCCTCTCCCCTTCTGTGTGAATTCCCCTCTTCCCTTAACAAGGGCTAGCAGAAATATGTCTGCACCAATACTAACCATGCTTAATGCTAACCAAAGTAACCTAGCTTCAAACCTTGATTTAAAGCTAATCGTTGTTACCGCAGGTATTATATGACATTATGGTTAGTGCTGACAAGAGAAAAGAGTAGACAATTCACATGGGGGAAAAGAGGGAGTTTGCAAATGGTATTCTTAACAATGATTAAGAGATCAGCAGCATTACATCTGTGCCAGGTCAAAGTGTGTGAATTATGCAATGCAATGTGTGGTTGTATATCCTTCACAGCGCAATCCTGTGTACGTTTTAGAGTGGTGGAGCGCGCGCTCCGCCGTTCTAAACTGTCACAAACGTGCCATAAAGCATATTTGCGACTACTTTTGAGTAAGGGCTGCCGGCGTGGAGGCTGGCAGCCCTCACTCCGTCTCGAAAGTGACCCAGCCACCGCTGGGGAAGGTAAGTCTCCTGCTGGTGGGTGCAAGGGCGGGCCTGGCGGCGAGGGAGGGTGGCGGTTGGCCGGCCCGGGAGGGGGCGGGGATGTCAGCCGCCGCATTCCTGTCCCGTTCCCGGGCTCGGCGGCCATTACACGGCCGCCTCGGAGTTACGCCAGCTCTTGAGCTGGCAGAAATCCAAGGAGGCCCATTAGGGCCTCCCAGCTCTACATCAGGGGAAGGGGACGAACTTCCCCTTCCCCCAAGGAGACCTCCACGCTGCCCGCGGATCTTTAGGCAGGATTGCGCTGCCCATCACAGAATTATTGTGCTTTTTTTACACATAGAATTGTTTTTGTTGTAAACCGTCTTACTCATAATTCATTCTTATTATACAGAGTTCAGAGTAACTTTTCTTAGAACTGAGGATATTATCTTTGATGTAGTTTCACCAAATGCCTAAGGGAATATTCTTCTTTCAGCTCTAAAATCCCTAATACTATATTTATGCCAGATTTTTAAACTGTATATCTGAATCTTTTTTGACAGATTGCATAGAGTTGTTTACAAATAGGTTCCTGTAACTTTCCCTTTAATTTAGGTACACTTTGGACTGCCAGTCAGCATCTCATAAATAGAAACACATTATTATTTAGTTGGGAGTCCGTAAGATTGATTTTTTTTTTTTACCAGAAGAAAATTGCATGTTATGCTATTTGATTGTGACAATGGTCTTTTTATCACGTATGTTGCATAATTCTTTAAAAAAAACTTCGGCAAATAAAAAAATCTTCACCTTGCACAGGTCAGGCAAGCCTCCCTGGGAGGGCGTTCCAAAGTCAAGCACCATCACCCAGGTCTCCCTGTCCCTGGATACCACAGGTCTTGCCTTTAAAGGTGAGAGGAGGGATGGACAGACCCTTGGGCACCTTCATGCTGTTCTGGTAGGCTTCCTGGAAGTATCTGTGTGGTTATTGTGGGAAACACAGTGGTGGACCAGAGGAACTGATCTAGAAGGATTCTTGCAAATCATCATGTCAGGAATGGATTTGTGAATCCTAGATCTAGCATTATAGACAGTATTTTCGTATTGTCTCTGTCACAGAGCTTTAAATTTCTCACATTCTTCTGGTCTACAAGTTGAAAAATCAAGTTTTGTCTCTGCATGTGTGAACCAGCCTTGTCTCCTATCTCCTCTGCATGTGTGTATACATTTTCAGTCATTCTTCATGTCTGGAGTAGCGAACCCTCCTACGGAGTGACCAATTGGATAGTCAGGCCTATCTGTCTTGTTGAAAGAGTGAGATGGGAGTGCCCAGGTGGGCCACTCCTCCAATAAAGTAATAGTATGACGTTATTGAACCTAGGTTACTTAAGTTCAAGTACAGTGATTCTTTTGTGTTTCTGCCTGGTCTACCTATATCTAATGCTGATTCCTGGCACAATGTAGTTAGCAATAGGGACTTTTTTTTTTTAGCTAAAAGTGTTCACAAAAGTGTTCAGGAATTAATTTTGTTTGTGTTTGCTGTTTCCTCCCAACCACCTGCAAATGTCACTGTTTCTCTGTGCATTGGGGTCTTATTGGGCTTAACACTCCAACTCTATCGGTTGGATTTTACCGATTATTGTATCCCATTTGGTCGAGCTTTTTCTTTGCATCTATCCAGCCAAGTTCAGCCATTTTCCATCAGCCTGCTTGCACTTTTTCTATTCCCTCCCCTTTTTTCCCATTTGGTTTCATTCCTTTTCTTCTGTAGTTATATTTTTACTCTCTGCATGCCTAGTCCATAATTCGGTGGGTTGTCATGTCTGATCGCTCTCACAGATCCTACTGTGGTTTTGATTTTTGAAAAGAACCCCTGGGGTTCAGTGCTCTCCTAGGAGGGCTTTTCCCCCCAGTCAGCCCCCACTTCAGCCTGGTTCTGTAGCCTGGAATGGTGACAGTGGATAGAAACAACTAGTTCCCCTGTCCCATTCAGCTGCTGACCAGTAAAAAGGGACAGTATGGAACAGGAAGGTAGGTGTGTGTGTGTATGTGTGTGTGTGTGTGTGTGTGTGTGTGTGTGTGTGTGAGAGAGAGAGAGAGAGAGAGAGAGAGAGAGAGAGAGAGAGAGAGAGAGAGAGAGAGAGAGAGAGCCACCAGAACCTACTCCCCTAAGTCTGTGTGCTCTCTCCTGGTACGATTCCTGACAATTAACTTCAGTGGCAGGTCCCCAACAATGAAACTCTGTTCCCCAGGAAGCTTCCATTACATTAGCTTTCTCTTAAGTTGTTCTGAGGTTTGTTTAGTTTTTGAGCTTTGTCGGTTAACAAACAGAGCAATCCTACGAGCTAGGAGTGCTAGCGCTGAGGCCTCAGCGCTGGCGCTGGGTGTCACAAATGTGCCATAAAGCATGTTTGCGGCACCCAAAGAGTAGGCTGTGTTGGCACCAGGGTTGGCGCAGCCACTCCGCTGCTGAGTCCAGTTCTGCACCTGGTAAGTTCTGCACCAGGTGGTGCAGGGGCTGGGGGAGGGCGGAGAGGGGGTGGATCAGTCTTGGGAGGTGGGTGCGATCGGCGTCCTTGTTGAACGCCATATCCTATCCTTCCTCTCTGGTCTCCAGCCCTGACGTGGGGTGTAGCCCCATAGCGTAGGCTGGGGCGTTACTTGGGGTAAGGGAACAAATGTCCCCTTATTCTGAGGAGACCTCTAGCCCGCTTATCTCCAGCACTGGTTACAGCGTGGGTCTGGCACCCATGCTGCACCAGTGCTGGATAGTATTTCGCTAATAGTTTTGTTTGTTGGTGAGCCCTTTAATGGGAGCGAAAGGCGGCCTAGACATTAACAACAAATACGTGAACGGGGCTGTTCCGAGGGGGAGGCTTCCTGTACCGAGGGGGGAGGCTTCTTGTTCCGAGGCTTTAGCTGTTGAAGGCTTTTGCGCGCTGCTGACTGGCTCCGACTGCTGTGAGGCCGGTCTGGGGGCGGAGCTTCGGCAGAATAAATTAACTTTAGTCCCGACGATCAACTATTGAATGCAGCTGATAAGGCTCTTAAGTCTTAATGCTCTTTCACCACTGGTACTGCTGTGGACGCATGCTGGGGTGGAGCTTCGGTGGTGAAACAAGTAACTTTAAAAATTCCCGACAATCAGCTGCTGTTCACAGCTGATAAGGGAGAGGCTCTTGCATACCCCCAGCCATTGGTCCGCGTACCCCTATGGGTACGCATACCACAGGTTGGGAACCCCTGCTATAAGGTAGGTGTGTGTGTGTGTGTGTGTGTGTGTGTGTGTGTGTGTGTGTGTGTGTGTGTGTGTAAAAACTGTAAGGTTGTGTGTAAAAAACTATAACCTTAAAAAGGAAGATAAGCATTTATTTGGAAAAAGTTTCATTATCTTTTTCCTTTTTTCTGCGTGTCCTTAAAGTCAACTGTATATTTATATTGTATGTATATAAATAACAGCAATTCTGATTCTGTTGCAAAACTTTCTCCCTCTAATGGCAATACAAGGTGCCAGTTTGGTATGTGAATTACCATTGTGTAGTAGCAAGCCAGTGGTTAATTTATTATTGTACAGGTTCTTGATTTGCTACCCGGTGACAGAATTTTAATAAGATAAACATTTGTCAAGTTATTTGACAGGTGATGGCAGCATCCAAATCACTGAGTGAATTAGGTGACAAGCTGTCCTGGCATGTCAGTTTTTTATTGCTGTCTTTTGGTGCATAAAGATCTTGTATTAAGTGATATTTAAAGAAGACTCATTCTGTTTGACAGTTTAGTGACATGATCTGTGAGCAGGAAGAAATAATGTCACGGTGTCAAGTCAAAGATGAGTAGATTGCTGTAGATATTACCTATTTTAATAGCACTGAGCAAGTCAGTGGTGATGTAGACAAGCGAATTCCATGTTTTATTATAAGATTTCCAGATGGGTCTTAGGTGAGTTTTATGTACCAAAAAAATCATGAGCTGTTAGCAAATAACTGATGAATGGTGTTTGTGAAGGAATGAGTTACAAGGATTTATTACATTTCTTCTCTAAATCAAATGATTTCCCCACCTTTGTTTAAGATTTTTATTATTGTGGCTGAGCAGTGTTGCGCACCAGAATACATTATGATTGCTACATACCATTTAAGTTCAAATTTCCCTTTTCGTTTATTCAAAATTATTTAAAACATATATTTTATTTATTTATTTTATTTTAAAAAATTATATCCCGCCTTTTCCTATGCCGAAAGGCAAATGCCCAAGGCGGCTTACAACAAGATTAAAATACATAATTTAAAATAATACATAAAATAAATTTAAACAATACATAACCATACATAAACAACTTTAAAAACAATAAAATCCACTGGGGGGGGCGACAGTATGGAGCAGAGAAGCAGCATGGCAGAGCATCTTGAGACACAGGATGCAGACCACGACCCATCACCCAAACGCTAGACGAAACAAAAATGTTTTGAGCCCTCGCCGAAAAGTCATGAGGGAGGGGGCGGTTCTCAGATCCCCTGGCAGGGAGTTCCACAGTTGTGGCGCCACAACAAAGAAGGCTCACCCACGTGTTGCCACTCCCCTAACTTGCGATAGAGGTGGCACTCGCAGGAGAGCCCCCTCAGATGACCTAAGAGAGCGGGCCGGAATGGGAGAAGGCGGTCCCTCAGATATCCTGGACCCGAACTGTGAAGGGCTTTAAAGGTCGTTACGAGCACCATGAATTGGGCCCGGAAACGAATGGGCAGCCAGTGCAGCCGCTGAAGCAGTGGCTCAACAGAGTAAAACCGCCTAGCCGCAGCAACCACCCGGGCCGCCGCATTCTGCACTAATTGCAGCTTCCGAACCGTCTTCAAGGGCAGCCCAACGTAGAGCGCGTTACAGTAGGATTTAGGATTATAATACAATATTATTGTATTTAGGAAAGGCCTTGGTTTGCTGTTTGTCTGTACTTCTGTTCTGTTTTTTTTTTTTTAATAGTGTTGTCAAAAGTTTTTTCCCTTGATGTTTGAATGTGCTTTTGAGTTTTACCAGTGTACTGACTTGATAACAATGCTGTCAGTGCCACTCTGGTGGAAGTCCGTACGTTTTGGTGCAGTTTCTAAGAGCATCTTTATACGTTATGGTTAAGGCAGACACTTTGGGTGCCCATTTGGGTGAAAGGCGGGGTAGAAACTGAATAAATAGAATCCTATAACTCTTTCCTGGGAGTAAGCCCCATTGAACACAATGAGACTTACTTCTGAGTATGTATGCATAGGATTGTGCTGTAGGTGTACACTTAATAAGTATAATGCAACTCATAGGTTTTTAAACGCATGTATCATACAGGTATACTTGTCAGGGAATTGAGATTGGCTGCTATTCTCTGTCAAACAGGCCTGGCATCAGAAGGTGGTATCCTTGGTCAGCTGCAGATGCCCAGCACCCTATAGATCCCACTGCTGACCTGTGCTTACCCCCCCACTCTGATATACAGTATTGTACTTTTTAAATGTTTAATAACTAGAAAAAAACTCAATAAAAACGAAATAAGACCTGATTTACAGCCCAATCCTGCCAAAAACTCTGGCGCGGAACAAGCGTTCCAGCGCCGGTAGTAGTCACAAACGTACCGTAAAGCATTTTTGTGACTACTTTAGAGCAGGGAAGGCCTGCGGAGAGGCCGGCCGCTCCTGCTCCGACAACAGAGCTCCCGACGGCTGACGGACTCAGGTAAGACAGGATCCGGCGGGCGGGAAGACAGATCGCTGGTGCAGGGAGGGTGCCCATTGGCCCAGGCAGCCCTGGAGGGGGCGGGGGATGGCTTCGGCCATATCCTGGCCCGCGCCCGGGACGTTACATGGCCTCCTCTTCAGCCAGCAAAATAGCTGGTGGAAATCCAAGGAGGCCGATCCGGGCAGCCTCTGTTTACACTCGGAGAAGGAGACGAGCATCCCCTTCCCCGAGTATACCTCCCGCCCAACAGCCGTGCTGGCTGCCAGTGCACAGGATCCGGCGGGTGGCCATGGGCCGCCGGCCAGATCGTAGTCAGGATTGCGCAGTTAGAAAGAGCACAAGCTCTTTGCTGCTATCTCGGGGGGGGGGGAGTGAGGTATACTGCTTCCCAATCATTACTTTGCTAAACGTAAGCCAAAGAAGCTAGGAAGTGCCTCTGATGGCTCAGTCCGATGGGCCATTTATGACAACGGGTCTGTCTATCTATATCACTGGATCAAGTCTCTGACTCCAAGTCTCAAGTCAAGTCCCAAGTCTTTGCCCCCGAGGCTTTGGTTGCGAGTTGTGAGTCCCTATCTATTTAATGGGGAAAACGGGTTTAAACCTGAATAAAATTCAACTTGTCGTAAAAGGCTCCAAGTCTCGAGTTAAGTCTTTCGAATCTGTTACAATTGCCGAGTCAAGTCCGAGTCAAGTTGACACGACATTGAGTCCAACTTGAGTCCGAGTCAATAGACTCAAGTCTACATCACTGCTATTCACACAGTCCAACTGGCCCTTCTTTTCCCTGGAAACGTCATTGCCCCTCTTTTGTGTCTATTCTTGCCTTTTGTTAACATGATGTTGTCTATGGTGCTAATTGTAGTATTCGATAGGGCTCGCCTTCCAAACCGAGAGCCCTGGAAATTAAGCAATCCTATGCACCTTTCCTCAGAAGTAGGTCTCACTGTGTTCAGTAGCATTTACTTCTGTGTCAGTGTGCACATGATGGCAATGTGAGTGGGGAATGAATGCTTCCTGTGCACATGCAGGTAAATGCAGCTGCAGTGGTGTATTTGAAGTGTCGGTAACATACTGTTTTTAGGACAATACTGTTCTCCTACAATTGATTTTACCGAAAGAATAATTATCCTCTTGGGTTTTAAATTGGGGAAGGACAGGTTACTGCAGAGTCAACGAAGGCCAGGCAGGCCTTCAAAACTATGTAACAGCGGAGGGAGTGGGACATGCAAAGTGATCTTTGGTCTAAGAGCAGGGGTGTTACAAGCATGTCCCTGTTTTCATCTGTGAAATGTTGAGAGAGCATGTCAGAGTCAGAAATAAAAATGCCACCTAAAAGTGTTAAAGAGGGACAAAAATAAGAAAGCATCAAACTGCGTACTGTGAATCTATGAAGAAATGTTCACGCATAAAAAGAGAGAGAACAGCTTACAAAGGACCCTGCAGTCTGTGCAGTGAGTTGCAAGGTTAATTTACTTAGCCTACTTTCTTTAATTTTTTATAGTCTTTATGGATTCAGCTGTACAAACTGTCCTGAGTTCATTTGAAGGCAAACGACAAAGTAGAAATGTTATGATAAATTAGTGCCTGCATGTTGCATGCAACAGTATGTTAGAATGAATCACTTTTTTTTTAAACCGCAAAGCAGCATTGGGAGGGAGCAATTTGAAAATGGAAACGTGCAAGGGGGTTGATCCTTAACCCTCTCTCAACCCACCATTTGATTTTCATAATTATCAAATGATTTGCACAGTAGGCAGATTAAACAACCTGGATGTGGGAAACTAGAATATGGCAACCCTAATTAGGAAACGCCCTGCATGGTGTCCTGCATGGACAAATGTACCCAGGGAGCAATCTTCCCCGCGGTCTTCCACTTGTACAGAAGATTAATGAAATACATGGGGATCCTGCTGGTGTGGGGGTGGATCTGAGAAAGTCATTTGTTTCGCCTTTTACATTTAATTTACTCATACTACAGCAGAAATATATAAAGATGCATTACAAGAGATGCTGCCGATCTTATTTCGCTGTGTGTGTTTAAATCGCCACTTTTTGCACTCACAATTATACATAACATAAAGAGATATAGCTTAGATTATGAGGTCAAGTGACTCTAACAAGCTGTAGCTCACAGATTTGGGCCTGCTGCTTTTGTTTTGTGCCTATGGTTTGTGGGTTGTAATCCTTCAGTATTTCATGTGGCAAATGAACAAGGACCTTTGGGGTCCAGTGAGTGGTCTGGGCACATCTGATTCTGTAATGGAGGGGAGGCTATTGGATGCCTCGTGTAAGTCAAACTGGACTTTCCCCCAAAAAAGAAAAGTATGACATGAGTCCAAGTATTGGTTCTAAGGGAAGGGGGAATTATTATAATTGGGTCAATGTTTTACTATTTCTGACTCTTCTGCTAGTCTTACCTTTGTTTTTCTTTTTGTCAACAGGAAAGTTTTGAAAGAAATTTCTGTGGGAGATCTAAAGCCTAATGAAACTGTTGAGGCAAACTTAGAAGCACAGTTGTTGTCCAGGCTAGACCATCCAGCCATTGTCAAATTTTATACCAGCTTCGTGGAAGGAGAGAGTTTCTGCATCATCACTGAATACTGTGAGGTGAGACATCTGCATTATTTTTCAAGAGTTGCTGAATGAGAGTTCCAAAAGGCCTTATGAAAAAAAATCTTTATTACATCTGAATTATTAATTATCGTCAACAGTATCTAGTATTGTTGCACAAACAAGTACTTGTAAAGCAAAATGACTTGATTAAAAGAGGTTCTGCATGGAAGAAGTCGCTCAACTTCCTCCCTCCCCCTTCCCCAAGGTTGCCCCAGAATGCAGATACGGAGGCCACTTTGAAAACCTTAAGAAAAGAAAAAAAGGTTTTTAAAAGTTCCTTACCTTTTCGCTGGCAAACTGATCCATTTGCGGGGCTATAGACAGTGAAATTGTGTTCCTACAGCTTCTTCCGAGTCGCTTGACTCCCCCCCTTCCCCAAGGCTGCCCCATAATGCATTGGGGCGAGCCTGGAGAAGGGAGGGGGAAGTCAGGTACATGTGCTGTGCAGGTAGAAGTGATACTACAGGGTGCGTTTTTGTTTGCGCCATCTCCAAAAGGATATTGTGGGAAAAGATACAGGAACACTCTACCTTGTACAAAAAACAAAGGAGAAAAGAAGGGCTACCAAAATGATCAGGGGCTTTTTAATTTGGAAAAGAAAAGGTGAGGAGAGGTAGGGTGGGGTGGGGAACTAAGGATGGGGAAGAAAATAGAAATTTATAAAATTAGACATGGTTTGGAGTGGGAAGAAAAAAAAGAACATCAAAAATTACTACTCAAAAATACAGAAGAAGTTTAATAAGGATAAGGTCCCACTACCAACTTCAATCCTTGGAATGCTTAGGTAGGGATGGAATTTCTGGTAATAGACTCTGAATTAGGGTCTAAGGCTGCAATCCTGAATACACGTTCCTGGGAGCAAGTCTCATTGAACACAATGGGACTAACTTCTGAGTAGACATGCATAGGAGTGTGCAGTAAATTTGTCTTTTCAGAGGTCTGTTACCATTTTAGCAGAATACCTAGTATTCACTAGATGCAGGATATTTTTAGTCAGTTATCTACACTCAGTGTAGATTAAAAAAATGTAAGTCGTGGAGCCAAATGGTCATGACATATTGTATGGGTTAAATGTAAAAAAGATAAGCACAGTGCCAAATCAGAGCAGCAATAATTGCTGGTAACAAAATCCTTCTAGAGTTGTTAATTTTATTAACCCGGTAATGTGACAGGGTTAGGAGTATGACATAAAAAGGATTTTCTTGTAAAAATCTATTACATGGCATGCTTGAAGTACAGGGGCCCCCCCTGTATCCGCGGATCTGCTATCCACGGATTCAGTTATCTGCAGATAGGGGGAGGCCCCCCGCGCGCTTCACTGGCCATTAATTTAACTTAGTAGATCGTGTGTGTCTTCCTTTAAAGAAACAGTATAAGCAGCAGCGTGCTGAGAGCTTGAAGCCAGCTGAGAGCTAGAGAGGCTCAGCCAAACAGGAAGCAGGAACTAGAACTGTTTCCTGTTCTTTGACTGAACTTCTCTAGCACTCAGTTGGCTTCAGCGCTATAAGCAGCTGCTGCTTATAGCATTTGTTTAAAGAAAGACACACACAATCTGCTACGGTAAATTATTGGTCAGGGGGCACACAGGGTGTGTGTTTGCCCCATCTGTAGTTCTCTGGTATCCATGGGGGGGGGGCCTGGAACAGATTCCCGTGGATACCGGGGGGGCTGTACTAGGTTTCTATCTGAATTCCTCCATTGTGTGGGCTGTACAAGTCTCCTGTGTTTCATAAGTGCCTGCACATTGCAGGCATTACTTGAAATAATTGTTTCCAGTGAACGATTCTTCATATATGACTGAACATGATATACAGTATATTGCAATGCAGTGGGACTAGGAACTATCATGGAATTCTGTTAATGTTTCATAAAAAAGGCTAATGCATACTGATTACATAGTTCTTTATCTTGCCTGTAAATAAGCAACCTGCTCATCTTAGTTGTGATTCCTCAGCAGTACCTCACTTACTACCTAGTGGTCAGACTGGCCATTCTCCATTTTAAGATTACAGTGGTTATATACTGCTCAGAATGTTAACTGTTCCACACAGTGGGGAAAGAAATTAGAGGGAACATTGATTTCAACTGTATTAAAAATATATATTTCTCTAGTGAATACAAATGTTTATATTCTAAACACTGCAGTGTGGTTTGAGGTTTGCCGCTTTCAGCAATGGCATGGATAGAGAATGCTCAATGCCATTCCTCTAACTTGCCATGAAAAACATTTTTTTAAGTGTACTCTGTGTTATTGTGTGGCAGGGTGGTGGTGGGGAGACCACAACATTTATTCTAACTGAGAAACGTTTCAATGACTAGTGAATTACAGTATTTTTCACTCCAACTCTAATTTTTGATACAATTTAACCCTTATTAAATTGTAATAAGGGACAACCAGGGCTTATGTTAGGAGACAGCCACGCGCGTTGCTAGACCGTGGCGGGGGGGCGGGCTGCCACGGGGTGACGCGTGCGTCAAGGGGTGACACGCGCCACCCCCGCTCTGTGCATCACCTCCGAGGCCTGGAGAAGGCCTCAGAGAGCGTCCACCCTGGCCGGCAGTCCGGGGCCTTCTAACCAGGTCCATTGCACCAAAGCATCATTTATTAGCTTTTTCGCGCATGCGCACAACGTTTCTGAGGGCAAGAGAGCTTCTGGAGACAGCATCATCGGGCAGCTGCCAAGGACCCACTGCCAATCCTTGAGACCACCTCTGTGCTGATAGCCATTGTGCAGTGATGGCGGAGCTGTTACCAAAAGAGCTGGTTCTTAGGGGGAATGCACCCAACTCTATGGAACATGGGATCTTAGACTAGATACAGATCAGCATAATGCAGAGCATCCCCTGTAACTTAGCAAAGAAACTGAGATAAATACTTCCAATAAAAGTTTATGGATTTATTAAAACAGCACAAAAGTGAAATTATTGCATACAGAGAAATAATATATTCAGCAATAATAATATGCCCATAGTTGGACACCAACAATGAAAAATACGTTTCTGTTGCCCTAACAATAGTGTAGATGTTCCTGTCTTATGATGGAGGTTGCTTGTAATGCAGAGTGTATTTAGTGCAAAGGAAAGGGGGGGGGCAGGAAGAGAATTCCGGGTGTCCCTTGCTTCTTCTAACCCAATTCCTAACAGCTAAAAACGGGGAGAGAAGGGGGGGAGAGAGAGAGTTTTCAGAGGTTTCTCATACTACCTGTCCTGAAGAGGAGTTTGGAGCTTCCTTGCAGAGATTCAGAGGATTCTGGGCAGTGTGGAGACTCTATCCAGTTGCAACACACACATGGGGTGGTTTCACTCTGGAAGAGTGACAATTTGTAAGGGAAAAAGCTTACCTTTTTTAAAGGATTTTAGAGTTGATGCTACGTGCAGGCTAGCTTATTCAGGATAAATGTGTAACTTTGGGGGATGCTATGTTTGATTTGTAAACCGGTAACTTGGAATGAGGAAAGAAAGGAACTTCCCTAATCCTTGCAGGATGTAGGTAAACAAGTAATCTCCTGTTGCTTCACAGTGTCAGCTAACATGCAAATGGAGTAAAACAGTGGTGCCAGAGAGATGTCTAGCACCCTAAAATGAAGTTTACTCAAGTTTAATGCAAACATGCAGATATAATACAATCATTGCATATGTTTTGTTACAAAGTTACAAGTTACTGAAATTGCATTCAGAAAGCTGTAGAAACAAAGGATGAGTAAAGGATTAAAAGTTGCAGTCCACGAGACATGATGGGATTATCTTTTCTTCTTCCAGGATGTGGGTCTGTGGGGTGAGAGTTCATTTCGAGGCCTGAACCAATATTTTCTTGAGAGAAATATGGCCTATAATAGTTCAGTTCTGTTTGGTGCATAGGTTCTAGGAAAACAGTTCATTTTGCACACTAATATTCCTTGATGTTGGCATATGAAATACCATGTTGCATGATATCAGAGTCCATAATACAGCATAATGAAGAATGAAACATGGGGGGGGGGGGATCCACTGGTAACAGAGCAACTGTCTCAGCCAAAAGAATTGCTCTGTTGTTGCCTCCTTCCATCCCATCAGCCAAAGTAAACCACAACACAGACCTTGGAGGAACCCATCCACGTAGGAGGGGACCCATAAAGGGCAGTTGATGAAGGGCTCCCTAAAACCTGGGAGGAGCTTTTACTCTTAGCCTAGCCCAGGGGTTCTCAACCAGTGGTACTAGTACCACCAGTGGTACTTCGGCTGACTGCTGGTGGTACTCGGACCACCGGAACCCCGCTCCGACGCGGCATTTTTGGCGGCACGTTTTTACTCCCGAGAGGCTCATGCCTTTGGCCGAGTCTCTCGGGAACACTGAGAAGGACCCTTCCACCTGCCCAGACCCTCCTACCTGCATTTTCTGGCCTCTGAAAACCCGGAAGTAACTGGTGATGTCATCCTGTGGTACACAGCAGGAGAGTGGTGCCAGAAGTGGCACTTGGCCAGAAAGGGGTTGAGAACCCCTGGCCTAGCCTTATTACAAGCTATTAGATGCTCTACTGGGAGATGCAGAAAATTACTCATTACTGCACAGTGAGCAACTGCTCAACCATGTTCCTGGCATGACCAATGTGCTCCCTCCATGCAGGCAATAACCCAAGTGGAATTTACATGGTCGGTGGTACCAAGTAGTCAGGGATATTTTGTGTATGTTGAAGTCTCTACAATTGCCCTTGTCTGGATAATGCTGTTTTCTTTCACTGGTGCATAGGTCTTATATCTCTGGTATCCTGAAAACAATAACAAGAAGAATCTATTTTTGGCTTTTACACGGACTCTTGGGATGAGGGTACCTCACTCATTATGATTGCTTCTTCTGCAGTGGTGCACGAGGCTTGGCATCTTCATAACCATTAGTATTGCAAACCTGATTTTATTGCCTGATTTTATTTATTTAGCCTTGGAGTGAAAAGGAGTTACAAATTCGTATCATCCTACTGTAAATTATAGAGAGCATCCGTAGTGTTAAAGCTATTATTGAAATACATAGTTGAAACATTTACTGACCAAGATAACTGATAAAAGCTTGACTCTGTTCAGATCAATAGGGGTTTGCACCACTATGCACTTCAATAGAATTTGGATTCAATGCTTCTGACAGATTGTAAATTTGGTGCTGTGTTTCAGGGTCGGGACCTCGACTTTAAAATTCAAGAGTACAAAGAAGCTGGCAAAGTATTCCCTGAAAGCCAAGTAGTAGAATGGTTTATACAGTTGCTGCTTGGAGTCAACTACATGCATGAGAGGTATGGTGATGGGGCATGGTTATTTTCACTGCATGACTGCTGATGTTGAAGTGAAAATTAAAACTTGCTGAATAGTCTTTATCTCTGCTATGAACCTCTGTTCAGCTACCTTGATTAGGACTAATCCTAATATCCGCTTTCAATTACTCTGTTTTCTAAAATTGGGCCCCATAGCACTACCCAGAAATACAGTGATGCCTCACAAGACAAATGCCTCGCACAACAAAAAACTCGCAAGACAAAAGCATTTTGCAAGTTTTTTGGTGACTCACAAGACAAATTTTCTTGCAAAAACAATTTCGTCTTGTGGAACACTCAGCTCCTAAAGCCACAATCTATTCAAATGTTAAAGTATTCAAGAGGGTTAGCAGACTGCAAACAGTACAGCCCGAGGCCACACCGATTATCACCCGACAAATAGCTAACACCAGCAGAGATAAAGGCAAAGCAGAGATAAAACTACCATCCTGAAAAACTTCCCATCCTAGTAGGTGTACTGATTAAGACCCTACCCATTCTTCGTTTTGGCCCGGAAGCGGCAGCAGCAACTCGGCACAGGCTGTCTGCCTGCCTGCTTCGAGTCTCTTACTGACTCACACAGGAGCCGCCCTCACGCCGAGGAAAGCCTCTTCAGCTGTTGCACGGCCGAGAGGTAATGGTGCATTTAGTGGTGCCTGCTCCGCCCCTTAGCCTGGCCGGCACCGCGGCAGGAGGATACTGTAGGCGACAGCTACACCTGCCATTTGAATAAAGTATTCAAGAGGGTTAGCAGACTGCAAACAATACAGCCTGAGGCCACACCGATTATCACCCGACAAATAGCTAACACCAGCAGAGATAAAGGCAAAGCAGAGATAAAACTTCCCTTCCCTTCCAGAAACGGTGTGCATTACTAGAGCGGAGCTCTGGGAACTGTGAGTACTGTAAATACTTAAAAGTAAATAGCACGGCAGGGGAGGTGACTCGCAAGACAAAATTATTCGCAAGACAACATGACTCACGGAACGAATTAATTTTGTCTTGCGAGGCACCACTGTACTGTGGTTTTCTCCCCCCCTCCCCCAGTCAAAAATGAGGTATCAAACGCAAACAGAAAAATGTTTGAGATTCTCCCTTAAAATCCTGGTGACAATACTTTGAAAGTGGAGCGCCTTCCCATTTTCCAAATGGAAATACACCATCTATGTTAGGGTATATCGTTCACAATAGGCTGTGCAAATATAATTGGGGATTATGCGGATGATCATGATTGTGATTTCTAAAAGTGCTGTATATTCCCAGATCTAACAAGCAGACTGGACCATTATTTCAGAACTCATGTACTTGCAAAAAGCAGTTAGAAACTGGGTTGCCAACCAACCAGAAAAATGATGTGCATGGTCCTTCCCCCCCCCGCTATTTTTGGGGGGTGGTAATCCAAGGGTAAGGGATGTCAAACTCAAAGGGACTAGAGGACCAAACTCCTCACCCAGAAGATGTCTAAGGGCCATATGCCAAATTCCGATTCCGCGTCTTGCATAACAGGAAAAAATCTTAAAACCTGCTTGTCTTATTTGAAAAGACACCATTTGGGAAAATAAACTGCTCAGTTTCCTACAAAAAATGGTTTAATACCTCAATAACCAAAATAACGAGTTTTGAGACACCTTTTTATCTTTCAGAGGCACTACTATTTAGTAGTACTTGTCTGGTTGCATGCTTGCCAACTCAACAATTTTATCTTTATATATTCATTTTTCCTATTGCACCATCAATTTTTAATTATGAGTGTATTTAATTATTAATACGTGCATTTGAGGTCTTAGATTTCGTGGCGCATGATGTTATTGGAGAAAGAGCAGAAACACTGTTACAAATACTGCTCCGAGTGTTAACACTGGATGCAGAGCTTGGGCCCTATAAGCAGGAAAAAGGATGTCCACCCAGCACTGTACCTCCCAGCAGACAGGTTTCAGGAAACTAGAAAAACTGAGCAAGTTGTGAAAGACCATTTTACAGAGGAATGGAGAACTAGGAATGGGGCTCAGATTGTGACATTTAAACAGAACTGAGACTGGGGTTTGGGGAGCAGGAATGGGCTACTGGATAATATATGCCCCCCGATTGACCTGAGGTTACCAGGCCACTGAGAGCAGTGGAGAACCCAGACCATTTTACACTCAGAGCCCAACCCTTTACGCCCCCCACCCAATTTTTGACACGTCCCCCCTAATGTTGCCAAAATATCTTCTGGTGCGGCCTTATGACCGCTTTTTCGCTCCATAAGACGCACTTCCCCCCCAAAAAAGGGGGAAATAAGAGTGCGTCTTATGGAGCGAATGTTCCAATAGCAATCTTACCTGGGCTTGTGGGGGCTTCAGGGAGGCCTGCGCGACCCTCTGCAGGCCTCCCTGATCTTCAGTTCGGCGATAAATGGCTCTTTTCGGCCATTTCCGGTTTTCGCCGAACTGAAGATCGGGGAGGCCTGCGTGACCCTCTGCAGGCCTCCCCAAAGCCCCCACAAGCCCAGGTAAGTAAAAAAAAAAATTCCTATTTTTAGCTCCATAGGATGCATGCGTCCTATGGTCCGATGCGTCCTATGGAGCGAAAAATACCTCCTGTCTCCATTTCCAGCAGCATGCATGATGAAGCCTCTTGCCCCAGTTAGCAGGGAACCTTTACTTGCCCAGTTGTTCAATTAGCAGGGAACCTTTACTTAGTTTTTTTCTCTTTTTTTACCATTTTTAACTCTTTCGCGGGCAGCTGCCGCCCCCCCGCTGCTTCCCAGGGCGGCAGCTGAGTCGTGTGCCCCCCAGGGTGTGTGTGTGCTTTTGGGGCACTTAGCTTGTCTCAGTGGGGCGCAGGTAGCATTTTTCCCGGATCGGGAATTTCCTGGTTGGTCCTCCAGTGTCCTAGAGAGGCCTGGAGGACCGACGGACCAGCGAGACGGAGAGTCCTAGAGTGTCCCGCAGATTCAAAATGGATGCCGCCGATCCGGAAAAAATGCTGCCTGCGCCCCGTCCACACAAGCTGCACGTAAAATAAAAAATGGGAAAATGCGAAAATTAAAACCGAAACCTAAGGAGGCCTGCGCCCCCAAACAGCCTCCAGCGCCCTGGGGCCCTGGGGCCCTCCACCCCCCACTTAGCAACACCTGAGAGCCAAGGCACTTTGTGGCTTGCCTGCAGTCTTCACTCAGGGAGAAAAAGGCATTAGGAGAAACTCCCCTAGCTGAACTTCTAGCTTTATGAACCCTGGACAGCTTAATATATTTTCACAGCGACAGATCTTTCCTCAACAATCAACTTCATTCTGCTTCAGTTGCTGGCTTGCCTCGAGGAGAATTTATTTAGCATGAACACATAGTGCTAGAGAGAGGACTCTCATATTTTTCTTAGAAGATAGATTTTCTGTCCTCTTGAGTTTTGATGTCAGTTGCTAGTTAGGTGGAACTGTGGAAGGAACCCAGTAACCCACTCTGTGCTCAGTTGGGCTGATCAGAGTACTGTCAGTTGATTAATACCAGCTACACCCACACCCACCCAGGAAGAGTTGGGAATGCTTAAAAGGAAAGAGAAAATGGAGAGCCTGTTGGACAAGGTGAAATTAAAAGGCAAAGGAGCATATTCTGAAAATGGATATAAATACTATACCTGAATCAATCACTGGGCATCAACTGGCTTACAGAAACAGATTGTTTTAGAACAGCAATTTTCAATCGGTGTGTCGCGAAAGGTTCACACGTGTGCTGCAAGAGTTTGGAGCAGGAAGGGGGCGGGTCCAGGCCAGGAAAGGGGATAGGACCTGGCATGTGCAACTGCTGCTGAGTTTCCCCCCTTCCTGCCCTCAGTCTGTCCCCCCCAGTTCAACCCACACCCTGCCTCGACTTGCCCCCTCTGCTACCTTACCTGGACTGGCGGAGCATCTAGGTGGTTCTGGCGTGTGCTCAGAGCCTCCAGCTGTTTCCGCCAGCGGCTCTGTCGCGTGCGATGGCAGCATGGTATTTGTTGTTACTGAGTCACGACAGAGGATTGTGAGATTTGCCGTTATAAATGGCCTATAAGATTGGGCTGTAAGTCTGACACGCCAAGTACTAAACCACTCTGACTCTCTTTTACTGGTTTTGTCAGCAGGCCTTGTCCAAAACCACCTCCTGCCAGAGGTGTTGTCACAAGGTGCCCTCTCCACCATGGAAAGCGTGCCGTGACCAGACACATGGTGCAACTTCCCCTTTCCCTGATACGCAAAACATCACCCAACCACCATCCCCAGCTTTCTGCCCTCCCCTTTGCTCAGGATGCTAGGCCAAGAGAGCTCTCTCAACTGGGGGTGACTTGACTCACTGCTGACTTGCTGTCTCAGTTGGTCAGATAAGAGAATGAGCAGCCAGCTGCAGGTGGCTGGTGTTCAGCCGGAGGCGGCGGTGGCCAGTCAGAGGAGGTGGTGGGGTGCACAGTCTTGTCAGTCCCTCAGCCCATTGCCTGAAGCAGCCACTCCACACTACCTCATGAGCAGACTGGCCCTGCTTGTTAGTAAAAGCATGAACGTGCTATGGGGTAACCTAACCAGTACTAAGGGTCTGAAAAGCCAGTGCACTCCAGATTCTGCCAGGATCTGCTTTTAACTTAGCAGATTCTGTAAGACTCCATTCACAACCCAGGAGCTTCTGCCCTGGTGCTACCCCATTTCTGGTATGCCTGAGTTGTCCCTGGTTGCACCCCATATCTTTTCCATCCATTTCCAAATTTTTGGCGGTTGCATGGATGAACGTGGACTTGGACCAGCGATATTGCTGGAACAGGTCTGAGGTGACCCATTGTTGGATCTTACCCCGGGGCAGGAGGACAAATGTCCAGCACCACTGCATCACCGCACAGGGATTTAGTTAGGATTGGGCTGTGTATTGATTGGCAGCAATCCTTCAAGTTACTACCACACATGCCTAGCAGTTCCAAAGCATGTTAATGTGAGTAGATAAATAGGTACCGCTTGCGGGAAGGTAAATAGCGCTCCATGTTCCAGCCGCATGCCACGCGTTGCGGCAAGGAGAGTCATGCCGGCCACATGACCACGGAGGCGTCTTCAGACAACGCTGGCTCTTCGGCTTTGAAATGGGGATGAGCACCACACCCTAGAGTTGGACACGACTGGACTTAATTGTCAGGGGTCACCTTTACCTAGATATTTTTATGTGAATTGCTATTCACTTTTCACCTCACTGAAAAAAGCTAAATTTCTCTGTATTTTCAGGCGAATCCTTCATAGGGATTTAAAAGCAAAGAATATTTTTTTGAAAAGTAATCTTCTTAAAATTGGTAAGTTTTTTTAAAATTAATCCTAGCATGATTTTATTACTCAGTAAAATTATCTTATATGTATCATATATTTGTAGAATGAAGCATGACGGTGACAGATCTGTAATAATGGATCTGCCTCAGTCACAAAGAAAATGGGGCACAAATTAAATTCAAATTAATAACAATAGAGATATATAGGTGAGAAATGTAAAGCCTGCTTCCTGCCCATGGCTTACTGCCATCCAAGTCTTCGCGCTAAGCGTTTTTGCTGTAGTTAGTCACATTTGCAGTTTCGTAGTTTGGTTGAAGGGAGAAATGTTGGGGGTGGGGAGAGTGTTCTGTGCTCCTCTCTTGCACACTCCTTTCAACATTAAGTGGAATGTTTCTAGTTGATTTTCTAGTTGATTGCAACAGAGCCATGATTAAACACATGGCTCTGCTAAAATTATGTCTAGTTTGTCCCTTAAATGTGATGATAGGGGAAGGGAAGGGCATTGTCATGCGCTAATTGTACAGCACCCAGTGGTGTCCCTACTGTTGGTGTCACCTCGGTGCAGGAATCACGGTGTCACCCCACCCTGCGGAGCTCTGCTGAGCCTCTGATCACTCCGGGCCGAGTCGCTTCTTTGTGTTCTCATGATTGACACTCGTCAGCAGAACACGAAGCGGCTGGCGGAAGACCGCTGAACCTGGGCGGTGCGGCAGGCTTTTCCCATGGTGACACCCCTAATTTGGTGTCACTCAGTGTGGTCTGCACCCCGCTGGTGACACCCCTGACAACGCCTAATTTTTATTTAAAAATATCAACTTGATTATTATATAATGTTCAGAAGTTTCTAAAACCTGGTCTCAATCCAGAACTATTTGCATAGTTTGCATTATTTGTACAGATGTTATTGCATGTGAGTAGTGCCATTTAGAGTTGCACAGGTACCGGACGTTGATACAGACTGAGAGATGGATGGGAAGGTAGATCTTCATCTGTCCTATCCAAGAGATTGACAGTTGCATAGGCATGTGTGTGACCGTGCTCATTCGGCCCAGTGAATCCATTGCTCTATCTGAGTGGGTAGCTTGGGATGCCTGCTTGCAGTGGCATCCATCAGTGACCTGAGTACATGGAATTTCTGGAAGTGCCATCTTTTGTGCCATGTAATAAGATTCAATATGGCTTGGCTTGCATGGAACAATTGTTACTTCCTGTGTATCTCTTGTGTATCATGCTCTTGTGTATCATGCTCAGTCTCATGTGCGCGTGTGCGTTCTGTGTAGTAAAAGCTAATATTAATACTTTCATTTACATCATTCTCAATTTGTGTATGCTGTTAGATTTAGGGTTTTAGAAAAACACTGAAAGTTACTAAATTGGACAACAACATAATTTCTTTGAATCTGCATCAAGGTTTTTGAAAAGTTCCTTTCAATATAGCATTTCTGAAGTAAAGTATTAAAGTTTCCATATTTGAGCATGCAGTTTGCCAATCTTTCATTTTTTTACTTGCAAAATTTTGTTTTAACTCTCTCATAAACTTCCTGCGAGAGCTGCTATAACAGTTGCCAAATGCTGAAATTCTTCATATTCATCCGTAAAACCCCAAACACTAACGCAAGTATATAATTCTTCTTGGGAAAGAGAATCTCAGTGGCCTTGAAAAATGAAAGCTTTATGAGTTATAGCCAAATAAGCTTCAATGCAATTCTGTCTCACTTTGTGTTGATTCGCTACTTTGATGCGGGCCAGGCTTTCAGAAACTCAGTTGTAAAAACATAGAACTCATGGCCAGAGGTGAGAGGATTCATCAGTTCTTTCAAAAATGACCCTGGTGCCAAGAATAGCAGCATGTCTTGACATTTGGTAATCATTTCCTCCTGGATCACTTAAGTGTATACACCATTGCTTTTGTATTTCTTACAGCGCAATCCTATCCAACTTACACCACCGGTGTAACCAGCGAGGGACGGCAGGATGGGAGGCTTTGGAAGGGAGGGGAGATTTAAATCCCCTTTGAATCTCCCTTTGGAGGGGATTTGAATCCCCTTTCCGTTCTGGGGCCTCCCATTCTCGCTGCACCGCTGGTTACACCGGTGGTGTAAGTTGGATAGGATTGCGCTGTTAGACCCGTAAGAAGCACAGTGTGTGTTTGTGTGTTGCGCCCGTGTTCTCCTCCTCTACCCCACTTTGGTGAACAAGACATGTTGCATATATGAGAAGCAGTTTCCCTTCTGTGAAACTATGTGAACTGCTTTCATTGTATATTCTGGCTGGCCATAAAAGTTTTAGATCCTGTTTAAAGTTTCCCTTCAGTTTTCAAAATGGTTTTTCTTATTTAATGTAAATTCATTAAAGAAAATTACTGTATTCCAAGTTTTTGTTCTGAGTGTACATAAAACTATTCAGGCAAAACCAGCCAATTTTCCCCTACCTTTTCCCCCACCCAAACTTCCTTCACACCTAGACTGATGTCCTGGTTCGAGATGCGCTGCTTTCTAAGGTGAATGTTTTATGTAAAGAGATCAGAACCAAAATGGGTTAGACAACTATAATATTCAAAGCATTATCAAATGGTAAGGTTCAGTTTGTGCCTATGCTAGAAAGGCAAACATTATCTTGCTTATCAGTAACTGTTTGAGCTACACATTTTTATAATATGAATATAAAATGGCAATAGTTAAAATCATGCCATTTAGCTGGTTTTTCCTATGTTTGTACCAGCTTCAAGTAACTACATTTCAAAATATGTTTCAAGGGGACTTTGGAGTTTCTCGACTCTTGATGGGATCCTGTGATTTAGCGACTACGTTTACTGGGACACCTTTCTATATGAGCCCAGAGGCACTGCAGCACCAAGGTTATGACACAAAATCAGACATTTGGTGAGTAGGCAGCATTCTGTTTCAACTGAATAATTCATTTAATCATGTTGATCCACGAAATCATTGGTTTTCTAGGTCACTCTCAGTTTGTTTATGTTATGTGCTTATCTTTTTTTCTCTGAAAAAATGCAATTATTTGAACAAATATGCTGCTGGAATGTTTATGTTGCCAGATCAGATTTATTCAAGGACATGTGCTTTGCTTCCTGGAGCTATGATAATCTGACGTTCTTCTTGTTTACAAGTAGTAGTGTTCAAGATTTTTCTTTAGTATTATTAATGTTATCTCGGTTTGCCTGGATCAGTTTCATTTGGCATTGCCTACTAATATCGAAGGGTTGCAGTGGTGATGCAGGTTTCTAAGTTTGACAGGCACATGAGCATAACCTACATTAATATAAGTGTGCTCAGGATAATAGTCTTAAATCTCTTACGTTGCTTACCAGCAATCTACCACCTCATATTTTGACATGGTATTTCACTTTCCACAAAGTAATCTGGTAGGAGAAAACTGCTGATAATTTTTCCTTCCTTTTTTCCTGATCGTGGTTTTGTTTTTGAAAAGAGGGTTTTTTTATTATATCGTGGGTCCTGCTTCCTTTTCTAGCACTTCTAAATCAAGGATTCTTGGCATGAAGGGTTTTGACAGGGCATTTTTATTATTGCTCTGGTTGAAACTGAAACAATTTTTGAGCATTCCCATTCTAGTCCTTCACCTGAAAACATGCCGGTTTCAGGACATAATCTGGACTAAGCAGTACAGTTGACCATACTCCAATAACCTCGACTGTTTTTCACAGAAAACGTTCTATTTCATTCTGCTGGTGTTAAAAGAGAAGTATAAAATCTTCCATTATGCTTCCTTGCACTTGAATGGGAATGGATTTTATGTCAGTCTTCATTGTTCCTTGCTGTCTAGTTCTATCAGATATCATTGAAGGGAAGAAAATACTGTAAGGTTTCAAAAATCTGGGAGAAGCTCAGGCACAAAGCATGAATGTCAAGACATGCATCTTTTTTGTACAATTTCCACAAGCAGCTGTGTCTTTCTCCCTTAATTTATCGAAAGATGTACATTCCAGCTCCCACTACTTCTAATTCATTTGTCTCTAGGCGTGAAGAGAAGCATAACGTTTCAAGAGAAACCATAGGAGTTCTGCACCAAGGAGGGAACATAGCTTCTTCTGGCATGACAGTTAGGCACACATTCTATCAAGTCTAGTAAACTACATTTATTCATGTGTACATTCTTCTCATTGTTTTTAAAGGAAATGTGATAAAACGTATGTCTTCCATCAAAGTGGCGTTGTAATTTCTGACCACTAGGACTAAAGGGCAGCAACACTGTGAGTTTCAAATTTAGTTTAGATTTTTTTTTCTTGTCTTTGAATCACTTTCTTTTTCCTCTTCCAGGTCACTAGGTTGCATTTTGTATGAAATGTGCTGTTTGGATCATGTGTTTACTGGTCACAATTTTTTGTCCATTGTTCTAAAAATTGTGGAGGGCGATACACCTTCTCTGCCAGACACCTATTCAAGTAAACTTGATGCAGTGCTCCACAGGTGGGTGTTTAAAACAACAACAACAACTAGTTGCATCCTCAGTGGCTTGAGAATGGCCTGACTCATCTCCTATCATCAATATTCCAGCATGCTGAGCAAGGACCCTTCACTGAGACCATCAGCTGCAGAGATTTTGAGAATGCCATACATTGATGGTCAGTTAAAGGTATTTGAAATGAAAAGGCAATGTCGTTGTTGGTGTTGCCTATCTGTAAAATTCCTAAAATATTTTAGACACTTTACAAACATGTTTTTTTTTAAAAACCTGCCATCCGGCTTCTAATCCAATAGATACTATAACAAAAGGGAAAGGGGATGGAGAGGAAAGAGGAAAACAAATAAATTAGGTTCCAGTTCTTCATAAAGTTACAGTGACCAGGTTGAATGGCACTGAGGAAGACTGTTGCAAGAGAGGAGGAGCCTTTCTCAACAATATTCTTCCGTTGCAGTGTAAAAGCCAAAGGAATAAAACTGTCTTCATCTTAGTTTGTAGCACCAAGAAGAAAAAGGGACAGGATGATCCATACTGAAGTTTAATTTTTAACTTTTCGCATGTTCTCACAGTTGATGTGAGGCTGATACAGCCTCATAAATTGACTCATCTGTAGTTGAGTGTATTGACCGGCTTGACTAAACTTGCCTGATGAGCAGCCCGATCCTGCCTAAGGATCCATCGCAGTCCACTAAGCAGGCTACGTTGGATCATGCGCGGGATTGAGCCTGTGCCGGCGGAGTTGGAGCACACTTTGGGGGGGGGACATTGTTATCCATCATTCGGTGGTGGAGTGAGCGGCACCGGCCTTACAGCACGTTTGCAACACCTTGTACTGGCAGAGCGCTTGCTCCGCTGGCGCAAATCTAGGCAGGATTACGCCGAAAGTGAACTAAACTGAATTAGTGTTGGAAATGTAGTGAAAAGTCCTGCAGTACTTCACTGTCACAAAAATAAATTGTTGTAATTGCTTGCTGTTTTGTTTTCTCTCTTAGAATATGAAGTATAAATTCACAGAAATGGCTATTAATGACCAGGTGCTTGGATCTCAAGAAGAAGCTGCTCACATCATTAATGCTGTGTAAGTATGAACTTATTTTAATAGAGGAGGAATAAAAAGAAGGAACTGATTAAATATTCAGTTGCTGAACCATGTATTGATCATGCTCACAAGGCCATGATTATGTGTGTGCAAAATATTTTCATATAGCAATTTGTATTTCAAGTGCCAAAACCTAAGAAAAAAATCTAAATGCCAGTAGCTTAATAGGGTTGTATAAGCTTGCCTTGGCCAGCAGGTGGCGCAGCGGGTTAAACCGCTGAACCATAAGCTGTCGATCGAAAGGTCGGCAGTTCGATTCCCGCCACGGGGTGAGCTCTCGTTGCTTGGCCAGCTCCTGCCAACCTAGCAATTCCAAAGCATGTCAATGCGAGTAGATAAATAGGTACCGCTTGCGGGAAGGTAAACAGCGCTCCGTGTTCCAGCTGCATGCTACGCGCTGCGGCAAGGAGAGTCATGCCGGCCACATGACCACGGAGGCGTCTTTGGACAACGCTGGCTCTTCGGCTTTGAAATGAGGATGAGCACCACACCCTAGAGTCGGACACGACTGGACTTAATTGTCAGGGGATACCTTTACCTTTATAAGCTTGCCTTACATTTAACCAGGTTGTAATTTGGATAGAAAAATGAAATAAATTATGTTTCATGTATGCCCCATGGCAGTTTCGTTTTTCAAAAACAATTGAAACTCTCCTTAAATTACTCCAATTATTAACAATTCAACCCACTGTGTTGATGTGTAAGATATTGTTGTGGTTTCCAGTGACTATACTAAGGATAATTTATGTGTATCATTTCCTATTCTAACATAAATAGAACAAAGTATGTTATATAATTCATGTGTTAAACTGATTAAATGTTGTTCCATATTAAACTACAATACACTATAGTGATTAACAGAACTTTCAAAGCTGGTAATTAAATTCTGCCATCCTACATTACCCTTTTTTGGTTTCAATTGGATCTGGCACTTCACTTCCCTTCTCTCCCTAGATTGTGGTTAGTGTTGCTCTACTACACTAATCAACAGCTGTTACATTGTACTGCTGGCAAAACGATTTCCTTTGCTGTTCCCTTGCCTGCCATAAGCTGTTCTATACATTTCTTTAAGGTAGTGAGAAGTCCATAAAGAAAGTAATCTTTATTTAGCTCAAACATCTCTATCTCACTGAATTGCAGTGAATTGCAGGGAAGGGGGCCATTGGCAAGGAGCTGTATTGTGGCATCTCTTTTTAAGCTAGTATCACCCTACGTGCTCATCAGTGGGAGGGTGAAGAGGAAGAGACCTGATACTAGACAGCAAGTCAGCCGTCTTATTGTAAACCACAAGCCATTAACAGTGTTGCTTCATCCTGCAGTCTCTCTTCCTTTCTCCTTTTGTTTTTACTTTCCTGTATGTATAATGTTGGATCCCATGTACCACAGCAGGATAGGAAGAAGGGAGGAATAACCTCCATCATTTCACTGATGAAGGGTTATGCGTGTAAGACCCTAACAGCACAATCCAGCCTAACTTTAGACTGGCGGAGCTCTCACTCCACCGGCGTAAAGTGTTGCAAACATGCTGTAATTCACCTTTTCGACAATTCGGGAGTAAGTGGCGCTGGCGTGGAGGCTGACATCATTCACTCCCCCGGCGGACAGAACCTGCGCCGGACAGCCCAGGTAAGTGCTAGGCCGCGCGGTGCAGGGAAGGGCAGGCCGGGGCAAAAAGGGAGGGGGCCATTGGCTGGCCTGGGCTGGGAGGGGGCGGGGATATCAGCAGCGATATCCTTAGCCCCTTCCTTAGCCCCTTCGCCAGCCTTACACAGCCTTTCCGGGTGCTCACCAGCTCTGGAACTGGCTTGCATCTGAGGAGGCCCGTATGCCCCGGACTTGCCTACACCCAGGAAAGGGGACGAATGTCCCCTTCTCTTGAGGTGCGCTCTAGTAGGGGCAGCCCAGAATGGCCTTAGGATACAGTGGCCAACCCCTTAGGCCAGCCAATTAAACTTACACAGGATTGTACTGTTAAGTCTCATTGCAAATTTCACTTAGCAAACACACACCACACCACCCCATTACACATGACTGAAGGCTCTTCGCTGCCTGTTGTACTCTTTTACTCTGCACCAGGCTTTCCTCCACTGATTTGAAGGCCCATAGGGCATGTGTTTCTGTTGGTTAAACAAAGACTAGAAAGACGATTATTGTCCGATAATATTATTGACAGTTCAAAACGTACCTTGGCAGCTGCAGTGCATAAAATGCCAAACTGTGCACTGCATGGTGCATGCATGCATTTCTCTACACGTGTGCTTCTGACAAGAGACATCTGCTCCTTGCTGGGTAATTTAACTTTCTTGAGACCCAGAGGAGGGAGCTAAACTCTGAAGAATAACAATGTTAGAAACTTACTGTAACCATCAGGAACAAAGTGAGGGTACAGGGATCCCCCAAAACTTATTAAAAAACTCAATCACATGCCACCAATCTAATATTTTAAGAGGTATCCAGACTTGCCTGTTCAGAGCCTCTTACAAAAGAACCAAATTCTTAGTACTGTATGAGCCAAGTATGCATGGGTGAGCTTTGAGTGTAAACAACCTCAAGGTACAGGTTGATAATTTAAAAAGTAACACTGAATTTATTTAAGGAAATACGTATTTTCATTAAAAATCAAAAGAAACAAAAAGTATGAAAGATAATGACAAAAATGACATGCAGTTCAAGCTTCCTACACACCTAGCCTATGTCATTTGACCCGGTGAGTTCTCACATACTTGATTGCAGAAAATAATCTTTTATTTAACCCATTGCTAAAGATAGAGCACCACCTGTCTCAGAACAAAGCAAGCATGAAGGCACACGTTGGGTCATGTTGCCTCACACCCACTCTCTAGGCCAAGAAAGTTATTTCTTAACAAAGAAAAGTTATTTTATGTCAGTATTTTTGTAGGATTGAAGATTTCTGCAATCATTGTTTGGGCAGAAAGGGTTTAACCAGAATTGACAAGCTGGTTAAGTGTAGAAGATGAAAAGAAAAGCTTTCAACTGCAAAATTTACTGCCTTTTTTGCTTGTACATGACCTCATCTATGTGGCCTGCAAATTCACACCTGACTTCCTAGGGAAAACAAAATTCTCCGCTGGGAACTGAGTGTCTGCATGCGTATACATTTGGATTATAAATGAATACTTTTGAGAGGTTCCATACGGCTTTGCCTGATTATCTGTTGCATAATAATTGAGCAGTTTTTACACATTTGCTGTGGGGAGTCCATATGCCTTCTCTCATTTTTTGTTGCACTTCTGCTAGCTTGGGTCCAAGGGACACTGAGCAGAAGTACGTTCTGTTGAGTTAAATGGCTTTTACTCCCAGGTAAGTATGTATAGGTTTTCAGCCTTGGTACTGTTCTATGAAGTCTTGCACAAGTGCTAGTCAGAGACCGACATAAACAAAATTGCACAAGTTATTTTTTTTCTACGAGAAGTCAGTTGGAATTTACAATACAGGTTTCCCTCCAAAACTCTTAAGTTAAAAACAAGCGGGAAGGGCAGTTTTGTTTAAAATTCCCTCCAAAAGGAGTAATGGAAAAGAGGAGGAGTTAAGCAGCCCTTAAGGGTATACAGGCACCAGCTCCGCCTCTTAGCCATTCTGTGTGGGAAGTTGGAGTTGGAAGAGAAGAGTTGTGTCGCTGCTGGCTCACGTTGTTGAACTATTTGAGGGAAATACTTCTAAATACCAAAGTTGTCCTTGTAAATACTGGAGGGTGTAAATACTGGTTTACTGGAGGGTGAGCCAGACTCGGGGATTGAAAACCCTGAAGGGAAGTGTTCCTACTCTCTCAAGGCCTTGCAGAGAGTAGAGCATTGGTGAACAGTAGAGCAAGTGATGACAGTAGAAGACAGGTAAGTATTAGCATCTTGGAGTCCTGGGTCAAGAACCACCATGAGAGCACCACACAGACCTATCATAGTGCCAAGCCACAACATATTGCGGGATGCATTGCAAGAAACATGGTGAAAAGGGGCCCAATCCTATCCAAATTTCAAGCACCGATGCAGCTGTAATGTAACCCTGACTTAGGGGAACAAACGTTACCTTGAGGAGGCCTCCATGACTGCCCCCACCACCACAGAATGCAGCGCATGCCAAATTGGCACGGCTGCATCAGCGCTGGAAAGTTGGATAGAGTTGGGCCCTAAGGAAAGTACAGACTGTCATATATAACTCTAGTGGGCCTTAAAAAGGTTTTAAAAAGAAATTGTGTAAGATCTTGATCAGACTTGCACGAAACAGAGGTACTCCTTTGGATTAGAGGTCACTTTTCTCATGCAACTTTCTTTGGCGATTTGGAAACAGAACTTCTGTGAGTAGAAGAGTTTTTTTCCATTATTAGAAGGACCTCCTTGGATCCAAGCCAGCACATTTTTCTAGCATTCAGAAAGGTTGGTGTATATTTGGCAGGATTCAGCAGAGTTGCACTGTTTTTAATAGGAGGCCATCAGAAGATTCTGTTGAACTAAAACTTTTAAAAGGAGATGACTTTTCAGCATAAAGGTTATCAATTAAAATATGACACCTAGCACTCCCCCCTTTTTTTGTTTAGGACCTCCTAATCTTCGCTTTTTCTCATTAACATGTCATTTCCTAATGCCTTTATTATATGCTTGAAAGCAATTAATAAAATGCTGTAGCCTGAGCTTCATAATCTATAGTTCTTATTCTAAATGAAAAGCTAGAATCTTTCTTTGTGGTACACTGGATAATGAGGTCAGATGAGATAATGTGACCATCAATGTGCTTTTTTAGTTATGATGTTGTTATTAAAGTACAAAAAATGTCCTTTTTGTTCTCTTTGAAGGAAATAATTAATATTGCTCATGTCAAATAAAGCAAGTTCAAAGGTCTACGTTTCCATAATTTAATTATAAAAGAAGTCTGGTATGAAAAATTAATGCAGTCGGAGTTCTGTCATATGTTAATGTTCCATGCATCTTAATTGCATTTTCCAACTTGAGATTTTATAATACAGGCATACCTCGCTAATAAGGCGGGATAGGTTTCAGACCACTGCCGTTAAGCAAATATCGCTTTAAAGTGAATCACAGCCTTTTTTTTATACTTTCCAGTGCATATAAAAGCCTAAAAACATATTTATACTATTATTTATTAAGCACACAGTAGCGCTAGACTTAAAAAAAGATGGGAAAGTAAAAATAATAAAAAGTTACAGTACATGAGCGTGCGTAACAAAATGGCGCCAGTCTACTTGCTCGGTTCGGCTCGGAGCCGGCTGATGTGAGTCACCGCCAAAAAAACCCTTAAGAACAAGGCAAGTGCTGAAAATAATAAACATGAATATAATTGAAAAGGCCCAGCAGTGGCGAGATGTGTTGTATCCTAGGCCTCTCATGAAACGCCATATTAGCAAAGCACTCTAAAACGAAGCGCCTTAAAGCAAGGTACACCTGTATTTTGTTGGTGACAGGTTTAAGTGCTCACATTGTAGTATAAATACTCTTAATAATAATAAATGCATACTGGAGCTGGAACAACATTTCACAGGAATTCAAAATTTGGTATAGTGCAGAACTGGGGTTTTTTACGTTTTGAAGTTTAAAGTGTTTTTTTTAATTGACTCAGATTTTTGTTTAAATCTTACCATTATGACAATAGTATTGGCAACTTGCCAAATTCATTCCTTTTACACTGTCTTCTTCTGAAGCACCTGAATCCAACAACATTCATAACAGAGAATGTTGAAATAGATCTGAACTATAAGCACAGTTTTGATCCTGGTTTGTTTGAACTAACCCAAATTTGGACATGATGGGGTCAATTTCTTCCTCCTGTGTGCAAAGAGGGAGGGCAGGGAGAGTAGGTAAACACGGTTCAGGCTTATGCCAAGGACTTGCATTAGCCCAGTGGAATGCTGATTTCTTTTCTCTAAATAGCTGACCCTTATTCCATATGACAAACTGTGTTTGAAAATAGGCCCAATCCTATCCCCTACCTTGAAGAGGCCTCTGTGACTCCCCCCCCCCACTGCAGGATGCAGTGCATGCCCCATTGGCACAGCTCCATCAGTGCTGGAAAGTTGTATAGGATTGGGCCCAAAAGCAGTTTTCCTGTAGCAAGGGAGGTATCTTGTTGTCTTGTGTGCTCCCTGAGGCATCTGGTGGGCCACTGTGAAATACAGGAAGCTTGGCTAGATGTGCCTTTGGTCTGATCCAGCCATGATCCTCTTATGTTCTTATGTATGAGGAGCCTACTTTTTGAAAGAAAAGACAAGTCTAGCGCCTCCTTGGGCTCACTGTGCAACTTCACGTACTAGATTTCTGGCCATGAAATCCAAAGTTTTGCAAGCACATCTGAGTTAGGAGAATTTGCATGAGAATTACATGTCACCCCCAAACGTGTTTATGCTCTAACTCATCTCTTTGTGTTTAGACAGAAAAAGGTTCATTTGCAAACTCTGAGGGCTCTATCCGAAGTACAGAAAATGTCACCACGCGAACGAATGAGGCTTCGAAAGTTAAACATGGCTGATAAGACAGCACAGAAACTAAAGTAAGATGCAAAATATAATATTCTCTTAAAAGAGACCTCAGTATCTATGTTCAAATAGGAATCGCTTAATATATGCAGGAAGGGACTTACCGTACTGGCTAAAATAATTCTCCCTATCATAGTCGGGCAGCCCAATCCTGCGCAAGGATAAAGGGCTGGCCGCTGTATCCTAAGCCCATTGCGGGCTGCCCCGAGGCTGCTAAGCCGCACCTCGGGAGAAGTCCCCTTCCCTGGGTGTAAGCTAGCCAGGGCTCTATGGGCCTCCTCGGATGTACGTCAGGTCTAGACCTGGAGTACATTCGGGAAGGCCGTTTAAGGCCGACCCAGGCTGGGAACAGACATAGGATATCAGCAGACCGCGCCTCTGATATCCCCACCCCCTCCCAGCCCGGGCTGGCCAATGAATGGCCACGCCCCTGGCTGCCGCTGCCGGTCCTCCCTCTGCCTCTGCACCAACTGGTACCTCCCTCGGTGGCTGCGGGGTCTGGAAGGTGGCGGAGTGAGGGCTGCCAGCCTCTGCGCCAGCAGCCCTTACTCCCAAGTCGTCACAAACATGCTTTACGGCACGTTTGTGATGCTTTAGAGCGGCGGAGCACATGCTCCACCACTCTAAAGGTAGTGAGAATTGCAGCTGAGGTTTTAAATCCCGCTGCAAAGTTGAGTGTTAGGGCCTATGGCTGAAAATGCATAATGAGATGAAATGTTAGTATTCATTTTTATAGTTTATATAAATACTCTATATATCCTACCTTTCTCAAACCATTTAAAAAAGAGAGATTTTTTATTTCTCATATCAATTTTAATTGCATCGCTTGAATGGCAGATGCTAAAGTTACTTGAATAGTCATACTCTTGTTATCGTTTGCAATGCAGATTCTCTTTCTTTTCAGGCAACTGGCTGAAGAAAAATATCAAGAAAATCTGAAAAGAATGCAAGAGCTCAGGTCCCGTAACTTTCACCAAGTGAATGTAGATGTACTTCATGTAAGGACGGATTCCATCCTTGACTTAGCTTTTTCTAATATCTATGCAGTTAGTTTTTATAGAGTTTCCTATCTCTGTCTTCTAAAGGCGTTCTGAAACAAAGCTGTGTTTCCTCCAATTATAGTATAGTTAGTGGTCCAAGCAAGCTACAGCCTGGAGTATGACAGCTGTGAATACTAGGATTCTCTTTTTTTTTTTCCAGATCCGTTAATTTTCACCAAGTGAATATAGACGTGAATCAATGTAGCCCCCAAACAAAAAAATTACCCAAATAGGGGTGAAAATTTGCAGTTGACAGTGCTGCCTAGATATTAATGCTGACAGTGCAGATAGAAATATGTGCAGAAAGAATACGTGCAGTAATCCTAGACTAGTACGCACTTCTCAGGGTTTTTATGAGGACAAAAGGAGAGAAAGAATCATGTCCACTAAAGGAATCTCCAGGAGAAACTTTATTAGTACAGTTCTTGGTGAGCACAGACATAACTAAGATGGGATTTTTTAAAGTAGATTCGTGTTCTTGCCGAGTTCACTGGTTTGCATCCCACTGTGTACTTACATTAATATGTGTTTTGAAATCAAAGCTATTCCTATTAAAAAAAAATCTTAGAAAATGCCTGCTGTTTTTCCAAGTCAGTATCCATTATGTTGTGTAACCATATTGTGGTCTGTTGTTTGCCTTTATTGCTTCAAATAAGGAATCTGATCAACAGACTGCAGAGCATCTGATTAAGTCGCAGCCAGTCACTACATTGGACTATCTATCCATTGGATGCAATGACGAAAGCGATTGTGATACATCAGGCAGACTCTGCATGTCTGATCCAGTGGAGCATGGTAAGACTTTGATATTATATGCTGTGTCAATCCCCTGATTAGTTAGACCCGAATATGAAACAAAGCATCAGCCAGAAAAAAAATGTCTTGTATATCATTAAACATAGACTGTATATCTGCTGATATGTCTGGGATATTTCAATTTGAGGAACATCAAAGGCATTAATCTATGTAGTGTGTCTACAGGAACTTCCTCATAATACAAGTTCGGTGTATATATGCTAAAGCAGGTACATGAGAAGCAACTTTTGCAAAGTTAGACTCATGATGAAGGGAGGGTATTTACACCAGTGTTGCTCTTCCAGGTGTGCAGATGGCGCCTTTGCCTCAGGACTTATGATTGGCCTCTGTCCACAGAGCAGAACGAGGGGAGGGGCCAAGGCTGAACAGAGGAGCACTAGATTGAGAGGAATGAATGCTCACTGGATGTGGATCTGGTCTTGATAAAGATGCCCCCTAGAGGAGAGGGGGTGAGCAAAGAGAAGAATTCACAATTCTATGTGTTCTCTGTAGTCAAGTTTCATGCTAGTACAAACTAAGGGCTGATTCACACTACACGAATCCAGGCGCGGATGCCCCTGCCTACGCGCTTAGAGCTGGGGAGTGTCTTCCCGCCTGTTGTCCCTCCTGCTGTCCCGCCTTCTTAAGAAAGCGCAGCTTACAGATTGGAAGTCGTTCTGATTGGCATGGCATGGCTCCTCTCACTCTCATGCGATTGGTGGCTGCGGTAGCTCCGCGAACCCGCCCCCAAGCTCCGCGAACCCGCCCCCTCAAAAGATGGCTTTCACCATCTTGTACAAGGGAGAGCGCAGCTGCTCCGCTTGCTTCCGAAATGCTGTCAAAGAACTCTGCGCATCTCCGTGACACGCCGGGATTCGTATAATGTGAATCCGGCCTAAGCTTTGAAAGCTTGTAGAGCTTTCTGCCCCTGCCCTAAAGTGAGGGAAACCCCCTGCACTCCAAATGACTGGTATTAGTACATTACTAGTTAGGCTTCAAGGTGAAATGTGATTTTAAGGTGACCACAGTCTATATGTATTTGCTGTATAGTGTGGTCATATTATCTTTCTACTGTATATATTCTTTTGTGTTTATCATGTGGCCAAATATCCGAAGCAGAGTCCATCAAATGTCAATAGAATACAACTGGGTTCTCAGATGTCAACTGTTCAGAGAGGACTTTGCATTTATCAGGAGGAATTGGTGTGTGATGTATGTATTTTGTATGCCAGAATTCCTCCTTATGTGATGAACGACAACCCCTTTGACCAGTGGTTCACAGGGGAGCCACCGAGTGCCACAGAACCCTCTTGGAAAACAATGCAATGCCAAATGGCAGGCATCAACATAATGTAATGGGGAGCCACGGCCAGTGGTCACTAATGGTCAAGGGAGCCACAGATTGAAAAAGTTTGGGAAACACTGCCTTTGGCCCAAACCAAGAAACTGGAAGCAAAAGCATATGAAAATCTTTGCATGGCTTAACGTGGAACATACTCCTGGTTATACGTTATACCACTCGCCAGGACAAAGCTGTTATCTGACCAATCCTTATAAGAATATTCGTAATCTAAACATGAAGTGTACTGAAACGTTCAGTTGCACAACATGTTCTCTGAGTAAAGGTGTGTATGCTGAAGCATGCTCATTATGACCCCCTCTTTATGGAACTCTGTGCTGATGGAAGTTCGCCTTGTCTGGGGAGGGAGGGGGCGTCGCTTCAGCCTCCAATTATTGTACATAACAAATCTTTGACAACTTTCATGCAGCTTTCACACACTTTTGAAAGCTTTCCATGCAGGTAAATTATAAGGGTTGAAGTAATGCTCAATCTGAACCTGCAGGGGTTTCTGAACAAAATGTACCACTTTATTGTTGTTTGAGCAGGATTTTAGGGATTAGGGTGGCTGATTTAAATTCCGATGGTTCCATTCATTTCCATTGATGGCACATTTTTATACCGAGGATTTTATTGCTTGTTTTAAGTTGTTTAGAGAAGATTAGTTGTAATTTTAATATTGTCTCCATTTAATGGCTTTCCAATGCCTTTTATTGATATTTTATTCTAAGCCACCTAGAATCTGTGGAACATAAATGAACAACAAACAGAATAAATCCCTTTATTTTGAAACTGTGTTACTTGATCCATGAGAGAGGTATTAGCCTTCGGCTCCTGCAAAAGCTCGGCATCTGTGTCCTAAGAAGCTAAGCAGCTGTTTTTGTGGCAAAGTTAGACGTGTAAATGAATAGATAAAATGCCTACCTGTCAAGAGGGTTCAGGACTCTGCTGTGATAACCGTGTTCCATTTCTTACTGTCGGCACAAAAAGCAGTGGTGCAGCACAGTCATGAGACATAGTTTACTCAGAAGGTTGGGTGTATAAATTCAGTTTCCATAAGCTGTGGGTTCAACAAACCACAATATTGGATAACACTCAGGATGTTAACAGGGTTGCTACTTATTCCTGTGCAAATAAAGTACTTCATCAAATGGCAGTTTGACTTATTGAGGATGCTGTGAAGAGCCAGTCTTCAGAAGTGATGTTGGGTGTCATTCATATGGAGATCAACACAACTGTTGTCAGAGTTTCTGGATGCCACAGTCCAGATATGGGTGGCAATCATGGGACGGATCTCTCCCCATGATCGGCTTTTGTCATTGCCTCTTCATGGGGAGGGTGGGGGCAGGGCTTTCTGAATGTATTATTGTGGGAGTGGGGCTAGCCAATATGCTTTCTCTGCCCCCCTTGTGCTGTCTGTTTATTTAGTATTTAAGTACTCCAGAGAACTGTAGAAGTGGAATAGTCATCAGCTAGAAAATAGTCAACTAAATAAATAAACAAACCAGTATTTATATACCACCTTTTCTTTGGTCATCGGATTTCTCCTCCAACTTTAATTCAAAGGCAGTTTACGTGGGCAGGCTTTCTAAACCCCAAGGGGTTTTTACAATGCAATAATGTTCTAATCTTTTGTAGAACCCTTCATTCTAGATGTTTCTTTCACAGTCCAGCGCTCTCTCTCTCTCTCTCTCTGGCGTTCGCCTCACCATGCTTCATCTGACAGGGCAACCTTGACTCTCACTCAAGTACAGCTGCAGTTCCACTCCCCCACAGAGGCTTTGCAGGTTTATCAGCTCGGCGTGCCAGCAACTCTCCGACATACAGACACTTCCGGCCGTCTTGAACTGCCGTCCTTCAGATCTTCAGGCATATATGAGACGGTCGCTCTTCCAACTGAGCCAGACATCCTGCAAGCATAGAGCTTGCTTACCCCCTCCCTGCCAGAAAGAACCCTGCAGCAATTGCCCTTAGACTACAGTAGCTAGGGGAAGGACACTGTGGCAAGAGGATCAAGGACTGCTGGGATATTTTTTTGTTTTGTAGTTTGTTGTAAGATGCACTGGAGATCATTTGATTGAAAGGAGAGTTAAATATCTTCAGAACAAACTAGTTTACTGTATTTATTCAGAGATTTTGGCCCTACCTTTCCACCCCCAAAGGAGCACTCAAGGCACTTCACATCAGATTCAAAAAACACAACAATCAACAAAATTATCAAAAATAAAAACAATAAACCAACCAACCAAGAGCAGAAAGAACAACATACAATAAGGAACAACAGATGAGGGCATCTGTTAATGCAAATCAAAGAATGGTCATGTGGGGTCCCCTTGGGAGGGCATGGTCCTGGGTGTCTCTGGGCCCAGCTTGAGCTCCAGGAGGGTAGCATCTACCCTCAGACAGATCTACCTTCCCAGCACTGGCTTAAAGTGCTTCCTTGGACTTTGTTTAAGGGGTTCCCTGCTGAGGACACCCTACCAGCTCTAGCCCTCTGCTTGCACCTTAGCTTCTTTACCTCATCATTAGCCAGAGGCACCCGGGGCTTGTCCTCTTTCCTCTGCTTGGTCCCATCCCCTTGTGCTGTACCCGATGCAGCATCCCAGTTGCTCTGGCAACTAGGACATCAGCCAAGCTTCCTGCAGGTTGTGTGTCCGGTGGTGACACGGCCTCTCCTAGGCTTGCTTGGAGTGTGGTCAAGTGGAGCTGCAGGTGGCGCAGTTCGGTGGTGGGCTCTGGCGGCTCTTCTTCACAGGGCAGCTGCATCCCCTGACAGGCTACTAATGGAGACAGTTCTGGGAGGGAAGCTCAACTGTTGTTGGTCCCAGCTGGGCCAATGGAGAGGTCCTTGTTCTCTAATCATTTCCTTTGCAGCCAGGTGGAATGGTCTGGCTTACATTGGATATCCCCCCCCCCCCCCACAGACACACACACATGTTTCAGCTTGACTTTTTGGAAGCTACTGCTGACTGAAAGCTTCCTATGTTATGTGAGTAGAGGTCAAACTTGCTGATTTTTCAGCCAAGTTTGAGAGACTAAATAAATGGCAGACATCACTGGAAAGCAGTGACCATGGAAACCTTCACTTAGTTTCTGCTGTTCTTTATTTTTAACTCAAGAAAATAACCGTTCATTCATATCAGTGGTCTGTGTCATTGGGAAGGTATACTTATATCTATACTAAATGGTCACCTCTTTGAATTTACTACATTTTATTGATATTTCTATTTTTATATGTGTGATCGTACTTTTAAAAATAACAATGTTATTTCCTGACTGGAGACTTCAGGATGGGCAAGAGCAGAAATTGAACTAAGTATAATTTGCAGCATACTGAAAACAAGGTTAGCAAATGTTACCTTACATTATGTTACATAGTTAGCAGTAACCAGTTCTTTCTTTCTGGCACAGTTGGGAACGCTATATTAACCAAGAATACAAAATGTCCTTTGTTCATTTGCAGGGACTTTGATCTTATAAAGTATGTGTTATTATAAAACGTTAATTAAAAGAATATGTAAATTGGGTTGTACCTGCCCAGGGAAAGCAGTGTATCGGGAACACACAACATCCTCTCCATTTGTTTCCATGGGTCTCCCACTGCCCCCACCCCAAACTTACATATACATATAAAATATATACATTTACTACTTAAGACACAAAATAAAACAGGAAATTGAGGGCTTTCAAATTTGGCTAGATTTGCTATCTTGAAACAGGAAAAGAATTCATGTGACGTTTTAAGCCCAAGCATCATCAGCTTGTTCTTTCACAGTATCAAGGGAAAAAAATCTGTGTAGGAGGAAGCCGCATTCTGGAAAGTGTGTCTAGGCAGGAGAGAACATTCAAGGTCCAAAAGGAAAAAAGGTGGAATGGAATTTGTGAGTGGGTAGAATGTAAGAGCAGGAACATATAAGAGCAGAACAAAAACAGCAGGAGTCTGGCAGGGGGAATTGGTTGCTCTTTCAAATCTTTTTTTCCCCCTTAATAATAAAAGTTACCACCACCACCCCCGCGGATACCGAGAATCCGTGGATACTAGGGTCTACCTTCAGAACGCTGTAAAAAAGTGGGGAAAAGCCCCCAAATCCCTGTTTGTACCTTTTGTGCAGTCAAACCACACTGTTTCCAGGCCTCCACAGGGCTTCTGCAAACTGAACAACCCACTCCCGGGTTGCATGAAGGCTCCTCTCTTCTTCCAGGCTCGCCCCAGTATGCCTCTGTCCCTTATGTTTGTTCCCAGCAGCTGGTAATTAGTGGTGCAATCAGGGCAGCCCATCCATTAGGTGAGGTGATGCGAGTTGATTCAGCAGCAGATTGCAGAGGGGTGAGAGGGTGGCAGATTTGAGGTGCCCTTCACCCCAAGTCTGCCACTGCTACTGCCTCCCTCCAGGCTGCTGCAGATGCAACCTGCAGTAATCTGCTTTCCACCTGCTAAAAGCAAGCGGATCACCCACCTCCTTACCTTGTTCCTGGTGCTGTTCCTTCAAATGTGGAAATACAGAACTTTCAGTTTAATCTTGTTCGAAAGCTTTCATGGCCCGTACTTAGCCAACAGTGTTTCAGAGTTACAGGAACAGATGCCATGTAAAAGCACAAAAAAACCCTTGAATTTTAATAAATTCACTCAACTGCCTGAGGGTTTCCCGATATGGGCAGCCTCCTGCAGACTGAAAAAAAACCACTAAAATCCGAGAATGCAGTCCTGACGTTTCGTTCCACCAGCCGGAACCTCCTCATAGGAATCAACCATGTAGGTTGCTGGTGAAATTGTAGCTGACATGTTCGTACTTGCTTAAAACCTCACAGGAGCAGGAAACCCCGTTAATCATCATAGGGAACAGCTGGTCAGTCTTACTCTAATGTTGTCCCATTGGATTGTATCCACTTTCTCTTTCTTTCCTTGGTCATATAGTTTATGCAGGATCGGGAGCCAAATCCGGTTGGTAAAGGATAAATCCTGTTGACGGTTTAAAAGGCTTCCTACTTGTCTCTTGCTGATTTCTAATGACTCTAAGTGGTGCAGGATTTTGAAATTATTTTCTTTCTGTAGGCATCTAGCGTCACTGAATCTAATGGAATGCCCTTCACTCAAGGCATGCTCTGCTATCGAAGATTGTTCCACATGACCACGCCTCAATGATCTTTCATGTTCACTCAATCTGGTTTTAATAGATCTGGCTGTCATGCCAATGTAGCACTTAGAACACTCACATTCAACGCAATAGATGCCTTTCAACGCAATCAAACTTTCAGTTTGATTTACAGAGATTGTGCGAACGAAGGAGCTCCTTCATTCACATGGTCCCTTTAAATCAAATGTGGAAGTTCTGCACTTCCGCAGTTGAAGAAACCATGCAAGCAGTGTAATAAACAACTGCTTTTTTTTTAATTGTACAGAGGTGGTGCGCCTGAGATGACATTAGATGGCATTCCACATCGCGCCACCTCTGGATGCAGTTAGGATCTTTTCTTTTTTCACCAAATGAACCTTTCTTTTTTTTTTCTTTGTCTAGAATTGAGTTATCAAATTAGCCTTGCATGTTTTGGTCTTGATGAGACTTTAACCCTGTATATTCAGACTTGGTGGCAACCCCAAGATTGTCCCTGAAAGAACCTTTGCTGTCTATCCTTCCAGAGTGGTGTTTCCTCAGGGTTCTTCACAGTATCGTGCAGGAAGCAAGGGCAATAGTATCAGAGGCCAATATGATACTGAGCACAGGTAGACAACAGGCAAAATGGCATAGTTCCTGCTCCTCCACCCCGACCCTGGAAAATGCTGAAGAAATAGTTTGTTATAGCTTTAAATTAATATGCTAATACAAAATGGGAACATTTAAAAAATGAGAGTTAGTTTCTATTAGCTGTGGATGATTTCATCCCTTACTACATTATCCAGATGAGTTATGGAGATTTATTCTTTCCACATAAGAAAGATGAGAACTGCTGAAGAATCTGAGACCCCCCTGGAGACTGACATGGAGGCAAAGCATGACTGCAGAACCCAACTGTTCAGCTATCTCTTGCTAAGCAAGAGTGCTTTGTGACTGCCAGCTCACCTTGATGTGCTGTCATCTCTTGCTGTTCACTTCAGTCGCTTTGTGCACATATTTCACACGAAGCCAGCGTCTTGGCTCAGCATACAGTTCAGAACTTACTTAAAGAGAAATCAATATTTTAGTTTCTAGGAATCATCTTGATAAATTTATCGCAAACATGTGGATAAGCATAAGAGAACATAGTTTTTAATTAAGTGATGAGAAATGACTGAGGGTTTTTCTTCTTCATCAACATCTACCATGTTTGTGGCCCATTTCTGTAGATTGGGGGGGGGGAGCCTAGAGGAATTTGGTTACTCAAGTCATCTGAAGTGGGACTCTGCTGAACACCTTCATGGTTCATTATGGGGCAGCAGCTGCCTGTTATCAGGAGTATCGCTGAGGGATGGGTCCCTACATATCAGGCATTCCCAAGCCAGATCCTGCTAGAATGGGAGAAAGAGTCTTTCCTTTCTTACCTCAGCTGGGTTCAGGATGGGACTGCAGGGGAGGCAGGAGGGACCTTTCTGCTACCAGGGCTCAGGGTCTGCAGCATCTTCACTGTCTGACTCCTTGGGCTTGAGTATGGAAGGGAAGCCCCTTGTGGTCACAAGCTGTCTGTTCTCTGCTGCCATGATGTACTGTATAAGTAGGCTTACCAGATCTCCAACCGGGACAGAGTGCTAGACCTTTAGGAGAAGGAATGTGGGCAGGTGTAGCTTGTTAACCATTAGAACACAGTCCTAGGCATGTCTACTCGGAAGCAAGCCCCCCTGAACACAATGGGGCTTGCTTCCGAGTAGACATGCCTAGGATTGTGCTCTAAGATTTAACAAGCTACACCTGCCCACATTCCTTCTCCTAAAGGTCTAGCACTCTGTCCCGGTTGGAGATCTGGTAAGCCTATGTATAAGGCAGACTTGGGGGGAGGGCAGCATAATGAGAGTGACCTTAGGGCTACTGTGCAACAGGTGCCAACAATGATGCAAAAGGCATCAAAGGAGTGTGTGTGTGTGGGGGGGGGGCTAAATGAGTGGGCTGCTGCAATAGGGGCTCTGTGTTGCAAGCCAGCCAATGATTGGCCCATGTACTATAGTCTCCCAGCCACTGTACATGGTGGTGATGCTGCAGGATGCTAAATATTCCATGAGATGCTCTTTGTCTTTGACCGAGTAGTTACAGAGTAGCTTTGTGGACTAGCCAGTGTTGGTTCACACAAGAACCTTCACCCCTTCTTATATTTCTGGCTAGTTGTACAAAAGGTGAGAGGTGCAACTAGTGGGAGTCAGAAGCCCTTGTAGATCTACTGCAAGTCACCCTGAAATCTACCTACTGTACTGTCCACCTCTGTTATGTATGTACTGTAATGGGGAGAAGTCAACACAGGCATGCTGTTTTTGTTGACATTTTCACATTAAGTATCATGTTTTGCTCGGGCACAGTGCGCAATAATGAATCTTATGTGGCGAGTATCACTGGGCAGAGGACAGAGTGGCCATTAGTGGGAAGAGGGCCAGCCTCATTAGGGTGTTCTGGGACCCATATTTATTTTAATGGGCCTACGAAGCTTTCATCTTTTCATATTCTGGGATTGCTGTTGCTATCCTCTATCCCTACATTAGGTTAAGAAGGAATTGATCGATGAGGTGTAGATGACAAGAGCGATATGCTGCTTTAACCTTGTTTTTTAATAACAGAGCCCCACTTAGAACTGAATGAGCAAATAGTGCATAACATATTGATGAGCTAATTTTGTACAATGTCAACAAACTATTAGGGAAAAGCAAAAGATTAGGGAAGGCACTAGTGGTAAAGATTCTTCTAGCTGTCTCTGTGGATTTTAAATGCTGTTAAAAGGTGGGTGACTTTGGCCCAGTATTTTACACAGCATATAAATGGAATATAAAAATTCTAGAAGTTATGGAGAATACAAGTTTGTTAACCTATTGATACGATCATGTCCTCACAACCCTAACAGCCATGTATTCCTACTTAATGTACTGTATATGATGTTTGGCTTTTAGCACTTTGGCTTCACTGAATTTCCTGATCCCCTTATATGAGAATAATTGTGTTTTGGAGTACAGTATTTTATTTCTGAAAAATCAATTGAAAAATCAGGGCTGCAGACACTGGAGGAACAGCAGTTTTTCAGAACTGTGATCCATGCAAGATGCAAATTCTTCAAAGCACATTAGATGCAAATACTTCTCACGTTAGCTTGCAGAATTCTACTGAAAGCTGCATGTTAAGCTAAAGTATTCACTATATGAAGAATTGTTATGAATATTTATAAATTACTTTTCAACAACAAAAATCACAGAGAGGGTCACATAGCAAAAGAAATGAAAAAAAGGTTCCCTGTCTCCATAGGGTTCATAATCTAAACAAGATACACCAGCAAACAAACAGCCACTAGGAGAGATGTTATGCTGGGAAGAAAAGGGACAGTTACTCGCCTCTTGCTATATATAAGAGAACCACCACTTAAAAGGTGACTTTTTGTCCAGTTAGCAGGGGTTAAGCGTAGGATATTTTTAAGCTTTTATCTTTGGTAACACAATAATATTGAGTGTGTCATGTGCCAAGTACAACGTGGTGTTGCTGCTACTGTGATTTTTCCAAAGCATTTTGTTGATTGATTTGTGCTCAACTTCTGACACCAGTGATTGATAAAACCAACGGTATAGCCATCTCTGTCTAAGCTTGAGTGGCCAAGCAGCTCTTTGAAATAACATTTTGCTGCCATGGCAGTGCTTTTTTCTAATCATTCCCATGCAGGCATATAAAAGGGGGGGGGGGGACGACATTCTGGCACAGATGATCACCATTTGACTTGTCCAGCTTTTTACTTCCTGTCCTCCTGAGGCAACAGTTCCAAAGGTGGAGGTACAGATGCTTTAGACCAGTTTTGCACCATGTCTGGCAGGTACTGCAGACAGGACGTTTTGATGAGAGTTGAAAGTCGTTTGGAGGAGGCATAGTTTCCCGTGGTTTACATGCATCCTCATTTCCTCTGGGTTTTTTCACATGTTTGAGATAACACAAAGACATGCAAAGCCAGTTTATCAGAAGTGAAAGTGGGATGAGTGTGCACACCATGAGTAGCAATCCCTCTTTGAGGAATGAACCACCTTCACTACTCTGCAACCCCCCTCTATCTATCTTGAGTCCGCTGAGTGTGGCACCCCTGCTTACTTGCCAGTCCATCAGGCGATCGAATGAAGCTTTGTCTTGCACTATAAAATCCAAGAACCAGTGGCGTTGCGGCAACTGCGTGCGGAGGGGCGGCATTGTATATGCCAGATGTGATGTCACCATAGCCGCCACTGAAAAGGTATTCCCAAGTGCAGGGCAGGCCCAACTTCAAACCACCACCTGCCTACTATTCGTGCCTCCGCCGCTACCGATCCCACCGCCCATGCGGTGGGGTTGTCTTTGTCACCCGGGGAGGGGGGGGCGCTTCTGCCCAGAACCTGTTTCTGCTCTTTAGTCTGAGCTCTCTCAAGTGAGGAACAAGATGCTCCTCAGTTACCTACCTCTAGTCTGCTTGGCCATTTTTCCTCTGTCCCTGCCTGTGCATCATCTCACCTCTGACTGGTAGGCTCATGAGGTTTTGACTCTGTACCTGCCTTTCTGATATTGTTTTGGTGATGCTCTGGGTGCCATTGCTGGGAATTGCTACGGTTTTCTTTCCCTACAGCCTTTCTCCTGCTGCAGCCTGGGACCTGATTGCTTGTCACTCATGATTAAAGTTTTTGCTAGTCAGAAGTTTAGAAAATCACATTCAGTAGTGATGCCTGTGTACCATCTGTTTTATAGGAATTCTGCAAGAAATCCTATAAAAGCCCACATGTACCTCAGTTCGTTTATACTATGTTTTTCACACAGTCATAGATTTTGTAGCAAATATTTACACTTTTTCTAAATATTTCCACTGCTCCAGTTGGTAAGGGTTGCCAAAAATCATAATGAAGAAGATTAAAGTAGCATGCATTGAATGGATTCTGTTTTCTAATTTGAACTTCTCTACTGTGCAATTCAGCAAATAGGGTCTGGATTTCTATTTGTTTATCCAGGTGCAACCTTCCTTTTCATGCACGTATTCCAGCAACTATAACAAAAGAAAAGAAACTGGCCTGCCAGTTACTATTATTATTGTTTAAATGTTGTAAAGCACATTCAAAGCACTTCACATATATTTTCACTGTAATATTGCACCGTAGCATCGTTTTGAAGGCTGGGAAGTTGGTATATTCAATTTGGTAATTGGATTTGGATTGGAAGGATTTATTGCTGGTTATATGGTTTCCCTTCTGAATGGTGGCAAACATTAAAACAAAAATCGGTACAGTGTTGACTGCATTTATGAGTACAGTATAATTAAGGTGCATTCATACCTGTAATATTATAGTGTTATAAGTACACCTAAATCTGTTACTATATTGATGTCTGTGGTCATTTTTTCACTTCAGAATTATTTACACTAAAAGAGAGTCCAGAAATGGTCTTAAGGTATCCAGTATAGATAAGGTTTGATGGTAAGGAGCCTTGGTGGTCTTAACCAGTAACTGAATAGCAGCCCGTTTTTAAAATTGTATGTATGGGCCTTTGAGCTACTTGAAGGAAGAGTAGAATACAGATGTAGCAACATAAGAGTTTCCTGGCACTCTAGCTTCTATTCTTCTTTTGTTCTGCATGGATATGAATGTTGTGCCTTCCTCTTCACTCCCTGAGATCTGTTGACTTTAGAGATTCAATATACATATTTGCACTACTGACAGGCAGCCCAATCCAATGTAAATCCCCATGTGGTGATGCAACAGCATCGGTGCGGGCCACGTTGCATCCCACTGGGATTTTTTGGCTGCTGGAGTTCTCCTTGGGTTTATTTGTACCCTTGCCCCGGGGTAAACCCCAGCAGCCGCAACGGACCAACTCAGACCAGCACCAGCGATCTGTTGAGGAAGCTCAAGCCCGGGAAGAGGGTTTGAATACGGTGCACACTAGTGCTGCCAATCCTGTCCCCTCCCGGACCCAATCCACCCATCTGTCGCAGCCCTGTTATGCCCTCCCCGTTCAACCCCCCTGCCTTCCCCCCACTCCTGTGCTGGATTTACCTGCTCCTGCAGGCGTCCTGACGACCACCAGTGGGAAGGCTCCGGCCTTCCCGTCAGTGTGCCTGGATCTTGGGCTGTCGCAAAGCGCTTCACGGCGCTTTTACGACAGTTAGCGCTGGCAGAATTAGTGCACGTTCTGCTGGTGCAGGCCCTCGTTAGGATTGAGCCATAAGGTAGGCATGCATCCCGTATACAACATCTACAGTGCTCTGTGAACTTATCGTAACTGACTGCACTGTAGTTAGGTTGGGCTCAGATAGGATGTCCATGGTACCGTAATATTATCAGGAAGGGGTTTTCCCTCTTTAAACATGAATATCCTACTGTATTTGCTGCAATTCATGTGTTTGTCCGTAAGATGTTATAACCTCTTTTATTTGGCTGCAACAGATAGCTACTCTTTCAGAATTCCATCAAACAAAGCTTTTTCCCTTGGCTGTCAAAGCATAAAAATGAAATATAGACAACCCCCCCCCCCCCAGTTCTAAAGAACTGTGTGAGTGGTGATTTCTGTGTTTGCAGTGAACCAAGGCTTCTCGCCTCTTCATGAAAGCAACTTCCTGCACATCAGAGAAATACTGGAACTGGCCTACAGTGCCCTTCCTACATAGGGAGCCACTTCTCCAAAATAACATCTAGTAATTGATACCTGAAAATCGATAGCTGTGGCTTGCCTTTGGGAGCTGCGACGGAATTCTACAAAGCTTCCTTTGGCTGTTGGAAGAATTGCCTGCATCCGCTATGTCAGCATTGGATTTGGAAGGGGTGTGGTGGTCTGCCTTGATGGTATGCACAGCCCTTGCTGTGTTGCTGCGGGACACTGTGCTCGTTACAGGGCAACCTTTCAAGTAATTGGATTTTGTCATGCATAAAAGAAGCAGCTTCCACAGACTATTGCTGTGTGTCCTTTGCCATCATAGTCCTCCTTTATATTATTTCTTTTTTTTCCCTCAAGCACTTCTAAATATTTAGAAGTAGGAGAAGGGGACTAAAGAAATGTTGACCTCATCTTGGAGGGCGGTGCTGCACATCTCCGCGTCTTTGGCCTCAGGATCTTCCTGTGAGATATGAAAGAACCCTGGTAGGATTAGACTCCATTTTAAGGCTAAAAGCTCCACAGTCGGCTTCAATTACTAGCAAGACACTTTGTCGCATTAAAGCCACTCGATTTAGCTTGACTTGTGACCCGTAGATAAGGAGGAGCTACACAGAAGTTTGGGGAACTTTGATCAAAACTGCAGCCTTTGGCCATTCTAGCTGCATAGGAGGGACTTGCCTCCCTTCTCAAAACGTCTGAACTGATTTCCTGGTTTTCAGACGCCATGCAAGAAATAGAGTATCGGATACGTTTCAGAGGGTTAGGTAGATGAAAATCCCATACCATTCAAGACCTATTTTGTCAAGAGCATAACATAGCCCAAGATTTCCTGTCTCAGAGGGCTCACAATCTAAAAACAGTCACAAAAGACTAAAGCGACACCCGCAAGTGGCTATTGGAACAGACACTAGGCTGGGATGAATAGGGACAGTTGCTCTCCCCATGCTAAATATAAGAGAATCACCATTTACAAGGTTTATTTTAGTCCAATTAACAGGGGCTATGTGCTATAATATATTTTTATTTGCAATTATGCTTCTTATAATTAACTATTTTCCTCCATTGAGGCACACGTTTGACTGTTTGACCCCCAAGAGTAAGTGGGGAAAATTGCATCAGTGGCATTTACATGACTTCGTTAATGGCTGGAGCTGCATGTAAAGCTTCATTTTTCTACAACCGGAAATGATAAAAATTCAGTTCAGAATCATGATGTGGCTGAAGTTTGTAATTACCTGGTTCAGTGTACAAATTTGCTTGACTCATAGTGCCTAGTTGTGTTACATATCAAGTGCCATTTCCCTTGGAAGTGTTTTCTTCAGCTTGGAATGCTAAGCAATATTGTGCTCATGTGCGATCAGCATTGAGCAGTCCCACGTGCCCAAAACTACCGTATATACTTGCATATAAGATGATCTCACTGATAAGATGAGGGCATGTTTTGAGCCAAAAATCCTGGAATTTGCTATGACCCTTTGATAAGGCGAGGGTAAAACTTAAGGACTTGTGGGGTCAGATCCTGGAAAAGCTCAAATGACTTCACCAGTAATTGTTACCTAAGAACTCTACATTCAAATGTATTGAATAGTAAAAGAGTGGAAAATGTGTGGTAGAAGTTGAGTGATGTCATTTTACTACTGTAGCATACCTAGAAGGGGGGCTGCGTGCTAAATGGCGCAAAGCGCTGCAACTCACCGTGTAAGCGGCCATTCCCACTCGCCATGGGAGCCATTCCAGGCAGCGACAGCAACGCGCAGGCGCTTGCCGAACCAGAGTCTCCTGTGCACTGCCATTGCTGTCCGGAATGGCTCTGACAGCGAGTGGTAGGGGCTGTTTACACGGTGAGTTGCAGCATCTTGCACCACTTAGTGTGTGCCCCCCCATCTAGCTACGCTACTGGTTGTGGGGGCAGGGAGTCAGTGTCTCTCCACCTTGGCTGGTGTTCTGGCGTGGCTGGAGAGCAAGCGAAACTGAATGACAGTTCCCAAGGGAAAACTTGATAATGCTCATGTGTGCAGCATCATTAGCACGTGTATCAGTATTATGAACCAGCACAGAACTCTTAAGAATTATAGGAGGGGTGTTTTGGTTTGTTTTTTCTTTTTTTTTTCTTTGAATACTTACCCACTAGCTAGTAAATATTGAGTCCTAAATCAAACCATGGTGGGCTCATCCATCACTAGTTTTGAATGAACTTTGGTTATATGTAGGCTTTAGAGAATGAGAACTATATAATGTAGTATTGTAGTATTATATCTTCTTTGACACTTACAACCATTGTAAGGGCCAAACTGGATGAGTGTACAAATACGTGTGCAGGCTGAGGGGTGAACCAAGATGTGTGGAGAGGGGAAAGAAGGTGGTTCATTCTCTCTGCACACGCTGTTTCCATGCTGAAATCCCCCCCCCGACTTGGAAGTTGCAATTTGCTTCAAAAGCAGTAGTTTCACCAAATGCCCCCCCTCTCTCTCTCTCTCGTGTGTGTGTGTGTGTGTGTGTGTGTGTGTGTGAGAGAGAGAGAGAGAGAGAGAGAGAGAGAGAGAGAGAGAGAGAGATATTTGGCATGAAAATGGAGAGAGAAGACAGCTTCCCCTCCCCACATGCCTTGATCCCAACTCCCCATGCAGTTTTTGAGGAAAAATAAGCACTTCTGGGTTAAGTATGCCTGGCTGGTGCATTTGAATGTGCTCACATCGAGGCTGGCCCTAAGCATTTTGTAACCGGACATGAAATTGTTACAAGAAAAACCTTCTTTTATTTTTTTCTCTTTGTTTATTTTGCTCTTTATGTTCTTTTTTTTTTTCCTTTTGTTGGTTGTTGTATTTCTTAGTATGTTTCATTTATTATTGTAAGCCACCTTGAGCCATGGAATGGTGGCTGGTGAAGTTTCTGCAAACAATAAACTTACTAGCGTTGGCACAATTCTGTTCTTTAGTATGGTCAGCCTGGTCTGTTGCTTTGTTGTTAGATAAATGAACTTGCCCATTGTTTCTTAAATGCATGTGGCATTTGGAATGCTGCATTAATGAACTCCGGGGATGGAGCAAATTAAAACTATTTTTCAAAGAATCTGTTTATCTCACTGAGGGAAAACTGCTATAGTCATAAAACCTGATGCTACCTAAGAGACCTGGTCAATTTTGGCAAGCACAATCTTAAGACAGTTTGTATTTCATTCGTTTGTGCAGAATGTCCCTCTTTCCAAAATTATTTAACTTGTAAGATGTTGAGGGGGAGGCTGCAGTTCTTAACCCACTTACAAAGAAGTCCCATTGAATTTGGTGGGACTTCTTCTGAGTATAGAATACTGCTGCACAATTTTACAGAAAGTCAGCATTCATTGGATGCCGTGCACATTTCCATTTTATGTTTCTCAACAAGACTAACCATTTTCTTATTGTTAAGCATCTAATCTGAAGTTGTATACTAAGGTCTATTCTCACTGAAGTGGGAAAACCTGTGCCAGGACTGTACCACTTCAGACTGCAGGTGGGGGCTATGATGAATCCTCCATTTAAAACAATTACAGATGCAGACAAAACTAGATGTCAAAGACAAGCTTAAGCTCAAACATGTATGGTATGTTTTTTTCCCTGCAGAGCTAATAGAAGCCTGGGCAGGGGAAATTCCCCTCTTCTCCCCCCCCCCCCCCCCGGCACCACTTTCTTGATCAATGATGTTCAAAATAACCATGCAGTGTTTTCATAGAAAAAGAACTCTGGTTCTGTTATTGCGATCCAAAAGTGCATCTTTTGCTGTAGTAAAGCAATGTAAGTTTCTTTCATGTACTTGTTTGCAGTGACTTGGGAACCCCATGCACACTGAGATCTTGGTGTGGGAAACTGTCAGGGCCTACTAGGTCTAAAGCAAATACCGTAGCATTGTAAAATAGTTTGGAGGTCACGTACCAGTGTAGTACTAAGTAGTACCAGTATAGGCAGATGGGGACAGAGTTGTAGGAATAGATGGTGCGGGGGCGCACGCCCCCGGTAGGGGCGGTATGCCCCCCGCACAGGGCAGCAAGCGGTGGGTGTGCGTGGCAAAAGTGGTGGCGGCCTTTTTGCCGCCGCTGTGACGTTTTGCCCACCCGCCTGGGCTCCCTGTAGGCTTATCTGGCCGAAAAACACCCAGGGGTGTGTTTTCCAGCCGGAAACGGCACTGGCGGGGGCGTGAATCAGTGATGCCACCCGTGGGTGCGTCACTGAATCCCGCCCCGGTAGCACACGACAATGCCCCAGGCTCCCTAGTGGCTAACTACGCCACTGGATGGGGATCCAAAGAGGCAGAGGTAGAGGGGTATGATCAAAGGCAGGATGGTGGTCAGGCTCTGGGACAGGCAAAGGTGGGCAGGGCACAAGTCTGCTTTGCTTCTTCCCCAAAGATAAGTTGCCCAGACTGGGGAGCCAAGCCCAGGAGAATTATTATGTAGTGCCAGCAATGATCCTTTTGGCTCCCCAGGTCACCTGAGTCTTCATGGGCTGCAGTTTCCCAACTTGCCACTATGGGAAGGCCATGCTGTGGTGCAGTAACAAGTCAGCCAGCCTCACCGCTTGTATGGTATCTCAGTAGCACAAACAGTAGGGGATCTGGGTCCCACTGCTAGATCCTCTAGTTGAGGCCCACTTACAGAAGCAAAGCACCTAGCTAGCACAGGATGAAGCTCAGTAGCTACAGCTATTGCCAAGTCTTGTTGAAATCAGAGGACAGACATGCATACTAAGAGAAAGGATTGTACCCACCATAGGACATAGCTGAGATTTATTTATTTAGTGAAGAGACTTATCACAAGTAAATAACTTCAGTATTGTCACCTGGAGGAGACCACCTGAAAGTTGCTTTTTCAGGACTGTGTTCTTATTTATGTCACTGAGGATCTATAAGGTTAAACACATTTAAAATTGGTTTTAAAAAACCCCATTGAGCATGATTTACCTGTAACACTTATATTGATCTCTCCTATTTTGTTACAGAAATCCCAGAAGACCCACTCGTTGCAGAAGAATATTACAATGATGTGTTTGATTCATGCTCAGAAACAAGTGAGGAGGAGGAGGAAGAAGAAGAAGAAGAAGCAGCGATAGAAGGGGAGGCAATAGAGACATTGGAGGCAATGTGTGAAACAAATCGGCAGGTATATGCTCAGTCTCCAGATAACTGCTGAACATAACGGGATAATCTTTATCGTCAAGGAAAGCAAACAACAATATGGAAAATATACAGAATTTTTGAAAACATCCACAAAGGGTATGTCTGCACTGCAGGTATATCACTTTACAGAAAAATCAGAAATGTGGCAAGTAATGCTCCCTCCTCAAACAGGTACTGTTTTGCCATGAAGGGGTGGGTTGTGCAACCTTTCCCTGTTTAGATAGCAGGATTGTGATGCACTGGTGCAAATAACTTCTGGAGGTGTGCCCTAACTTTGAAAGGGGCAAGGCTGTGCAGCACACCTCTCCACATTTGTTTCCGTGGAAGGCAACCTTGTCTAATCTGTGAAATCCATCAAATGCCTCATGGTTGGTGTGCTGCCTATTTCATCATATAAGATCTTTTTTGAGCCAGTGAGCCAAGATACCTATGGGGGGGGGGGGCAGCATATCTAACATATCTAAAATAGATAAGAGATTTTATTTTACTTCAGATGCAGCTGTGGACCACAAATAGCAGATCTGGGGTAGCATCCTGATTAGCACTTCTGCCATCAAGTGCTTGCTCTGGGAATGGAAGGAGCATTCCACTTTTGCAAAGGGTCCTTGACCATGCAGAAGGTCCCCATGCACGAGTGGAAGGACCCCTTGCACAAGGAAAATACATCTTCCATTCACAAAAAGAGATCCCCCACTAAAGTGCTAATCAGGATGTTACACTTATGGCGTGATCCTGCCTAGATCTGCGCCAGCGGAGTGAGTGCTCCGCTGGCACAGGGTGTTGCAAATGTGCCGTAAGGCATGTTTGCTGCACCCATGGAGTAAGTGGTGCTGGTGTCTAGGCCGGCACAGCTCACTCCGCCGCCGGACAATGCCCGCGCTGTTGGAAACAGGTAAGCCCTGCGCCAGACGGTGGGAGGGCATGGGGAGGGTGGGCTGGGGTGGTGGGGGAGGAGGTGATTGGCAGGCCGGGGGCGGGGATATCAGTGGCGCACTCCACTGATATCCTAAGCCCCTTCCCAGGCCTGGCCGGCCTTACACGACCTCCCTGGATTTGCGCCGACCATTTTGCCGACGCACATCCGAGGAGGCACATAGGGGCTACTGGGGCTCTCCCCAGGGGAAAGGGACATATGTCCCCTTCCCCTGAGGTGTGCCCCAACTCCGCTGACTCAGCCCCAATCCGGCGCAGCGCGCTTAGCACACTGCAATGGATCTTAGGCAGGATTGGACTGCCTGACTATACTCCCTGGTTCTGTTTTATAGGATTGTTAAACACAGATTTGTTTCCCCTTTAAAATGTCTTATGCTTCAGTCCTTCTGCATCTATGCACCTTCAGTCCTATGCACAGTGGGACTTACTTCTGAATAAGCATTTTAGGATTGCACTGTAAATCATGTCCAAAGTTAACAAATTAGGCCATGGCAGAACTGAGATTTACAGCCCAATCCTAACTAAATTTCCAGTGCTGATGCAGCCGTGCCAACGGTCATGGAGGCCTCCTCATTTGTTCCCTTACCTCAGGGCTGCATTGCAGCTACATCAGTGCTGAAAAGTTGGTTAGGATTGGGCTGTTAAACTCAGATTTGACTGCAACTTGTTACCTTAGGTATCCAAACATAATCAAACAAAAGATAAATACAATTTTGCAGGATGTCAACCATCTTGACAACCTTCCGACGTATACTGAAAAACAGCGACTGTTCACTTTCATCAATGCGCCTTGTAATCCCCCCCCCCGATTGATCCAATGTTTGTGTTTTCTTTTGAGTTCCATGCAGCATGGAATGGAAGACTGTCAGCATGTAATGGAAGTCTGTCATTATGTGACAATCTATTATATTTTGAACAAGCTGGCTACTGTTCAGTATTTTAGGAAGCAGTTGATATAAACGGAATTCTTAACAATGCACAGCAAACTCAGTATTGGCAGTCAGGTTTGCGCAGAGTGGCATTTTGTCATGTCTTGGCAGATACACATTTCTGTGACAAGAAAAGTTCAGACTGGAAGAAATGGAAGCTATTGTATTGATACCTCTGTCAGAATTTGATTCCATTAGTCATGCCAGGTGTTTTTTCTCCCACTGTGCATATGCATAAATTTTGTTGTCATTAATGGATGAAGCAGCTATACCTGGCACATTTCCATTTTGCACCATATCAATAAGGAAAGGCACTCTCATCACCTTTTGTTTACATTATCAGCATCTGTGATCTTGTTTTCCAAAACTCTATTCCTCACCATCAAACTAGATTGAGTTTTTCGTTGCCTAAGTTGAAAATACTTTGAGCTGATCCAAAAATGACTATAGGCAAAAATGACAAATTTGTTTTGTGTCTATGTTGGTAGAGAAGAAGTCAGTGTCTACACAGTGCTTGCTACACAGTGCTCACACAAGGTATCTTCTCCTCATGTAACCCCCAGGACCCCCTAAAAAGCCACTCTCAGCAGGTGCCTCGGGGTGGTTGCCATGAATTCCCCCTCCCCTGCAAACCCCATGCCACATTGCAGACTATTGCCAAGTATCCCCCTTCCCTTAGAACAGGGGTTCCCAATCTGTGATACCAGTACCACCAGTGGTACTTCAGCCAACTGCTGATGGTACTTGGACCACTGGAACCCCACTCCGATGCAGCACTTTTGGTGGCGTGTTTTTGCTCCCAAGAAGCTCCTGCCTTTGGCCGAGCCTCTCGGGAACACTGAGAAGGGTCATCCTACCTGCATTTTCTGGCCTCTGATTACCTGGAAGTAACTGGTGATGATGTCATCGCCAGTCAATTCCGGTGGTACTCGGAAAGAGAGTGGTGCCGGAGGTGGTACTTGGCTGGGAAGGGGTTGGGAACCCCTGCTTTAGAAGCAATTTTTCAGGGGTGCATGTCATGGAGCTCCTGGGAGAAGGAGAGAGGATGCCTCGTGTGAGCTCTACTGTGGATGCAACCCATAATCGCCATTTTAGGAGTGATGGGTCCAGGATTATTCAACCCCGAACAGGGTGCAAGTCAGGTGAACTACAAGCCCATGATCTGTCCTAAGGATTAATTATTTTCCTTCTGTTCACTTTAGCTTCTGATTCATCCCTTGAACATAAAAAACAAATTAGAGACTGTGATGAGTTCAGATCAGTTTTAGTGATTGTGTGAACAGGGCCTTAGAACACAGGACAGAACAAGAATTCCAAGTAAAGAGCAGAAAGAATGTTGGTATGCAGAGAGCATCTTAACTACATGTTACATGCTGCGATAACCCATTGGACAAAACGAACATCCGCTAGGATGATGTGTGTAGCAAGCACTGTGTAGCCATCGACTGCCTCTCTAACAACAAACAGGGACACAAAACCAATTTTTGAACATAGACCATATTCTCCTCTTCTCCTCTTTCCCAGTTGTGGAAAGCAGCCAACTGGCTCTGAAGCTTGCAAGGAGCCTGGGACAAATAAGAGAAAATATTGTCAGCAGCGAGGGCCAGTGAGTTACTTGTGTATCCTATAATTGAAAAGGGTTCACCAGAAATGTCTGCACAAAATGTGTCAAATCTAATAGGCATTGTGCTAGAGCAAGAGTTGACTTCTATACACATTTCTTCAGCATTTCCTTCAGTGTATGAAGACTATATGCCAGAATCACATGGTAGAACCATCTGGCCAATTTTTCCAACAGTTTTTAAGTGCAAATTTGCTTTATCTAAAAATAAAACGGATCATGAGTTGAGGGAAGCAAATGCGAGGGGGGGGAGGGTGTTTTCCCCCTCTATGAAATATTTTTAAAAAACAAAGATAAATATCAATTCCCTATGGGAACCATGATAAGTCTGGAAAATATTTGTTTCGTTAATTGATCCCATTTCCTCTCAGCTCAGTATGGTTTTAGATATTTTGGAATTAGTTGATATTAAAAGATGCAGAGAGAGACTGCGAGTAACGTACAGGGCACAAAGCTTAATTTCAGCACTTTGAAGTCCCACTGATTTCAGTAGAAAGGTAAACAAATGCTTAAATCTCTCCCACTGAAATCAGTGGAACTTTAAAGTGCTTAGATTACGCTGAATAATGCCCATGATTCATAAAATGTGTGTGGTTCCATCATTTGATTTAGTATTTATTTAGAAATCCAGCCAGCTGTGTCACAGAAATAAGGCCCTTTATCAACAAGCATATATGTTGTTGTCCTGTGTGGCCTCTATGCACTCTCGCATAGTAGTCTGAACATACATAAGCCAGATCACAGAATGGTCCGTCTATCAAATAAATAACTGACTTCAACACATTGCTAAAATAATATTTTGATAGCCATCTTATTTAAGCCTAAATGGTTTTTCAAAGTGCTTACATACAGTAAATACCAGAGCAATCCTTTGTAACTCTTGCACCGGTGTAACAGTAGATCCACCGGTGTAAGTGCACTTATGCCAGTGTAACTTGCTGTACGCTGACGGATGCAGGACGGACACTGGTGTAACCCCCCTCGGACAACGCACATGCGCAGTTCGGATGCATGACAGACGCTGCTGCAACTCCGCCGGCGCTAGGGGCATTCGGATGCTCCCTGCGCCGACGAAGGTGCGCTGGTGTCTGTCCCGCGTCTGAACTGCGCATGCGTGGCGTCCGAGGGGGGTTGCACCGGTGTCTGTCGGCATACGGCAAGTTACACTGTACTGGCATAAGTGCACTTCACTGGCATAAGTGCACTTACACCAGTGGATCTACTGTTACACCGATGCAAGAGTTACACAGGATTGTGCTGTACATCACAGAATGGGCCTTCTAGGTTTATTAACAGAGAATCTCCGTTAATATTCCTGGAAGGCGATTCTGTCAGAGATAGCCGGAAATACAGGCTTCACGTGCCAAAACTGTATATCTCTGGCTACCTCCAATTTGAGGACTAAAAATATATTGCCATCATGCCGTGTTTGTGAACTTCCCTGAGGAAGCTGGTTGGCCCATGTGAGGTGAACTTGATTGGTTCTAGATCAGGGGTTCTCAACCTTAGGAGGCCCGGGTACCCCCTATCACGGTCCAATTTTCTGAACTACCCCCTGCTAATTGCTAATTAATTGGATTAATCTGATGGGGCAGATAAGGGGCAGGGGTTGGTGTAACCCCAGCAAGAGGTCCACGTACCCCTAGGGGTACCTGTACCACAGGTTGAGAACTCCTGTTCTAGATTGAACAATTGAACTAGATTGAACTAGAGAGGTGAACTAGATTGGCCATTATTCAGACTGAGCATGTTCTCATCCTTATGTGTTTCAATAAGAAAAGATGAAAAGCAACCTCAAGTAATAATTTCTTCTATTCTTAACATTCATCCCTTCAGTTCCATTGTTTCGCTGCCAATTGACAACACTTAAATAAATGAAAGTGTTTGCAGAATAAGGATCTTTCTTGAAGCGGACAATTCACCTAATCTTTTTCTTGTATCCACAGGACAGTGATATGGAGGCAATGGTCAGATATATGGAGAACGTCCTAAACACCAACTCTCTAGGTGAGATAATGTTGTCTTGGAATTAATAATAGAGTTTGAAAATGGTACTGTAGCTTGGGTTGTTGACATGCGCATTACATTTTTTACCTGTTTCCTGCAGTGTGCAGTCACAAGTTCTATTTTGCTTATTCACAATTTGCTCATGTGTTGCAGCTTGGAAATGAACTGATTCTGTAGTAAACAAAATGATGTCTAAATTTCACAAAATATTTTTTGTCCTTTTCCAAAGTAAGCTATTTAAAATGCCTCTCATGCATGGAAGCAGCTCGTACTCATTTAGCCTGATAGGGAAATGGACACAGGGGTCAACCAGATTTATGAAAGGTTTAAGAAGGTCTTAATATATATCAAGATAAATTTCCCTTCTTGCTTTTAATTTTCCCAGAGTTGACGAAAAGTGGGTGGTAGCTTATAGATAAAACCCCCTGATAGAAATACATTAATTTAAATGCTGTGCAGTTGAGCCTCCTAAGCCTAGCTAGAAAATTGTCTCCAGATTCCACTGTAAGGAGCCACTTGAGTGGAATATGTTGTGTGGTTGTATTTTGATCTTCAGCTCAAAAGGCAGGAGTATTTTGAAGCTTGCAGCAGCCATTGACTTCGTAATATTACATATTACTGAAGATCTTTCAAGGATTCTCCCCCTCCCCATCAATGTGATCCAGAAGGTGAGACATACCTTTGAGAGTTAGGACTTGGTTCCTGTTCCTGCCAGAGCATAAGAGGGAGGGGCCTTTGCTTCACAGTAAGCACATGTTTACCTGTATAAGGTCCCAGTTTTAGTTTCTGAAATTCTCTGCAGACAGATACTGTACCAGAATGTGGAGCAAGGAAAGACTTCTGTTTGAAATGGTGAAACTATGCTGCTAGCCCAGATCAAGAGTACTAAAATTGATGGATCCTTGATCTGATGCAATTTAAAGCCACTCCTCAGGTGTGCTCTGAAGTTGTAGGTTCACAGAATAAGAATAAGATCAGTTTGCCAAGGTCTCCTTGGGGGAAGGGAATGTTCGTCCCTTTCCCCCGGTGTAACGCGGGGAGGCCCCAATGGGCCTCCTCGGATTTCCGCCAGCAGTTTAACTGACGCAAGTCCAAGGAGGCCGTGTAATGGCGGAGCCAGCCTGGGAAGGGGACGGGGGTATGGCACCCACCATTCCCGCCCCCCACCAGGGCCAACTCGGCCAACAGCCGAGGTTTCAGCTCTGTGGACTTGAAATGGATTTGTCCCTTTTTGCCATGGCTACCGGTATTTCCAACATTTAATAAGATGGGAAATCTGATCACAGATCTTTCATCTTGTCTAGCCCTGTGTTAAAATGAAGAGTGATGTACAAGTGTAAGACATAAATGCACTTGTTTCATGCACTTGTTAAATACACTTGTTTGATGTTAAGTGAAGAAGATGTTTGTAATATGATAGTGAATAGTGAGACAAATGCCACTCTTTCAAGTGCTGCCTGATCTCTGGGTCCCATCAAGGCCAATCGAAGGGCTGGCCCTGACTAGACAGTGTTTTGTGTAATATGCATAAAGCAGTTAGTTGAATTTAGTATTCAGCTCATTAACATAAACGAACGGTAACATTCATTAAACATTGACTGATTGCAAGTTATAGTTCAATGTAGTTATAAAGAATGGTCAATTATGACTGGGTATGTCTTTGGCAGCGCCTCAGGTAATGTAACAATTAGATGTGATACATTACAGAGAAGCTTCTCTTGTTCACTAATTTTATCATACAATGTTTTCAAAAGTGATTTGGCAAGCAGAGCATGTACACACACCACACAATGAAAGCCATCTATTTTACAGTCACTTTATTGCTCAGTGATAGTATAAATTTACATGAACTGGAGTTAGTTTCATTAGGCATTAGCAAGTTTCAGGAGGCATTAGCAAGAACTACTATTTCTGTCATCCATTTTGCATATATTGGGGGCTGATTAAACATCTAGGAACATATTTTTAGCTGATTAAACATCTAGGACAGTGTTTCTCAAACTGTGGGTCAGGACCCACTTGGTGGGTCGTGACCTGATTTCTGGTGGGTCCCAGGTGATGGAAAGGTCAGATAAGTAATTGCCACAAGCCCTGAGGCTATTCAAAAATCAGATAGCTGCTAACTGCCCTGCAAACAGCTGAGCTCCTGCAGTTTGCAAGCTTGTGTAAATATAGGGAGATAAATGTTTGAGTGTCTCGTAAAGCTATGTGGGTCCCGATAGAGTGTCATTTTAAAAAGTGGGTCCCGGTGCTAAAAGGTTTGGGAACCACTGATCTAGGAACTTATTTTGTTGTTCTCAACAATCTGCAAGCACGAATCTGTTCTACCTAGACAAAATAAGCTTGTTCCTTTCCCCTTAAATTGGTAGAGCAATGTTGCTTCTGAATCCACTTTCAAATCACAAGTTATCTATGTGTGGGTTTTCTTCTGAGAGGGAAGTTGCCAGGTCTAGATGCCAGCAGTTCCTTTAAAAGCAGTATTATAATCCCTTTCCCACCTATTCATGTCTTTCCCAGCAATTCAGCTTCAGTAGTCATTTTTTTTTGGGGGGGGGAGGTGGTAGAAATTTACCCCCAAGCAAATTGGGTATAATCACCTTCTCCTTTCAGAATCTTCAGTATGCACATATTTCAAAGAACTGTTCCAGATTATTTCCTCCCAGCCTGCAGGTGTACGCATTTAACTCCTGTTGCGTATATACACCCTTGGGTAAAAATGCCTTATTAAAGAGAGAGCTTCTCTCTGTGACGAGTCATTAATACAGAGAGCTCATCCATAACCCACAGCTGAAAACTGCTTAACATTTAATAATGTGGCCCTGCTTTTAACTTCATAAACTGCCTCTACCTAATCCAGAGTCCTTCCTTCAGCTAGGCAATTTCTGTAGCATCATAACTTCCTGGAAAGGGTGCTATAACGTTGCATCTAAGAGGTTCTGTTGGACCAACAGCCCAAATTGGTTATTTAGCTTGAGTTCTCAGAGAAAGCAAGAAAGATGTATTTAATAACATCTCAGATTAAAGGAAGCTGAAATATTATAACAATAAAAACACTTGGAACATTTCTAGAATAAGCTTATGCAAACTGCTCACACCACAGTGAGCACATTATCTTGCAAGTATAATTATTATTTTTCCATTTAGCAATTAAGCTAGGTCAGCAGAGATATCTTTGCCCTTGCTGGATTTGTTTTTTTAACTGTGTGAAAGTATCTTAAGGTCATATAGATTCTAAGACTATTCATGGCCGGAGGAATCTATAGAATAAAAATCAACCGGGATTGTTGGCCATGGTCTGTTAAAAGCATTGTTCCCTGATGTTTTGCCTGCATCTGTGGCTGGCACTTTCAAAGGTAAAAAGAGAACACTACGTTTTAAAGCAACTTTTTTAAAAAAAAAGTGGTGAAATATAAAATTGATCACTTTGGGCACCTTCCCAGGAATGCTACTTCAACACAGAAGGACAGGGGAAAAGTAACCTACACTTGAGATCATCTCTTGGCAGACGTATTGACTAAGCTGAGGCTGCAATTGTATACATACTTACCTGGGAGTAAGTCTCATTGACCTCAATGGGGCTTACTGCTGAGTAGACATGTATAGCTTGTGCTTTAAGTGTTTTGCGTGCCCAGTTATTTACAAACAGCGACCAATTAACAGTGCAATCCTGCGTAAAGATCCGTGGGTCTCCTCGGGAGAAGGGGACGTTTGTCCCCTTCCCCTGGTGTAGAGCTGGAAGGCCCCAATTGGGCCTCTGCAGATGTCTGCCGGCTCTTGAGTTGGTGGAAAACTGAGGCGACCGTGTAATGGCCGCCAAGCCCAGGAATGGGACAGGGATATCGCGGCCGACATCCCCGCGCCCTCCCAGGCCAGCTCGGCCAACCTCCACCCTCCCTCGCCACCCGGCCCGCCCTTGCACCCACCAGCGGGAGTTTTACTTTCCTCTGGTGGCTGCAGCAGGGTTCTGCGGCGGAGTGAGGGCTGCCAGTGTCTGTGCCGGAGGCCCTTACTCACTGGGTGTCAAACGTGCTTTACAGTGTATTTACGGCACCCTCCACCTGTGGAGCACATGCTCCGCAAGCAGATTATTTATGCAGGATTGCGCCGGAAATCACACAAACCATTTTCTGAAGCCGTTTGCCGTGTTGCCCATTGCACCCAAATACCTATGTCAAATCGCATTACAGCAGAATATGCATTTTGACCAAAAGGAGGAAATGAGGTGACATGAAGAAATTGTATTGCTATAAATATCTGCAGAGAGAGAGAGAGCAATGAGATTCTATCCAAATCAGTGTCTGTTTTATGCAATATTTTCTCATGTGAAAGTTCAGCTTAGAAAACATTGTGTGTATGTTTGTGCCATTGAATTGAAAATCATTGTTGTGTTCCCTGTGCCCTCTGAACCAAGTTTTCCCTAATGTGTATTTAATAAGCTAATTTGTCTTCAGTGAATGCAGCATTTCCCCGTGACAAAGGTAAATGGCCACCCCTTTCTTGACTGCCCTTGGATAGCGTTTTGGATCTGCTGTAGTGCTGAAGAGAGCAAGGTGACTGAGGTTGTGTGTCTGTGCATTGATTTGTAGGCACTGGGACTGTCACCAGAGTGACTCCACTGGGACCCGAGGGATCGAGAGCTCTCAACAACACCATGGCGGCAACCAAGCTGAGACGTATGAGGGAGTAAGTCGCCTGTTTGAATGTTAGAGATAGACAGAGATGCTGATTTTTGCATGACACTAGAACAAAAATAACTTCAGTCCTAGAATATTAATTTACAACCAACCCTTGTCAGCAGCACAAGAGTAAAGGATTTACTTACTGCACCAGACTTATCTCCCTGTAAGTTTGTCCAGAATCTGTCACTTCTTTTGAGTCTCTGCGTCTCTCAGAACTGGTCATTCTGCACTTTGGTGTTAATTATTATTATCTTGGTGTATAAGCCCTGTGGGAGAAATTGCAAAGGATTCTCCCAGGCTCGCCCTGGAGAGCTCTGGCACTCAAGAACTAGACAACCTTTAGACAAAACCTTGTATTTTATTTAAAAGCAGCTGCTTTGATGCACACAAACAACACCTCTGAAACTAAGACAGCTGTGGAGTCATGTTCACACCGCACACCAGTTTCACACATGTATTTATAACTTTTCCAATATGCAAACAACATCAGGTCATCCCCCTGTTTTACATATTATTACAACTGCGCAGTTTACTTGTTTTCTACAATTCAAAGGCATCCGCAGAGTGCATCTTACTAAGTTTCTATTCTCCTTTGACACATGGTTCTACAATGAATAGGACTCTGTGTTTAGACACAGGCATAGTTTGATACAACTTTAGGCCTGGGATGAGCGCCCCAAGTTGATAAAGAAAGCACATCTGCAAACACCAAGTGGTAACTATATGAAAGATTCAGCAATATGTTCTCCATGCCGCTTTGTTCACTTATTTCTAAAAATAAGCTCAGGCCACAGCTCCTCAAGGGTACAGAAAGAGAAGCTGACAAGCAAAAGTATTAAAACCCATAGCACACACCACAGCACGCGCTCCCCTGGCGCTAATCTACACAGGATTGCACCGTAAATCAGTATCTTGTTCTTCCAGTTGCCAATACCAGATGTTTCTGAGATAATACTGTACTGTACTGTTAAAATGTACTGTTCAGGATCACAGTACCACCCTGATCTGGGCCTACAATTCCTTTGACAACTGGAAGTCATTGTTGTATTTTTCAGTGCCAGCTACCCCCTTACATCTTTATTAAATATGTTCCAAATTTCTGAAAGAGGGAAGGCCGTAAAGCCCTGGGCAGCGCAATCCTGCCCAACTTTAGGGCAACGGAGCGAGTGTTCTGCCACCCTAAGCTGTCGCAAACGTGCTGTAAGGCATGTTTACGACGACTCACGAGTAAGGGCCACCGGCACTTGGCCGGCAGCCTTTACTCCGCCGCCAGATCTCCATGCAGCCGCCGGAGGAAGGTAAGTGATCCTCCGGCGGCTGCATGGCGAGGGAGGGCGGCCATTGGCCATGCCAGCCTGGGAGGGGGCGGGGATGGCGTCCGCCATATCCCCGTCCCCGTCCTGCCAGCACAGTCGTTACATTGCCTCCTCCAACTTCCACCAGCTAAATAGCTGGCGGAAATCCAAGGAGGCCCATTGGGCCTTCCCTGGTTTACACCGGAGGAAGGGGACGAACGTCCCCTTTCCCTGAGTAGACCTCTGGGCCGCTGCAGAACAGCCTGGAATGGGGATAGATCAGGGCCACCCGCCGGATAGTTAAATAGGATTGCACTGAAAATCTCCTATGCCTACCTAAATTGGTGATGAATGTCTAAAAGCTGTCCATGTAATTACAGTTGGGAGGGGACATGAACCTGGACCTGTTAGCTATTGTTAACAATCTCATGGTTGATGAATAGGAATCTTACCCTTTTGAAAATCCCATCGTTTTTATGGGTTGCCTTCTTATTTTTCTGAATTGTTCATAGCTTCGTGATTTGGGGCTGACTGCCAAACAACAGGATACACATAAAAATAGGCTTAGCATTTATATCTTGCTCTTTCATTCTGATGGAATCAAAAGAAATAAAAGCATTAAAAGGAAGAAAATGACTCTAAATACACAGCGTTTCATGTTCTTTTACAAAGAAACCCAAGAATATACACAATAAGCCAGAGTTTCATGCCAATGAACTTTATCATGCAGTTTAAAAATTCAATAAAATGTAGATGGATATAATGGAAAAGCTTTCATGGGCCCAAATTTAAGTAAACTAAAATCTTGCTGCACAGCAGTGAATGCCTCTCCTTCAGTCTCCAGTGTCTTCTACTCAGCAGCATGCCAGGATCATGCAAAAGGCTTCATCATTACCTGCTGAGCGGAAGTAAAATTGTCTTTTAGAAGCCGCAAAAGAGAGGCATTTTGTGATATTTTTGTTCTGCCGCCATGAATGGCCATGCCTCTGTTGCTTAAGATTCACAAGGCAAGGGCTATGTATATAAGCATCTTTGCGCGTATGACGTTCCCATCAAATGTACTACTTCCTTTAAAAATTCAGAAAGAAAGGTCATCTTGAAGTAATTGATTGAGCACCGCATGATCTTTAAGATTAGCTGACAACCACCCCAAGGAGAATTCTGCATTTCTGTCGTGAGCTGAGACACAGTCCATTTTGAGAGGTTCAAATAATTGCAGGACATTCTAAATAGGTCCAGTGTGGCCACTGTTGAACTTAAAGGACGGTTGACTGCTGATCTGAGTGGGAACACTTTAGCCAGTGCTAGCTCATAATATCTTTTCAGCAGCGATATTAATAGAAGTAAATTGTGAAGACAAGTTTGAATAGCTATGAATTTGTTTCTATATTAGCAATTCTAAAACATAACCTAAAGAGCTTTTAAATTATAGCTGCTGTGTTTTACCTTCACTGAACTGATCTTGTTCAGTCCTAGAATGTCACATAGCTAATTGCAAATAAGTATTATTATATTAGATAAAACCACCAGTGGTATGTCTCAGCCAGTGTCTTGTTCTTCCAGTTGCCAATACCAGATGTTTCTGAGGTTGTATATGCAGAAACATGGGACAATTGACAGTAACCATCCTGCTCAACTAGGTATGACCCGAGCAGGTGACAGCCTCCGGCTTGACTAATAGCTAGTGATGTTGTACTTCCAATGTATTTTTCTAATCTACAGCTTCGCAGGGCATGGATTCCTCTTTGGGTCTAATTCACTATCACAAGTATTCATATCAAATTTTCTTTGAACTTCAGCCTCTTTTCATGTGGCAACATTCCCATTTAGAACTGGGTATAAGCCAGTGAATTTATTGAACTAAAAACCCCATTGGATTGCATCCTAAATCCTACTGAAATGACTGGGATTTCTGTTAGTCCAGATGGCTGTCTCTTATGGATTTAAATGGTCCTTAATTTATGACTAACTTTCTTAGAGCGCAATCCTATCCAATTTATGCCACCGGCTGAACTTTGCTCAGTCCTATCCAATTCATGCCACCGGTGTAACCAGTGGTGCAACGAGAACGGGAGGCCCCAGAATGGAAAGGGCATTCAAATCCCCTTTGAATCCCCTTTTGGAGGGGATTTGAATCCCCTTTCTGTTCTGGGGCCTCCCGTTCTCGCTGCATCGCTGGTTACACTGGTGGCATACGTTGGATAGGATCGAGCAGAGCTCAGCCGGTGGCATAAATTGGATAGGATTGCGCTGTTAGTCATCTCTAAAAATATAATCCTATACACACTTTCCTGGAAGTAAGTCCCTTTTAACACAATGGAACTTCCTTTTGAGTAGACATCCATAGGATTGCACTGTAACTTTCTTAGGATACACCTCACTGTGTGGAAAGACCCCAACTGTGGAATCCTAAAATGTATTCTAACGTTGTATTCATGATAGAAACAAACTGATTGAATTATATTTCCTGCCCCCCTCCCTCAAAGTTATTTTTAATAGATAGAATCTATCTGATAGACTTTGTATAGACTTGGTGAATGTAGTTAGTATTTTTTATAACAGGACCGTAATCCACATTTTATTTCAATCATTTGGTTAATGCTCTTTCTGGTGGCACAGATGAAAGGTTATCATTGCTGTCTATCATGTGCATAAGCACACTTTCATCCTCACGTTATTATTCAGATGATTCATATTGTTACTTCACTGTGATACATAATGCAGCCACAGAGAAACTTTTTATCTTTGGTAGCAAATTAAAGTATACTTTAAAAAGGATATTTCTCAGGAACGGGAGTTGTGAGAGTCCATCCTTCAATTTTTTTTTTAAACGCCAAGAAGAAAATATTCTGAAATGGCAAAGCATTGCTTCTGAAGAAGGGGCTGCCCTGGCATTCTTTATATTTCTTCTAAAATATTTCTTAAGTGCTCATGCAGTTGAGCAGAGAAGTACAACAACAACAACCACCACCGGCCACCCCATATGAGGGTGATAATAGTTACTTGAATTACAGATAACAGATAATTACAAGGATAACAATATAATAATATAGGGGGAGTGCTTTGAATGCTCAAAAGGGCTACATAAAGACCAAGTATCGTCATTGTGACAGCATAACAATATCTGCCTTGATTACAAGATTCTTATAATGTATATCTGTAATGTATATTTGGAAATACATTTTCCAAATAACTAACAGTGCTTATTTACTTCTACATATGTACTTTGAAGCTGGTTGCATTCTGTCCATTGGAGCTTACTCCCAAGAGGTGTATTCTTATTTTCTGCAATGTTGCCACTGAAATTCCACTCTTTGTGCCCTGGACTGACAAGCGTGTAAAATACTGCAGCAAGAATCTTCAGCAAGTGTTAGGAGATCACAGATGCACTTTTCATTAATGAAGCACACATACACTCGAGGGAAAATGTATTCGCAGAAGACAAATGTCTTTTCTCCTGTTTTTGCTGTGAACTATGGCCTTCTCAAAAGCATCGAAAGGATGATTTATAACATATGGTTTTTCTTGCTCTGCATTCCAGGAAAATAGTTTTATTGCATTTTATAAAATCCAGAGCTTGCAAATATGTCTGCATGGGCTGGGGTTGTGATAATCTTTCTGAATTAGATGTCCAGATTTTCTCCATATATTTTGTATGTTCCTCATGACACGTGCCTTCATTATTCCTTTAATATCAAAGACAGCTGCTGAAGGGCCGTGAAAAGTTTCAAATAATCTGTACAATTATAGGAAATGATGAACTCCTATGCATTATTTATCATCAAGCTTTCTCGACATTTGTCTCCTGTTGGCAGGTCAGCAATTCAGAAACTGGGGAAAGAAGTATTTGAAAAAGTGTACACGTTCCTCAAAGAAGCAAGAGAGCAGAATGCAAGTGAAGAGGAAATAAGAGAATGCTTGGAAAAAGTGGTCTCCAGGGCAAGTGACTGTTTTGAAGTAGACCAGCTCCTCTATTTTGAAGACCAGCTGCATGCTTCCAGAGATGTTGTAGCGTGAAACATTTCTGAGAATCCAAATGGACTTACTTGGATTATGTGGAATTCGTGAACACAATATTCTTTTCAGTAGAAGCAAGTATCATGTCATATGAGTCGGGGCTGAGTAGCACTGAGGCTAGGAAGAATTGCAGCCATTTTGTTCTCTTGTTATATGAGATAAAAGGCTCTCTTTTCATCACCAAATGAAGTCAATGAGAGCTTTTCCATTGATTCCTACAAAAGCAGTATTGCCACTTAGACTCCAATTGTCATTTCCTTGAAAACTGCTGGATTATGAGGTAGATTGCAATACATTCACAACCTTGATTACTCCATCAGCAGAAATTGTAGTATTCAAAAGCCTGCATTGCACTTGTGTTTAAAAGTGGTATGCAAGGACAAGCATGATACATGAGGGTAGAGGAAAAGCCATGGTGAAAGGGATGTAATTATTTTTGGTTCATTCCCATTCTGGAAAGATGAAATAAGAAGATCAATGTAACATTCCCTGTAAGGGGTCCGCGGAACCCTCCTGTAGCTGTGTGGTGTCATGACTCATCGTGACGCCTCCTCCGTACGTTTGGTAATGACATCATCACATCATTGCTGAACTTCCAGGTTGCCAAGCATCACACTGCACGGCGCTCGGCAGGCAGGTGCACGGTGGCTCAGCTGTGCACATTAGAGGGAACAATGTTTAACACTTGTTATATTATTTTTGCAAATGATAGGCCTGAACTGAATATTCTACAGTGAATATTTTCATTGCAAAAATGGGCTTGGGTGGGTGTGAAAGGTTTTCCAAATCACTTTTTATGGTGGTTCATTGCTGTTCTTCATGGCTTCAGTCCAGCTTTGGTAATATTTTTTTGATCTCCCTGAAGACAAAGCTAGTTCAGATTGAGGGTAGTTTTTGTGGAATAGAAATTTCTACCACTCTTGACTAGCTTTGTATGGAACAGATTTGGCAATGTGATGGTATCACTACTCTCAGTGATGTTCAGTACAATCCTATGCATGTCTAGTCAGAAGTAAGTCCCATTGCGTTCAGTGGGGCATACTCCCAGGAAAGTGTGCATAGAATTGCAACCACAGTCACATAGCCAAATCTGCTTTGCTGTGTGATGACTTCACTGTTATTAGGAAGAAGGGCTACTTTTCAAACAAAAAATGGTCATAAAACTGCAGTCAATCATGGCTACAAAGAGCTCATTCAGGAGTACTGTTACTGCTACCTGAATGCCAGCGGCTACTGCTATCTGCATATGCAGGAGAGAGAGTGGCAGAGGACTGCCTAAACCTGCATTGGCATACGTTCTCTTTGCAAGTTCACATGAAAATATTGGTCCCCTGAAAGATCTCCAAAGGTGGGGGCACATTATGCAGTAGAAGAAAATATTTGCAACTCGTCCCTAGTAAATTTATTGCTTTAAAAAACACGTAGCTTGTAAATATTGTGTATTTTTTATCTATTTATAATTCTTGGCAATTTTCAATTTTCTCTTTGCATCAGCATTTCACTTTTTGCTGTGTACGTTCTGACATCAATACATATTAAAGAAAAAAAATCACACTGTTCCCTTTATGCAAATTTGGCTTATTTCTTTTAGTGACACAGCCTGTGCTCCAGAGTCCAGTGATACAGCCTTATCTACTGTGTAAGCTATTCAATGTTGTTTCTTGCAGGTTCTAAGCATCACTTAGTTCATTTTGAAGGATCGTGTAATATCGCAATATTAGAGTCATGAACTCTGGACTTTGCCAATACAGTATAAAGTCACAAAGCACAACCTGTGGCGGAACCAGACTCTCTGGAGCTGTCCAGCTCTCATAAATTCATTTACAGTAACCTTTAGTATCTGGAAATCATGTTCCAACTATCCATGCAGTCTTCAGGGGAATTATCTCAAGAGGAGTGCAGGATTTTTGGAAGTATTTTTTAAAAAGTGATTCAAGTAACTTTTTTTAAAAGCCTCTTCAACAACTTTTCTTTCTAGTTAGAAAGGTGGGCATCTGATTGGCTACAGGATGATGGACTAGGTAGGCCTTTGGTCTGATCCATGAGGGCTTTTATAACTGATCCAATGCAGTGTAATAGATACTTTTTAATGGTATCCCAAAATCTGTCACCGGAGATGGACATCCTCACTCTCCCTAATGGTGGGATTGCCCCAATAAAATGAATGTTGGGATGAGCCCTAATATTGGAATGTGGATGCAATGCCACCTGCAGGACTCTGGAGGGCAGTGTATTGTCCAATCATCTGAGACCATCTACCTGCCCTTCTATGGTCCCTGCAGGAGGTGTGGTCCTAACACTATTTCCTTCCTGCCTTTTCCCCACACAATCTCCCTTCCAGACCATGGCAGGCAAAGAATGTGTGGGATGTGTCTCCACAATGGCAGACCACGTCCTCCTCCCCCACACTTCCGCACAAAGGGAACAGCTATTAGGGTTTTCTGTTCCAAAGTAGTAGGAGCCTCTGATCACATCAGAAGATGCATGTATACAGTACAACTACAAATTGTGAGTAATTTCTTGTGAAACCTTAACCAAGTCTCCACTCCTGTGTATGTTTTATTGACAGCAACTAGCCCAGGTGGTGGGATATCTTACCACAGGAAGGGGGTGCTTTTGCTGATTGCTTCCTCCCCTCCCTTCCAGCACCATCCTAATTCATACATATAACGGAGGGAACAGCAGTCAGATGGAGCTGTTGCTTGGTCCAGAGAAGCAATTTTCTATTCCGATTGTTGCTTAAAGCTATGGCATTAAACTCAACAATATTTGCCTAAATATTGTGATAGTAATAGATGCATTTACCAGTCTTATCTTTTTGTCCTAATTGATTTTCATCACAAATGGGAAAATCTGTCAACTAATGAAGATTTACTGAGTAGTGTTCCTTAACATGTTCATAGCTGAGACAGACATGTTCTATTACACGCAGGACACCAGCATAGCCATGTATTTAACTTTTTTTCTTCCTCTTTTTCCTGCAAATAGGTTGATATGGAATAGAAGACAGAGACCTTTGGTACTCTACTAACATATTTATGGAAGTAAAGAAATTGCCCAAATCCATCATTGCACCAGATTCCTGAGATACATGAAGGCAATTACAGCACAATCCTATGCATGTCTACTCAGAAGTAAGTTCCACTGACTTCAATAGGATTTACTCCCAGGAAAGTGCACTTAGGATTTGCAGCCACAGTCATATTTTTTTAGTCACTCCGCTTGAAATTGTGACTTATGAAAGTCACTTGTTCTAATCTGCAACATCATTTTGCACAGTGGGAAAAAGGAATATTTAAGGCCAGTAAAGGTCATAGCCATCTTTCTTTTTGTAAGAGATCATTTGTCTCTGCAAGACAGGGACAGATCTGAACAATCCACCAATGGAGGGAACCTAACTCTGTGCTGCAATAACTTCACAACACCCACAGGCAGCTACCCAGCTGAAAGATTTCCTTGGGATCATGTATTCCCATTCTTTCTATTGGAGCAAAGGAACTAGCTCAGATATTGTTCAACATGCACCCTGATCCCAAGACTACTGCATAATGATAGCAGAAAAAGGAAGTCCAAAGCTCAAGTAACATTGGTGAAACTTTCTATCCTGGTCAAGCAGATCTTGTTTAAGCCATTTCCTAAAAGCTTATTGATATTCCAAAGTAGAAATATTCAAGGATGGTGAACATATTAATTACAATACAATTGCCCGATAGAAGAGCAAAACAGTTGCTTAAGTGAATGTGGGATGACAACTTAGGCTGCAATTCTGTGCACACGTACATGAGAGTAAGTTCTACTGAACTCAACGGGGCTTGCTTCTGAGTAGACATGCAGAGGATTGTGCTGTTAGAGCCATAAGAACCAGTGAAGTTTAGCAGTTAGTGCATCAGATTAGGAATAGAGAGTCCCAGGCTCAAAACCTGATTCAGCTATGAAGCTTGCTGGGTGATCTTGGGACAGTCGCACACACTCAGCCCAGCATACCATAAGGGTGGTGGTGGAAGGAAAAAATAGGAGGGGGAACAGAAGATCCATGTATGCCACCCTGAGCAACTTAGAGGAAAGGTGAGACATAAATCAGTAGTGTAGCTAGAGGGCGATGCGCACACTAAGTGGCGCAAGACATTGCAACTCACTGTGTAAGTGGCCCATCCCACTCGCTGTGGGAGCCATTCCGGGCAACGACGGCAATGCACAGGAAGTTCCGTTTGGTTCGGTGAGCGCCTGTGCATTGCCATTGCTGCCTGGAATGGCTTCAATGAATGGGAGGGGCCACTTACACAATGAGTTGCAGCGTCTTGCGCCACTTAGTGCGTGGCCCCCCCCCTCTAGCTATGCTAGTGACACAAATGTAATAATTATTTGAAGGAGATGGTTTCTACCATACATACTATTACGGGTTTTCCCTGCCTGAATGATGTTGAATAAGTCTATCGCTATGGTTTTGTCTGAAGTGACTCCATAGGGAAGCCAGAGATTTAACCAAAGGACTGTTACATCCTTGTAATGGTTGCTGGCGTTTTGCTGAAGAGGGCATTTCATTGGCAGGAGTGGAGTCTGAAACAAATGCTTGGGAAGGTTACTGTGTGTGTGTGTGTGTCCGTCTGTTGCAGTTTGAAAGAGGAGAAAGAAAACGAGAGAACTGTGCATTGAGTGAAGATTGGGAATATATGAGATACTCCCTGGTTGGAGTCCCTCTTTGCCCCCCACTTCTATGCTCTATAAGTGCTCTATACTTGTGAATAAAAGCAAATAAAAGCAAAAAAAATGCCATTCAGTCTTCAATCCTCTCTCATACAAAGGAAACCAAACCTGGATACTGGTTCCAGTATTCCCTGGAGGAACTCAGGAAGTGGATTGTGAAACGACAGTGCTTGCTTCTTTCTCTGCTTTCTGGATATCTAGAATACACCTTTAAGCTCCTGTGTCTTTAAGGGCAGCCTGACACATAACAATGTAGCAGCTGAAGTATTCTCTGTCCTTGAATTAAGGCAGTGCTTCTCAAATAATGGGGCGCGCCCCCCAGGGGGGGCGCGAGGCTCCGTAAAGGGGGGCTCGTTTGACCTCGGCAAATACTGGCAAAAACTTTCGGGGGTTTTCGGTTTTGTTTTGTTTTTTATTATTTCGGCTTTTAAAAGTTTTTTTAGCACTAGCGCGGGGCTTGCAATAGTTAGTGTATGCTTTGCGCCACTTAACTAGATTGTAGGATCCTCCAGCGACGATCTACTTCACCGACGATCTCTTCCGGGGAGCAGATCGTTCCTCTGCTCCCCGGCGCGAACTCTGTAACGCGCCTAGGAGCGCTTTGCAGAGTTCACGCATGCGCAAGACGACGATGTTGCCAATCGTCATCTTGCGCATGCGTGATTCACAGCGTGAACTCTGCAGAACACTCCTAGGCGCGTTACAGAGTTCGCGCCGGGGAGCAGAGGAACGATCTGCTCCCCGGAAGAGATCGTTGGTGAAGTAGATCGTCGCTGGAGGCTCCTACAATCTAGTTAAGTGGCGCAAAGCATACACTAACTATTGCAAGCCCCGCGCTAGTGCTAAAAAACCTTTTAAAAAACTTCTTTTTTGAAGTTTAAAAAAATGGCAATAAAACTGTCAAAAATAGGTTTCGATTTTTGACAGTTTTATTGCAGGGCTCTGGGGGGCCGGCCCCCCATGCGGGAGATATTTACAGTCGCGCGGGGGGCGCAAAAATTTTTCTTCTTCCTAGGGGGGGCATGACAGAAAATAATTGAGAAGCACTGAATTAAGGGAAAGGAAAATCTTTTCTTGCTATATTTCTGTGTGCTATTAAAGACAGGAGCAGAGCCAGGAAGAAAGGTGACGACCCTCACCCACAGCAAGGCCAAGGATGACATCACAGTTGAGTACCTTGAAGATGGAATTTCCCACCGGAGTTCATTTACTTCAGCTCAATAGGGATTTAATTTCTCCCTAAAGCCCCAGGCTCTCTTTGCCTGGCTGTCCTGGTGTTTATTGCTTCCATTTCTTCCTCTGCAGATGAACTTTTAAGTAGCTCATCATCGCTGCTGCACTATGAATTGTCTTAAGCCCCAGTCAGCAATAACCGGAATTAATTGTTTGTTCTCCTCCACGTAATCCACACAAACACCACCATCCTCCGAAAGAAGAGAAAGTGGTGCATTATCAAGGAGTCTTTCAGTCTTTGGAGGTGGTTGCTTATTGTCTCCTGTACCTAAAGGCAACTGTTATTACCTGTGAGATATTGCTTTTTTCATCTTGCTTAGCAACCTGGGTTGGGGGGGGGATTTTTGTTTTGTTTTTTTACAGGTGATAACTTCATTTGTGAACTTATACTGGGAGCTCAATTGCCGTCACACTTTCTGCAACAACCCAGTGAATGCTGGATCCTTTCTCAAAGCAGAGTTTATTGTTTCTTCTCTTGGATGAAAGCCCCTCTGGGCACCTACCGCACACCTCTAATGACATCTTGCAATGGCAGAACTGGCTAGAAATAAAGATATTGAGAAGGGAGTTTTATGAGGAATATGTGTGAGTTGAGGGCAAGAACAGCCTCTCAAGAAGGGGTGGGCAACGATCCTGTGACATGACAACAAGGCTACAACAACAGGACAAGAAGTATACAAAAGGCAGCGAAGTATCCGTGCCTAGCTGGGGGATAAGCAAAGGTACCAGGATCAGGGACGACATGTAAAGCATGGTTCATAAAGTTACAGGCTGGCTTACCACCAATCCAGTTCCCATTCCCTAGCCTAGTGGAAGAGTGACAGAGTCTCCAACCATTCCTATTGCCCAGGGATAGTTGCTCTTTTCGGGGACCTGTCCCGGATGAATCACTGTCCTGTTTGTGTCCTGATGTTCTGCCTTCCTAAGTGACCAATTTCTAGTGTTGGCCTCTAGTTTAGTCCTCTTCCAGGGTCTCTAGCACAGTGGGAATGGGCAGCAAATGCATCTTCTCTCATGTCAAATGCACGCACATGGGCATCAAGGCCACATGTCATTCAGAGTACATGTTGTGAGATGTTTTGAATTTGTTTGAGAACATATTGTAGGACACGTACATTTTTCTGATATCCACTTAACGATACAGTAACCCAAAGAACAGATGCTCTTGGGTCTTTCCAATCAGCAGAGGCCAGGCTACTGCAGAGCAAAGACTGCTTACAGCAGATGGAGAAAAACCTTCAGCAATGTGTAAGTGGAGGAGGCCTTGGTATGAATTGGGTCATATGTCCCTATTTTCACAGATGAATTGTTGAAGGGTATGAAGTGAGCCTGTATCACCTTTGTCAGCACATACTCTTGATGATGTCTTGGTGTTGGCAGGCTTCAAGCCTTAGGCTCAACTATGTCGCTGACTTTAGTTTGTTTTAAGATGTAAGCCAATCTGGGGAATCTTGCCTGAAAAGTGAGAATAGGAAACAAGCAAGTCAATCAAAAGGGTGCGAGGTTTGTCTGTGTGAAGACCCAGTTTGCATTATTCTTTTGCTTTGATTATGTGAACCTGCCTGGTGCACAAAAAAGTAAGCACAATGAATGCTTTAAAGATATGCTGCTTTGTGTGTGTGTGTGTGTGTGTGTGTGTGTGTGTGTGTGCGTGTGCGCGCGTGCGCGCATGTGCAATTTAACCTTGAACACCATCAAGAGTAAGTCTTTGAACCTACTCATCAAAAACCTCTTTGAAACCACATTGAAAACCTTGCCATCCATCCCCCGAAATTAGAAATAGTGAGCCCAGGGCATGGCGTTGTGATGTCATCCTACATGCATCAGAGAACTAAACCTTAGGTGTCTTTTTTTTTGCTACATGTGCTCTCAACCATCATGCCATCAAGCGCTATCCAGTGATGCTATTCTCTTGGTTCCCAGGCAGAGTCCATAAAGGCAGATATTCCAGTCAAGAAGACATTGCTATCCAGTCTGTCTCTTGCACGTCTCCACAGAACTTGTGAATGAGCTCTGTGGTCACAATGATGGGGTGGTTCCTCTGAAGTTAATTAATAGGGAGATGAGGGCTCATGTTAGCCCATCGGAGATCCCCAGCAGCAGTAAGCTCAGAAACTCGGCATGCCTCTCAGTCAAACCTCCAAATTAACATGCACGTCACACTTTCCAGCGTGCATTAAAGCTACTTTGTTACAGGGAGTAGGCACAGAAAGAAAAAGAAAACCCTCATGTAGAAGGATATATGTCTCTTGACTGTCTAATGACTACTTAATGAGTGCATAAACACGGCACCATTATGGAATTTTAATTGGCTTTTTTGTGGTTTGATGCTATAAAAGCGATAGAAAACTGTACATGATGAGCTATTACGCTTCGTGCAACAAAAGGAGATGCCCCAGTCTTTATAGAAGACAACTCTTATTTCTAATGGATCTGGATAGCAATTGGGTGCAGTGGTTAGAGTAGGGCTTTTCAAACTTTTTGATTGCAAAAGCCTTTTTGATGGCAAAAACCAATGTTGTGAGTACCACCACTACTGCAAGAGAGGACACCACAAGAGAGTAGGGGCTTTCCCCACAGTTGGGGCTTTACTCTGCCCTTCTCCAAAGTGTGCCTTTTTTTCTTCTTCTTTTTTTTTGAAGGACCAGAGAGCTGCACAGCCACATCTTGCCCACTGGTTCACCATCACCCAGCTGCCTCTGCTTCCAATGGGGTGGCCTCCGGTAGGGCCATGCAATGTGGTCACCATGGCAGGGGGATCAAGCAACGCCTGCCCTACTGTGAAGTGCTGCCAGTAGCGCAAGCACTACTGGTTGAAAAACAGTGTGGTTAAAGGGATGGATAAGGACTGGGAAGAACGGTCTTCAAATCCTCATTCAACCATCAAGCTCGCTGGGTGACCTTGGGCCAGTCATTCATTCTTGCCTAGGCTACCTCATAGGGTTGTTGTGAGAATCAAATTGTGGGAAGAATCCTGTATAACACCTGGAGCTCCTTGGAAGAAAGGTAGGATACATATAGAAGCAATAACAATCATAAATATTTCTGATACAGTGGGAGGAGTAAGACGCAAAGCAAACCATTACTGTCTCGGTACAATACCGCTTTCTGATGTGGTATGTCGTCATGGCTGTTGTATGCAGAAAACTTGAACGGAATCGCTTCGCACCCCCCTTGTATTTTTATTTATTTATTTATTTATTTATTTATTTCATGGCTTAAATAAATAAATAATTAAAAAAATACGGGGCGCTTCGCGCGGCAAAGGGAGCACTTCACGCCCCCTTGGTATTTTTAAATTTTATTTATTTATTTATTTATTTGTTTAATTGGTGGGGGGTGTCCCGGTTTAAGGTCGGGAAAATATGGTAAGCCTACCCATGGGGGTATGCCCCCCACGTGACGCCACAAGTCCCGCCCCCTGGGGGTTGTGACATTTTTACGTGCCGCCACCAAAATTCGGTGGTGATGGAGCCTGAAAACAACCCCTGTGCGCTTTCAGACCTCATTTCAGAGCCAAAAGGCGAGCGGGCGGGCGGATCTTGCGCCGAAGACATCTACAGGAGGACAAAAAGCGGTGGAGGGGGCGACGGATCCGGAGGCAAGTACACCCCCCCGCCGCTTAGTGCCCCATTGCCTTGGGGCCCACTGCCCCCAACCCCCCCCCCAACGACACCTCTGGGTGACATTTGGCAGGGCAAGGTGCCTCACAAAGAGAGGCAGCGTTTGGTGTGCTGCCTCAGGAGATATCTTGGTCCAGACCTGATTGCAAGCACGCATCCCTTGGGGGTGAAAGAAGAATTGTAAATCAATTGAATAAAAGTCAGTCCTTCATGCATCTGTCTCCGCTTAGTGTGATCTCTGTAGAAGGGAACACTTGCCCTGCTTCTAGAGAGCTGTTCTTTTGTGCACCTGCCAGCACTGGGATTTCCAGGTGGCACACACCTCTTTCCATTCGGAAGCGCTAGCTCATTAGGATTCAAATTTGTCTGCATCTGTGGCCAACCAGCCCCGCCAGGAAATGATCCAATTAAAAGGAGAAACCCCTGACCCTCAAAGTGACTGCAGAGAACGCCCCCTGCCCAAGTGCAGCAAAAGGATCAAATGTGCTGCTGCTGCTGCTTCTCGTAGCAGGTGAAGGAAATCGTTGCCGTTTGTGTGTCTGCAATACAGTCACTTCTTTAAAAAGCGTTGATTAAGGCTTTTCTTGGGGAGAAACCTGGAAAGTGCCATAGCCCTTTTCTCATCAGTGGTTACACTTTTCGGCAACAATTTTCTGTCAAATGTGCCCAGCCTTGGAAAGAGTAGAATCAATCTATTAATGCCTAGTCAAGGAGCCTGGAGGAGGAATGTCAGGGCAAAATAGGTCCGATATTAAATGACCCAAACGAAGCTTGTCAAGGGCTGGGAATGGAGCCATCTTATTGAACGTGCCGTTCTGGGAGGGGAAGAAGGGGAATCATGTAGCAAAGAGACATACAAGGAAAATCAAAGTTGCTTCCAACTTCAAGAGCGTCTCTGCCCACCGACAGTTGGCGAATGAGGGTTGCCTGAAGTATATCTGACATTTTGCAACAATGAAATACAAAGTCCAAAAAGCGAACGGTATATGATATGGTGTGTGCGTGTGCGCAAGGCAAGCACTTTCCAACTCCCTGGAGTAATCGTTAGACACTTCTTCAGGCTCTGAATTTTTAGAAAGGTACAAAAGTTGGGAGAATTTAACCTCTGGCAGCAAGGACTTTGGGGGGGGGGGCGCCTGTTACTTTAACTGATTGGCAGTATAAACTGCAATCTGTGACCTCCAAGCGTAAGCTGAGGGCTCATTCATAAACACCATCTGTTGAGAGGTTGCAGCACCCCAGAACCAAACGTTAGCAGGTCCCAACCTAGATAGCCTGGCCGTCTCTTCTGGAGCAGCAAAAGAGCCTTCATTGGTCTGGCTTGCTCTGGGACAAAAGGAAAACACTTCTTGCTGCTCTAACCTGTAAGAGTAGGAGGTGGACCGTGGAACTAGGGGGCAGGAGAACCCCAGGTTTTACTACTGTAGGGCTGCTAAAGAGATAGGCAGGATCTCCAGATTGCAACCTAGCATTGTTACCAAGACCAAATGCTGCTCCCCACCATCTTGTTGTGGGCCCAAGTCCATGAAACTACTCACACAACACTCCTCCAACCTGTACTGTACTGCCACTGATGGCAATGGAAGTGCTGTGAGGTTGCAGGAGGGGCAGAGAATGTCCACACATTTCATTGAATGTGCTTTCCCTGTAGCTTGGAACATTCACTGGGATGGGTGGAAGAGGTGTGGGCTTCCCCCCCCCAACAATCAGCTTAATGGTCCTTCAAAGAAACAAGCACAACTTCTCTGTGGACTGTCTCTAGTTTCTAGTTCATCTGGCCTTGAGACTGTTCAGACCTGGAGGAGATCATACAGGTCCAACCAGGGCCACTTTTTTTAGGGGGTACAAAGTTTCTTTTGGGCCCCTTCTCCTCATGTGAATTTGGTTCCTGGGCTCCCTTTTTGACCCATTTTTGGCCCTGGGTCTGGGTACAATTTTACCTCCCTTATCCCCCCTCTCAGAGGCCCTGGGTCCAACCCACTCGCACAGGATTCTGCTGCAGAACTGATACTGTTCTCTCCAGGGCCGCTGCTAGCCCATATGGCACCTTTGTGCAAATTAGAAAAAGGCGCCTCTGCGAGCATTAGAAAAAGGCGCAACTTCCCTCCAGAAGTGACATTCTGCAGGCATTCCTCTTCCCAATGTAAATGGCGCCCCCTTGCATGCGCCGTCCTTGTGCAGTGTATAATCTGGTTCTCCCAGTTTGCTCATGGAGCCTTTCTCATCCAGAGGCCTCCTGACTTACTTTTTCAAGAGGAAGTTGGTACATCAGCTGCAGGAAACCCATAATACATCTTTGCTCCCCAAGAAAGCAGTGGAGGGTCCCAGTTTGGGTCCCCCTATGGGGGAGAGAGATGGGATAGAAATTCAATAAATCATAATCCTTCCTCCTTGGGTCCTTCTGCCACCGCAATATCGTTGAAAACATTACCTAATAACTGTTTGGGAAATCTGAAGGGTTATTTTTTGTTTAATCCTACTCTTTTTCTGCTGTACAGTATGTCTGTTTATCTCCTCTCCATCTGTTCCTCCATGCGATAGTCTCGTCATAAATATTCGGTGCAGCACGAAGCCGATACTAAAGAATAAAGGCAATTAGCCAGCCCCACCACTCACGCACAAGCCTCTAATTATAGACCAGGAGCAGAAGGAGCCCCTCCAGTTCTGCTATGAATCTATTTTATTAATGAGGTAAGGATATTATACTATGAGACATCTGGAGCAAATAAGTTTATAATCAGACATACGGCAGAAAGAAACCCAGTTTCCTTTGCGCCCGGACCTAAATAATGTATACGCGCATCATGGCAATGTCATAGTCACAGAGAGGCCAACTCTATCCAGTGAAAGTAGTTGTCCAACATGAACTAGTTGTTGCTTCACTTCAGTGTTCCATTGGCAAAAACATTGATGTTCATGTATCGGAGTAGAGCGCATATTGCATTGAAACTCACACATTATACAAGGAACTCTTAACATGGAGATCAATTTGAGTGGTGAACTATTTTGCTAGGACTCCTTACCTGTCTCTATCCCCGCCCATTTTCAAAACTGTCTGTGGGCCATCACACACAAGATGGTGGCCCCTACTCCTCAGGGAATGTATTGGAGCACCATTGATGCTATGACTGGGTCATGCTTACATACAGGTGCTTTTGTGTGAACTGGTACCTCCATGTCCATCCTGTACTCATAGCTAATGTGCTTACTGAAGCGGTATCACTACCTTAGTAGAAATCATGGCCATTATCTCAACAGCACCAATCCTATCCTGGCCTGGCCCACACAGTGCAGGGCTACTAACGCAGCATCTGCTGCGTCCTGCAGACTGGCTGGGAACCAGACTGGCCAGGAAAGGTAAAGAAAAAAAAATTATTTACCTCCTCAGTCACTGCCTGGTCTCCTATGGGACTCCTCAAAGCTATGCCAACTCTTTTGCTGGTGTAGCCTTGAGGAGTCTTCTGAGGGTGTGTCTGGGCTGGAACAGGGGTTTTGGATATGGCAGGCACCACTGCCGCCGAGATCCACCCCATCCCACCGCTCATCCAACTTCCATATCAGCCCAATTCCTGCCCCAATCTGCCCTTCCACCAGCTCTTAATATATATTGATGTGGTTTTTTATATACTGTCTTGACTAGTGATGATAAAGGAAAGCACTGTGAGTATGGAAAAAGTGCCTTTCCTTCACATTACACAGGAGTTAGCAGTGTGAGATGCAGCAGGATAAGTTATTTGTTTAGGGGCATGATTTGCTCCCTTGATACTGCCTATGTCAAACATAGAGACGTCACAAGCATTATTCTAGGAGAACTCAAAATATTGAACTCCCGTGCTCCAATGTTCACAAGCCGAAGGTAGAGGAGCACAAATGCGCCCGCAGAAGTTCGAACATTTGTGAGTGCATCAATCACCCAGACCCACAAAGCTCCTTTTTCGTTTGAACCTTTATGAGTAGTTAATGCTTACAAAGGTTTTCTCTTTGTGGGCCAATTTGTGTTTTTGTGAGCCACCAAAGGGAAGGCTCAAACTTTGGTAGGCATTTGCTGTTGACGTGTGGCAACATGCAACTCGATTTCAGGTCAAACATTAGGATGTTTATGTCTCCCTAATTTAAAAAAGTGATTTTGTCAGGGAAAAATAATCAGATCCCATTCCTCAGTCTTATTAAAGGTGCTCTGAAGCATGGTTAGCTGCTATTCCACTAGAATTAACATTGCTAACTAATGAAGTCATCACTTTTGTTAGCGAGACAATTGCATCTTTGCTGAGGGCTTTCTGTGAAGAAGAAGAAAAAAACACACATGTATCTTTTCTAAGCTTTCTTGCTACTTCAGTTGGCTTAATTCCCAGAAGCTGAATACCTAAGCATTCATGCTGTTGTAATGATGACACCTTTTTATGGAATGATCATACACTACTTTTTCTGAACAATTGTGGAATCCATCATAATTTCCCCTTGCCAGCAAAAAGGACACATGTGCTTCTCATAAAAAGATCTGAACTACACAGGGTGAAAAGTGTGGAGTTAAGTTGCAAGTCCTGATAACAGATCCTGAATTCATTTATATTTGTTCAACTCTTATTTTTGTTTTTCAGAAACAGAACACATCAACATATTTAAAAATTAGTTTTTGGAGTGCTGGATACCTTTTTCAGGTTATGTATGTAGCTTCTATTAAAACTTTGTACCCAAGACTGGAATGATTGAAATCTGTTTTTATTTTGTCATTGGTAATCCATATACATTGAAACATCAAATATAATACTTTGAAATTCTGTAGTCTGAAGATCGGAAAATAAGACTTGGAAGAGGTGAGATTTAACTGCTGGATTAATGGCAATCTAGGAGCAAGAGAACGAGCTGATCTGAATGTTACACAAAATGAGGTAATAGGTTGGTGTGACAGAATTCTCAATTGTACTACGGTGGCAGGGTGTATGAGTGTGTGTGTGTGTGTGTGTGTGTGTGTGTGTGTGCGCGCGCGTTGCGCGCCAAGTATGCATGTGGGTTTTTATTGTATATATATTCATTTTGTAGTACAGAAATTTTAAAATATGAGTCTGCCTTTGACCCTAAACCCCTGATTTCTGCACCAAGAAAAGACAAATTCTGCGACCTGTGTTAATCATGTAAATTAAGTCGAATCAATCTACTTTCATCTTATGGGGGTTCTCCTTGACCTGGCCCTTTTAATGGAGGTGGGTCTCGGATTGGAAAACCTTGAAGATTACCGACTCTAGATGACCGCAGTCTCTGAATAAAGGTGGTCAGGAAGGGTTCATAAAGGAAAATCGTACAAAAGCAACCACATTTCATTTTATTGTTTCTGCGCTGACAGGTTGGCTGTGTGGGTGTAATTTACCTGGCCTTCAATATGGCATGAATGAATACATTAAATTAGCATTTATATGGTTGGCTTTTCATCCCCAGATTACTGCAAGGAGTTTTGCAAACACTGCCTGAACCACGGGAAAGATGTGTTCATGACAAGGTGAGCAAATACATTTTAGAGGCTGAGCCGCTCAAAGTATCAGCCTGGCGATAAGGGATATATCACAAGCGTGCCGGGAGCAGCTTACGAAAACAGTCCTTCCTGCTTGGTTGCTTTACCAGTTCAACTTCCACCTGGGCAGGGATGAAGAAAACCTTTGAGGTGAATCTTTCCATCCCTTCATTAGAAGTGTTTCAAGTATCACTCAAGCTTTCAAGAGCTTGAGTTTCAAGCCACCATCAATCACATTCACATGAAGTTGGTCAGACCAACTTGGTCTTGCATTGCATGTACTGTATATATGGCAGATACCACAGGTGGGTGTCACAACAAAATGCTGCATGGATTCCCAGCTGTGAAGGGAAGGCCAGGGAGAGGGGAGAGTGTTACTTTATCACTTGAATGTATGGCTTATTCTTCTCCCCCTACTGAAATCCCCCAATATTTTTTATCTTTTAATTTACAAATGTCCCTACCTCTATATGTCTAGGGATCCATTCAGCTAAGGAGATACCATGACTTTATTTGGGGGGACCCTGATTTGCTTGCAACCTGGTAGGACAGGTACTGAGGCTGAAGCTCAAATATTTTGGCCACCTAATGCGAAGAGAGGACTCTCTGGAGAAGACTCTGATGCTGGGAAAGATTGAAGGCAAAAGGAGAAGGGGAAGGCAAAGGATGAGATGGTTAGACAGCATCACCGATGCAACAAACATGTAAATGAGCGAACTCAGGAAGATAGTGGAGGACAGGAAGGCCTGGCGGGATATGGTTCATGAGATCACGAAGGGTCGGACGCGACTTAACGACTGAACACACACGCTCAACCACCTGACTTGGCGATTAATAGCTAGATGCTTATCTGCTTTCCACTCAGCAAGTTTAAGTAGTGGAGTGACGAATCTTTGCAGGGAGTGAAGAAGAAAAAAGAATCCATTTGCTATTGTCTGGATTTTCAGATGAGGATGGGATAAGAAACTATCTTCCGAAGCTGAAATCGAATGCTTTGTGTCTCCACATGTCTTGTTGGCTGTGGGAGCAATCTTTCTTTCAACAGTAGTTTCCGAGTTGTTCACTAATTTCATGAGGGGAAACATTGTGGAGAACTGCATTAGGAATTGTTTGTTCACTTATAGCTGTGAAAGACAACCAGCTTGCTTTGTAATTTCCTTGCCCTTAAACCTCTGTCCCCCTTTTCGTTTTGCTATATTTTTTCTTTAGCACCTGCAGTTATCTCCCTTGTACCCCCCAAGCTTGTTACTCCTTGTAATAAACTCATATTTGTACTGATTTATCTGACTCAGGAGGGAGTAGGGCTGCCACACCTCTTTTGACCCTTTCCCCCTTCTTGCACTACTGTTTACAGTTTACTGTTGGTTTTTTAAGGGAAATTCCCAGGATTTTGGTTTTCTCTGTTCACCTGACAAAGGAGCTTTTCCAAGGCATGCACTTTCTCTGTCTGGCTCCCTAGCTTGCCTTTCAATGGCGGCAGCTACTTACTACCAGTTTCTCCTCGTTTGCCCAGTAAAGGAAAGAAAGCGAAAATGGAGGGCTGCATAATAGATGCTACCTAACTAGGCACTGAGCCAGCGGGTGGCGCAGTGGGTTAAACCACTGAACCATGAGCTGTCGATCGAAAGGTCGGCAGTTCGAATCCGTGCGACGGCTCCTGCCAACCTAGCAGTTCGAAAGCAAGAAATTGCAAGTAGATTAATAGGTACCACGTCAGTGGGACGGTAACAGCGTTCCATGCGCCTCGGTGTTGAGTCATGCTGGCCACATGACCATGGAGGCGTCTTCGGACAACGCTGGCTCTTTGGCTTTGAAACGGAGATGAGCACCACTCCCTAGAGTCGGACACGACTGGACTTAATTGTCAGGGGATACCTTTACCTTTACCTAACTAGGCACTAAGGAGCCATGGTGGCTTAGTGGTTAAGACGCTGAACTGCAGACCAGAAGGTAGGCAAGACAGCAGTTTGAGACTCGAGTGCCGCGTGACAGTGTGAGCTACTGTCTTCGGCCCCAGCTCCTGCCAACCTAGCAGTTCAAAAGCAAGAAATTGCAAGTAGATTAATAGGTACCGGCTCGGTGGGAAGGTAACAGCGTTCCGTGTGCCTCGGCGTTGAGTCATGCTGGTCACATGGCCACAGAAGTGTCTTCGGACAGCGTTGGCTCTTCGGCTTTGAAACGGAGATGAGTACTGCCCCTAGAGTTGGGCACGACTGGCTTTCAAGCAAGGGGAACCTTTGCCTTTACCTTTACCTAGGCACTATGGTAAAGGCTTCTTTGACATGGGCCTTGAAGGACTGGAAAAAAATGAGGTGAGAAAAATGAAAAGAGCAATATTTTTGTGGACCTAGAAACATTCACTCAGAAGAGAATAAAGAAAGGTTTTGTTCATTGCATTTTCAAACTGGTCGTGATATATCCAGATGGTAGCCTGAATAGAAACACGTGTGCTTATGTCTACTTGATTTTTTCTCTTTAAATTTTAAAACATTTCTTCTGCTAAAAAAAAAAGCTTTCAGGTGTGCTGAAATTGCAGGGGAGACAAACAAATATTAGCATATTATTAAATAATCAGGTTATGGATGTATGTCTAATTGCTGAGTCTCTACCTTGGGTCTGATAGACTTGTTAGCAACCAACAGGCATATATATTTATGTGAGAATTATGCAGTGGGCAGAGAATTGGTCTTTGCTTGGTTCTCACAGACACAAACATATGAAGGCTGAAGGCCTCAATCTGTGTCAGGCCCTTGATCTATTGAGGTGAGTATTGTTTACACTGATTGGCAAAGACTCTCCAGAGTTTCAGGGGTCTTCTCCAGTCCTACCTGGTGGAGATGCCAGGACTTGAAACTGGGACCTTCTGTAGTCAATGCAGGTCCTCTACCACTGAACGAGGTAGGGTATTCTCCAGGGATGTGGATCAAGTCTCTGACTCCCAGTCTCGAGTCAAGTCCCAGGTCTTGCCCCCAAGTCCCGAGTCTTTGGTTGCGAGTTGCGAGTCCCTATCTATTTAATGGGGAAAACAGGTTTAAACTTGAATAAAATTCGACTTCTTGTAAAAGGCTCCAAATCTCGAGTCGAGTCTTTCGAGTCTTTTACAATCGCTGAGTCAAGTCCGAGTCAAGGCATTGACGCGACTTGAGCCCGACTCGAGTCAGAGTCAATAGACTCAAGTCTACATCACTGGTATTCTCTACCTTACCTTGCTACACTGGGAGCACACTTTGTTTGTTTGTTTTTTTCTCATGCAGGTTGGCTATAAATCCAATACACATCTCAGCACTGCCCTGGGAACTGCCTGAGTTTTTCAGCTTCTGCGGGTTCTCAGCCCCTCTCTACTCAAAGAGGTGTTATGAAACTCTTTATATTACAAGTTAATGTTCTATGCAGAAACCTTGCACATTTTAAGTATCATGACTTAACTGATCCTCAGGGGTAACTGCATGTACTTTTATATATGAGAAAGGGCTACAACATTTAATCGCTCTGATGAGTTGATTAAACACTTTTGATCAAGTAAAATGTGCCCCGGTGAATTGGACAGCAGATTTTCTTAAAAAAAATATACATACTATTTGCTTTAATACTAGTAAATATATAAGCCCTGTCCTGAAAGGTATTTCTCTTTTTCTCTCACAGTCTTCTAAGATGATGCTTGCTATACCCCCCCCCCCCACACACACACTATGAATGAATGAACAAATGAATGAATGAAGGCAATAAAAACATACAGTACATTGTGGTTTTGCTCACATCGTCTAAATCCCATTGATCCAATTAGAGAATGTCTTTATTGTCAGTTAGGTGGCAAAGAGGTTAGGTGTTTAGACTAGGGTTGCATAGACCAAGATTCTGCTCCCTGCTTGCCCATACAGCTCTTGGGTAACCTTGGGCCAATTATTGGGTCAGGCATGAGAATGCAACATAGGCCCGCGTGCTCTCCCCTCCTCAGCTCTGTTGCGGAGCTGTGACTTCACACAGCTTAGGTTTAGTTAAAGCAGGGGTGGCCAACCTTTCAACATGACTGGCCCTTTAATGGTTGTTTAGGTGAGGGCATTTCAGCAGGTGCAGCTGCTTTAGCAGCACCATCAGCATTTGCAGCTGCCAAGATTCTGTCTTCCACACAACTCTTAAGAATGCAGAGGCCCAGTCGCGTCACAAGGACGCGCGTCACCTTTAATGATGCGATCCCGCCCCCACGCGTGACGTCACGCGCAGGCGCAGAGCACACACACCCTGCACCGTTTTCGGCTCATTTTGGAGCCAAACGGACACTCGGGCGGGCCCAACTCCAGCGCCAAAATGTAAGTGCCGGGGGGACGCGCGTCACCCTTGTGCGCGCGACACCCCCCGGCGGCCCGCCCCGTGCGCTTCTCTTTGGCGCCACCCCTGCAGAGGCCCTAATGCTGGAAGGTTGGCCACCCCTGGGTTAAAGCATAGCTCATCTAGATCCAGAGCTGTGCTTTAACTGTGGTTTGCTAACTATGATTAAACAAGCATTTGAAAATAAGAGTTCAATCTGAGTTACAAATGCTGCTTTAATTATCGTTTGCAAGCCACAGTTAAAGCAAAGCTCTGAGTTCAGATGCATTTAATACGTCTTAAAATGAGGAATGTACTTTTTTTCCAACCTCAGAGTATTCTTGGCCAATTTGTAGTTCTTATAATAACTGCATTCTTTATCTTAAATAATTCTACATGTCTACCTAACTTTCCTGTGCAAACCCCCCTAATAATTTTTCATCTATTGCAAAACCCAGTAATTCTTCATATTCTGGATCTAGATTTACTATTCAGAGCTCCTTTTGGTGACAACCCAAGGAAATTCTTTAAATGTGTGGACTGTGGAGAGTTGTGCTTGGCACCTCTTCAACTTAAAGATCTACTTGGTTCTGAGATGCTGTGTGTATGTGTGGTTTTGTTGTTGTTTTTAAGTTTAGCATTTTCTGTTTTTCTCCAAAGGAGTAGGAACGAGAAATCTGGGCATTGACAACTTGTGAATTAGGACTATATAAATAGTATCAAAATAGAAAACAAATTTAAATACAGAGAGAGAGAGAGAGAGAGAGAGAGAGAGAGAGAGAGAGAGAGAGAGAGAGAGAGAGTCTATGACATTTACATTCCAAGTCTACTTTTCAGTTTGAAGATCGTACCATCAATTAACTCTGCAACATGTGAAGTGGCCCTTAATCATCCTTTGATTCTGCATCAAGGGTTCCAAGACAACATTTTTCCTTGTCTAAGAAGAATAGCTAAATTAGTTGTAGTTGAAAGAAGACCAATACATAAATAAATGCTGTACTTCTTAAAGATAAATTATAATGCCTTCATCAGTCTCAGTGCCAGTACATGGCACCACAGGCTGAGGTCTAGGAACGTGTGTGTGTGTGTGTGTGTGTGTGTGAGAGAGAGAGAGAGAGAGAGAGAGAGAGAGAGAGAGAGATGGCACCTGCTCTGCACCCCCTGCAGGGTTAGACTCAGGCAGCAACTGGCGGCTGGCGGGTGATGCTGTATCCCCCCCCCCCCGCTGCTGGTAGCATCAGAAGCAACAACAGCATTGTGCATGTGGTGGTGGGAGTGAAACATGGCTTCTGCCAGTTCACAGTTGACTAAAGTGGTAATGAAAAAAATTCACTTGCATCCACTGCAATATCTGTTGCCAAGGGAAGTGGGGGCCAGGAAAGGAGGGGGGGCACAAGAGGGTATCATGGTGAGCCCTACTCTGGAATCTGGAGGCAACTCTGACCTTCATTCAGCTAAGTCAATTTCTGTACATCTTTCACTCGCTCGATCAGGTTAAATCTGGTGCACATTTGAATGTGCTTTGGAGTGCATATTAAGAATATAATCTCAGGATGGATACATTGCATTGTTTTCAATGGAACATAGGTCCATTGCCTTAGGTCTCTAGTCTCTATTCACAGTACAGTACTGGAGATGACCTATAAAGCCCTAAGGGCGCAATCCTGACCTAAAATAGGGCGGCGGAACGAGTGTTCCGTCACCCTAAGCTGTCGCGAATGTGCCGTAAAGCACTTTCGCGATGACTCACGAGCAAGGAAGGCCGGCGCAAGGTCGGCCTGCCCTGCTCCACCGCCTAGACCGTCTCCCACCCGCCGCCCGAACCAGGTGAGGATCTAGCGGAGGGGGGGCGGTCTGGAAGCAAACGGTGGGGACCAATAGGCCCAGCCGATCGAGGAAGGGGTGGGGATCGGCCTCGGTCAAATCCTGTCCCCCGCTGATCGGCTGAGCCGTTACACGGCCTCCTCCGACTTCCGTCAGCAAAATAGCTGGCGGAAATCCAAGGAGGCCTATTGGCCCCAGCCGCAGTTACACTTGGGGAAGTGAGCGTCCCCTTCCCCGAGTAGACTTTCCGCTGCGGGCTGCCTGCTGCAGGCAGCTCGCGGAAGAAATCAGGATCCGGCGGGCGGCCTCGGCCGCCCGGCGGATCTTTAGAGCAGGATTGGGCTGCCCATGGCTTAGCCCCATCTGCCTCCAAGTCTATATTTCACTACAACCTAAGATTGACCAGAAACAAACTCTTAAGCATTCAGTCTGAGCACTGAATCAGGTCCAAAGGGTTCCCAGAGAGGCGACTGCTTCCAAACTTTGGAACTCTTTTCCCCCAGAGACTTGCCAAAGCCTTGACTTCTGCATCTTCTGGAAACAGTGTAAGATTCTGTTCTTCACAATGACTTTTGGTTGGCCAGGAATAAGGAGAAAGAAGGTACAAAGCATATTGCTACCTGCCCCATGCACTTGGGATGGGATAGGTTATTATAAGTCCACATAGGTAAATTGAACTCAAGGGGACCACGTCAGAATCAACGAGCTGAAGACGTTTTTTTTCATGGACATGACCCAGTTATTATGGCTTTTACACAGAGGACTTTCCAGAGGCCTCTACATGTACAAATGGACAGAGAGCTGGGTACTCCGGTCCAGGCCCCAGGTCATAGCATACGTGTGGCACCCTCCATCCTGCTGTGGCAGGATCTCGCCATACATCCTGCCATGGTGTAGCAAGGGGAGGCCTACCTTGAGAAGAGCGTCCATTATGCAAAATTGTTGAGCCTCAGCATTCACACAACATACATTGTGATTTTCTCCTTCATCTAATTGTCCAGGCTGTTCCTCAAATTGAAAATTGTTAAGCAACAAGAAATATATCTCACCAATGCATGTGAAGGAGAGAAAAAAAAATAGCTACTGTATTTGTCCTTGAAGAAATACAATCTGTGGTTATACAGACTTGGACAACCAACAGTATAGAGAGGATAAATGATGGTTGGTAGTAGGGTGAAGAAGGAAGAGCTACTTTGCTTGAGTAAAGTCACAGCAAATTAAAGATGACTTATGAACATTTTCCTCCTGAGTATGATGAATTGGGAAATTCATCTGAACAATAATTTAGGGAACAGCCTGTCTGCCTCACAGATATGGATGAAATTTATCTCTGTTTTCCTCTGTTTCACTTGCTGTAAGAAATTCATGTTGGCGACGAAGAGTGCAATTTCATATGAGCCTCTTTTTACTTCAAGAGGGTTTGTTTGTTTGTTTGTTTGTTTGTTTATTTATTTATTTATTTATTTATTATATTCCACCTCTCCTTCCAAATAAACAGAGCACTCACAGTACCACAACAATGCTATCTCCCTGTCGGAGAATAGAACCCCAACAGTCTCCCACATGACAATTGGGGATACTTACCACCATACTAAGAAGACCAGCATATGTGGAGGAGAGAGTACGGAAGTGGTATTTTATCATACTGTATCTACAAACAGGGTTGCCAAATCTCAGATTTTTAGCCTGAGACTCAGGTGTCCAAGAGGGCTAACTCAGGATCTCTCCGTTTTCAGCACAAGACTCAGGTTTTAGAGGGCCTAAGACTTATGTTTTGGAGGGCCACCTCCACTACCCCCCTTCCATTCAAAATGTAGCGCCACTCTACCTCCTCCCATTGACCTGGCAGGGAGGAGAAGGCGGAGAGTTTGGTAGCCGTGTAATTGGTTGTAACAATATTGTTTTCAAACTCTATTTTAAAAAGTATTTCACTCAAGCTGAAACAGAAAATATTGCAATTCTTCTGCTGCAAAAATCTCTTCTATAAAAAGTTTTGGATTTTACCTGTTGTTTCTCCCCCCCACCCGCATTTTCCTCATCCTTTTACTGCAGGGCTTCACGCTGGCACCAGATTTTTTTCGTCACTCAAAAGTATGCAACTGTGCGACATCACTAAGCCTTGCCTTGTGACATCACACTAGGCCCCACCTCCTGAATCACTGTTTGGGGAAGCCTCTAATCTGGCAACCCCATCTATAAATCCAGGTCAAAAATGGATTTCAGCTTGGATTTGGGAGAGTCTGCTGCTTAAAGATCTGTCTGAAAGGGTTGCCAACTCTGACCGAAGTTATTCATGTAGAATGTTCTTCCAGCCTGGTGTAAGTTTGGAACTTCTTGAAGACCAGCTTAAAGCCTCTTGGACTGATTTCAGTAGTCACCTGGAGATTGATGCTGATTCCTGGAGACTCCCCAACCATGGAGATATGGCAATCCTACTCTGAAAGGGACCCAAAATTGCACATTTGAGGCCTCCAGAACCTCCTGAAGGTTTTCATCCACAGACATTTCTATGGCACTCTGGTTTTGTAATACTGTATTGGTCTGAGTATAAGACTCACTTTTTTCTCCTAATTTAAGTTTTTAAACTAGGGGTGCGTCTTATAATCAGGCTGTTGCAATTTAATGCCAGTGATTTAATTAATTTTTTTAATAGCACCAAACTTTAAGGGTGCGTCTTATAATCAGGTGCGTCTTGTACTCGGGACAATACGGTAATTCTATAGACACCCAGTGTAGGGTTACCCAGTTGTATGCATCCCACAACTTAAGATTTCTGAGGCCTGTGAGTGACAGTACAGGACTATGTGAAACCAGGGCAGGGCCTGTCAGGGCCAAAGCAAGATGCAATGTCAAGGGCTGGGGCGCAGCACTGAGCCCAAAATGACCCAAGAGCTGATGCTGCTGGTCTGCCTGAGAAAAAAGAAAATGCTGAAGTCAGAAACAGGCTAACGTTTTGGCAACCTTACAATACTCAGCATAACAAGGTAAGAACTTTTCTGAAACCAAGGCAGAGCTCTTCTAGCTCCTTTCTGGAGAAAACTACCAGTAATTACCAGTAATTAATTACCAGTAGCAAGAATGGAAAGTGAAACTGAACACACACAAGCAACGTTCCCTCTAAGGGTCAATCCCAGAATTTCTACACACACTGGCAGGGGAACCTCCCTCTATTGCCCACAATAGATACTCCTCATGATAGAATGTGTTTGATTGAATGACTTCACTTTGTCCTGGATGGGCTCAGCTCAAATTAAGGATGGAGGGTTTTTTTGGGTCTATTTTTTTAAAAGGGGATTTGGGGGGTTATTAATTGTGCGGAGCCGATATAGCCTGCAAGTTCTGTTTTACTGTAGATGATCAGTTGTAGCATTCTTGACCTCGCTATGAGACTCCTGTGACTGTATCAGGCCAACCACAAGAGGGAACTGTGAGCACATGAACAAGGCTGGTGTATTCCTGATGAAATAGAAAGGTGCTTTTACTTCAGCACTTTTGGGTAAATGTTTGAAGTAAAGATTCTCAACTGTTTGAAATGAGGCGATTGAGTTTTGTACATGACAGCACTTTAACATGCATTAAAACACTGAGTCATCAGAGAACCTCTAACATTCAGCTTGTGAATAACGTAATAATTGTTCAATCAGAAAAAAATATATTGAAGGGAGCACAAAACGAGAGTGTAAGGGGGGGGACAACGATGACTTTCTGGTACGTGTTGATTCCTGAAAATGGAATTATTATATGTGTCAAAATTATTGCTCCTGTCTGAAACATATGAAGTGAATCCTACTGAGGTTGATGGAGTTGCCTATCGAGGAAGCACGCTTAGGATTGCAGACTAATTTCAAATTCCAGTTTATGATTCAGGAGGTTGGAAAAGGGGCAAGCTCCTTGTCTGGGGGGTGCATTTGATTTGCCCCCTTCATCCCTTCTGGTTCTCACCTATGCAGCTTATATCTCCTTACTAAATGGGTTGCAGTATCCTCAGAGCACCATATGAAACAAAATGTCAAGACTGAACTCTGAATTTGGGGATACTTTGGACTGATATCATTTTGATGTGGTTGGTTTTTTTTAATTGCACATCTCCTTACTCATTGATAACAACAGAAGTAGAAAAAATGTAAGCATAAAATAAAACAAGAAAATATATTTCTGGGTGCTGAAACAGGACTGAGATGCGAGATGTTGTCTTTAAACAGCTACATTTGAGAACTGACATTAAGCACAGGTGTATTTAACATTCCCTGCTGGATTGTGTACATATCACCCAAGAGCACAATCTTGAAGAGGAAGAAGTGGCCCAGGTCCCCCTTGTAAAAACCCTTCACATTTCAGATGTGATTGCAGAAAGGCTGTAGAAAGTTATCATCATTACCTTGATTATGTCCCTACATACACTCGAGAATGTCACTGACTTTTTGTTGTTGTTTGTTTGGTAATAGGGCTGCATGCATCATAAACTCTTTCCTTCCCAGGTAGATTTACTCCCCCTTCCTTTTTAGGGTGCATTCGTGTGTGTGTGTGTGTGTGTGTGTGTGTGTGTGTGTGTGTCCCACATTTTGATTCATCTGGCCCACTGTACGCAAAGAAGTTCATAGAAACATTTGCTTTGACACGTTCTGGAAACAATGTGATCAGCTGAGAAGCAGATGTCTGAAAGAAGATTTTTTCAGGTAGGATGCTGCCATGTTGAGTCAGATCATGAGCCCATCTAGTTCAGTATTGTCAGCGCTGGCGGGCAGTGGCTCTTCAGGAGTTCGGAGATTAAATCCTACCTTGGCATTGAACCTGGGACCATCTGTATGCATAGCACATGCTCTCCCACTAAGCTGCAGCCTTATCTCTGCGCCTTTCTATACTAGTCCAGCCACTGCGACCAATTGTCCTACCTTTCTTAGCTGCCATTTTTTATTATATCAAGACAATAAAGATAAACAAAGCCACCAAGCTATTGAATTTTTGTGTTTCAGACCACTGATCAGTGTGTTCATCGCAGTCCCACCTAGCATGGACCTTTCTTCCTCTTCTTTCCTTCTTAAAAAACAAACAAAAAGAAGCTTTTTCTTCTTCTATCATTTATTCCCCCTCCCCCATTTCCTGAAATGCTGAGAAACTGCATTGCAGGAATCATCAAGTGGTCGTTCTGTTTATTTTTAAAAGAACTTTCCAATCAGAATAATTTCAATGAGATCTTTTGTGTGGAAGTTGTACATCTACACACATGTACACACACACACACACACACACACACACACACACACACACACACACAGTGACAGAGGCGCATATGGTATATAATTATATGGTAAGATGAAAAAAATCTTGTTTTTCAGCATAATTGCAAAATTATGTTTCTTTTTTGAGAATATCGTTGGGTGTAGTAATTATGTGACTCTATTATAAAAGTATTCCTTCGATTTCGACATAACGTTAGTAATTGGACTATCTACTTCACTTGAGAACCATAGCTATTTAGCAGGAGGAAAATCGCGTCTCAGAAGACATATAGAAAATGTCAAAAAGACATAAGAAAATAGCGTCTCAGAAGTAGGGTAAAATGACCATATTTCAGACATGTACTGTAGGCATAAACTGTTTGAGTGCTACTTATTTATTTTTAATATATTTATATGTTTGTTTAAACAATCTTACACAAAGGATCAAACTAGGCGTGCATGTGCTTTTGACTCTTGATCTTTTTTCTTCTTTTTTTAACCCCTAGCTTGCAAAACAGCCCAAAATTGCAACAGGGGTTTAGTTGCAGGGGTTTTTTAGTGCCCGCTAGGGTAGCATCTGAATCACATGCTTCTCATTATTTATACCTCAGGAAACACTTCAGTTGGTTTCAACTGAAGCTTTTTAAAACCTCTAAATAGTGTGGGGGTGGGGGTAGAATTAGGATACAAACCAGGGCAGGGGCTAAGAGTTAAAGTTCCCTCTTGTGGTAAAAATCCTTCACTTCCCCGGATTTTTTCTTTATTTTCTATACTCCCCCCCCTTCGCTCCATTTCTGTGATGGTTCAACCTCATAAGAACATAAGAAGAGCCTTGCTGGATCAGGCCAAAGGCCCATCTAGTCCAGCTTCCTGTGTCACACAGTGGCCCCACCAGATGCCTCCGAGAGCAAACAGTCAACAAAATAACCTGTTTCCTGCTGTCACTCCCTTGCACCTGGCACAGAGAAAACCTACTTCTAAAAAACAAAACAAAACCTCCAAATCCAGGATGCTGAGACATTTTGCTTCAAGAGTCTTACATTTCAGGGCAGCCAGGTCAGAATGTGGATTTGCTGCCTTTCTTGTCTGGCTTCCCCAAAACAATAAGTCCTAGCCAGCCCTTCTGCTGAGATTGGAATGTGCCAGCTGATTGGGCACTCCAGACCACCTGACCAAATCAAGGGGCAGGTAGAGGTGCCCAGATGGTTGTACCTCATCCAATCAAATAAACCGATGATGTCATCACTCTAGGTTTTATAAGGTCACTCACAGGGATGCCTGTGTATATGTTGCGCGGGTTCATTGTTGAGAGCAGCTAGTGTTTTGATGGAAAGGCATGCCCATTCCCTGAATGAATGCAGGAAACAAAACCCCAAAATAATGAGGGTGAGAAAAGTAGCTACTGTACCTAAGACAGGGATTTTGTTGTTGTTGTTGCTTGCATTTTAACCTCCTTGCCACCCATTGTAACCCCACCCCACACCCAATTTTTGTTTTAGTTCTTCAGCCTTTTAAATAAACTCCTTGTATTTATTTATTTATTTACTGTTTTCCCAGCCTGGCTTCAATTCATTAAAACATGGTTTTTCAAGCCTACCTGATGACTGCAGCTTCTTTACTGTTTGGTTTCAAGAGTGACCCCTTGGATTTAGGAGCTCCTTTGTTCTCCTGGGACAAGGGCATTTCCAAGTGTCTGGGCTTCCTAGCCTCAGATAGTGATAGTGGAAGCCCAATTCCCCATAAAACCCAGTTTGACTAGTAAGAGGAAGTGGAAAGCGGCGGGCTAAGGAGGAAGAGCCATTGCTAACCACTAGGCATTCTGCTCTTCTTTTCTCCCACCACCACCACCACCACCCCCGCCACAGATTTGGGTCATTTCACATGTTCACATGTTTAAGAGGCAGATTTTTGCAGTTGGGCACAAAAAGAAACCCTGTTGTTTAGGCTGCAATCCTATCCACACTTTCCTGGGAGTAAGCCCCACTGAACACAGTGGGACTTACTTCTAAGCAGACATGCATAGGATTGTGCTCTCAGAGACAGACTGAATTCAGGGAGCAAAGGAGAAGGCAGAAGGAAAAATAAAGGTAAAGGTAAAGGTGACCCGTGACAATTAAGTCCAGTCGTGTCCGACTCTAGGGTGTGGTGCTCATCCCCATTTTAAAGTCGAAGAGCCAGCGTTGTCCGAAGACGCCTCCGTGGTCATGTGGCCGGCATGACTCTCCTTGCAGCAGCGCGTAGCATGCAGCTGGAACACGGAGCGCTGTTTAACTTCCCGCAAGCGGTACCTATTTATCTACTTGCATTAACATGCTTTGGAACTGCTAGGTTGGCAGGAGCTGGCTAAGCAACGAGAGCTCACCTCGCGGATTCAAACTGCCAACCTTTCGATCAACAGCTCATGGTTCAGTGGTTTAACCCACTGCGCCACCCGCTGGCCCCCAGAATGAAAAATAGCCAAGGCTTTTTGATCCTTCATGTAGCCTCTGGGATACAATCTTGCTGATCAGCATTTTCTATTTTTATTAGAAACCCCCCCCCCAAGATCATAAAGAAAAACTAATAAAAACAATCCAGATATTAGTACATGTTTATTGGATTAGATGATTTGCTTGAGGTTACTTCTATACAACTGCGGAAGTTGGGAAACTTTCAGAAAAGGTAATGTGGATATTTTCTACCACTGTCTCCTTGGCAATGTAGCAGGCTATTCGGTATACAGCATGAGCACACCATGGCATTTACTTTGGTTTCCCCTACTACTGCTGGTGTAATCTGCCATCAAGGAAATGATCTCCTGAATGTTTTTTGATTGGATAAAAGAAGAGAAAATAACCATCTCCAGGTGTACCAATCTGGATGGAAAATGGAATAATTATCTGCTGCAGTGCTCAGGAAAGTGATCATTCGAAACACATTCTCTACTTCTTTTCTGTAGGGAATTTAGCTGTAAAAACTGTTCTCCTTGGATGTTGATTTTAGTCCTTTTTAATCATTTTCCTTTTAGCAGAAGAGTGGCTGGGTTTTTCCCTCCCTAGTAAGAGACTATGGAGGAAATTAAACTGCTTTCCTGATTTGGGCTTAAAAGGAGGCACTGGTTGGCAGGTGGCATGTTGATTTTTCTTTTTGTCAACTACTATTCTATCTGGTGCATTGTGTTCTCGATGTTTGTCTGTAATCTGAAGTCCCAACGAATCTTGGTTTGGTTGCTCTCAATGATTTGATCAGGTTTATAATCCCATGAATTTTGGTGTGAAGGTAAATTGTATTACTACTACTACACCACCCAATGAAGTCAGCTGCAGAGGCGTTTCTATGGTGGGGGTAGTACTGTAAGTTGCACCCCATCCTAGTCTCCGTTTACAAGCCGGCATGAGGCGGCCCCACCCCCTCACCGTTGGAGCCATTCTGTGCGGTGAAAGACTCCCTGATTGTTGCCTTCTCCACACGGAATGGCTCCTATGGCGAGGGGGCAGGGCCGCCTCGTGCCAGCTTGTAAACGGAAACTAGGATGGGGCACAACTTACAGTACCGCCCCCCCACCTTAGAAACGCCTCTGGCCAGCTGAGATGGTTGCCTCAGGTAACAGATGGGTGGGAGGCCCCAATCTCTGTCTACCTACTTGCCTCTACTGCTCCTCCCACTCCCTGGATTATAAAAGAGCAGGAGAGAGAGAGGAAGAGGAAATGTGGAGGGGAGGAGCATGCTGAAGCTAGAGCATTGGAGAGTGGGAGGAGCAGAGGCTGGCACGTCGTTGGGAAAGGGGGGCAGCATTTGGCATGCCACCTCAGGTGCCAGGAGTTCTTAGGCTGGCCCTGCTGAAAGGAATTCCAAAACAACCCAATCATGCTGTCTTTGGGGACTGGAGCTTTTGCATATAACAATGCGATGAAAACCCAATCGCCATTTGAGCCCTTTTCGTTTCTAGTTGAGGGTGTCTTCCCCTGTAATCAGAAGTGCTGATTCATAATAACCTAAAAGGTGTGAGCACCTTGTGCCCCTGTTGTTTGCACTACTGGAGTAATGTGGCGGGTGGAAAGGAAGTTGTGCTTCCCTGTGACCATCATTCTTTGGGCATGTCACATGCATTCAGAACAGAGTTTCGGACCATGCTGTCTGCAGTTGACAAATGAGGAGAGCAACGTCCTCTAAGGAATATTCTATCATGGGAGGACTGCCCCATCCTGGAGCCAAACTGACAAAGCTTTCCAGAGGGGTTTGCCACATACTGTGGCAGAGGTTGAGCACCCATGTACGGAGCTGTAGGTGGCCACCTGAAGAAGCTGTACATCTCCCTGCATCTCAGCACCATCGTGCAGGGGTATGAGTGCACCTTCCGTGCAAGTCACTCGAGCACCTGCTCTTCGGTGCTGAGGTGTGGGAAGGTGTCCTTAGATTAGTTCACTCAAACAAAATGTCAGAGGATGAATTCCTAAGCGCTATTTGGTTCATGCTCATAAAGTATTGATATCATAAGCATTGACTGCTTCAGTACAATCCGAAGCAGGAAAGGTTAGCGGCTATGTACGGGCCCATTCATATGTATGACTTCTGACTATTCTTTGCATTTCTCCCTTTGATTCTTCATCGCATTAAAAAGAATATGTAGAAACTAAATGTGTGTCAGCCTACAAGGGAGGGAAAAGCATAATGGGTTATTTCATTCTGAGCCTTATTACAATAGCCTTAGAATAGCAGGGGGTACTTCCAGCTGGGCTCTCTTGAAGAACGACCAACTAGAGGAGCTGCTTAAAATGCAGAGATCCAGAAGCGAATATCGAACTCTTCTTTTATATGAGTATTTTGGTTAAGATCCTCCTTTTGTCTGGAGGAAGTCCAGATACATACTTAGAAGAAGGCCATGCCTGTTCTCCCTTTGGTCTATCAGGAGATTGACCACAGCTCCTTGCTATTACACAGACCCAACAATGGCATAAGCTACAAAAATGACATTGTTTTACACAGTATTAGCCAGTGAAGTAGACTTGAGTCTATTGACTCGGACTTGACTTGGCGATTGTAAAAGACTTGAAAGACTCGACTCGAGGGAGCCTTTTACAACAACTCGAATTTTATTCAGGTTTAAACCTGTTTTCCCCATTAAATAGATAGGGACTCGCAACTCGCAAGACTCGAGACTTGGGACTTGACTTGAGACTTGGCGTCAGAGACTTGATCCACAACCCTGGTATTGGCTAGCACAACAACCCTAACATTGCAATCCTATACATGTGTACTCAGAAGGAAGTCCCATTGGGACCCCCCCAGACCAGTCTGCCTAGGATTGCAGCTTAACTAGTATTTATCAGTGATGTATAGACTTGAGTCTATTAACTCGGACTTTACTTGGCAATTGTGAAAGACTCAACTCGAGACTTTACCGTGTTGGCAATTTTGATAGCCTCACCATCCCAGTTGCCGTTGAAAAACTGACAGCCAACAACTGACAGATTTAGAGATACTGCTTGTCTGTGTTGGATAGTCCTTAAAGAGCGCACACTCTGCTAACTCTGCTATTCTTGACAGTGTATGCGGCTGAAAAAAGGAATTTCTTCTGACAAGTTTTGTGGATTTATCTATTTTTATTTCTTCAATTTTAAAAATATACATGGCTGAAAAACCCATAAATTGCAATTTACTAATTGCAACAAGTCATGAAAATCTCCATGCTAAGCCAACAAAATGTATCTCGCATTTCAGGGCTTTTGGGGTTGCCTGAAAATGGGGAATGAAAATAATCACTGCCTTTTGGAATCTTCTTGGTGGCTTAATTGGATGGTGGAGGAAGAAGCACCTGAGTTATTCTGCGGTTATTGCCTGTGCCTATGCCAACAGTGCAATTGTTGTGCTACAAATCTCAAGGCCATTTGTTACACAGGCCTTGTGCATTTGTATTTGACAAATTGACTTTAACACTCAGCCTGATGCAACACTGATGTGCTCGACAAACCTTGGGCTGGAGGTGGAAATCGAGGAGTAGTCACCCAGAAAATAAACTCTGTGATCAGATCAAATGCTTCCCCACCCCTCTACTGTTCTGTGGTAGGCTAGGAATTGGCTAAATGAGCAGGATTGTTCCTCGGGCTTTGTTATATCCTTTCTAGAACTTGTTCAGACTGTTCTCACGGAAGTATAAATTGGTCAAAGCTGCTTAATGTGCCACAGCAGTAGCAAAACAAGTAGACCAGAAATTAAACACACAAAATCCCCACAGTAGCTACCCAGGAGTAAAAGACGCGGAAGAAAATCAGAGGACACAGTTTAATGTTGGACAGTTAACACAGATCCAAGCAAGAATAGATTTTGGGGGGTGGGGGTGCTGGAAACAGACAGTGAAAAACACAAGCATGCAATCTTTCAAAATTGTTCTTGTTTGGAAGAAAACGGTCTCCTTGCTAGCATTTGACAGTTCACTCACAGTTGGCCGTTCCATTGTCTGGGTGGGGTCTGTGAGCCAGGATGGTGTAGTGGTTCTGGAGTTGCACTTAGATCTGGGTGAAGCTTCCTGGGTGACCTTGGACCGGTCACTATCTCTCAGCCTCACCTACCTTGCAGGGTTGCTGTGAGGACAAAAAGAGGGGAAGGGACTATGTACACCACCCTGATTTCCTTGGCGGAAGCGCAGTAGAAAAATGTGAAAAAAATATTCACACAGTTGCTCTTGATTTCAGCAGAACTTGCTTTAGTGGCAACGTATGTAGGCTCGTATGTTAGGTTTATATTTTCTGCTCAGACATTCAGGCTTCAGATAGGTCACAATTCATAACCAGGGCCAGCTCTGCTCTGCAGCAAAACAAAGTGAGTTGCTTCAGGCAGCAAATTTTGGGGAGGAGAGAAGGGCATAATATGTAGCCATACCTCCCACTTGCGCAACTGTGCTGCAACCAGCAGCACCACAGAGCCACTGATATCACTCTAGCCAGGCCACCTCGGCAGCAGCCCACTCCTAAGGCCCACTGATGCAGTGACTTGGCTGAGGCAACAAACTGGCACGAGATGCCTCGCACTCCGTGTCCACCCACTGCCTCTTTGGCCTGCCACCTGCCCATTCTCCTCTCACTTGCTTGAGTGAGAGTAGGAGAGAGTAGGGTGGCTTATTTCCTCCTCCATCGCTTGTGACAGCGGCATTTGTGGAGGAAGTAAGGGCCGGTGCGATGCTGCCTCCCTATGTCCTCTGTGGCTTGGTGCGTCTTCAAAACAGGTTGTGTGCAAAGGATCTTGGGAATGGAAGAATGGTAGCTGCCGCCAGATCACCGACTCCCTCTCCTGACACACCTCCCCCCCAAATGCCCTGTTACTCCCCCTGCCCACCCATGGCCCACCCCCGCCACCAACTTACTGGTACATGTGGAGTCTCTTGGGGCTGTTTACGGCAGTGGCCCAGCAGTGCGCAACAGTAGCCTGGCTTTTCTGCCCCCACACGTTGAGTTGCCAGAATAGGACTGGGACCAGAGGCATTTTCCTGACTCCAGAATCTTTATCATTGCTCCTCCATTGACATTGGGCAGCAGTCAGTTGCCTTTTTTTGGGCTAGTTTCTACTGCTCATGAGACTTATTTAGCGCAGGTTGACATTCCCCCTCCCCCCCCATGTTGTTGTTGTTGTTCAGTCGTTAAGTCGTGTCCGACCCTTCGTGATCCCATGAACCATATCCCGCCAGGCCTTCCTGTCCTCCACTATCTTCCTGAGTTCGCTCATTTTCATGTTTGTTGCATCGGTGATGCTGTCTAACCATCTCATCCTTGGCCTTCCCCTTCTCCTTTTGCCTTCAATCTTTCCCAGCATCAGAGTCTTCTCCAGAGAGTCCTCTCTTCGCATTAGGTGGCCAAAATATTTGAGTTTCAGCCTTAGTACCTGTCCTTCCAGGGAACAGTCAGGCTTGATTTCATTTAGAATTGACTGATTTGATCTCCTAGCAGTCCAAGGGACTCTCAGGAGTCTTCTCCAGCACCACAGTTCAAAAGCATCTATTCTTCGGCGCTCAGCCTTCCTTATGGTCCAACTCTCGCAACCATACATTGCTACTGGGAACACCATCGCCCTGACTATACGAACTTTTGTTGGCATGGTGATATCTCTGCTTTTTATTATGCTGTCTAAGTTTGCCATAGCTTTCCTTCCAAGGAGTAAGCGTCTTTTAATTTCATGGCTGCTGCCTCCGTCTGCAGTGATCTTGGAACCCAGAAAAGTAAAATCTGTTACTGCTTCCATTTCTGCCCCTTCTATTTGCCAAGAATTGATGGGACCCGATGCCATGATCTTAGTTTTATTAATGTTGAGTTTCAAGCCAACTTTTGCACTCTCCTCTTTCACTCTCATCAAGAGGCTCTTTAGTTCTTCTTCACTTTCTGCCATTAGGGTGGTATCGTCTGCATATCTGAGGTTGTTGATATTTCTCCCGGCAATCTTGATTCCGGCTTGTGATTCATTCAGCCCTGCATTTCTCATAATGTACTCTGCATATAAGTTAAATAAGCAGGGTGACAATATACAGCCTTGCCGTACTCCCTTCCCAATTTTGAACCAATCAGTTGTTCCATGGCCGGTTCGAACTGTTGCTTCTTGACCCGCATATAGGTTTCTCAGGAGACAGGTAAGGTGGTCTGGTACCCCCATCTCTTTAAGAATTTGCCACAGTTTGTTGTGATCCACACAATCAAAGGCTTTTGCGTAGTCAATGAAGCAGAAGTAGGTGTTTTTTTGGAACTCTCGTGCTTTCTCCATGATCCACCGCATGTTGGCAATTTGATCTCTAGTTCCTCTGCCTCTTCGAAACCCAGCTTGTACGTCCGGTAGTTCTCGGTCCACGTACTGCTGAAGCCTAGCTTGTAGGATTTTGAGCATAACCTTGCTAGCATGTGAAATGAGTGCAATTGTACGGTAGTTTGAGCACTCTTTGGCACTGCCCTTCTTTGGAATTGGCACGTAAACTGACCTTTTCCAATCCTTTGGCCACTGCTGAGTTTTCCAAATTTGTTGGCATATTGAGTGCAGCACTTTCACAGCATCATCATTTAGGATTTTAAGTAGCTCAGCTGGGATATTATCATCTCCACTAGCTTTGTTGTTAGTAATGCTACCTAAGGCCCACTTGACTTCACTCTCTAGGATGTCCGGCTCTGGGTCAGTGACCACACCAGCGTGGTCATCAGGAACATTAAGATCTTTCTTGTATAGTTCTTCTGTGTATTCTTGCCATCTCTTCTTAATCTCGTCTGCTTCTGTTAGGTCCTTGCCTTTTTTGTCCTTTATCATGCCTATCTTTGCACAAAACGTTCCCTTGATATCTCCAATTTTCTTGAAGAGATCTCTAGTCCTCCCCATTCTGTTGTTTTCCTCGATTTCCTTGCATTGTTCATTTAAGAAGGCCTTCTTATCTCTCCTTGCTATTCTCTGGAACTCTGCATTCAGTTGTTTATATCTTTCCCTTTCACCCTTGCTTTTTGCATTCCTTCTTTCCACAGCTATTTGTAAAGCCTCATCTGACAGCCACTTTGCTTTCTTGCATTTCTTTTTCTTTGGGATGGTTTTCGTTGCTGCCTCCTGTACAATGTTACGAACTTCCGTCCATAGTTCTTCAGGCACTCTGTCTACCAGGTCTAATGCCCTAAATCTATTCTTCACCTCCACTGTATACTCATAAGGGATATGGTTTAGGTCATATCTGACTGGTCTAGTGGTGTTCCCTACATTCTTCAGTTTAAGTCTGAATTTTGCAATAAGAAGCTCATGATCTGAGCCACAGTCAGCTCCAGGTCTTGTTTTTACTGATTGTATAGAGCTTCTCCATCTTTGGCTGCAAAGCACATAATCTATCTGGTTTCGGTATTGACCATCTGGTGATGTCCATGTGTAGAGTCGCCTCTTGTGTTGTTGGAAAAGAGTGTTTGCTATGACCAGCGTGTTCTCTTGACAGTACTCCGTTAGCCTTTGCCCTGCTTCATTTTGCGCTCCAAGGCCAAACTTGCCTGTTGTTCCGTTTATTTCTTGATTTCCGACTTTAGCATTCCAGTCTCCTATGATGTAAAGGACATCTTTTTTGGGTGCTAGTTCTAGAAGGTGTTGTAGGTCTTCATAGAACCGGTCAACTTCATCTTCTTCGGCATCAGTGGTTGGGGCATACACTTGGATTACTGTAATGTTGAATGGTTTGCCTTGGATTCGAACTGAAATCATTCTGTCGTTTTTGAGGTTGCACCCCAGTACTGCCTTTCCCACTCTTTTATTGACTATGAGGGCTACTCCATTTCTTCTAAGGGATTCATGCCCACAGTAGTAGATATGATGGTCACCTGACTTAAATTCGCCCATGCCCGTCCATTTTAGTTCGCTGATTCCCAAGATGTCAATGTTCAATCTTATTAGTTCGCTGATTCCCAAGATGTCAATGTTCAATCTTATCATCTCATTTTTGACCACATCCAGCTTGCCTTGATTCATAGACCTCACATTCCATGTTCCTAAGCAGTATTGCTCCTTGCAGCATTGGATTTTCCTTTCAACCTCAGACACATCCACAGTTGGACGTCCTATTGGCTTTGGCCCAACCGCTTCACTCTTTCTGGGTCTACTTGGAATAGTCCTCCGCTCTTCCTCAGTAGCATATTGGACACCTTCCGACCTGAGGGGCTCATCTTCCGGCGTCATATCTTTTAGCCTTTTGGTACTGTTCATGGGATTTTCTTGGCAAGGTTACTGGAGTGGGTTGCCATTTCCTTCTCCAGTGGATCACTTTTAGTCAGAACTCTCTGCTACGACCTGTCCGTCTTGGGTGTCCCTGCACGGCATAGCTCATGGCTTCATTGAGTTACGCAAGCCCCTTCGCCACGACAAGGCAATGATCCATGAGGGCCCCCCATGTTACTCCAGATATATGTCGGTGTAAATGATAGAATAAACCTGACCCGAAGGGTTGAAATCAAGGCTAGTATGAGTCAGTTGTGCAGAACAAACTGAAGCAGACAAGTGTGATTCCCAGGTGTGGTGGATGGGGGGGGGGAGAGGCTGGGCGGGGGCAGAACAATGTGGTTGACAGGCTGGGAGGACTGTGGTACCCATCTTGCTGAAGCCGAGTGGAAAGCTGTTTACAGACACAGTAGGAAGCATTTGTGATGGGCAGAAAGGTAAACCCAAAGGAATGGAGGAAAAGAAGGAAACGAAAAACATAACTGCTCAGGCAGAGAGAGAGAGAGAGAGAGAGAGAGAGAGAGAGAGAAAGAGAGAGAGAGAGAGAGAGAGTTGAAGGCCAACTCAGGTCCTGTACAAGAGAAATCGTTGGACAATGCACAACAGTAGAGCCAGTGTCAAAATTGTGCTTACAGTTCATACAAGCTGTGAACTAAAGAAGTGATAGGGTTTTTGGGGACGATGACGATGACCATGTGCACTGCAAGAGGTTTGCTTGCTCAGTTAAAACATCCCTTCTTGCCCCATCTACTGGAGGTGAGAGACAGCTGTCTATTTTTCCCCCAAACTGTTGAAAGTGGCATAAGAGAAGTGTCATTTACTGTGTATATTCAACATGCTGTCGTCTCTGCTCAACAGGACTTGCAGGTTTTATTGTGTTTCAAAAACCTACACAATCTGTTTGACAGTGGGATTTTTAAAAATGCACGTGCACTGGCATCACTGCAAGGGGGCGGAGCTCTAAGTTCCGCCGCGTTCAGACTCTCCATTACACGGGAGCACGAAGCGCTGTGCCCCCTTGCCTTTGGAGCCATTCAAGTCGGTGCTTTCATGTGGCAATCAGTAAAACACCAAGGTTTCCTCCCTGCTGCAATAGTTGCTACCACCACATTGTAGTTGCTACCGCCATTATTTCCAATTTCTTATTTCATTATTTCTTATTTCCAATTTACTAGAACAGTGTTTCTCAAACTGTGGGTCGGGACCCACTTGGTGGGTCGCGACCTGATTTCTGGTGGGTCCCAAGTGATGGAAAGATCAGATAAGTAATTGCCTCAAGCCCTGAGGCTATTCAAAACTCAGATAGCTGCTAATTACCCTACAAACAGCTGAACTCCTGCAGTTTGCAAGCTTGTGTAAATATAGGGAGATAAATGTTTAAACGTCTCATAAAGCTAGGTGGGTCCCGATAGGGTGTCATTTTAAAAAGTGGGTCCCGGAGCTAAAAGGTTTGAGAACCACTGTACTAGAATGTAATTTACGGCCCATCTTTCCTGTCAGCTGACGTAGGTAGCAGCGTTTTGTCAGGTGAACGAGATGCAGGGTCAGCCCAAGACTTCTTGATACCAGAGAGGGCACCAAAAGCTGCTCTCCCATTGTCTAGCAGCTTGCCATGTCCAATGCTGCCCCTACCCCTTACCCACTGCCTCTGCCACTCTTCCTCCCGCTCCCTGGACCTAAAAAGGAAAATTGAGCCAAAGAGGAAGTGTGGAGGAGAGGGGGCCAAGGGGGACAGCGTGTGCCCCTCATCAGCTTGCTGCCTGAGGTGAGCTCCTCAGTCAACATCATTGATGGCCTGGCCATGAACAGAAGGGCACTTTTATGATTCTGCTTATGCTTGGGATTTTTGAAGGTTTACACAAGAGGAGAATGACTGGATAGATCTTCAGGTAGTTGTGTCTAGAAACATATGCTCTCTTATGTATGTTCTGAGGTTTTCGCGACTGGTACATATTAATATCCTTTTATTACTTCAAAGTTATGCTCTTATATTTCCCTGGTACGTTTACTGTGCGTATAGTCAGAACGGAGTCTGCCAGCCTGAACTTTGGAAATGGGGCCAAAGAAAGTTCTAGAAAAATACTTTTAGGGTTTAGTCATTATAGGAAGTGTGTTTGCTGGCACTTTTCCTTCCTTGCTTGTCTTCTTCTCAAGGCATCAGTGTCTGAATGGCAGAGCGCTCCTCTTCTTTTGCTGCTTAGAAAAGGAAATCTAACAATCCTCTCAACCATGACTCTATTTTTGATGGCATCATGATAGAGGCTTAAACCGTGGAGCTAATGAAAACCCAGCAGTCCTTCTGAACAGTAGCTTGTGCTTTTTGAACCGTCCCTGTAGTGTGATGAAGGGAAGTCTGTTCCTCCAGCGAGCGAAGCAGGGGTGCTGAGCCACACAGCTCAAGGCAGCCGGTAGCAGCTGTCTTCCTGTTTGTCATACCTCTTTAAAGCTTCCCGCCATCACACCCCTTGATACTCATTAGAATTCGGTTAATTCACAATATTTTATGGGTCATGAAAAAAGGTTGTAGAGATTAAGAGCTTTTCAATAATTCACAACTTGTGGATGCATATTGGGAGCACACAAATCCCTCACACCTAAGCATTAGTCTTGCATTTTCTTGGTAGAGCAGTTGCAATACTTTGGGAACTGAGAGGAGAACAATGAATGCTTCCCTCAGCTAATAGAAGCACTGAGGACTGGCTGCTTGATAGTAAGGTCCACTCCCCCCTCCCCCATTTACAGAGTTCCTTTGCAAAGGAGATCTGCCAGATCCACATTATGGGTTCAGTGGAATGGACTCTAAAAAACAGCCTTCTTTTCCCAAACCGTTGAATTGTAGGTTGCTAGAATTTGGAGTTTACATTCTTTTTTTGTGTTACATGATGTATAATTTTTAAATTCATCTTTATTGGTGCTAGTAGATTTAATTTTTACTGGAAGCTGTATGTGGGCAATTTGTTGGAAGTACTTTAAAACACACACACACACCTGTATAAGTAAGTATAAATAAGTGCAAGCCCAAAAGTAGGCTGGTTACTTTGTGGTGTAGAAAGTAAGGGCCAAGTTACACATTACACCAATGGGAGAAAGAGTGCAATCAGGACAAGAGACCTAAAGCCCCCAACCCTCCTGGCATGGTTCTATTCTGTTTTGTACCCCCCCCCTCCAAAGCAATTAAAAACAAAAACAAGTACAGGTGGGCCCCCATATCCACTGATTCGCTATCCACGGTTTCAGTTATCCACAGATCGTGGGGAACCCCCCCCCCCCCAGGCTTTTACTTTTTTCCCAGTAAGCTTCGTTTCTTCCTTAAAGAAACAGGAGAAGCAGCCTCTGGCTGCTTATTACAGGCAAGTAGAATGAGACTAAGTACTAGAGAGGCTCTGCAAGGTTAACAGAAACCTTGCAGAGCCTATCTGGGACTTAGTCTCGTTCTAGTTGCCTGCAATGGAGGCTGCTTCTCTGTTTGTTTTAAGGAAGAAACAAAGCTTGCTGAAAGAAAAATAAGAGCTGGGGGGGGGGCAAGCATGCCTGCCTGCAGGGAAGGCGGGGGGGCCCTCAGGAAACCATGGAGGGGGTGTTCGCTCTTATCCACGGTTTCAAGTATCCACGGAGGGGCCTGGAACATATCCCCAGCGGATATGGGGGCCCACCTGTACATTTGCCGGGCCATGTTACATGTCCCATGTGGTAATGGGCATTTTCCATGGAATAAGGCACCTTAGGAAGCACTAGACTTGTGGGTTTCCTTATCCCGTGGGTTTTGTGCCATGGAATATCCAAGTATCTCTTTCCCACTTGTCCCGCTCTTAATCCATGAGTTCGGAGCCTTCCATGTGGGGTTTTGAACATATGATGTATATTCATATGATTGCAAAACCCACATGGCTCTCGATATCTGTGAGTTTGGTTGGTGAGATGGCATCCTAGACGTTCCTCCTGGGGGAGCTTCTCTTCTCTCCAAAGAGTGGCTGGCAGCTTGTTCCTGTGCTAGCGGGGCACCTCTGTGCATGCTGGCACTGAAAACAAACAGTACGTGAATCCTGCTTTTACTGGCAAGAGCAGGACATTTACTGCCAGTGCCCCCAGAAGGGCGAGCCCTCAGGAGAAAGCTCCCACACCCATTTAAGCCAGCAAGTGCTGCTGGGATACAAGCAGACACAAGAAGTCTGCTGGAGGATGATTGGTAGCACTGGAGGAGAGCCTAGCACAGCTTTTGCCTCAAAGAAAGCAAGCCCTGGACTGCAATGAAAGTGTGGTTGCAAATCTCGCATGAGTTGAAACCGCGGATGTGACTTGTTGGATGCATTTTCCCATGGAATAACTGCACAATTGGTCTGAGCCTTAGCCCTGAGGAAAGCACTTGCACCAACCATAGGCAAATACGCCAAAAACACTGGAACGCAGAAGTTGATTGGGTTATTTTGGAATTCCTTTCAACAGAGCCAGCCAAGGCTTCCTGGCACCTGAGGCGGCATGCCAAATGCTGCCCCCCCTTACCCAATGATGTGCCAGCCTCTGCTTCCCCCCCCTCCAATGTTCTAACTCAGCACTCTGCTCCCCTCCACATTTCCTCTTCCTCTCTGCCCCTCTATTTCTTTTCCAGTCCAGGGAGTGGAATGGAAGGAGGAGGAGGAGGAGCCATGGAGGCAATAGGTGAACAGAGACTCTACTGCCTGAGGCAATAGCTCTAGTTGGCCTCATGGATGGGCCAGCCCTGCCTTCCAGATCTCTGCTGCTGCATTGTGCACCTGGAATTAATTTGTTTGATGTCCATATGCTACAGCAGCTATTTTTCCACCACTCAGTGTAGAGTTGGATTGGCCCTACTGACCCCAAGGGCTTGCGTGTACGGCCTTTCTAACTTTTTAATAAGATATATCTGCACATTTCCCCTTTACAACACATGGGCATTTTGCTGCTGCATAAGCATTCTGAAATGCCAACTGCCTGAAGTGTGTGTCGCATTAAATATTGTTCATCAGTTTCTAGTTAACTCGTGAGACCTAATGGAAAGGTTGATTAATGGACAGAATCGTTGCATGAGACCAGTTTTTAACAGGGTTTCCTTTCCCAACCAGAGGTCCTGAACCAACTCAATTCATCCACTAATGATACAACTAATGTTACTGGATTGGTGCCATCAACCCCCCCCCCCCATCATACAGTGGGAGTTTCAAATGTAATCTGAACAAATGTATGGTTTTGCTCCCAGAAGGCAAGTGTTTCCATGCGCACAGAGGCAGGATGCCATGATCCTGCCTCTGTGTGCCTTCTGGTCACATAAAGGTCTATGTGTGCCTTCTGGTTGCACTTGAGAAATGGTAATTAAAAATGAAAATGAACAGGTAAATTACAACAGTAAAAGTACAAAGCATAGATCCTGCTTTACACATTTGATTTGTTGTGTCTGAGCATCATTCCTAGCTGTAGTTCTTCCATAAATGTATCTTTACGTCGGAATCCACACTCAAGACTCTGTACTTGAGTGTAAACACAGAACTGGGGGAAGTCATAGGCAAGGAAAACAATATAACATATTGTGTTGGGCAATGTCCTCTTGTATAGACCATGCCACCCACAATCAACATGAACCATCCCATAATCCTATCAAAACAGGTAGGGAAAGCTTCAGGATTTTGGAATTACTTGGACAAGTGATCATTAATTGCCTTAATTAGCCAATAACGGTTGTGTAAATACTCACACATTTTGCACGGTAAGAGATTCATGCAGTTCTGCACTTTCCCAAGTAACCCATGTGAAACATGAAACAGAAGTCTTAGTGGGGAATCAGTATCTCCCAAAGGTCCAGGACAGCCTGAGAGAGCTTCTGAGAGTGCTTGACCACTCACATCAGCCGAGTTTATGAGGATCAGAGAGGGTTGCCAACTTTGCCTGAAGCTTTCTGGAGGATTTTTTTTTCCTTCATGATGTTATGATGGCAATTCCTGGACACCTTGTTAAACTCTCCAGGATTGCTTTGGGATTGCCTGGAGATTGATACCGATTCTTGGTGATGTCAGGCAACGTTAGGGCTGCACAGTCTAAATAAGTGCAACAGAGGTTCCTGCCTCATTCCAATTACGATGTGCCCATTGAGTTGTATTCAAAGGTCCACACGACTAGTTTTGTGCGCACATGGGAGAATTGGAGTTGTGTTTCTTGCACAGCGAGTTCTCTTTCCTCCTCCAATGCTGCATGGTAGTCCTCTTTTGAAAATGAGGAAAGTTTGAAAACCAGTTTTTGATGTCACATGGGTCTGTCTCTCAAAAGACGTCAGTGATGCAATTGGGTATGCCCGATTACCTCGTTGATTCATGCCATTTATGTGCTTGACCTCCAAGTCATTTCAAACGCTTCAGAAGCTACCAGCTCCAGTCCATTGCTAGCAGTGATTCAAGCCTCGCTAGGATTGCGTTTATCGCAGTCAGCCAATGCTTTCCATCTCTTTTGTGGCATGTAATTAAAAATCTAAAGATGTAGCTGCCAATTACCATAAACGAATAAAAGGACTATTTAGGCTTTTATCACAGCCTTTTTATCAAGCCGTCAGGATGTTGCCTGTCAACAACATCCCAGAAATGTGAACCGTGCATCCTTCCTCTCAGATCTGCCAGGGAAGGAGGAACGAGACTGGCAGGTGCATGAGACATTCAAAGACAACCTGACAACGCTGCGATGCTTGAAGCAGCCTAGTTGCTACCTCTTTCCTCTCGCCTGCTGCAGAATGCTGTGGTGTTTGACTGCTTTCTCAGGTACCGGGTGCAATTAGTGCAACCTCCCTTCTGGCAGTGCCTCCAGCAGCCCCAGAGCATGGTTCAAGGGCCTGTAATGCATCTCTTGTTAAAACTAAGCAGGCCTCCGGTCAACACCTGAATGGGAGCCAGCCTGAAAGCCCACTGTAAGCAGCTCCAACCTTCTGGAGTGGAATAGAAGTGAAATCTGTATTGATCTGGGCATTACAGACTTACTCTTCATTTTCACCTGCAGCCCCTAATTCTCTTAAATAACTAGCGGGGCCAGAAGCAAAATGTTATCCCGAGCCCCTAAGAGAAGTATTACTCTTTGGGACTTCTGCAGAGAGAAGGGAGAATTTCGGGAAGGGGGGGGGAGGTGGAAAGGTGTTTTGTCTTTCTCCCTCCCTTGAGAACTTCCTAGATCAGGTAAGTAGGGCTAAATGGCTATTTTCTTGCCATTTAGCACCAGGGATGGTAGGAACATACAGCCTTTTCCCTTTCCTTCCACCTAAAACAACTCTGTATAGTATAGGAAAGGGAGTCTTTTTAACATCATGGCAAACATTCGCCAACCCTACTCCCACCTCCAGGATACTTACTTGTAGGCTCTTAAAAGTAGGGAAATTCCTGCCTTCCCCTGTCCTCAATTTGCCTGCATTTTTTAAAACTGGTATTCAGAGGGAAAGACAAGATATAAATTTAAATAAATAAAAATAAACTATGGACCAGTAGCGAAGCAACTCTTTGTGCTTGGGATGGTGACACAGGACACTGCCCCCCCCCAAGGCACCAGAAACCAGAAGTACCGTCACCAGAAGTGGCACTGCTCTCAATGAGCCACCGCACACCTCTGTGCGTTCGGCAGCTTCCCGATGGGCATGAAGACTTCTTTGCACCCATCAGGAAGCTGCCGAACGCACTGAGGGGCATGGTGACCTGAATGGACTGCCGGGTTCCAGGCCAGGGGGCACACAGCTTACGCCCCCCAGCCTGGAGCCCTGTGCGGGCTGCACCGGCCACCTCACGCAAACTACACCATTGCTATGGACTTGATTTATAAACTCACACAGCCTGACTGACCTGGTTCTAGGCCCCTTTTTCGCCTCTTGGGGAGAAAGTGAGAGCTCCCTGTAGAAAACAATGATGACAACCAGAATTTTAGTAGCTTTATGCTTGGGTGGTAGCAGCGCCTCCCCCACTAAAAAAATAAAAAAATAAAAATATAGTGGCACAGACCAAAACTCCCTTTCTTCAAATTACATCATGTGGTCCTGTAGCCTTTTTTAATCTCTGTGCCATTCAATGTTGGAATCTCACAGGGTCATTTTGCTGAACATGACCACCGCCATTTGTATATGATGCTTGTGTGGCTATTTCCCTATCCTGCCAACTACATCAGTACCACAGTTTGAATCCTTTCACTAGCCTGACTATGCCCAATCTCATATTGCTTGTACACCTGATTTTTTTCATTACCCTCTCAGTGGTCTGCAGACTGCTTGCCGGTCCGTGGCATGTCTCCTGGTGCTTCCAGACAGGAGGCTCTGCAAACTCAGAAGAAAGAAGCAGGAAAGACCAGGCAAGCCTGTGTGCCGCAGACTGGCACTATACAGTATCCCCCTGTATCCGTGGGGGATACATTCCAAGACCCACTGCGGATAGTAGTGAACCCTATTGGGGTAGCTAAAACCAGGTCAGGAATTGTAGCAGCGGAGAGCTTCAGGATGTCTGCGGAGAGCTGGCCGCACAAGGCATTCTAGGGTGGTACTGGTAATTGGCTAATGAAATTGACTAGCTGTAAAGTAGCCATGGGGAGCTGTAGAATGCCGCGGATAGCTTCAATGTTGGGCGGGGAACCGTGGATAACAAACCGCAGAAACAGAGTACGAGATACGGGAGGGCTACTGTATATAGTGCTGATCTGCGGCATATCAAGAAAAGAAATTGCCAGTCGAGAACGGACACTTTGAGTAGCACTGATCTAGAAGAAATATCCTTCCTGATCTCTCTTGAACTCCATTTCATATGCTGCCTATTAAGCTTTTGGCCATAGTACCATCTTGGGCTAGAAGAGACTACCCTAAGTCCTTACCTACCTACTACCCTAGCTCAACCTACTTTTTGAAGCCACCCTTCTTTATTACCCAGTGGCAGGGAAATTTTGAAATCACTTATGCCCCTTTTGGATATATTTAAGTGATGCCTTTGGAAAGAGGTGGAAGTCAATACATTACTCATCATAGCCTCCAAAAATATTGTGTGTGTGTGTGTGTGTGTGTGTGTGTGCGTGCGTGCGTGCAACAATGAGGACCATGACCACAGAATACCTCGTAAGTTAAACACTAATATTCTTATACAACCATGAAATCAAATGTTATGGTGGGTTTTTAATTCTAGATTAATAGCTTGGATATATAGTTTCAAAACATCATTTATATTTAATATGTGGGGTTTAAAATGGAATTGTTTTTTATTAAATCTCATTAGGCCCATAAATAAGCAATTATTTTTAATAGATAGAGTAGCTCATGTGAAATGATTAGTTTGAAACTCATATTTAAAACATTAGCGTTGATCAGAGTTGATAAGTGGGGCAGATATGGGATTGTATTTCAGACCAAAAGCATACTATTCATCCAGATCAAAGCAAGCAGATTGGATATTTATTGGATTTGGGAAGGGTGTAGGAACCTGATTCTACTACAGGAGAAAGCAATCTTAGAAGATGACACAGGTTTGGCACCTGAAGCGCTTTCAGTGAAGAGGCAAACTTGGACACTACTAACCCCCCACCCCTTTTTTGTTGCTAGGGGAACTTAGAGAGGAAGCTAAACCTAACTGCTCCTCAGATGTGTTGTTAGCATTGAAATCACAGAACCCCTTGTACGTCTCAATCAGATTTGGGAGAAAATTGGGTTAAAAAGCAGTTACTATCCATCTTATTTGCCAAATCTGGATTTAGTTTGTAAAAATCCATGGAGTGGTTTCAGGCAGACAAAAGTGAACTGTACTGCCATGGCAATCTTTTCTGCACTTCTGATGCTGAAATGACTGTTCCATTAAAGAAAAAGTGTCTTGTCGGCTGTCAGAAAAAAGCCGCAGAGCAAAAGCCGCAAAGGAAGTTGCTGTTGAAAAGGTTTCCTAACCTGTGTTACTTGGCCATCTGCAGCACTCATTGGGTAGGTGCACTTGCAGGAATTTTCATGTAGGAAGATTAATGCTCCTCATCTTTGTTTGCAAGGAGCCCTAGTAGCAAGGAGGGGAGGAAAGAATGGGAATGATTTAGGTAAAGCAAGCTTCTCAAAAGCAGAAACAGCATTTTAATGTACTATGGAAACATAGCACTGAATCGTGAAGAGTTGTTCTGCAGAACCCTGGGGCAAATTTTTCTAAAAGACAACATTTCTACTACTATGTGAAAGGCTGATCTCAGGAGAGAACATTATGTTAAAAACATTAGATGTTAAAAAGCACAGAGGACAAGATGGAGCCCAGTAGCACATCATGCGCCAAACACCAAGGAGTGGAGCAGTAGTCCCTTAATTCCATCTTGTCCTCTGCGCTTTTTTAACATCTATGTAAAAACAGAGATCACTGAAAGATTAGAAGTGAAGCATCACCCTAGCTTTACATTTAACATTTTCTAATTCTAAATAGGCAGTAGAAATCCTGAACAAGCCAGTTCTGATCAGGATGACAGTTAGGAACATAACATAAGAAGAGTCCTGCTGGATCAGGCAAAGGCCCATCTAGTCTAGCTTCCTGTATTTCACAGTGGCCCCACCAGATGCCTCCAGGAGCACATAAGACAACATGATACCTGTATTCTATTCAGAGATACTAAGACCAGGAGGTTGCTTATCCCCATCATGACTTGTAACCTGTGATGGACTTTCCTCCATAAATTTGTCCAATCCCCTTTTAAAGGGGCAAGGAGTTCCACAAACTAATTACATGCTGGGTAAATAAATATTTTCTTTTGTCTGTTTTGAGGGTTAATAAACCTACTTATTCAAGATAAGAGAGCTGCCTTGTTGGGGGAAATCCCATCTGCACTACCAGACTATAAAATGAACTTCAATTGAAAAGGACATTTTTTATTAAGTATTGTCCACGTTCTGGTTAAGGAAAGACGAAAAAACAAAGTACATATCAATTTATAACTTTGTAACTTGATTGAGGCAAATGGTTCTAAAATGAGATAACACAAAATGACCAGTTTGGAAGGTTCTGGAATTGTGTTAAAATGTTTTTTTTTTCCCTTAAAAAAGGTGTCAACGGGTAGTATCACCATTTTTTTGTCCATCATCCTTCAGCCTCTCTTCAGATCACTACCAGCAACTTAGTTTTTAATGCAAACTTGAGAACCAATTGCCATGAAGAAAATGCATGATCAAAAGAACAGGTTGTCCAAGGTTGGGTGGGCAGGACGCTGATGCTGAAGGACGTCCTGATTTGCATTTTCAGGTTGACATTTATGATGGGAAGGTTGCATGTTCTTCAGGTTGTCAATAGCTAAGTGAATGCAATGGAGGGCTCAGTGAACTGGAAAACGTCCTCATCAAACAGCTCGTCGGGTAGCTCTTCACCATCAGCAAAAAATGTGGGGAATGGCAAGTTCTTACGGTCATCTAGGTAATGTAGTAAAGCTGAATCACAGACCTAGAACACAACAAGAGCTTAATTAAAAAGAAAAGGAGACATAAAATTCTAACTCCTCAAAACAAAAAATTACCATCTTCCTATACTTTATACTCGTAACGAACAAAACATACAATCAAAACATATTTTTAAAAGTTCTTAAATAGTTCGGGCCGGCGCGGCCGTTACACGGCCTCCTCTTACTTCTCCCAGCTATTTAGCTGGCGGAAATCCTTCCCCGGTTTACACCGGGGGGGGGGGGTGAGGAAGGGGACAAACGTCCCCTTTCCCGGAGTAGACCTTCGGGCCGCTCCAGGGCGGCCCGGAACGGGGATAGGATTTGCCTGCCGGATAGTTGCGCAGGATTGTGCTGCCCAAGAGGCAATCTGGATGCTGAATACAGTCTGCCCATTGAGGCATTATTCCATCTGAATTATATACCACCGTAAAGGCAAGATTAAGACCCAGGAGAAATTAGACATCTAACTCATCAGTGCAAATTTTGGAAAACTTTACATCCTAATACTGTGAAAGTGGTACTTTCTTTTAAGTAAACAGAGTTCAACTGTGCTTACTGCCAGTTTACATATGCACTGAATTGCACCCCTACCTAGAATAGCCTGTTCATTCCACTTCTGTAGAAGTTTATTTCCTTCTAACGTTTATTGCATGGGAAACACATGGGAGGGGCTTCAACAGCTCTTCCAGGCTGTTTTGGGCTCAGATGTTCCAAGTCTTACTTGCTGCTTTGAGATAGCTACTCACAGCAACTTTTTGCCCCACATTCTTTGGGGTCAGGTCCCTCTTGCTAGGACCTGTTCCTAGTTTAGTGCAACAGCAGCCCTGTTCTTCCTTCCCAAAGCCTGAGTATCAGACCAATGGTGCAAGATGTTGGGTATAAAATAGAAGCCCTTCAAAATGGCATTTATGATTTGAAAGAAACAGTTCAGCTTCCTGAAAGTTCTAATCCCCCCAACACCATTAGGGACAATCTCTGAAGCACTAATAGTTTAGAACGCATTTATTTCATGGAGGCTGGGAAGAAAGCAGCATTTGATGGACTGCACACACACAGAAATCTTTGAAATTAAAGAAAGCAAAAGCATTCTTATTCAAGTAGTTTCCTACATTGCTAAGCTCATAGGAAGCGGTATGATATTACACAAATGAAAAAGTTAGAGGTACAAAATCTGTTAAAAAAAAAAAAAGGAACTGGCTCTAGGAGAGACCCATGTGGCCCCAGTAACATTTGAACCCTGGAGGAGATGTGACAACATGGTTATTTCCTTCCCATACCCCTGGGAGGAGGCCAGTGCATGCTGGTTGGGCAATAACTACACCCACATTTGACATTTTGTCGCACATTCACTCAGTTTGAAGAGATTCTTTTGCAGCTTCAGTTTTCACCATCCTGAATAACTTGGTTTCGTCCACAAACTTGGGTCACCTCACTGCTCACCCAAAACTAGATCATTTATGAACAAGATAAAAAGCACTGGGAGATCCTATTCCTTACTTTTCTTGCGAGAATTGACCATTTATTTCTACTCTCTGCTTCCTGTTTTTTAAGCAGTTACCACTCCATGACCTCTTCTTACGAATTTCGTGTAACTTTGCGAACAGATGATTCCCAGTGTCCAGCAACACTGTTGCCGTACCACTGCTGTGTTGTGGAGCAGGGGCACACAGACTAGGTTTACATACTGCTTCATCATCCCTGCGATAGCAACGATGGGCGATGACAGGGGTGGCCAAATGTGCTTCATGTAAGAGCCACATACGATAAACTTCAGATGCCTGAGAGCCGCAAAAGAGATGTTTGAGAGTCGCAATATTTAAGAAACATTTACATTCTTAAATATAATTTACTCATCATTAACATTAAACTTATGTTTTAATCCAGTGGACTCTTAGTTTATACCTGGTAAATAATTATAAAGCTTGAAAATTTCTTATTTTGCAAATAAGAGCAAAATAAGGAGTGATGCAAAAAGGAACTCGACCAATGTATTTCTGAGAGCCGCATGTAGCTCAGGAGCCACAGTTTGGCCACCCCCGGCATATAACATGGCTGTTCCTTTCAGTCACTACCACACTGTGAAAGTAGGGTCTAGGGACAAAGTAGCAGCCTAGGCACCACTTCACTCCTAAGAGGTCACCAGCCAAGTATTTCTGCCATTGCTAACTGGTTCCTGCAAATCCTTACTGCTTGCTCAGCCACTTTTGAGCTTGCTCTTTGTTTTGTTTAATACACACTACATTACTACATAAAAACCACTTGGTCCATCTCAGAAAATTCTAGTATCTTATGATTAAAAAAAGAGTATGACAAATCTCTTTGATGGTTCCTTTGTTTAGCTAAAACCATAAGTTTGTTCATGTAGGCGATTTCCAATGCCCTTGATAGCCAATCTTCTCTAGTTGGAGATGTTTTCTTTTTCTAGTTCCATGCCCACACTATCCTCGCAGCTATTAACAAATTCTCTTATCAAACATTTCACACTTTGCACTCTGTTCACAGGGACAAAGTTTAATACCGCATTCATCACTTCAAACTCCTAGTTCGTCTAGTAATATGAACAAATGGATCAAACCATCTCCCAACATTGCTTAGCCTTAGGGCAAAGCCACTAGATATGCAATAAATCAGCATGTACTACTCCACACTTCCAACATTTGAAAATATTTATGCTCATCATCCTATTTAACTTCTACAGTGTCAAATACAAGATTTTATACCGAGCTTCTTTTTAAAGAGCTAGAGATGAAAGATTGTTCAATATCTTTCTGTATTTGTATCTACATCTCCCATTTCTTTAACCAAATCTGTCCAACTGATAATATCTGATCAATTCATGAAAGCAAACCTTTCCCTTCTTCCTCTTGACTTAAAATTTCACTTTGAGGAAGCTGTTGTTGGTGCCGTCATCATTCATAAGAAAAAAATTCTAATTTGAAAAAAATTCTAATTTGAAAGTATGCCATAATTTCTTCTCTTGCTTTACCCATTCGTTTCTTATTTCTTTATCGTGTGTGTGTGTGTGTGTGTGTGTGTGTGTGTGTGTGTAGTGTAGTGTAGTGTCTTGCTACGAAGTCCAGTGGTGAAAATGCTGGACTATGAAAAAGAAAGTGCTTCCAAGAATATCAATCTCTTAATATTTGCTCACAAGTTATTATAATTCATCCTTGTAAATTGCTGAGATTTAGATGACCACTCCTAGATATCTGACCCAATCCTTTACATGGTTTAATCCTAAAAAAATCTTTAATTTGAACCCTATCTTCTGAGGAAAAAAAAGATAACTTCAGACTTGTCTTTAACTTTATAGCCTGATATTGCACTACACGGATCTAATAAAGAAAAAAAGCACACTAACAATAACAATCCTATGCATGTCTACTCAAGATGCAAGTCTCATTGTACTCAATGGGGCTTACTCCCAGGATAGTGGGTAGAAGATTGCAGCCTAAGAGACTCCAGCGGATGTTCCACTGATAACATCACATCAGTCTAAAGCAGGGGTGGCCAACCTTCCACCATTAGGGCCTCTGCGTTCTTAAGAGTTGTGTAGAAGACAGGACCTTGACAGCTGCAATTGCTGATGGTGCTGCTAAAGCAGCTGCACCTGCTGAAATGCCCCTGTACAACCATTAAAGGGCCAGGAGCAGTCATGTTGAAAGGTTGGCCACCCCTGGTCTAAAGTGTTCTTTTAGCCTTTGTCCTGCGATAGACACGATGGATGCTTGGGTTAGATCTCATCGCTGCCACCAAAGGTGGCGGCAGCGAAGAAGAAGAAACTTGTCTCATTCCTCTCATTAATCCAAAAGATTCTGTTAAAGTACTAATCTGGCTTTTGGAGCTGAATACCTGTTTTCTATCCAGAATTTAAAATGGTCCAAGATATGAAAGGCAGTCAGTATCCGTTGCATATTTCTACTCGGTCAGAGGCCTTCGTCATGTCTAAAAACAGCAAGAATGTTAGTGTCTTAGGCTGCCATCCTACATGCTTAGCTAAGAGGATGCCCTATTGAATACAATGGGACTTACTTCTGAGTAAACATACATAGGATTACACTACAAGTTATATTTGCATTGCGTATAATAATTGCCCTTCTGACATAGTTATAGTCATTTTTTAAAAATTAAATTGGTTTGGCCCTCTATGGATTTTTCAGTGTCTTAAGCATTTCTGCCAATGTTGCTGACAAGATCTTATAATCTACATCAGTGGTTCTCAAATTCTTATAGGCGAGTAAGAGTACCTGTAAGTTGTTGCAGACTTGGCTGTGATGGTACTTCCAGGGTCTTGCCATGTAAAAAAAGGGTATTTTCACTTATCGGGGGGGGGGGGGTTGGCCCCCTGGAGCCCTCTACACCAGTTTGAGAACCACTGATCTACATTCAGCAGGAAGATAGATATGAAAGGACCCATTTCATAGACAGCTGTCCTTATTTCAAAGTACAATATTCACCATGTTCCATGAAGGTGGAAGAAAGCTATCTGTCATAACATACCGGTAATTGAAGAGTTTTATATCCATGGGATCAACTGATATTTATACTATTTGTTTAATGCTGAGGTCAACCCTGCATATGATGTGTGTTTGGAAGTGGGATAAAAGGTATGTAAAAACTTTAACTGGATTTTGCTAATGGTTTTGCAGAACAGTCAATAAAGGCACTGCAGTCATCTAAAGAAACATACACACCGTTATATTGTCAGCCTAGTTATCAATATGAACAACCAGAGCTCAGCAGAAAACATTCTGTTGAAATCTGCTTGAGCACATAGCAGGCTGGATGCTCAAGAATAGAGTGAAGTCACAGCTCACTTTCCAGTTTAGTAAAGCTCAAGGCCCTATCAGTATTTGCACAAACTGAAGCTAGATGCCAGACGCTTACAAAGCAGGAAAAGGTACCGTAGTTATTTCCAAAAATACAAAACCTGAATTCTTCTTTGTGTCAGTGAGGGGGGGGGGGAAGGAGCATATCTCATCTCAAAGAGCTATGGTGACAATTTTCAAAAACTTCAGAGGAGCAAAGGTTACTGGGTAAAGAACAGCCTTCTAGAGGACAGAAGTGGGTTCAGATGACTTTTACATGTCTCCCAGTCACACGATTTTCCTTTCCTGTTCCTTCGGGATAGTCTCATGAGCAACAATTCACTGTTCAATAATGACATGAATCATAGAGATTTAAAAATAAAGTTTAAGGATTATGCCCCAGTTACATCCTGTGGAGCAGCCACATTATGTACACTGTGGCTTCCTGTCAAATGAGGTTTGCAGTAGGACAAAGGGATCGTGTCTCACACTAAAATGCTCCATTTCTAAAGCACATTCCCAGTTTGATGAGCTCAGGTGGAGCCTTGATGAACACAGACAGATGAGAGATGTCAGCCTTCAGCAGTAGGAATTATGATGAACATTAAACAAACCACCGCCAGGCAAAGGACGACACACCACCACTCTTAATATTTTTATAATGCGCAATCTGGCAACGAGAGTACGGCCAGGAGTCAAAAATATGTTACAAATTAAATTTGTGCAAATATCTATAATTTAGTCCAAGTGTAGAATTGTCGAGTCCATTACTCAGAACTTTGCTTTTTGGCAAAGAATATAGATCCTTCGGTATATCGGAGTGTTGTTGTTTCATGTGTACTATGAGATCGCAAGTACACAAAGATTTTTATATATATTATAAATAAATAAATAAAGATTATATTACACACACACACACACACACACACACACACACACACACACACACACACACACTCTTAATGCACATTTTACTTTACTTGAAAGGATGAAAAAAATCATTAAAACAAGGTTAGGTTGGGGTTTCCTGCTAAAAAGTGAACACAAATGAAATGCCACGGCTGAGTGCAAAATAGTATGCTAATTAAGCCAGAAACACATCCATGTTCAATTACAAAAAAAAAAAAAGCTTTAAATTTAGGATTTCAGAAGGACCTCAAAAACCATTCAATTGGGAAAAATGTTTTCTACAAATGTACATCTGCCAAGGTGCACAGTGGCTTAATGGTTGCCAAGCAACCAACTAAGAGGGCACCAATGCACCGTAGCTGTGCTTTTCATGTACATAAGACAGCGACACACATTTTTTTACACTTTTAAGCAGTTGGTTTTAGCAACAACAAATCATAAAGAATAAAGTACCCGAATGAATCACCTAGACAAAAAAGAAAAAAAAGGAAAAGAAAAAACCCATGGGAAGTGCTAGCCAATGGGACCCACACTTGCCACAAAGCCAGATTCTTACTTATGTCTGAACAACACACAAGACTAACACTGGGACTGGAAGCATACAACCAATTACCTTCTGAACACAATCCAAGGTCTCGTCATTCAAAGCAGCAATTGACCTTGCCCAGCATACCTTGGAGAATGACTCTCACCGTCAGCTGAAACTGGTGACTGCCCGACATAGGACTTCATGGGTGTTGACACCACAACTATTAGAATTTCCTCCCCAAGGAAGGCCATTTAGTTCCTTTGCATCCCAGCTTTAATTGTCATTATGCCTATTTCAGTAAGCTTTCAAGCAAGAATTAATAGAGATGGCAGAGACTATTATTTGCCTACTCTGATTTTATAGGTTTTTGTAATGTGTCCCGTATTGTCCACAGCCTTTTTACTGTTTCCCATTATTTGTAAACTACCCTGAATGCCCAGTTGGATAGTAAGGCAGGATGGAGGCGATACATCTCACTGGCCATAAAATATATTGTCTCGCACTAAAGTGATCCATTTCTAAAGCACATTCCCAATTTGATGAGCTCAGGTGGGGCCTCGAATGTCCATACACTGGTAGTTTCACCTTCAGGGCAGAGCTGTTAAACGGGAATGGATGAGGAGAACGCAATCTTGCGCATGATTCTAAATAAACACGACTGCAAAACATCTCAGTTTGTAGCATTTTAATCTGAATATTAGAAACGTTTGGCTATAGACAAATCCGTCTCAGTGTAGTGTGTTAAGTGGACTCTGCGAAGGACTTTGAAATATGTGGATGAGAAAAACTCACCAAGCGCAAACTGTCGCACAACGGGAGGGGGGGATTGCATAACATTGTTTCATATTATCGACTGTCATGAATAGGACTAAATTTGGGAGGCCTTTTGTATTCTTAATACCGCTAGCACAGGCATACTGCCAAGCATTCCTGCAGAAGGCAAGATGTCAACTAGGGCATTTGGAGAGGGTGTAGATATTGTGGAAACTGGCTCATTGGCCAAGAAGTCTGCGACATAGGAGAGACTGGCCTGTGGGGAGAGCAGGAGCGCACTCTGAATAAGAACCAGGACACTGTATAAAAGAGCCTGAGCCAATATTGGTTTAATCTCTATTTCACCGATAAGACATTTCGGTCTATATTTGTGAAGGGGGAATTGCCCATTGCTACATCCAAACAGAGTCGACAAGACTTGGGGAAGAGTAAATGTTCATTATTTATTGAGAACATTTTTATCTTGCCGTTCTGTTTACAAAAGCACCCAAGGCAGCTACAGTGCTTGTGGCTTTCACAGAGGAGGAATATGGAAGGAAAATATGGCAACCCATTCCCATTCAAACTCATTGGTTTCATCAAAATTTTTAATATATATAGCGCATGCATGCATGCATAAGATGACAAATGCATTCTGACAACCCACAGAGTTACACACATCATGATGCTAGACCATTCAGGAGACGACACTAGCAAAGTTAAGAGTTGTCGCCTGGCAAGAGGCTTTTTATAATGTTTAACAAGCCAATCTGAAAGCCTTTCAAGGGGCTCAGGGTATCCTGCTTACCCTCCACCCCTGGATCTGTTCGGCTCTACTGCTCTACACAGTCACCCTGATGCTGTTGCAGCAAATGAAAGTACTAGTTTAAGTAGATAGATTTATAAAAGGTCTCTACCCCATCATTCATTTTTCTACTATCTTTCTTCAAGCAGCATTTACGTAGCTGATATTACCACAGCCACTCTGAACTCTATAAATAAAGAGATCATATTTAATTCTGCTCTTGTCAGAAAGCAAAACTGTGTAGAAAAAAAGCACCCTTAAATGTATGGGCATTTATTATGGCCATGGGCAACACGTGGGCGAGCCTTCTCTGCTGTGGCGCCACAACTGTGGAACTCCCTGCCAGGGGATCTGAGAACAACCCCCTCCCTCATGACTTTTCGGCGAGGGCTCAAAACGTTTTTGTTTCGTCTAGCGTTTGGGTGATGGGTTGTAGTCTGCCTCCTGTGTCTCAAGATGCTCTGCCATGCTGCTTTTGTGCTCCATATTGTCCCCCCCCCCGTGGATTTTATTGTTTTTAAATTAATGTATTGTTTTAAACCTTTCTGTATTTTAAACTATGTTTTTTAATTTTTGTTGTAAGCCGCCTTGGGCATTTGCCTCGGCATAGGATAAGGCGGGATATAAATGTTTTAAATAAAATAATAAATAATAAATTACTCTATCTATGCCAGTCCTTCCTATCCAATCTTTAAGACAGATCAGGAAAAAAGAACATGGTGGGAGAAGGCGCATAAGCATAAGCTCCCATCCCCTGCCATGTGTCCACCCTACATGCCATGTGCAGAATGAACCACACCAATTCCATCACCGTGTAATTATATGCGGAAAATGTAATTTTACACTCCATAGGGTACATCTGATAGCAATGAAACAGATACTGGAAGGAGCAGAGCTGGACTTCTATGGCATTGAAACAGATACAGTCTGACCTATGATACATATGAAATCAAGTTGCCTTTTTCACTTATATTCATGCCGTTGGATTTTGCTAGCTCTGCAATGAGGCCTGGCTCAGCATTTTTCCAGTTTCCTGTGTTTGTAGTTTTGCTGACTGAAGCACAGTTGTGTCAAGGACTCCTCGCGCTCCGTGGCCCAACTTTAATATCCTGGTCCTTCTAGAACAAGACAGGAATGGGAAGGAAGTGTGCGAGCGACCTGAACGCGACAGCTTGATGGCTGAGAAAACAAAAGGGCAAGGTCTGAAGCAGGAGAAACCACTTCCTGCATTCAGAGCTCTCTGCTATGCAAAGAAAAGGCCAGCCAAACCTGATGAAGTCCCTGCCCTGGACAAGTAATGATGTGGCATTAAAATAGTTGTGTTGACACTGTGGTAGCAAGGGGAAGGCCAACCACTGGCCCCGTTCAGTAGCCAAGGGCCACGGGGAGGTTGCACCGTACATCCCAGGAAGACCACCACAGCAAATGGAAGACCAGCCTGGCCCCAACTATCAGCCAGGAAACCAGCCACTGCAGGAAACTTGCTATCCCCCTCACTCCGAGTACTCTGTGATGGCAGAGGTGAGCAGAAGGGCACTCTGGCTCCATCACTGGCTCGAGGGCAGAGGGCTGCTGGGTCCTTTCATCACCTCCACCCCACAAAAACAGGAGCAAGAGAAGCATTGACTGCTGATCTATTTCTGGTGCTTGCCTTCAATGCCAGACATGTTTTGGGAGCGGAGAGCTTGAATGCCCACCTTCTCTTACCTACATGAACATTACGATAATCTGTGGAGACCCTTCTCATGGTGTCCCCACTTTTGGAAGTTAGGCAGGTGGCTACCGAGGTATGGTCTTTGCTGTGGCATTTCACCCTTCAATTGCCCTCCCTAGGGAGGCTAGCCTGGTGCCTACTCTCACGTCTTTCTGGTACCGGGCAAAGTCCTTTTAAAAAAAAATCCTCAGGCCTTTTTAAGTTGTGGTAAAATCCAATTCCGCTCTGCTGCTCTGATTTTATGCTTGTTTGGATCTGCTGCCTTATCTGTTTCAATAGCTTTAAAGTGTTGCTACCCACAAAAGAGCAACAACTTTGAAGCTGCTGGACAGGGTACAAATCTCACAAGCAGGTAAATAAAATAAAGATCAGGCTGGCCAACAACAGGACATAAACGTGCATTGACAACTGTTATACTACTCCCCTCCCCTATCTTGTCTTTTAGCTCATAAGCCCGAGGAAAGGGCCTGCGTCTTATTTTTATTTATACATACAGCACCTTCCAGGTGCATCATGTCATGAATTTTAACTGTTGTGAGCTGCTTTGGGAGACTACCCTGCTTTTTGTGCAAATGCAAATCTAAACATAGGAGTTCACCTGCTGGATCAGGCCAACTGGCCCAGCATCCCACAGTGGTCCACCAGATGAAGTTGCACTCATCTCCCACCTTTTCAGAGGCACGCTGCCTCTGGTGCTCAAGGTGACAGGCAGCCATTACGACTAGTAGCACTTGATGCAAATATCAGGAAGTCAACTCACATCAGATTAGAAACAACTTGCATTGCTAAGAAATGGCTTCAGAGATTAAAAAGCACCTTCTTCTCGAGAAATGTAAAATAGCTACTGGAGCAAAACCTATAATCAGCAGATAATAAAGTCACAGTGGAGTGGAACTCCTCAAGGAGTTTGTGGAACTCCTTGCCACAGGAGGTGGTAATGGCACCTGGCCTGGATGCCTTTAAAAGGGGATTGGACAGATTTATGGAGGAAAAGTCCATCACAGCTTACAAGCCATGATGGGGATAAGCAACCTCCTGGTTGTAAGAGTAGGTTTTCTTTGTGCCAGGTGCAAGGGAGTGGTGACAGGATACAAGTATCTTGTTGTCTTGTGCTCCCTGAGGCATCTGGTGGGGCCACTGTGTGATACAGGAAGCTGGACTAGATGGGCCTTTGGCCTGATCCAGCAGGGCTCTTCTTATGTTCTTATGATAAACATTCACATTTTTTAAAAATCTTAAATATTTGTCACCCCCACCCACAAGTATTTATTCCACAGATGTTGTGGAGACAGACATTGTGTCTGTATCAGTGGCCACAATCCAGAGAACCGTATGGCTGGTGTGCGAGTCGCCACATGTGCCACTCCTCTCTTCTCCCACAGCTCAAAAGAAAGCGGGGAAAAGAGCAGAAGAGGAAGTGTGGCGAGAGTAGAGTGGGCGAGAGCATCCTAGCTCCCCCCCCTCCACACTTCCTCTCCTCTTTTTCTTTTTGAAACCAGGGAGTGGTCGGAGGAAGAATGGAGGTGGGTGTCCGTCTCCCCCCATTCCCCCTCTCCAAACCATCACCTAAGTTGGCCATCTCAAGTCACAGGCTGGCTGAAACATCCAATTTGCAATTTTTGTTGTTGTTCAGTCGCTAAGTCGTGTCCGACCCTTCGTGATCCCATGAACCATATCCCGCCAGGCCTTCCTGTCCTCCACTATCTTCCTGAGTTTGCTCATTTTAAGTATTGCTAACTTATTCAGTTAAAAACAGCGACTGAAGGAATGATGAAGAATCCAAAAGAAGTTCTCTCCTTTAGTTTATACAATTTTTGTATGAAAACCAGGCATTTTCATGCCTGAAAACACAAAGCACCTTTGATTCAACTTTTTGCATGACCTAAATCTAGCATTTGAACCTGGTAGGTATGGAATCTAGGAGAAAATCTGCCAATTACATTATTTTGTACAATTCCTTTGGGAATAAACCTATACAAGCAGTTTCATTCCTTTGGTAAGGTTGAGAGCATTTTCTATGAAGATGTCACCCAGATCTATAAAGGTCCTTGGCATTTACTCACTGGGGCATAACAAAAGGATCATCAGTCTTAACAAGCAAAGTAGCTTTGGGGAAAAAAAATAAATTGCTATTTTCCTAAATAGCAATGCTAACACTGAAAACCAGCCAAGCTGAGTGCTTCGAAATGCATACGTTGCCAAGTAACTCTGTATCTGAAAGAGCCAGGATAGTGTAGTGGTTCTGGAGTTAGACCTGGAAGATGCAGGTTCAAATCCCTGGGCCAGTCACCTTGGGCCAGTCACTATCTCTTACCCTAACCTACCTCACAGGATTGTTGTGAGGACAAATGGAGGGAAGGAACTATGTACATCACTCTGAGCTCCTTGGAGGAAGGGTGGCATAAAAATGTGGGAAAAAATAAATTTCTCTAATGTTGTAAGAGAGCACCTGCTACATTTTCTTCTTCACTGCTTGGTATAACACCACTACTTCAGCAAAACACTGTCCTAGATCTAGTCAATTTTATACAGTGCCATTCGCACAAACACAGCAACCTAGTGAATCTGTAAGACCGCTCAATGTAAATTCCCCCTACATTACAAAAAAAGGCAGAAAAAAGGCACACAGTGAAATAGACCTCGGTATGTTCTTCACAAACAATTGTATAACTTCAGTTATGTAAATCGTGAACATTTTCATATCTGTACTGGAAAAAAACTCCTATAAGGAATGTGGCCTTCATTCAGTCATTTGCCCTTATATAATGTTCCTCCTTCAGAAAACCAGAGTGGGTTACATGAGGGCCCCAATCACTGAGCAAATTGAGACATGCTTAGCTTTGACAATGTAACAGCGTTAAACACCCTTTCAGACCACGATCTGGGACCTAAGTGACATCTACTTCAAGTAACAGACATCTGTTGCCTCCACCACGAATCCTATGACAGCGCAATCCTGTGTAACCTTGCACCGGTGTAACAGTAGATGCACCGGTGTAAGTGCACTTATGCCAGTGTAATTGCACTTACATTGATGCATCTGCTGTTAACACCGGTGCAAGGTTACACAGGATTGTGCTGCGAGACTTCTTTCTGAAGAATTTTTTTAAAACAGTTTTTTTTTCTTAACTTAGCGTAACTTTTCTGGATAAACAAACGTTGGAATAAATATCTGGACAATAAATGTTGTCAATGTAATCTGTAAATATAGATATCCCCCTTGTTAAGGAGGTCCTTTTGCAATGTTCTTACTTGAGCAGACTGCACCTGGCAGAGGCTACTGTATACCTACTGAACAGTGTCCCGCAACAGAGGAGAGGTTGTAGCTCAGTGGAAGGGTATCTGGAAGGCCCCAGGTTCAATCCCCAGCAGAGAAAAAAGTTCATGTCTGAAACCTTGGAGAGCCACTACCAGTCAGTGTTGCCAAGATTGAGCGAGGTGGATCCATGGTCTGACTCAGTCCTAGCCAGTATTCAAGGTCCCTATCAAGAATGGGCCAAACAGTCACAGAATTGGTATTGCAACAACAGGTGATGCAACATGCTCAGAAGGGAAACTTACCTTGACTAAACAATTCTTGTGACCTGGAACGCAACCATTGACATAGATGATGTTGTGCTTCACGCTGATCCGCCACACCTGCAAGGTTGAAAACAACCAAACTGAAAGCAGAGTCCTGGATTGCGAAGGAATCTTCTTAACAGCATTTAACAGTGCACCTGACCTGTTAAGTAGCCACACGCATTTCTGCAGCTAGTGAGAAATTCACATGAGTCTAGGTTAGAAGAACTTGTAGCTCCATAGCCTCTTTATATACAAGAACATACCCAAACCCACAACCCCATTATCAAAATGCTCTCTCATTTTTTTGGTAAGACAGGCTGGCCCGTGCTGGACATTTAGGCACCCAGGTTGTTTGACCTGTGACACCTGTTTGACCTGAGAAGCAGGTCAGTGTGGTCTGATAGGGACCATGCAAGGGATGGAGGAAATGACACCTACCTCCTCCAGCTCATTTTCAGTGGTCACACTGGCAAATGGGGTAGAGGCTGGGAAAGGTCTCCCCATGCCTTCAAATAATGCCATTGTCACTGCAGAGGGGAAACAGTGTGTGTGTGTGTGTGTGTGTGTGTGTGTGTGTGTGTGTGTGTGTGTGTGTGTGTGTGTGTGTGTGTTGGGGGGGGGAGAGTGAGAGCTGCTTTCCCTCCATGACAGCAACAAGTGGGTCCTCCCATCTCTTTGTTGGTTTGCTTCGTTGGCACTTCTTGACAAGCAAATATGGTGACATTTGCCTTCAGGTAATAGCAGTTAGACACTAGGAAGCTACTAGATCAGGTCAGAGCAAATTCCTTGCATATTCCTACACAGTTCTCACCTTTAGTCCATGGGTTGTCCTGAAGCGATCGCCCATCTGCCCCGGCATTTTCTTTCCCTTGAAGACCTTTGCAACTTTCTGTCTCCAAAAAATCAAATAAGTTAGATACGTACCACGGAAATTTCCTCTATATGGCACACTCACAATGGGTAAAAGGAGGAGTTCAAACCAGATACAGATCAAGACAGATATTTTTGTAACAGCAAGACAACCTGACGCAGATTTACTTGAGACTACGTTCCTGTGAATTTAAAGCCAGGAAAGATCTCCCCTAAACCTCAAACTCTGCATGTTTAAAAAACAACAACAACCCCAACTTATCTTACTTTAGTTTGTATTTTAGGATCATGATGAATACCTCTGCTTAGTTAGTTGCCTCATGACAAGCAATGTTAACAGTTCAAAATACATTTGTGAAGGATGCCCACCTCTGCATGAATAAAGTTGGGTTCAGCATTTTCACATGGCCCTATTCACAGATCCTTTCAAATGAACCAAAAACGTGAAATCTGTCTATCGCTCTGGCTTGTAGAGCCATCAATTTTAGTCTGCACAGAATCAACTATCAGTTGTTAACATAGACTGAGGCGGTGTTGAAAAGAGGAAATGTACAATATATCTGAAGTTTAACATCTGTCAGATTGACAGATGGCCTCATACCACAGGAATCATTCAGCTTCAGGCATCTCATCAGCATCATTCTTCGGTTTCTTGTTCTAGTGTACCCAAGAGTACTCTACGAAACTGACAAGACTCCTGGTTCAATTCAAAATAAGCTGAAAAGAGTGACTTAAGGTTGCTCTTTATAAAAGTTTCATCTACTAAATAAGGTGCCATGTGGTCAGAAAAAACAACAAAGCTTCATGAAAAAACCCTCTTGTTTAAGCACTGTTCTAACAGTATAAAGGTAAAGGTAAAGGTGACCCCTGACAATTAAGTCCAGTCGTGTCCGACTCTAAGGTGTGGTGCTCATCTCCATTTCAAAGCCGAAGAGCCAGCGTTGTCCGAAGACGCCTCCGTGGTCATGTGGCCGGCATGACTCTCCTTGCTGCAGCGCGTAGCATGCGGCTGGAACACGGAGCGCTGTTTACCTTCCCGCAAGTGGTACCTATTTATCTACTCGCATTGACATGCTTTGGAACTGCTAGGTTGGCAGGAGCTGGCCAAGCAACGAGCGCTCACCCCGTTGCGGGAATCGAACTGCCGACCTTTCGATCGACAGCTTATGATTCAGCGGTTTAACCCGCTGCGCCACCCGACTGAAGTTTAAATGAGGGACAAGAAATCAGAAAGATAATCATGGTTGTTTTTTTTTTTTTTTTTAAAGACTCTCAGCCCAATCCTAACCAACTTTCCAGTACTGATGTAGCCTCAATGCAGCCCCAAAGTAAGGGAACAAATATTCTCTTACCTTGAGGAGGCCTCTGTGACTATCCCCTCCCCCCCCCACACACACACTGCAGGACGTAGCACACATCCCATTGACACAGCTGCATTAGTGCTGGAAAGTTAGTTAGGATTGGGCTGTAACTGTTGATCAATTCAATTAATTATTTCAATTGCCTAAAAGGCAATTGAGCACAAGTAGCCTGGACCAACACAACACTTAGGGTAATTCAGTCCCAATAATATTTAAGTATTTTCTTATTATAATGCTATAAGTTTTGATTTTATTTTGATTTATTTGATTTTATGCCTAAATAGTCATACTTGGAATGTTACCAGTTATTCTACCAGGGTAATGGGCAACAGCTATTCATGCTCAACTAAGAATATATTTTGAACCGGTTATTCGGTAAGTCAGCAAGTCTGGATTCTTTCATCTGCGTCCCCATTTGGTGTCTCAACAGATTTCCCGATTTAGTGAGTTTTTGGTTTCATCAAAAATGTCTAGATGCACTGGAATAAACATGTGTTAAATGTATACTTTTGGTACTGACGAAAGGAACATACATGGATGAAAAATACTCACAGTATTGGAAATGGCTCCAGGCCGTCTGTGTGTTTTGGTCTGGCCATGCGAGGCAGGCTGCCCTTTAAATCCCCATCTTTTCATGACTCCTTGAAAGCCTTTGCCAATTCTGAAAGCAAGCAAAGTGTTCTTTAGAAGTCTCCCTCCTGCCTGCTTAAAACGCGATGGCACATAGACATACAGGTGGGCCCCCATATCCGCTGGGGATATGTTCCAGGCCCCTCCGTGGATACCTGAAACTGTGGATAAGAGTGAAACCCCCTCCATGGTTTCCTGAGCCCCCCCCGCCTCGCCTGCAGGCAGGCATGCTTGCCCCCCCAGCTCTTATTTTTCTTTCAGCAAGCTTTGTTTCTTCCTTAAAACAAACAGAGAAGCAGCCTCCATTGCAGGCAAGTAGAACGAGACTAAGTCCTAGAGAGGCTCTGCAAGGTTTCTGTTAACCTTGCAGAGCCTCTCTAGTACTTAGTCTCATTCTACCTGCCTATAATAAGCAGCCAGAGGCTGCTTCTCCTGTTTCTTTAAGGAAGAAATGAAGCTTACTGGGGAAAAAGTAAAAGCCTGGGGGGGGGTCCCCACGATCCGTGGATAACTGAAACCGTGGATAGCGAATCAGTGGATATGGGGGCCCACCTGTATTAATAAGCACGTCCAGCTTCTCTCAACTAGATAAAAGAAGCCAGACAGGTATAGGTTAGTAACGTAGAAAACTGCCCAATATTGAGTTCATCTAGTTCGATGTTGTCAACCCTGACTGGTAGTGGCTCTCCAGGGCTTCAGACAAGGATCTTTTCCCGTTCTTCCTGGAGATACCAGGGATTGAACCCGGGACCTTCGGCACACAAGCCATGAATGTGACCACTGAATTACACCCCCTTCTAAAGCTGAGTGGACATGCTGCGACACAAACAGATCGAAGTATTATGCCCACATCCTTGAAACCAACAACTAAAACTCATCCAACAAAAGTCAAGAAGGGCACGTACATCGCCATGTCAGACTCTGTTTCAACAATGAAGTCAAAGTTGGACCGGAAGGAGGAGACTTATTTTAAAGCCCTTATATCCTGCCTTGTATCCTATTTGATACAAAAATTAAGTATATATAAACACACACACACACACACACACACACACACACACACACACACAAATCAAACACAATAAGAAAATAGCTAAAATCAGCAGAGAACAATCCCTCCCTTCCCTCCGCAAAAAACAACAACGAAACATCACAAGCAGCAAGGAATATAGTCACTTCTAACTAATTTGTTATACTGTATGCACCTCACTCTCAAAGCCCTCTGAAACAAAAACGTTGCTGACATGACCTGGGAAGATTGGGAGCAAGGGGCCAAGCAGCCATTTCTAGAGAGAACACCTCCAGACTAATGGGAAGCTAATGAGCAAGAAAGACCTATCCTGAACTCAGAATGGGAAAATGGGTGTGTGAGAGGTGGGACAGCACCAGATAACAAAACTTGTACGTGTGCAGGAATACCGGTACTTTGGGATCAGTGTATTGAAGTATTCCTACACCTTTGCAAAACTGTTTTGTCTATGCACTCAACCGCCAATGACTGGGGGTGGGGACATAGGGTAGGACATCAGCCAAAGAGAGCTGCCAAATCTGTATGGCAGGAGATTGTCCAAAAGATGTCCTTGTTGCGAGGCCATTTAAAGATCACAATCAGCTCTCCAAATCCGAGCCCAGAAGCAAACAGGGAGGCAATGAAATGGATAAATTCCAATATACAGTAGTATTTAAAGCATTTGTTACCCATTCTTCAGCCAACAAGGGATGGGAAAAGAACTGAAGTTGAAAAAGGGATGAGTGGGGTGAGAGTGGGTTATGCTCTACTGGCTGCTGTTTCTCCTCTACATCAGCCATGTAAACAACTTTTAAACTTTTTTTTTTAAAGTGGTACACAAATATTATTCAACCGAAAGACTCAAGATCCAGTAAAACTCCACATATTGCATAAAGAAAGCCAGGAGCTCTGAAGAGCACAACAAGCTGTCATCAACCATCTAGGTCTAGGACCACAGACACTCCCTCCCTCAAAAGGCACCCAATTGCTGTAATTTTTAAGCCGACTTCAGTCACTTTTTTTTTTTACACTATAAGTTACCTAGAAATCATTTTGCTCTAAGGATATGCTCATCGGCGAATAAATACAAGAGGCAGTTACCTATCAATTATGATAATTTCTTTAGCTGTCAATTTCTTTAGCTGTCAGTATAATTACCTTGCATTAGAGAAAAATCATACCGTATGTGCCAGCAATATTTGTTTAAGTAAGTTAGAATGGCACAAACACGGTGGTTGAACCTATGATTTTTCAGGTTGCTATTCAATGCTTTATTAAGCCAGAAAACATCCAGCTGCATTTGAGTTGAGCATGACAAGGCAGCCACTTCTAAGCAGCTTTGCTTCATCGGGAGGGGGGGGGAGGAAGAGCCATAGCTCTCTGAACCCTCCTGAGCTAGCGCACTAAATTGACACTTGAAAGACAAATATGCAAAATTCTTCACACCACACTAATATGGCTTTCTGTGCTTTGTAAAGAACACCGTCGACTCTAAAATTGCATATTCCTTGACTCTTGAAATTACAGCTTTCGTTTAACTGAAGCCATTTTATTAATCTACAGACAGTGCATATCAAGGAAGCTAGTACTTTTGATTAAACGTGATATTTTATACAACTGACAATATGATTTGCTCCAACCAAAGACTATGAAGAAAGCAAACTTGAATGAAATACAGTACACACTGAAGTATGTAAGCAAAAGAATGGCTAAGAAACCTGGAGTCCAGTTCCTATCAGCAAAAATATGGCGTTGCAAGTATGCGATGTGATCATTGCAGTACCTTCAACACACAACTGATGGCTACAATTCAGTAAAACCAACATGTTAAAGCTTCCTTGTGCGACTCCCCCCTCCTCCCCAGCCAACTGCAATCAGTTATGCAGCTCTGCTCCCTAAAGAAATGGCTCAAAGCATAAAGGGCTTCTCAAAATGATCAAAAATGTATGTATAAAGCTGGAAAGCTGAGCTGGTGTGCCTCACTCTTATTAGCTCTACGGATCAGCTAATTAAGAAATAACAAACAGGAAAGGATCAGGTCTACATGGAGCTGTAACCCTGTTCAGGCAATGGACAAGGTACATTCAGCGCAAAAGAACTGGCGATGGCAACAGGTGGGAAGGAAAAGCAGGACTGTAGCGGTAAATCCAGCTCCCAGTCCCTGTATATTCAGCCGAAGCTCTGAACAGAGCCTATATACATAGGCTCTCTTCTTACAATGAGGGATCCTGTGTTTTGCCTACTGCCACAACCTCACTCCCCTCCACTCATTCAGCTACCTGAACAGGTTTGTAACATGGCATACAAGGGCACAAGCAACAAAAGCCAGAAAGATGGACCCTACGTGTGTTCAGTACCATTAATCAACAATGCAACATGCGCTGGAAACGGGCAGCCTACGCAGCTTCAATCACCTCGTGATGACACAAAACAGAGTCAGAAGCGAGATCAGGACATGGCTTAAGCTTGCCTTAGAAACTGCCAAAGCTTTCTTAGACATCACAGCTTGAGAACTAGGCAATGAAATTGCCTCCAGCGCTTGCATTTAAATCACGTTTGATCCAGGTTCAAATCCCCGCTCAGCCACGAAGCTTCCTGGGTGACCTTGGGCCAGTCACTATCTCTCAGCCCCACCTACCTCACAGGGTTGTTGTGAGGACAAAAGGAGGGGAAGAAATATGTACACCACTCTGAGCTCCTTGGAGGAAGGGCGGTATAAAAATGTGAAAAAATAAAGTTTCAGTAAAATTAGCAGAAAACACACACACCAAACTCAAAAACCTGTATGTGAACTAAACGGAAATCATAATAAACTGACTGATATTATTGATGTTCAAACATAGAGGGGTCTTCAGTCTTTATTTCATATAATGGCTGCACCCAAGATGGTTTGCTGTCATTTGGGGATGAGTCTCTGAATCCAACGGCTGAAGTTGATAGAAACCAGAGTAATGAACATGAAGTCCAGATGTTAAAAATCGAATATACTTTGCTCTCACACCACCAATAGTAATAGTAACAGTTCATCTGGTTACCAGCCATTTAATGCCAGAAATGTTCCCCAGAAATGTTTTTTTTTAATCTTCTTTCAAGCTTTTGTAACACCGCTAACAGCAAGCTTAAATGAGGCGCTGAATCCAGAAGCAACTACATTCTAGGGTATGGTCATTCTTTAGCAACAGGGTAAATGCTTTACTCTAGAGTAATTGTACTCTCTAGCAATAGAATAAGGTGGGTGGGTAAAAACCCTCCAAACCACCTCCGGCCAACAAATCATGATCTGAAGGAACCAAATTTCAAAAGAAAATAAATAGCTCTGTCAACTTTAATCAAGCAGCGTAATCCCTGTGCTGTAGGACTAAACGTCCACTTCTACATTTCATCCAGATGAGCCATTTTTATGAAAAAAAAACAAGGGGAAAAATGTGTGTGAGAGAGAATTATTCACATGGCTGTAAATAGTACTTTTCAAGGGATAAAAATCGAAAAGCAATTTAAACCAAGAAATTGCATACATATAAGCAGCAGCACTTTGGGATCTGTGTTTCTTCCTTTGCTTGCTGCTTCAGGTTATAACAAGCTCCACGCATCCTGCAGAAGACTACTATAGACTGGCATCTACTACTGCAGTGCATAAAGTCTACCACTCTTCTGAATGTGTTTAATACCATCGAAATGTAAATGATAAGAATGGAGGTACATTAAAAAATTAAACCTGGGAACACAAGAACGAAGTTTTGGCGGCGTCGGCATGGTCTTGAAAGACAGTTTTTGCAAGTACAAAAACTAAATGGCGTCCTATAAAAGTTGTGTCCGGGTTTGCCAGATGTCTATCCAAGATTTTACCCTTCCTTTAGGCATGCCCTAACAGAATCTACATCCACCTCAAAATTTACCTGGGACATTCACATCCACCTCAAAATTCCTACGGGACTTATGGTCAGGGATTAGACAAATGTTGATAAAGTTAAAAGGTCCTCAGTCCACTGAAGAATAGTGGGGGAGGGGCACTTATACCGAGTTTTTGGGCACCACCCAATTACTTTTAACTGACGCCCCAAACCTCCGAGAAAGAAATCAAGTGAAAGTGGTGATCTTTCCTGTTCTTGGAGTTCATGACAGATTGTTAAGGGGAACGGTGCGTTGCACACCTGGGGCAAATCTCTAGGCCTCCCCCTTAAACAGTAAAGTATAGATAGACCAAGGAGTCCTGAACTTCAAAACATGCTCACAACACTCACACAAAACCACAGGAGGAAGGGGTGTCATCAATTTGACTGCACACAAGACACAGAAGATAGGGGGGCTTGGGGGTCAGGGACATCAGAGGCCAAGGTTACCTATCCGTATCTGCTGAGTTGAGGCTTGTGCTATTGCAGGAATTGTGGGCCTAGTTTTGCCAAGACACAGCTATCTCTTGGCTCAAAGGTGGGGGAAAAGGCAGAAATGGGCTTGACAAGTAAACCGGGGGGGGGGGGGTTAGGCAGTTGCCTTTAGTTCCAGGGAAGGTGACAGTACGTGCCTGAGGTGTGGCTTATGGTAGTGCTTGGAGGAAGGGCAGGGGGAAGACGGGAAAAAAAGGTTAGAAAGAACAGTGGGGTCCGATACCTAACTTGGGTGCCTGTTTGCACAGCAGTTTTGGGTAACAGAAAGGATGGGTGTGCTTGAAGCAACACCTACAAATTCATGAGCAGCAACACAGAAGAACATGCAACAGCAACTGAACAAACATAAGGGGTCTGTGGCCCAGCTTTTTATAGTCTTGATGGCCCATTCCCAGTTGGAGATGGTTATTGTTTTGCAGCCTGAGGAAGGTGCGACAGCTCCTTGGTTGCGTTGGAGGCCTGTGCTTCAATTAACATAGGACGCCCGATTGAATTTGCTGTGAAGCTGGTGTGGGAAGCCAAGGTTGAAGGCACTTCTTTTGTGGTTGCTAATGGTTTTGTTCACCTCAAAATTAAGAGGTTCCCAGGATGTGGCCTTGTTTACATGTATTTACATGTTTGAATTTTCTGACCAAGCTGGGTGCGCTGACGAGGCTCCTCAGAAGCCAGCCGGGGGGGGGGGGGGGAGAAAGGCCTGTGGGACCCAATGCTTCCGTGCTGTCAGCCCAGGCAAAACACCACAAGACTGGCCTGGGTCACGCTGGCCAGCACCATATACCATACAGTACACATATACCATACAGTACACCATATACCGTACATGTATATATAGATGTGTCAGACAGCAACATGTTTACTCAGAAATAAATCCCATTGTATTCAATAGGACTTACTCTCAGATAAAAGTGTGTATAAGATTGCAGTCTGATTTATCCCACTGCTGTAAAAATTGCATTCAAGCATACTGGGCTTTGAAAGATTACCTGCCTCAAGCGTTTGCCATAAACTTAAAACATAAACACACTTCAAAATAACTCACTGCCTCTGCTGGTAAAGCTAGAGATTTTGAAGAATTTATTTCACTTAAAGATCATAAACTGTGTTAGCTAGCTGAAAGTCGAGCCATCAAAGAAACTAAATGACGACTGTCTCCATCCTTTTCTACCATTGGTGAGGTACACAAAATACTACGAAATACCATTACATAAGAGGGAAAAGGATGAAGGAAGACACTAGAGTAAAAAGAGGCAAATGTGACCAAATGCAGTTACAACAGGCCTAGGTTCCTCACAAAGGTGGCAAACCTGTGCCTGGACTGTACCACTTAGACTACGGGGGGAGAGGGCACACACAACTGAATGCTTTGCCATACAAAAAAATTCCCAACATATATAAACCTAGTGTGAGAGGGTGAAGACTAGGCTAGAACCCCTCCAGGGCTAGATTTTCTATGTATGGAGTAGCATCATTCAGTCAAGTACCGGTATACCTCAACTTCCGCTTCAAGTGGTACAGACCAGATACCAACTTACCACCTGAGTGAGACTGAAGCCACACTTAGACTTTATTCCAGTTACAGAAGAAAACTGGGGGATAAAGCCAAAGGCTTCACAGAAGGCTTCTGAAGAAGGATTTGAAGCGAGACTGCTAGCACCACATCGGTGTTCTGGAACATCCAGGCAGAAAGGGAGAATGGTTGAGGAAAACGTGTTATCCATATCTCCAATATAATTGTGGAATCACATGAACTTTATATATTCTTAATTTTTTTTCATTTATGTTTTTTAAAAAATCAAGGGTAGAAACTAAACGGATTTGTATATGCAGAAGTGACCCATGGAAATAGCCAGAGCTTTGCTTTCCCTGTACAGAGATCTGAATGGCCCTGTTGCTTTTGCAACGGAACAGTGACTTTTTTTTTGGTTGAGCAAAAGGAAGTGCTGTCGTGAACATGAAAACATGACTTTTGTGCAGATTTCCTCCACATGTGCACATATCCTTTCTGGAGATACCAACTTATACTGTATCTTTAAACCGATTTTAAAAATTACATTTCTTTCTACATTCAGCTGGTTTTAAATCACTCTTTATGCCGCTAACTATAATGCCAAAGATATGCCAGAGAATATCCTTAACAGGACATCAACAATTCAAGTAAATATTTTAGGCCACCTAGTTAAAACAATGGCCCACCTTATATAAGCACTGTTCAATAAACAAGGAAAACAAGAATGAAAATCCCATTTTTTAAGAGAACATGTCAGAAACAATGATAAAACACACAATAATAATGCTCATTCTGAGGTTAAACACTTATACAGAAATAGCTTAAAGGGAGAACTCACGTTTTTGCAGTGACATCCACATATTGTCCAGGGCGGAAGTGTGCAGCATACAGGGGGGTACCTTAAAGAAGTGTGTGTGTGGGGGGGGGGGGGAAGAATACATTAAATCAAGACCATGAATCCTTGCATTGCCAACAATTAACGCCTGGTTACAAATTCTCAGATTATGAATGAGGAAACATTAGCGTCAAGGTAACTGCTGCCAAATTACTTGGAAATATTATCTGCCATTAAATGTGCACATTCAATCAGATACGTACAGGGAAAGTGTAGAAGCAAAGAAGGGCTGCCAATTTCAAGTTAACATGTGAGTCAAATTTCTGTAACATGATAAGACACTTTGCCTAGTGCACCACTTAACACTGTTCTCCAGCTTTGCTGTTATGGATTGGCATATTTCTATTTGCCTCACAAGTGAACCTCGTGTTCTGCATAGGGCTGGAGACAGAACTAACTGCTAGCTTTTGTAGCCTCCACAGTCCAACCTAATTGAGTCTGCACGACATAGCCTGCAGGGGGTGGGAATCGGAGTTTGGATGCGTAAAGCACTGGTCGAGTGTTCAAGTGGCTAGATTAACCTCTGAACCCTTGGTACCAGTTGCAGTGCCCAGTGCACCATAGGGGGGTTCCAAGGGGGATAGTGCAGGTTTTTGTTCCAAGGCTTCACCAACTTGGTATCGGCGCCAACCTCTGCGCGCCATTTTAAGACTGTTACAAACTGCAGACATCATGCCCTACGTTTAACTTCACCTCCCTTTTCTGCTGTTTTGCTCAACATCCAGCCTGAAGAAATTTCAGAGAACAGAAAAGCTTGCTCACTACTTTGTAATGTTGTAGTTGGTAGTAACAAAAGGTATTGCTCTACTGTGGCTTTGATTTAGAAAAAGGGAATACAGTACTATACAAAACTAAATTCAAGGTTGTCCGCTTTAAAAAATATCCCCCCCCCCAAAAAAAAAAAGATTACCTGGCTTAATGATAGCATTTTGTGACACTTTACATGTCACCATCTTCTGCTTTGGTGGGACGCCAACCTCTCGGTACATCTCCATTACAGACTCCGATTTCTGGAAGGAATGAAACTCATAAGGATAAGAAAATTTAGACTAGCAGGCCATGACATTAAAAATGCTTAAAAACTTTAAATCAGGGTTTCTCAGAGTGATGGATCTCACCACTTGGAGAAGAGGCAGGTTGCTACCCCCTTAAGGGGAGTGGTGACCTGTGATAGTGGCGATCCAGGGACTGCGCCGCTGCCAGGGACAACAAGGACTTACTGGAGGTCAGTAAGCTACAGTAGATACAGTATAAGCTGTCCTCTGCAGGGTGCAGGGTGCGTGTGGGCCCCCCAGCAGGACCCCCCCAAGCCCAAAGAAAAAGCCCTACTGGCTGTGAAGATGTTACAAACACAGAGCAAGAGATCTCATGTTTGCATCCTGGTTCCTTTTTTATGAGATCTCTTGCTCTGTGTTTGTAACAACTTCACAGCCAGTAGGGGTTTGTTTTCTTTCTACTGCCTGAGGATGCTCAAAGATGCTCAAAGATTTGAGTGAAACGTAGCAGTTGTGCGTTTTATTGTACGGTTTTAATCTTTTAGTTTTTAACCTTCTTTTAATATAAAGAACTTTTTGACATGGCCAGTTTTCCCGTTTTTACTTCTTTGAAAATTGTTGCGGGTCATGAAAGTTTTAACTCCTTTTTAATCGTATTTAAACTTGCTGAAATGAAAAGGGCCAAGTTCAAGTGTGTACGACTGCAAAATCAGAAGTAAATTGTTGAAAGTACCAATTCTTTCAAGTATTTATTCAACATGCTGGGGAGTACAGTATAATCCTCAATAAAAGGAGCGTTCACTATTAACCAAACATAGAGAAAACACCATTTATAGTGGATTAATTTAGAAACTGCCCTTGAGTTTCCTCTCAACATATGGACAAAATGGAAGCCAAAATGAACGAAAACTGAAAATGCAGGATGTTGTACAGCTGAATTTTGTTCCTTAAGCAGTTCACCCTAGAAAGCAATTTACATGACTGACGGCAGCGACACACTTGCATAATCACCATCTGTAAGGCGGACACAGCATCGTAGAAGATCTCTGAAATTTCCCTTCTCTCAATGAAAATACATTCCGGAACTTTTAGGTGGATTCAGCAGGAGAATTTTAAGGCTATACAGCACTACCTAAACATTGGCAGGTTGGCTCATTATTTTGTGTGTGAATTGCAAAATATCGGGAAACTTACAATTGTGTGCCAGAGACCAAAGTGAAAATATTTTTCATAGTCAGTCACTTTTCTGAGGGCCAAACCATATGTAAAATGTCATGAGAGCGTCTGCCTTCTTTAACATAGCGGGCAGGGGAGAACCACCAGGGTTAGAACCCTGGTGTGAGAGAAGAGGTTTTTTAAAATATTTTATTTATTTATTTTTCACATTTTTATAAAGCCCTTCCTCCAAGGAGCTCAGAGTGGTGTACACATTTCCTCCCCTCCTTTTTGTCCTCACAACAATCCTGTGAGGTAGGTGGGGCTGAGAGATAGTGACTGGCCCAAGGTCACCCAGGAAGCTTCGTGGCTGAGCAGGGATTTGAACCTGGATCTTCCAGGTCTAAGTCCGACTCCCAAACCACTACACCATCCTGGCTACACCATCCATGGCCTTTCTTTTCCAGCCATGGTCGCAATGAAAGCTCACTCTCATACACACAAATGCTAAAAATCAACAGTTGAGCACTATAAATCAAATGAACATCCACTCCTAAAAACATTTCCTCAGTAATAGGCTCTACTGTAATCAAGCGATCTTACTTTCAAGTAAGGACAAGAGTTCTGACTTTATACAACAGAATGTAGTACTAGGGCAGTCCTTTTGTCAAATGTAAACACAGGACAGTACTTTTGTCAAACGTAAGTACAATCGGACCGGACACCCCCCCCCACAAATAGCGAGGAACTGCGGATACCGGAGTCCACCTGAAAGACGATGTAAAGGGGGGGGGAGGAGAACAGTAAAAATTTTAGAAGCGAAACGCTGTGTGTTCTTGTTTATAACAGGCTGAAATCGCGCTCTGGAAGCCAAAATAGCTCCAGAATGCATTGCAATGAAACAGAATTTTAGCCTGTTATAAGCAAGAACATGCAGCTGTTTGCTTTTAAAAGGTATATAAAAAAAACCCTGCACATTTTTTACTTTTTTTTTTTTTTGCTTTTTACAGCATTTTTCAGGTGCACCTTGCAGGTCCGGGATCCGCAGTGAGTCAAATCCAAGGATCCCGAACCTGCAGATAGAAAGGGTCCACTGTATGTATCTAGACAACAAATTTAGTTATCACTGCCAATATAACTCTTGCATACATATTAAAAGAGTATCCGTGGTAGCTAGTCCAAGTAAATCCTCTTATCCAACCCGTACTCTGAGGTCATCGGGGGGGCCCTGTTAACCGTGCCGCCACTGACGGAGGTGAGGGGGATGGCGGCGCAGAATAGGGCCTTCTCGGCAATGGCGCCCCAATTGTGGAATTCCCTCCCCCTGGAATTGAGAATGGCTCCCTCCTTAGAGACCTTTCGGCGGGGCCTTAAGACATTTTTATTTAGATCAGCATTTGACGTCTGACATGGTGGGCTGGCTTTTTGATAGATGGCTTTTGACAGATGTAAATGTGGATGACCAACTGGGGCTGTTTGTTTTAATTGCTTTAAATCGTTTTTAGAGACTGTTTTTATTAATTTTCATTAATTGTTTATTGTTTTAAAATGTGATTTTTTTATACTATGTTTTTTGTATGTATTTTTTTTTCCTGTTGTAAGCCGCCTTGGGTCCCTTCGGGGAGAAAGGCTGGATATAAATACTGTAAATAAATAAATAAAATAATTCTTGATTTTAAATGTATATATGTATTTTAATGTTTTTATTGTAAGCCGCCTTGGTTGCCCTTGTGGGAGAAAGGTGGGGTATAAATTCTATAAATAAATAAAATTATCTCCGAATTAAAAATCCGCATATTGCCGGGTAAACTCCGTCGTTGTAAGACTTATTCAAATAAACAAGATGTTAAAAACAAACTTAATGTTTCACCCCAAACATCTGGGGCATCATTAGAAGTTAAAACAGTCGCAATTGAAGAACATCTACTTATACTTCAACCCCTTGAGAACCAGGATGTAATTCAAATGTAATTACTGTCAGCTGTCAAACCCATGACTGCTTCTACTCACAATCCTTTCAGGTGAAAAAATCCTACTCCAATTAAAACAATCCAACACAACTTACAACCAAACACGTATACATTTCTCCACATGAGCCAGCAGTACTGACAGGAAACACACTAACCAATCTCCCCCTCCCCATGTTTCACCCCACCCTCCAGTCATAGACAACCATTCTCACATTACCCAAATCCAAAACAGACATAGAAACATCAGTTCTAGTGATATTATATAGTCCTACTGTTCATTCTCAGACTCTACAACTACTTTGCAACAACTCTGTAATTAACTTTTGTTCCTAATTTGTAAGTCTTTCAGGACTGGAAACCAACTGCTACTCACTTTTAAAGACTCTTCCTTCTTATTAACAGAATTAATATGTTTATAAATTTCTATAGATTCTCTATGGAGTCTTGGTAGATATTGATTGGTCTTAACTATTACTTTAGCCTGATAAAATTTAATGTTATGATTATGCTCTAAGGTATGTTCAACTAAGGCTGATTTCTCTTTCTGTTTCAATCTAAAATAGTTCTTTTAGTCTGGTATTGAGACTTCTCTTTGTTGTACCAATGTAGCATTTACCACATTGACATGGAATTTTATAGACTCCCGCATATGACCACGGATGTAAGGGGTCTTTTGGGTTTCTCAATAAGTTCCCTATTTTTGTGGTAGGAGTAAAATTGGTCTTGATACTAAATCTCTGAAGAACCCTGCCTATTTTCTCTGTTGTCCCTTTGATATATGGCAAACTTACTCGTCCTCTACCTGGCAGTACATCTTGAGATTGTTTTTTCATTTTCCTTTTTCTATCTATTCTATCTACTTCTTTTTGACTGTACCCACTGGCTTGTAAGGCCTGTCCTATTAAGCTTTTCTCTTTATTAATTTCTGATGCCTCACTGATGTTTTCTGCTCTATATAATAAGGTATTTATTAAACTATATTTCTGGCTGGGATGATGGTTAGAATTTTTGTGTAGGTACCTATTAGTGTGAGTAGGTTTGTGGTAAACCTGATGTCCTAAAGATCCATCACTTTTTCTACTGACTAAAACATCCAAAAAGGGCAATTTTCCATCTACTTCTTTTTCAATAGTAAACTGTATGGATGGATGGATGTTGACTGTCTATTAATTCTAGAAATAGTTCTAATTTTACTTGTCCTTGGTCCCATATTGTAAACACATCCTCTTATGTTAGCAAGAAAAAAAAAGAGTGGGATGGGGAGAGAGCATCTGGAGACAGATATAATGCAGATTGCATTACAATAATCAGTAAGTGAGAACATTAAAGCCGTCACAAGAGACAGAAATGCTGTCGAAAGCATTCTGCCTCCAAATATCTGACTCCAGATTTTCACGGCATGTTTTACAACACGTGAAGGACAATCCCATCAAGACGCTTGGTGGAAGATGGGACAGGTCGGCTTTTCAATTTCTGGAAAAGTTTTTGTAGGATGTACAGGAGAGGGCATTGCAACACATTTTTCAAGTGCACATATCTGAAAAAAAATACATCCTCCACCATCTCAGGGTTTGCATGCACTTTGCACTCGTGCATTATTTTTACCCTGCTAAATGGGCTAAAGAGCACCTTTTAAAAGGGTGGTTCTGCTACTTTTACCAGGAGGACTGTCTCTCTTCACCCCAGCATAGCGCATTTTCTAGTGGCTGTTTGCTGGTCTCTCTTTTCAATACTGCAAAAGGGAACCATCTTCTCGTTCCTTTCACTATGTAAATAACTTTGCAAACGTTGTGATGGTGTGGGAAAAGGGTATATTACTATAATTCATTAAAAAATATTTATAATACCCAATGAACTATGATGCATTTGGTATGATTATGCTAGACTCAGCAACCGCTTATCCTTGTTAATTTAAGAACAAGGATGTATTTTACCGCTAGCTGTTGCAATATCCAACAGTTTTAGCGGCATCTTCTGCACATTCTAGCTGCTTCTGAAGTTATGCCAGGAGAGCATTTTGTCTCATTCACCCATAAGAAATTATAAACAGTATCTGTAGGAGGCAGACCTTTAATTCTGAATCTAGGAGAGCATCTTGCTTTGGGACGCTAGATCACAATGAAGTAGGAGACTGGGAGGAGCTGGTTGTCACTGTTCTCTCTGGGAACAAATGCGTAAAATATACACACATCTTGTCATTTTACACTTAGAATTTGAAAGCTAATAGAATGCGACTTCAAGCTAGAGGCATTTAAAGAGCATTCCCCTCCCCCCCTCCGTGATCATTAGTGAAATTTTCACAGTATCATCAATTTTAAGTTCAAAGTTAATTATCCGCAAACAAAAGCATTTAGTTCATTTTTCTGCTTAGAGCACCCTTACATCTAAGAATCGAGGGCTCATTCCCACACATGTCAGCACTTCAAACAACTAATGAACATTTAAAAAGATACATAACGCCTTCACTGATTAATTCAGAGGCTCAATTTGTCAAGAGAACAGCTGCCAAAGCCCACTCCTTTGCTACCCCAAAGCCTACAAGCCTTACCAAGACACAACAGGCAATGTTGTACATTGATGGGGTATTGCCCCGTATTTCAGGCCACAGTTGCTTGATCCTTTGGTTGAGAAGCCCAATATAAACACACTGTCATATTAGTATTTTAATTAGAATACTGATATACTGCTATCAACAACGTACTCAATATAGTTTACATTAGTAAAAGATGTTTACATTATAGTTTACATTAGTAAAAGATGTAAAACATTAGTAAAAGTAAACGTTCCCTGCCCCCAAAGAGGTTCACAAATAAAACACAAGAGAGACACCAGCAACAGTCACTGGAAGGGATGCTATACTGGGACGCACATGAAAAGCGACTCTCCCCCTGCTAAATAAGACAGTCATCACTTTAAACAGTCTCATTGCTCAGTTAGCCGGGGTAAGCCAAAAATATTTGTATAGCACTATCAATGTGCATGACGCTTTACGATAGAAGACAAGAGAAGTCTCTGCCCCAAGGTGCTGACCAAAATAGAAATAAGGGAGACAACAGAAGGAGAGGAGGGGAGTAGAGCCAGGGAAGAACATGCTAGTCCAGCAGTTCTCAAACTGGTGGGTCGCGACCCACCAGGAGAACCGGATGCTGTTCCCTGCCACCTTAAGGAGCAGGGACAGCATGGCAGTGGCGATCTCAGGGATCATGCTGCTGGGGGGGGGGGATTTTTTTTTAACTTATGGGGGGTTCTGGTGCCCTTATGGGGGGTTCTGGTGCCCCTCTGGAGGGTGCAAGGAGGCCCACGGCCCCCTCTACGGGCCTCTCTGCACTGTAGTTTGCTGCTCTGTGGCGATTGCGGCCACTTCCAGTTCTCGTCTCGCACACTGTGCTAGTCTCTTAGGCTTAGCTGCAGTAAGGAAGAGGGACTAAGGGACAGTATCAAAAGGTTCAAAAACAAATAAATTTAGAAGGAAATGAGAGGGGGCTTCCTTCAGGTGATCAGGAAGGGGGTTCCAGGCTTAAGGGGCAGCAAGGGAGAAGGGGTGGAGTCGTTTGAGGGAGCAGATCTATGGGTGGCTGAAGGAGTGGAAGTTGCAAGCAGCAGTATAGCAGGGAGATAAGAAGGAACTATAAAACCCTGTGTCCATGTTTCTTGACCCCAGTGCCTTAGATTGGGGGGGGGGGTCAATTCTTACCCAATTCCTGCTTCTCCTTACCAGTTTCCCTCAATCCAGTCTTCACTGGGAGAAGAATGCCAGTCAGGGATTTTCCTCCCCGTGCTTAAACAAACCCTTGCACCTAGCCCATGCATGAAGGGTTCCTTCCACTTTCTGCAACACATCTGGTTCTTGTGGAGACCCAGCCGGCATCTCTGCTGCCTGAGCAACGGCACAGCTGTTACGGTACTTATTTGGTGGCAACTCCTCTTCCTTTGCGGAGGCATCAACGATTCACTGGGGTTGGCCACTTCCCCCTCCTGAACAAGTGGGTCTGCTGGGAGGCTGTGTGGCCCCAGACATCCTGTAACAACCCTTTGCTTATTTCTATGTGCATGTACACACGCTCTTTCCATTTTCCAAAAGAAACACTCAAGGCATCGCACTACCAACATTTTCAAACAACAGCTATTGCCATATTCCATGTTGGAACACCCTTCTTACAGACACACTAGTACTGTACTTGACTATCAGAATATCTGCAGCCATTAATACATTTCAGGCAAATGGCCAACAGTCTTGGGACACCAAACCTTTTTCAGGTAGTTTAATACAGTACACAAGGGATTGTAAGGCAGAGAACAGCCCTTGAAAATACGGCTTGTGCATGCAGAGCAAGAAGATGTGTGTTAATAGCAGCCTTGCGTGCAGAAATTTAGCAATTCAAATTTCACCACCACTTTCTCTTCTGCGCCACAAATGCTTTTATTTGCATAATTCCAGCATTTCAGGCTGCTGTTGGAGGCACAAGAGCAGGGCCAAGAAGTGCATTTCAGCTCCTTGCCAGGAAATATACTATGTATAGATTCTCTCATCCCATGATAAATGAATAAAAGTGGACTCTACTATATATTCAAGTCAAAATGAGCCGATTTAAACACTGAAAAAATGGTCCATAGCTCTGAAGAATCTATTTTAAAAGACGGGAGTATCAGTACCAAATGACTGTTTCTAGAAGGAGCACAGAAGAAGCATTAAACCTGAACTTGGTCAACAATATTTAGTACACTCGCAGCGCAAGTCTATGCAGGTCTACTCAGAAGCAACTTCCATTGGGTTCAACAGGACTTATTCCCAAGGACATATATACAGGATTGCAGCTGTAAAGTCTAATCCAGTGGTTCTCAACCAGTGATACTAGTACCACTAGTGGTACTTCGGCCGACTGCTGGTGATACTCGGACCCCTGGACTACTGCTCCGATGCAGTGCTTATGGCTGCGCATTTTCACTCCCGAGAAGCTCCTGCCTTTGGCTGAGCCTCTCGGGAACACATTGCCAGTCACTTCCGGTGGTACTCAGGAGAGTGACGCCAGCGGTGCTACTTGGCGGGGAAGGGGTTGAGAACTCCCGGTCAAATCCTATGAATATTTTTTTCAGAAGCAAGTCCCTGAACTCAGTGGGGTGTCCAGGCAACAATTTGGTCTCTGTGTGTGCACACGTGCAATAAATGTCACTTTTTTTTACAAGTAGGTACAGGATGAAAGCACAGCCTCATACATGTAACACTAAAAGAACACATTTCTTAAAATAAGCAAAAGGAAAAAATACAAGAAAAAAATTCGTGAATGCTTCTGGACACATAATGGCAAAATGGAAGGGAGAGAGGATTGTGGTTTTGAAACATGATGGCAAACCAGAGGCACACTTGAGGCAATAAAAAGAAAAGGCAGGCTTTAAACATACAGAAAGGTACCTTAAAACACTGTCATTGCACTCGGTTGAAGGATTTTGCCAAAATTAATGCTCCACCCAGAAAACCCCAACAATATAATAGTCTTACACGAAATGGCGATGTGTTTTTTCCTCCAATCATTAGTGCTGAATTTTTTCCATCAAACTCTTCCTTTGGTATGTGCTTTAAAACATGGCAGTCTTGAACCTTCAAGAGAGAGAGTGTTTTAGTAAACAAAATCTCAACATTTATATATGCAAGTCAAACAGTAAATTATGATGATGCATATGAATACATAATGCAAATAAACCTATATTGTACAGTTAGCAACCTTTAATTATTTTAAACTTATTCCTTCTGTGAGTTATACCCAAAGTCTTATTGCAATAAACTCATGGAATATCAAGAATATCCTAAAGGCTATATTCTGTTATTGTTGATTCTTTAGGTGGAACAGCCCCAACACATGCTAGCTTTAGGGCGCAATCCCGCCCAACTTTAGAACGGTGGAGTGAGCGCTCCACCATTCTAAGCCGTCGCGAACGTGCCGTAAAGTATGTTTGCGGCAACTGGAGAATAAGGGCGGCTGGCGTGGAGGCTGGCCGCCCCCACTCCGCCACCAGATCCTCCCTGTGGTGATCCCCGGTGCAAGTGATCCCTGGCGGGGGCGGTCTGGGCGGCCACTGGCTGAACCAGCACGGGGGGGGGGGGGGAGGGAACGGATGGCAGTCGCTATATCCCCACCCCCTTCCCAGGCTGGTGCAGCCTTTACACGACCTCCTCCTACTTCCGCCAGCTAAATAGTTGGTGGAAATCCTGGGCCGCCCGCTGGATACTTAGGCGGGATTGGGCCGCCCGTCTGAATACATATGACCCTCCAAACACTGAGTTCAATGGGACCTACTCCCAGCTAAGGGCATTTAGGATTTCAGCTTTAGATGCCCTGCCCTCAAGCTGCTTATTCCTTCTAAGGATTCCACTAGCTAATCCAAAGCAATAACAGACCGGCCTTCGTAACAGCAAGTATGTTGCGGCAAGTAGAAATCGCTTTCAGGTGAAGAGGTAGAGAAGCTTTCGTAAAATGGAAGAAGACTGTTGCTCTCCCCCCCCCCCCCCCACTCTTGCTTTCAGGCTGCTCATGTTGTCACAAATGACTAAAACAAGTACATGTGGACAAGCAGTAATTTTTGTGAAATGAAACTTTCTGTGCACTTCTTTGCAGTGCTGCACTTTTCCCTGGTAGACAACCCTAGAGTAATGGATTGAGGTACTGCCTGGGCAGGAATATAAGGGGTCTGGTACAAGTTGCAACAGACCCAATACTATCTTAATCTGATGGAAAGAGCCAAATGAATTGTCATTTGCCTTGAGGAAATCATACAACTCTTTAGGCTTATCTTAAGATTTGTAAAGAAAGAAAAACGTTGGGTGTTCAAAGCCCTTAAAAAGGTAGAAACACACATAATAGGATCTATATGACAAACTGTTCATCTTCATCAAATCATTCCAGTTTTATAATATTTACAGTATAATTCATCTTACCTGAAGCATCGTGACAGGAATTTTTTCACCATTCTTGGTCCACAACGGCATCATTCCCAATTTTACTGCAACAACGCCAACTCTTTTAGAGCCTACAGGTTAATGTGAAAGAAAGTGAACAGCGATATAAAGTAACATTAAATAGCTGACATACTGATCTCTTATTTATTCAAGTACCGGTATGTGGTCTATAACATTCCAAGGGGTCAGGGCAGGTAACAATTTAAAAACAAGGGGGATGAACCAATCACCTGCAGCCATAGCTAGTATGAGAGGATCCCTACAGGGCATAACTGAAACTTCCCCCCTTCAAATAAGGAGACTGCTGCACGATGACATCAGAGTATGCCAGATTCTTCAGGAAACACAATGGACAGCAGTGGATCCTAAGCAGGATCAGCGCCGCACCGGCAGCTGGCGCAAATTTGCTGACACACATTCGGGGACGTTTTGCTGGCGCACATTCAGGGATGCCGTGTAAGGCTTACCAGGCCTGGGAAGGTGGTTAGGATATTGGCGGAGCGCGCTGCCAATATCCCTGCCCCTTTCCCTGGCCTGGCAGGCCAATCCGGCCCGCTCTCTCCACGGTCTCCTGCTGCAGGTGTTACCTGTGTCCAGCAGCACAGTCTAGGGCCAGCGGTGGAGTGAGCGGTGCTGGCCTTGGCGCCGGCACTGCTTACTCCACGGGTGCCACAGAAGTGCCTTATGGCACTTCTGTGACACCCTAGACCAGCGGAGCACTTGCTCTGCCAGTGTACAGTTGCGAAGGATTGCGCTGTAAGTGATGTTAACACAACTGTTGCAAATAGTTGCTGTGGCTTTATAAACAACCGTCATACTCCTTATACTATATACCAACCTGGCTCCCATGGGTGCAGAGGCCAGGGCTCATCTTTCAGTGGACACAATTTACTGGCTGTTTGAGCTTTGTATTCTTCTGATGTTAACTTCTTAAGGAACTTGGTATTCTCCTCTGAAAGGTGCTCATCCCACCATGTGACATTGTTATTAATATGTCTGGTTATGACACACCATAAGCCCCTGTGTTAAGAAAACAACAATGGCTAAGAAAGTAAGACAACACAGTAGCATTTTCACATTTTTAAATGTTTTATTGCTAATGCAGCTTGTACTGCCCCTGGCCTTTTAACCTGTACTGATTGCAACTTGTTTGCTTCTACTGTATTATCGTTTCACTGGTTTTATACATTTCTGTAAGCCATCTTGGGTGCCCCAATAATGGGGGGGGAGGGGGAGGAAGGCAGGTCTAAGTATTTTAAATAAAATAAATAAGTACTGTACCTTACCAGTTTGCAAGATGACTAAATATTGATCATCAGGACATCACTCTACCAAAAGCTTTGAACAGCTTCAAAAACAAGACAACCGCTGAGATGACAGGTCCAGAATGACTACACATTTTGAGATGTCTTGTCATATAGAGCCATGGGCACACTATGTCTCGAACCAACATGGACAGTGCTATGGGATGCAATGCAATATAAAATTTTACGTGCCTCATTAGAACTCTGTGCTAGAGCTTCCCAAAGAGCACGGAATATACACCAACTGAAATTGTGAAAAAAGGAAAAATGAAGTTGCAAGCCTCTAACTGCAGAAGACTAGTTACAACAGTCTGAAAATGAAGTGATGTGGGGAGTGGGGGTACAATAGGTCAGGAGCGAAAGGTGGTGATGATTATGTGCATACAGAAAGGCAGAGACGTCTTCAAGGGGGGGCCCAGGGCCCCCGGGCGGAGGGCGCCGAGGCTCCTGGGGGGGCGGGGGACTACTTAGGTTTCGATTTGTGTTTTTGTATTTTTATGGTTTTTTCGGGGGTCTGCGGGCTTTTTTACTGTAATGTTGATGTGTGTATGCTTTGTCCCACTTAGCTTGTGTATCCCGGAACCTTCGTTCTGCCTGCTTTCGTTCTGTCCGGGCGGCAGAACTCCTGAGAAGCGCCCGTTCGCTCCGGAGCAGGGCGCTCCGTCGTTCTGCGCTTGCGTCGTTCCTCTCAGTTAGCGCATGCGCAGAAAGATTGGAACGACGGAGCGCCCTGCTCCGGAGCGAAAATCTCCCCCCCCCCGCGGGGGGACGCAGGATCGTCTCTGAAGAAAGGTCAACCAGGAAGATAATATATGCAAGGAAATTTCTAGATTGGTGTGTGTGTAAAAAGTGAAATAAGTTGGGAGGGGTGACAAAGTCCATCCAGGGCTTCAGCTGTGGCAAAAGCAGGAATTTGTGCTGCAAGTATGGCATCTAATGTGAACTAACCTGCTCCCTGGACTATACCTTTTCACGCACATGGATAAGGAAAAATTGTCCCATTCTGCAATGCAGTGTGGTTGGCACCTGCTGAAACTTTATTCTCAGGATTAAACTCCCATTACTGAAGCAAGTCGTCAAACAAAAGTTGGAACACACAGGACTTAGAGCTGCTTCATGTTTTTAGAAAGAAAAAGAGGCAGATCTGAGTTTTAAAAGATATGCATATTGTCACAAAGGGACATAATACACCCATGTCATGTTCATGGGAACCGGTTGGTGTTCCCTGGTGTGTACAGCCTCTATAAAACCACATTTCGTGTTACATGTACATGCAACTGTTCTCTCTCCTCACACACACACACACACACACCAGAAACCCAAAATAAAAAGGTGTGAAGGCTGATTAAATAGTAGGGTACGGGTAAGGGGGTTCACTAAGAACGCACCCTCGCAATAAGCTTTCAACAGTCTCCGTCAATCCCAATTCCTCCTCAGCATTGGGATTATTACCACCTTTTTGCCCCCCTCTCTCCGTGACAGGTTTTTTGCCTTTAGCAGGCAGTCATTCAACAGATGAGGTTTCCCCTTGCAATAATGGGGTAACCGTTACTAGCTGAGTATCTACCGCCCCTAAGAGTACAAGAGCCCTATAGTGAGCGCGGGACGACGACACTACCCTCCATGTCGCGAGGGAAGCTGGCAGGGAAACCGGGACTTGAAACGAGCGCGTTGGGGGAGTTGCGCGCGCACTCGTCCGCTTACCTGTTCCTAATGCCTGGCACTGCAGCCTCCGTTACCACGTGAAATGAGCCAGTGAGGCCTCCAGACAACAGCCGCGACCCGAGTCGGCACAGCACCCCCACGCCCGGCATGACCCCCCAAAGAGGCACTCCACCGGGCTCGGATCCCGACTAGGAAGGAGAAAGTCCGGTTACAAAAATCTTCCCTCGCAGTCCGTCTACTAAAGTTCCGGGCAACGTTAGTTCCTAGTGGCTTTGTTTGCCTTTCCTTTAACGTCGGTGGTGGGCGGAGCTTTTAGGCCCGGGCTCAACAAGCAGAGAGATGTTTTCCTCGCAAATATCGCCTCTAATTATTCTTCCGCAAGGCCTGCAAGAATTATTCGACCACGACCTGCAAGAAGTGGACGAAAAAAAAGGGCAGGGCGGTGGATTTCTTGGGGAGGGGGTGTGATACTGTGCGTTATGTAAAATAGGGAGCTATGGGAGTTGTAGTCTAGAAAGCGAAAGAAGTGAAAGCTGAGCCTCTCATTTACAATGCTGTGTCCCAGCATGCATGCTCCACATCTTGGTGTTGGTTTTTTTTTTGCCCCCAGCGCCTATAAACAAGTGGGACTTGTAGTCTATAATAGTATTGTACATGAGAGGCTCAGTTTCCAGCCCAATTCTATGCTTATCTACTCAGAAGTCAATCCCATTAGATATAGGCTTATGACTTCTGAGTAGATAAGCATAGAATTGGGCTGTAAGCCTTTATACTGAGTTGGACCATGGCATTGCATTGTTGATCAAACTAACAGTATTGTTGATGCTTACTGTCAGAAGCTTTCCAGGGTTTCAGCCAGGAATTTTTCCTCTCCCCTACCTGGAGATGTCAGGGTTTGAAAGCTGGACTTTCTATAGGCAAAAAAGCATGTACTTTACCACTGAGCTACAGTTTCTCCCTTGCTTCTTGTACCTTTGTTGCTTCAAGTGCTCTGGGGAAAATTAATCTAGTACCGTTGACTGTTTAGAGCAGTGGTGGCCAACCTTTCAACAGGAATGCTGGCCCTTTAATTGGTTGTATAGGTGAGGGCATTTCAGCAGGTGCAGCTGCTTTAGCAGCACCATCAGCACTTAGAGCTGCCAAGATTCTGTCTTCTACACAACTCTTAAGAACACAGAGGCCCTAATGGCGGAAGGTTGGCCACCCCTGGTTTAGAGCAACGCCTGAAAGTAAATAGGGGGGAAAAAAGGGCTTCCCCCAATTTTTCTGGAATTTTTTTGTGGAAATTAGACAGGTGAACCTATTTTTCAAAGATTTTTTCAGAGTTCTAGGGTCACCCCACTGACCCCTCCCCTAAAGAGCAAAGATCACTGTTTTTATGGAAAATGAGGTGCAGGAATTGGTTGCAGGGCATCCCCTCCTCACTGAAATTAAAAATGAAACTGGCTTTTTTTTCATGGCTAGGGCCCTGGCTTTTAAATCCACCTTGTCTGGAGCACCTCAGGTGCAGGGGAGCAGCTGTACACAGCTGTAAACAGGAGCAGCATCAGGCGTTGCTCAGACCCCTCATTGGATCTTTATGGGTAGCAGAATAGACCTAAATGCAGCCATTTTCATCATATTGCATCATTTCCTAAACTTTGTGAGTGGATTTCTGGCTTTTTCTCATGGCCAGGACCCTGGCTTTTGAATCCACTTTGTTTCCAACAGCTCATTTGCAGGTGATCAGTTTTGCAGAGCTGTAAACAGGACCAACACCTGTAAGTTGGCTGTTTGTTACTGGGTTTTTTCTATTCTCCCCCTCCCCCTCAAACTGAGCCTAGTTTATGTAGGCAGGGGGGTGAAGGTTGGGGCAGTAAGAATTATGTCTCCAGCATCAAACTGTCTTTTTTTGCAGGCTTGTCCCAAGTAGCTCTTGTTATAATGGATTTCTGCAGCCAGCTCAATGTAGCTGGGGGAGGGGGTTTCTTTCCCCCTTCATCAGGCTGAGCCTGGGCTGATACGAATTATCTCTCCAGCCTCAAGTGACTGATTACAAGGGTCAAGAACTAGCCTCCAGCTATGTGGGGGAGGGTGGAGTAACAGCGTTTCTTGCTAGCGTCGTCGCTGAGTGGGGATTTAAAGATTAAAGCCCAGAAGCACAAACTGCCTTTGCAAACGAACTGTCAGGACCTATAAAAAAATTATTTAAAAAAAACCTTTGGAGGAACGGACTGGAAATGTGGGGTACACTTAGCTGAGAGATACCCCTAAACACCCCTAAAGTCCAGGAGCTGTGTGTAAAGCACAACATTGTGTTTGTTGAGCATTTTCGTGCTGAGCTAACAAGTAAAGGTGCAGGATGTCAAGGATTTGAAGGGTCATTAAAAAAAAACCCTTGGAGGAACGGACTTGTAACTTGGGGTACACTTAGCTGAGACATACCCCTAAACACCCCTGAAGCACAGAAGCTGTGTGTAAAGCACAACATTGTGATCTTCGAGCATTTTCATGCTGAACTCACCAGTACAGCTGCGTATTTCAAGAATTTGAAGGGCCATAAAAAAAAACCCCTTGGAGGAACGGACTTGTAACTTGGGGTACACTTAGCTGAGACATCCCCTAAACACCCTTGAAGCACAGAAGCTGTGTGTAAAACACAAGTATGTGTTTGTTTGAAATCTTGTGTTGTCAGGTCTATGCTTTCCATAGGAGTGAATTGACTAATTTGCTTAACCTTAAAATCCAATGAGTGGCCAATGCAACGCCTCTGCCCCAAGTGTATAGAACACCTGGGAATTTTTTGGAAGGTGGTTATATCACTTTGGGGGGGTCCCTTAGACATGTTGAACACAGTGGCATTTGGGAATTCTGGGGAAATCAGAATCAGCATAGATGGTTAAGCTTTTTCTCGATCTGATCAATTGGCAATCTGATTGGGCCAAGGCATGCACTGTGCACTGGGAGCTCAAAAAGTGTTGCCACCTGTTTGTTTGCAACCTCTGCAAATGGCTGCCTACGTATACAGGTGTAATTGTTTCTTCATTTTCAGCCATGAAAATAAATGAAGGGAGAATTTCTACCAGGGACGTGAGGTGCAGGGGGTGGCAGGTGAGGCAGAACCACCCTGTTACCGGCCACGGAAAATAGCCACAACCTAACCCTGTGATTGCGTGTGTGTGCCATCTACTTTCTTGGGTGGAAGCAGGTGATGGCGCACGTGCAATCACAGGGTTAGGCTGCGGCTAATTTCCGTGGATAACGACAGGGTGCTGCTGCCTCAGAACCCCGTGCAGACAGAAAAGGCAGTTCTGCCTCAGAACAGACTTGCAGGCGGACTTGCCTAAGGCCACCAATTGAGTTCATTGCAGAGGTGAGATCTGAACTGGGACCTTCCTGTAGCTGTATTTGTAGCTCACGCTCAAATATGCTTCCTGTCTTTGTAGCTCACGCTCTTAGCCACTATGCCTCACAAGCTCTTAGGGTTCAGTGGCATGTTAACACCGTCATACTCCATTGACAGAGGAGACGTTAGGTTTTTTCCTTTCCCATCTGGTGAATTTTTTGTAAAACTGAAGGATAATGCTTTTTTTCTGTTTGCAGCTCATCAAGGATCCGAGTGTAATCACATCATGTCTTTGCTGCTACGTGATCAGTATCCAATCAGTGGCTACAGAAAACTTCTCAAATGGAAGGAAATACTGTATTATCAAGCAATAATTTTTTAAAAAAAATTCCAGCAAACAGTTGGGATGGTTGGGAGCAGCGTGAAGAAGTCAGGAGAACATCATCATATGAAATTACATTACCGTATTGTGCCGAGTATAAGACGTACCTGATTATAAGACGCACCCTTAAAGTTTGGTGCTATTAAAAAAAATTAATTAAATCACTGGCATTAAATTGCAACAGCCTGATTATAAGACACACCCCTAGTTTAAAAACTTAAATTAGGAGAAAAAAGTGAGTCTTATACTCAGACCAATACGGTATATTTGTCAGTCTTGCAAATTTTCCGAAGCTGAAGGACTGACAAATGGGGATGTATTATTTTTTTTCACACTGTGTTGTTAATTTAATCCCTTTTCCAATAGAAAAAAGCATTTGGTTTCTGCTGATTTGGTTTGGGGAACTTCAGGATGGTTGACTAAAAGCACGGCTGAGAAGAACATTATGCAAGGAAGAAAAATGTCAGAGGAAATGGGAAGACTAGCACAAATTAACACTGAACAGAGTTCATACCAGATAGAATTATCACCTGTTTCCCAAGGGGAGGGGAATGTGATCATTTGCTTAATCATTATTGCATATTCAGATTAATTTAAATGCATGAAATTCTAATTACTGCATGAAGTTCCTTAAGTGCTACTCCCCCTCCCATATCACAAAATAAAGAACAGCTCCCTGTTCCCCAAATGGATGATCAGGTTGTCACCTGTGGTGGGGCTTTAGAGCCCAAACCTATGCATGTCTACTCAGAAGTAAGCACCATTATTGCCAATGGGGCTTACTCCCAGGTAAGTGTGGATAGGACTGCAGCCTTAATGATTACCTGTTCCCCACTTACGCTAGCTTCCTGTTATTTTGTATTCCAGAGCTTAGCCTTATGCATTAAACCGACTGATAATTACTTCTAAATTGGATTTGAAAGTGACGACATAATTGAGAGATTTTTGAATGACAGAGGAGGGAGATTGGATTTCTCTTGTAAAGACAGGATACATTCCCCGATATCCTTTTGGATATTAAAATGACACACGTATACTATGGTCTATATAGATATGCTTTGAAATGTATTGAAAGATCTGACCTGGCGAACCAAACAGCAGAGCTGCCTTACATGAAAGAGAAATCCAGCTAGCAAAATGTAAGGCAGAAAAAAAATATTTCCTTTGTGGCTTATGGCTGTATATGTAATGATTTTTTCTCCTCACCCAAACCTTTAATATCTTCCAGAACTGAGTCATTCTGTCTAGTAGAATGAATTTCAAACCTTACTTTAAGTTTAAAACCTTGTCCGCCGCAGTCCATTAAGCATTGAACACAGAGTCTCACATCACCTCATACATTACTTACCTTCAGTTAACACACTTGTCTTTTATCTTGTAATCTTGCTCGCAGTCTGCAGGTGGGGATTGGTGTCTCACGTGACAATCTTTCCTAGCACTTCAGCCTTACTGAGGCCTGAGTTTTACAAGAGCAAAAGTGCATCCTGTGAACCTTCAGGATCAACAGTCTCCTTACTCAGACCCTGAAGCTAACAATGCCATTTTCAATGCCGTGTTCAAACTGATCGAGCATAGTAGCTAAGGAGGGTCTAAAGTCAGATGTGACCCTAATTGTACAAGTTGACCTGTCCATGGACCATGTGTGTGTTTGAGGAAATGGTGTATGAGGTGTGTGAAACTGTGGCACTAAAGCCTCCCCAACAACCCCTCCCCCCATGCTGTGGTTTTGGCCAGGTTCATCAAACCCCCCCCCCCAACTTTCCTGGAAAAAAACCCGGACACTTAACTTATGTGGCCAACCTTCCACCATTAGGGCCTCTGCGTTCTTAAGAGTTGTGTAGAAGACAGAACCTTGGCAGCTGCAATTGCTGATGGTGCTGCTAAAGCAGCTGCACCTGCTGAAATGCCCTCACCTGTATAACCAGTAAAGGACCAGGAGCAGTCATGTTGAAAGCAGAGGTGTCACTTGGACGGGGCCCCTGGAGCGCTGGGCCCCAGGTGCCACATAAAGGGGGGCGCAATTTCGCCGCATAAAGGGGGGAAAGGTAAAATGTTATCTGCAGGTCCGCGTTGGAGCTGGGCCCTCCCACCCTCCCTGGAGCCGTTCGGTTCCAAAATGGGTAGCAAAACAGGGGGGGGGGTGCGATTGGAGCTGCGCAGGCGTGCAAAAGTGACGTCATGTGCGTCGGTGGCCCCCGTCACATGTGGGCACAAATTACGTCTCTGGTTGAAAGGTTGGCCACCCCTGGTCTAGTTTGAACCTAAGAGACTGAGCTGCAAGTCAGAATGCCCGATTCAAATCTCGCCTCTGCCATCAATTCACTCAGTGACCTTGGGCAAGCCACTTCCTCTCCTCAGTCTTCCCTAGCTGCATTATGGGGATAACACTTAGGCTGCAATCCTTTGCTCACATACATGGGAGAAAGTGTCACGGAACTGATTGGAATTTACTTTTGAGTAGACATGCATAGAATTGTGCTGTTACAGGGTTCAAGCTGATACACATGAGGTACTTTGCATGCTTAGAAAGAGCTATATAAATGTTAAGTATTATTCTCTGGCATCAAGGATGCATGCAATAGCTAAGGATATAATGATGAGCGCCATGGAGATGTGTCCCAGTTTCCTTTTGGGGAGAGTCTGTAGCTCAGTCTGTGCCATCCCAGCATCTCCAGCTGAAGGATTTCAGATAGCAGGGCTGGGAAAGACCCCTGTCTGAGACCTTGGGAGCAATGGCCTGGCTCAATTTAAGGCTGTTGGAAAATAGGTACAGTGCCTCCTACAAGACATTAGGGGACAGTGTAATGTCCAGAGGACTAAGAGGCTACCTGTCCCAGTCCTTTATTTTGTCCCTCTTTGACCTGCGGGACTGTGTCACTCTCTTGTCTCCCACCCCCCTCCTGATCCGCCAAGCATGCAGTTCTCTCTCCATCAGCTTTAACCGCCCACATGGAGTCCATCATGCCATGAGATCTCACACACCTGTGCAATGGGAAGAAGCTCTCGGATTCCCTGTTCCAGAATTTAGGACTTGTACAGCCAACAAAGATGCTTGTGAACTGTGAGTAAAATATTTTGCTTTGAAATCATTCCAATATACTCCCGTAGTTGCGCTTGCACAATAATCGCAAAGTTGAGTTTGGGCAACATTTTGAAGGGACCCCCAAACAGAGAAAACTGTCTGCAGAAAAAAAAAATCAAGGTGTGTTCATATACCTGAAGCAGAGGTGTTGCATTTTCTCCTCATTGAGAACAAGGGTTTAGTTTTTTTCAGCAGCTGTCCGGGGTGCTGATCCATTCATTCTTATGGAAATCATACTCTGAAACTGACCTCATCCAAGAAAATTCCCCACAAAACCATGTTTTTGTTTAGCACACAGCTTTCCCTTTCCAGGATCTTGCAGAGCAGGGCCTCAGGGTAAGCCTCCTTGAATTAGAACTCCCTGCAGTAAAAAACTTTTACAGGGCATTCCAAAGTCAAGGAGCACACTCCCTCCCTTGAGGTGTCTTTTACTGAAGACTTTTTTTTTTTAACTGAAGACTTCTTTTACTGAAGTCTCTCCAGTTCATTAGAGGGTCATGGAAGATAATTAGCTACGCCTGCAAAACACCTGCTGCTGTTTTAGCAGGTACCTCATCTTGAAATAAATAGCTGAAAAAATCCCCTATGTTCTACATGGGCTGGCTGCAAGAGCTCAGCCTCAGTGTTTCAGCAGCATGACAGGCAAAGATCCCCCCATTCCCCCCCCCCCCGTCACTCCTATATAACAATTATACAAGAGTTGTCCTGTCCAAGTTTGGCTGGATTTAAGTCCTTTTTGCTACAACTCATGAAGACTCATTTGCTTCCCGTGTGGAAGAATGCAGATGTTCGAAACATGGGTCATTCTGGGAAATTCAATCGTTTTCAATAAATCCTTTTCTTGTACCAACCAGTTTTGTCTTGTTGAAGGTTTTTCTTTTTGCTGGGTGGCGTGACTCTCCTTTTCGTTTTGGTACTTCAGAACCACAGGCCTTGAAGAAAGCAAATGGCCTTTATGAAGGAAACTGTCCAGTGACCTGATGTGACAAACAAAGCCATGCAGAACTGGTCTCAGGGTGTCCACACAACATTTGGCAGTGTGAATGAAATTAAAGGAACCAAAAAAAAAAAATGTTATAGAAATGACCCGATGTGTCCAAAATATAATCCACCAAGTTCTGTAACAGCTAGCTATGGCTGTTAACATGGCATGTTGTCTTACTGGACAATACCTGCACATTACAAAGTATTGCAGCAACTATATTGTCCTGCCATTACAGAAATCATGTGCACCCTTTGGATTTTCCATCCTCAAAGTCCATAGTTGGGCTATGTTTGGGCACATCTCGTACAAGCTCTTGCCATGCTTGTCACATACAGAATAGATTCATGCTTTGGGGGGGGGGGGTCATTGTCTAGAATGGTTTGGAGTGATTTAAAACAAAACCTTTTCAAAGCATGGAAGAGTTGATGAGAAGTTTTGAGTAGGCAAGAGAGAAATAAACACAACAACTGCAAAAACTGTGTTGTTTTTATTTTGGAACATGCAAAATACAGTCCATGCATCTGCCATTTTGAAAAATCTTTTCATTTCATAGCAGATAAACCCAAAGACGTTTTGGCTATCAACTTCCAATAAATGTTTCAAAATGCTTTACAGTGTAAAGATAATAAGAAATTTAGCAAAATTTCAACAAACCTGTATAAAAAACAGATACAGATAACTTTTTTTTTCATTTCAAGGCGACATGCTGTAATGTAAAGAGTTATAACATCATTTGTTTGTTTGTTTTCATAAAAAGTCTTTAACAATACAATTGCTTAACCTTTACCTGCAAGCCTTTAGGCTACACATGCAAAAAAAAAATGATTTCAGTTAAAAATCACCAAAACGTGCTATTTTCATTTAAGTACAGTAGTTATAAGTAGTAGTATTTCTGAACGCTGTGAAAGTGTCCAGGGAAGTTCATTCATGGTGCTAGTGTCCTGGAAGACTCATACTCTGACATACATTTTGGTTTAATCCCTTTCCCATTGTAATAGTCAACCACTTGATTTGGAACTTCAGCCAAAACGCTTTTTGCTAATGCAGCTGGGGATGCCTGCAGGAAATGGTAGAAAATAACAGTGGTTAACGCACTTCTGGGCAAAAGGCGCGACCATTTTCCTAAGCAACAGGGATGAGCAGAGCACAGACAGTGTTGGGCCTGTAAAGTGCTGGGCGTTCCACCTCAGTTTAGCTCAGCATCTTTGGTCATACACAAGATTGTACATGTAGGTATTCTCTGTAGCTTGGAACTTCCAGTTTCCTACAGCCCAATCCTATCCTTCCCCCCACCCGCTGGTGCATCCATGCCAAAAAAACGGGCGCGCTTTATCCGGTGGGGTGGGGTGGGAGCGGATCGGGAGGCTTCAGATTTAAATCCCCTTACACCTCTATAAGCCCCCCGTTCTGCAATGGGTCTCCCTGGACCTGTGCTAGTGATTTTGCTAGTGCAAGTCAGAGGAGCGAAAGGGGGTGGGGAGGCTGCAGAAAAGGTGGATAGGATCCGGCATGCACCATCGCTCCCAGATTCACGCCCTCCGGCAGCCTCTCCGCCCCTGTTATGTCCCCCTTCCTACCCAGTTTTGCCCCTTCCCCACCTCCATTCTACCCTCCCACCTCTCCCGCTGACATACCTGCTCCGGCGGGTGATGGGAGAGCCAACAATGTGTGCAGGAAGGCTCTGGCCTTCCCGTCACTGTCCCTATCAGCGTGCTACTCAGTGCAATGCCAGAACACCTTTTATGACTGGTGCTGACTGCTTTACGGCAGTCATCGCCAGTGGAAGAGGCTCTCCCGAGGATGGCCGGCCCAGATAGGATTTGGTCATTAGGCATGTGGGCAACTGCTTTGCAAGGTCTGTGATAACATGAACTCTTCCAATGTAGGTTGATGACACTTTTCAAATCTTGAATCTTGTCTTTTGCTTTGTGCAACCATATAACAACCTCTCTCCCCATAACATTCAGTTAAGCACACAGTTCATCCTGCATCAAGTTGCAAGCTGTTTGGAGATCAAGAAATTTGGAACGTTATCACTATACCCATAAAACCCTTACAGTTCGATAAAAATCTTTGGAACTATTGAGTTTTGATTTGCACCATGCTGTAGTCTGTGTTCCGACATTCTGGATTGTGCCCAGTAGCTCTAAATGGTTACACAAGCATTTCTGTTGGAAATTACACATCCTGACACCTGAGGCAGCATGCCAAATGCTGTCCCCCTTACCCAATGATGTGCCAGCCTCTGATCCTCCTACTCCCCTCCTACTCGCTCAGCACTGCCCTTCCCTCCACATTTCCTCTTCCTCTCTGTCTCCCTTTTCATTTCTAATCCAGGGAGTGGGAGGAACAGCAGTGGAGGCAAGTACGCAGACAGAGATGGGCACCCCCCCCAACAAATCTGCTGCCTGAGGCAACTGTGTCAGTTGGCCTCATGGATGGGCCGGCCCTGCTAGACCCTGATCTTGGAAATCTCAGGTTTGGGGATGCATTCAACCTAGCAACCCATAGTGCTGGAGCCGCAAACAGTATTCTAGCTAACAGCACCTTTCTGTGGCTGAGACCCCAGCCTCAGCTAAGCATGACAGTCACCAGCTCAGAGCTTCACTTTCTCTTATCAAGCTGGACTTTTACACGGATCAGTGCTTCTCTCACTCGCTCATTGTCTAGCAGCTCCTGAAGTCTGCTAGAATGAAGAGAGGCTTGGAAGGAGTGAAGCCGCTGCCTGCCCTACGAGGAGCTCAATGCGCTGTTGCCATCCCCTGCCCCTGAAGCAATGGACCCCAGTGCACAGATGCTGAAGGCAAAGGGAGACACCGCTCTCTGACTGCCTGTTGTATACACAGACTATACAACTCTCTGACTGTATTGTATACACTATTGCTGAAGAGCTGCTTTCTGCGCTGCAAAATAGCTCAGACAACATAGGGAGAGCAGGCATTACATGTTCCCCATTTTATTGTGTGAGCTTATTTTAGACTACTGTTTATGCATATCACTGCAGTTTAGCCGAAAACCGATTGAATTAAACAAACCCAAGCACACATCCATGCACGCGCAAGTCAGCTAGCTGGAATACAATGTTTTCAGTATCCAACCAGAATTGCATTAGCATCCATCCATTCCAGCAGAGATTATTTGAATTCTTTTAGAGAGCCACAAAGCAAGGTGGAAATACTAAATACAAAATGTGTTGGGGGGGGGGGGGGAAAGGGGTTTCATTCATTGTAAGGTAAAGGTAAAGGTGATCCCTGACAATTAAGTCCAGTCGTGTCCGACTCTAGGGTGTGGTGCTCATCCCCATTTCAAAGCCGAAGAGCCAGCGTCGTCGCAAGACGCCTCCGTGGTCATGTGGCCGGCGTGACTCTCCTTGCCGCAGCGCGTAGCATGCGGCTGGAACACGAAGTGCTGTTTACCTTCCCGCAAGCGGTACCTATTTATCTACTCACATTAACATGCTTTGGAACTGCTAGGTTGGCAGGAGCTGGCCAAGCAACGGGAGCTCACCCTGTTGCGGATTCGAACTGCCGACCTTTAAATCAACAGCTCATGGTTCAGTGGTTTAACACACTGCGCCACCCGCTGGCCTTCATTCACTGTACCCCACTAGAAAACTTTTAATGATATTATTATTATTATTATTATTATTATTATTATTATTATTATTGGATTTTTATCCCACTTTTCTCCTTCGTAGGAGGGATCCAATACTGAACCATCTAGTTTATTTTTTTCACTTTTGCTGTGTTTTGGGACTTTGTGTGCATAAAGAAAAAAGAGTACTACAAACAAAGCTACTAAATGCTGCTCAGCTTCCTAGAAGCATCTTTTCGATAAACGGAAAACAGGTCTGGCACCAACTCATAAATAATTCTCTTTTTGGTACTTTTACAATACAGTGAAAAACTACACACTGTAATTTAGTGATAGGAGCAGAATTGTGATATATGAGAAGGTCCTAGATATGCCTTGTTAACACTGTTTTATAGCTGGCTTAGGAGGGTTGTTGATGTCTAATGTACAGTATTTATCCAGTTAAAATGAGCTTTCAGCTGAAGCCTGAGTAGGAAAGAAACTACATCACGTTCACTCCTTTAGGGCCCAACATTAGTATGGTATGGGATGCAATAGCACTGAGTTTCTTTAAAATGTGGCAATCACAACAGAGAAAGAGGATTGGGGTGGGGAGTGGGCCGGGCTGAGGGTGGGAGGATCATGAAGGCACTATTGCATTGCCGCATCCTATCCCCCCCCTTCCTGGCCCGACCCCCACGAGCCTCCTCAAAACTTATGCCAGCTAAACAGCTGGTGTAGATCTGAAGAGACCCATTGGCGATCAGGTGGCCAATGGAGAGGTAAGTAAAAAAGATCTTATTTACTCATGGGAAGCAGGCAAGTTGCTATTTGCAAGCCTCTATAAAGAACAGCCCTCTACTGCCTAAAACTAATGGTGCATCTAGATCAGAACACTAATTGGCAACAGTTCTCCAGGATCAGTGGCATTCCTACACCCCCCGTGGGGGGGGGCTGCCGACGCGACACCCCCCACATGATGCCACAAGCCCTGTCCCCTGGGGCGTGATGTAATTTTTGCGCACTGTCATTGAATTTCAGCGCCGGTGCCGCACAAAAACACCCCCCACCGCTTTTCGAGGCATTTTGGAGCCAAACAGCTCCAGGGCAGGCGGGAAGGCCAATCTCGTGGCCGGCAGAGTGATGGAAAAGAAGAAGAAGAAGACAAGAGCGGCGGAGGGGGCGACCTGGCGGTGAAGCCAGAGGCAAGTACACCCCTCCGCCGCATGGTACCCTGCTGCCCTAGGGCCCACCATCCCCGACCCCCCCCCCCCCCTAATGACGCCTCTGTCCAGGATTTCTGAAAGAGGACTTTCCCAGCCCTATGACCCAAAATCCTTCAATGGAGATACCAGCAATTGAACCTGCGACTTTACACAAGGAAAATATATCACGGATGACTTTACTATGACTCCAGCTTCTTCACATTTCATCACCTGAAATGTGGGTAGACTTTGGGTTCTACTGAAGTCAATGGCCCGTTAACTTCTATGATGCTTTCCTGTAACTTTCACCATGAGAACTGATCAAAATGTGATGTTGTCCTTCTGAAGCCTGGATCGTTTTGACACTTTCCTTTGAACCAGGGCTGCTACAAGTTTCTTCGTGGCTATCCTTAGAGCAAAACAAGAGACTGGACTTCTCTCCATTGTTTTGAATGTCAATGTTAGGATCATCAGAACAGCCCACTCCCTTCTTCCTTAGGAACTTTTTCTATGGGACTCATATGATTCTATTTCCAGCCTGTTTAAGCAGACCTATCTCTGTCCCATTTGAAGAATGGGCTTCTTAAGTTTGGTTATCCTTGGGGAGGGTCAAACCTTGTTTCCATGGTTTGTTTCCTCTTTAGGGAGACTTACCAAGGCATTGTTTAAAAACATCTGGATCAAGAAATAACACCTTCCATAAGATAACAGAGTGAAAATTAATCTTACATGTTTGAAGTTTCTGAATGGCACAAACTGAACAATGTCGCGAAGACAAGGCTCTCCCTTGGGGGATCTCAGGATACCATCATCGCCATCTAACATTTGCATGTCACTGAAATCTGCGTTTCCAACTCCAACAATGATGACTGACATGGGGAGGTGGGAGGCGTGAACAATAGCTTCGCGGGTATCAGCCATGTCCGTGATGACACCGTCCGTCAGGATTAACAGGATGAAATATTGCTAGATGGTTTGAAGAGGAAAAATAAAAATTCTAAGCTATTTCCAGCACCGGTTTCAGAGATTCCATGGCATCGTTTCCCAATTGTTATTTTAATTAATGAGGGGAAAAGTAAAAATACAAATTTAACAAGATACTAATATATACTTATTGCCTACCATGCAAGGATATTGCAGTAGGATATCTACCTAAGGCTATCTTAGGTAGACTCAAGCAACAGTCACTCCCCGACTGCTCCATTCCCCCAAATATGCCATTGGGGAATTCTCACCAAAACAACAATAACTCTTACCAGCTTATTCTGTTGCTCCTCCTCCTGCTCCCTGGATTCAAAAAGGAAGAGGGGAACGCGGTAGAAAAGGAAGTTTGTCGGAGACACTCTAGCCCATCACTCTGCTTTCTTCCACACTTCTGCTCTGTTCTCTTCTTCCTTTTTGAATCCAATGAAGAGGCGCAGTGGAGGTGAGTGGGCGGACAGAGGTGGGAGCCCCCCTGCCAATCTGCTCCCTGAGGTTACTGCCTCAGTTGGCCACATGGATGGGCGGGCTCTGTTTTCAAACCAGTTTCATTAACTGGAAACAAGAACTCCCCTGCCAGCTTCCTAGTTGTACAGGGTGAGCACAAAACACTCCTTGATTTCCAACGGTTATAGAATGTAACTTTATTGGAATATTCTTACAGATTGGTGGCTACAGTTGCGGGAGAGAAAAGAAATGTTTTGAGTTAACGTATCTCTGTGGTCACCATATTTATAAACATATTCCAATAAGTTTTGATTGTATCATTCCTTGAAATCAAGGAGTGTTTTTGTGCTCCCCCTGTATACAGTTAAAAGTGGAACTAGAACACACACTCGAAAGATGCTTTGAAAGGGTGAGGAAACTCCATCCCTTTACCAAGGGTCACTGGCGTCACTGCAGGGGGGGGGCGGAGCTGTAAGTTCCTCCGTGATCAGAGCCTCCGTTACACAGAAGAACGAAGCGGCCCGCCCCCGCGCCTTCCAACCCATTCAAAGCGGTGAAAACAACGTGCAGGGAGTCTCCTGCGCATTGTTTTCACTGCTTTGAATGGGTCGGAAGGCGCGGGGGCGGGCCGCTTCGTTCTTCCATGTAACGGAGGCTCCGATCACAGAGGAACTTACAGCTCCGCCCCCCCCTGTAGTGACGCCAGTGCCAAGGGTCAACCATCTGGGCTGTGAGTACACACGGGTGGGCAACACATGTTAATGGAGAATGAAAGTGCGTTTTTGTTCCTAAGACTTTTTAGCCGATGCCAAAAGATAAAGGAGGCTGCGATCCTCACCGACGCCTCCTTCGTGTTAGTTTCTTCTGATGCTGATTTAGCCACCTTTTGAATGATCGGAGCAATGTTTGTCGGCCCATAAAGCTGAAGCTTCGGGAGGCAATTCTGATATGCTTCGACCACTCCTTGTATTCCTTCACATAAAGAAAAGCAAAATAGCATTGATTAAGCAAAATATATGGGGGGGGGGGAGGAGGGAAGCGGCTGCAAAGTTTTGCTAGTTTCATCCCCTCCGAAGACATTTTAAAAGAAAAGTGATTTATGCCATTTCACTTGCACCACCGATCTACTACCCTGCCAATGTATTCAGCACAGCTGTGAAGCTGCCGGATTTTTCCCCCCAGAGCTGCTCTCCCCCTGCTGACCTGACCTCTTTTAGATGTGATGCAATATATATAATTCATGAGCCAACTCTTCTCTTTGCCAGCAGCATTTAATGGGCATTTTGTAGACATGAGTTGTCCTGTATGGTATTAACACACTTTGCAAATGCGTTAGGCTTCTATTCAGGAGAGACTTTCAAGTAATCGTTCGGGTGCCAGGAAATGTTCACACTTGAGGACGACACAGACTAATTATTAGCTGATGATAACTTGGCAGCATGTCTTTCTCTCTTGCTTTCCTTGGTCAAATATTTACTTACAGTAAAACGAAATAGCTAGCAACAAGCTATGCTTTTCTGGTCAAGAACCCTATTGATCAAGGGAGCTGGGCATATCCGAAAAAGAGAAAGAACAAAAAACAACGAAAACTTTGGGTCTTACAAAAATATTTGTGCCCGGTTTTACTTCTTTATTTTATTGTTTAAAATGCATCTATCCTGTCTTTCCAAGGTGCTCAAGGTGCCTCGCATTCAAGAAAACCAAAACAATACCCCTGGCAGTGAATTTCTATCGTGGTTCTCATACGGTGGATTTTTTAGCCTGCAAATTCTCTCTCTTTAGCTAGCTGATTGATATGGCGCTTGTATAGGATGGTGTCTAACAGCTGTAACCATGACTTCTGTCTGATTCCCTCTTGCGTCTTACACCATTCTTTCTGAGGAAACTTACAGCCCAATCCTATCTAACTTTGTGCCCTGTGATGCAGCAAGACCGGTGCAGCCTGTGCCGCATCCAGGGCACAAAGCAGGCGGCTGGAGGGTCACCTCGGGGGAAGGGAATGTTTGTTCCCTTACTACAGGTAAAGCCCCAGCCTCCCGAACGGATCTCCTCGGATCCACACCAGCTATTTACACCAGCTATTTAGCTGGTGTAAGTCCGGGAGGCTCGTGTCAGGAGAAATGGGCCTGAGAGGGAGGATAGGATATGGTAGAGGCCTGCTCTGCCTGGTCCCACCCCCTCCTGGGCCCAATCCACCCACCCACCACCCAGAAATGCCTCCGAAACACCCTCCACCTGCCTCTCCACCACCCAGCAGGGAACTTACTTTTCCCGGTGGGCGCTCCTCTGGATATGGGGTGGGGAGAACAGCGCTGGCCTTTGTGGCAACACTGCCTCTGCGCTGGGTGATGCAAACATACCTTATGGCACGTTTGCGAAACCCGAGACTGGCAGAGTGGTGCTCCATTGGTCTAAAGTTTAGAGAGGATTTTGGGCTGCCCACAACAAAAGGTATTGAATGCAGCCATAATGTGTGTTCTAATATAGGAGTCAGCTTGTTTTCCCAAACAAAATGGTTACCTGCACATTCTGGGTTGTCTTCATTAAAGTTGATGGCAAAATCATGAGACACCTATGGAGCAACCGCCCCAAAATTAAATAAAACGATAATTCAGAAAAAACTCAAGAGCTCTTTTCTATTTTCTAGCAGATAGTGAGTTCAAACAGATTCTTGCTATGCAAGCAATCACTAAAACATTCCTTTTAATGCATCAATTTCTCTATGTACACATGTACATTTCGTTGTTCATTTCTTTGACTGCTTCACAAACTAGGCTGCAATCCTATACATACTTACCAGGGAGTAAGTCCCATTGAAATAAATGGGGCTTGCTTCAGAGTAGACATGCATAGGGTTGCGCTGATATAAAATGTGCATTGTGTGTTGGTGGACAGCATTTGCACACAGCTGTCACACAAGAGTGGCTTTATTATTGATTGAAGGGAGGTTATGGCCAACTTAAGGGTCAACATTATCATACTGTGTTCATTGAGCTCCCAGCTTCAGGCAAATGTGTGTGTGTGTGTGTATGAGATAAAATAAAGTGATTGGCTTAAAGGGTATTCATATAAATGTTTGTGAGCAAAATTTTCAACCTTATCAATAAGCACTTAATAGTATTAGAGAATACAAACACACACATTATATATAGCTAGAGGGATATACCGTATTGTCCTGATTATAAGAAGCACCTGATTATAAGACGCATCCTTAAAGTTTGGTGCTATTAATTTTTTTTAACTAAATCACTGGCATTAAATGTATGCCAGTGATTTAACGAACAGTGCAATCCTGTGCAGGTCTACTCAGAAGCAAGCCCCACTGTTCTCAATGGAGCTTACTCTCAGGAAAGTGTGCAAAGGATTGCAGCCTAAACCATTCATTGCCTGCTGAGCTGGGGGAGGGGCGGCTGCAAACCCGATGCTGGCTAGGCCCAGCATCACCATTTTTGCAACAGCCTGATTATAAGATGCACCCCTAGTTAAAAAACTTAAATTAAGGGGAAAAAGTGAGTCTTATACTCAGGACAATACGGTATATAATTCCCTCTAGCCATGCGTTTTACAGAGAGAAACATGAATCAAATGTCTTATTTAGATGTCCATTTTGTTAGCTTCCCCCCCCCAAACTCTGCCCATTTGAATTTCCACAGTCTTACCCCTCATTGTGATAAGACAACCGCAATTTTTACTCTAATTACAAACAAAACATTTCAATGAGAACATGTGGGTGTTACATGTTTTTGTTATTGTGACTACACATTGCTGCAAACAGCATAATTCATACTGTGCTATGCTTTTGCCAGCAAGGTTGGTAGATTTATGTCAAAACAACCTTACGGCTACTATAAATTGAAGAGTTCGTCAGCCAAAGTCCAGTGAATGATGTATGTGCTTAGTAAGAACACTGTTCTAGGCATAGACTGTGGGGTGGGAAGCGTTTCTGGTCTAGTAATCATATAATCAACTTTAAATTGTTCAGTTGAATACACCAAAATGTCTTTTATTTTATGACCCCCCCCATACTAAGCAGTAGCTCCCCTAATGGGGAGGGGCATCTGAGACCAATTCAATGGCCAGTCACAGACTGTGACACCAGGCTGGATACCTGAGCCTACACACTGACACCAGTGGTGGACCAGGCGAGATGTGATGGAGGGAAAGGATGGAAGGAGGCCAGGGCCTCTGAAAGGAATTTTATCAGGAGGTACAAAGTTTCTTTTGGGCCCCATCTCAAAGGGGAGGGGGCAAAACAGGGCAGGGGGAGGGCAGTAAAGTCTCTGGAGCCCAGGTCTATCAGACTTCCCTATGCAGCACCCAGGTTGACCCGCCCGGTTGGCCTGGCCTCCGTCTTTCACTCTCCATGAGGCCAACTGAGATCCCAGGAAATTTCTGACCCCCTTTCCTTTGGCTCCTGGGCCCCCTTTTTGACCCTGGGCCCAGGTACAATTTACCCCCTTTACCCCCCTCTCATGGGCTCTGAAGGGGGCCACCCCTTTAAATCCATCTATTCTCCAGGCTGGGAGATGGACCCTGGGTTAGTCTGAGCCAGGACACACTTCATTCTATCTCTGACCATTACAGAATGAGTCGCTAACTTGGAGCTTTTGCTTTGCTTCATCACCTTTTCGACCTCATGGGCCCCACTGACAGGATGCTTCCTTTCTTCTTTGGGCAGCCCGCCTCCCAGCCACTTCCTGGCCAGTTCCCCATTCTTGAATCACGAAGCACAGTTGTCTCATTTCAATGCATTCACAAAACGTTTCCTCTCAGCAACAATTAATTCCATGCTTTCAAAGCGCTGACACCCAACCTAAATATCCGAAGTGCGGTTTTCTGAAAATTGAAAAATTGTCACAACAGGTGGGGTAATGGATTGGCATGGGAACCCTGTAACATAAGAATAATGTTCTATGAAGTGCCAAAGGCCTTCAAATTATCTTCATTGGGTGGGCTGGTCGAGGACTCCTCCTCATTATTATTTTTGCAGAGAGCCTCAGAGTCACAAACATCTAAGGAAGCTCTGAAATTGCTTCTGTAATTCATCGATGGCGCCTGCTGAGTTTGTCTTACTTTCCTGCCATGTTCTGCTCCTGCTTGTAAGCTCTGTCTCCAGCAACCCTTACATTGTGCTACACCAATATACACCAAGAGAATGAGGAAGATTCACCTGTACACCTACTTTAAAGTCCGGAGGTATCCTGGCTCCAAAACCATAGACTGGGAACATTTTATCACTGAAATTTAAACATACAACAAAAACAGGGTTTACTTTTTTGGCCCTCCTTTTTTACACTAAACCCATTCATTTACTCATGAAGGTATCACAGAGTAGAAGGACACTTTGCTAGATCCCGTTTGCTCATTGCCACTTCAAAGTACAAAGGTAGAAAAGGTAATGGTATCGCTGCTCGAAAGCCAGTCATGTCCAACTCTAGGGTGCGGTGCTCATCTCCGTTTCTAAGGCCAAAGAGCCAGCGCTGTCCGAAGATGCTTCCGTGGTCATGTGGGCGGCATGACTAACAGAGCGCTGTTACCCTCCCGCCGCAGCGGTACCTATTTACTTGCAATTTCTTACTTTTGAACTGCCAACCGCAGGAGCTCGGGTCTCGAACTGCTGTCCTACCAACCTTCAGGTCTGCAGTTCAGCATCTTAACCACTAAGCCACCTTGGCCCCTTAAGTACAAAGGTACTAGTCCCTTTTCCCCATGTTATTCTTCAGTTCACGTTTATTGAGGATTCTGAAGCACAAATGTCATAAGATTCCCCTGACTTTTGGCAGAGTGACTTATGTTTTTATAATTTTGTATTCGGGATTCTAAGCATGTTTACTGGGAAGTCTCATTGAATTTCAATAGGTTAATTCCCAGTGTGCACTGGACGACAAACTTGGTACTTTCTCCAAGGCAAGTACTAAATGGAAGATGGAGGCAAGAAGCTGATGCAAAGAACATTAACTTCTGTTAGATCACAGGTTTGAAACATTCTCGTCCTGTTGAATTGCTGCTCTTACCCACTCAGCAGAAAGCCACACGGATCCTATGCAATGCATGTTCTGCATAAGCCATGACAAGTGCAATGTGTTGTATTCTCCTTCTGAGGCATATATATTGATGACCAGGCTTGGAAATAAGGGCTAGCCTCTTTCACATGGTAATGAGACATTTTTGCAAGGCGTGTCAAAACCAAAGTAGGTGGTAAAAGTTTCAGTTCTATCTATGCTAATTGCCTGCTGACTGTTTTCACTTTGATTAACTGCTGGCAGAAGTGGGGAAGCCCTGTTTAATAATCAGGAATTGATATGCAAAAATATTCAAGAGTCTCAGAACAAATAATGGATCAAAAGGATTGAAAGCTCCTGTGATCAACTGAAGAAACTCCTTTTAAAGTGTACTGAGTTCAGCAGTAGAACAATTCACGTTACTGCCCTGCCCACAATGGCTCTGCCTGCAGATATGCAGTTGCAAGCTTGGTGTATTCCCTGGACTAACAAAACAGGCAACAAAACTTATTCTGCACCAATCTTGGAGATACCCAACACCCCCCCCAACACACACACACACACACACACACACACACACACACACACACACACACAAGTAACTGGTACCATCTGAAATGTGAAGCTTTCAGAACCAGAACCCAAGACCCGTCTTGTGTCTCTGCTGTAATAAATAGAATGTATAAGAAGATAGAAGCTCTGGCATCCCATTTCCTCCGAGCCCATAGGTGTACGCATTTCACTCGGTTTAAACTCAAGCAAAAGTTACTCCTCTGCTGTATTCCATGATCTCCTAATTTCCTTTAATTTGCACTAAGCCCCACAACCGTGAACAATAGCTGTCAGTCCTAGTTCTGCTCACCGTAGGAAGAAGCAACTTCACCCATCCAATTGTGCCTGTTCTTATGGAAGCTGTTATGAATATAAGCAGCAGGTATGTGTTTTCAGCTGTTGGCAAACACAACATTGTCGTCGGGAAACAAGGATGGAATGGGGCCACCACTAGCGGCTGAATCATGCAGATGTGACATTCGGAATTTTTTTTTAAATGATCTGTTATTTACATCATGTGTGCACAACTTGCTACCACCTAGCAAAACGCAGTTTACCAGCTAACCACTGAACCATGAGCTGTCGATCGAAAGGTCGGCAGTTCGAATCCGTGCGACGGCTCCTGCCAACCTAGCAGTTCGAAAGCAAGAAATTGCAAGTAGATTAATAGGTACCGCGTCAGTGGGACGGTAACAGCATTCCATGCACCTCGGTGTTGAGTCATGCCGGCCACATGACCATGGAAACGTCTTCGGACAGCGCTGGCTCTTCGGCTTTGAAACGGAGATGAGCACCGCTCCCTAGAGTCGGTCACGACTGGACTTAATTGTCAAGGGATACCTTTACCTTTACCTATGGCAGCCTAACAAACTTTAGCAATCTCAAGCAGGCAGCAAAAAATGGTTTATTAAGCTGCCATACAGATGTAGTGGGCTGCATTTGATTTGATGGCTCACAAGTTCTGTGATCTAACAACCAATATGCAATGGTGACCTTGGTTTTGTGTACGGATAGCTGAGTGGGATGTTTGGATTTCTAGGCATGACAGCTTGGCTCCTCAAGCCTTACCCCCCAAAACCTGTGTCAGACAAGTGACTCTCTGATTAGCCTCACAAGAATGCTACAGCTAGCACATGCCTCAAGCCATAGGGACTTGGGGGGGGGGGCAATATTTATGCTGAATATGGATGGTTTGGGCAGGGTTGTCACGTTGGAAATCAACCTCTTATCTGAACCCCCACCTATGTGGCTGCAGCAAGGGCTGCCAGCCACTCCCCATGCCAGCAGTGGCGTAGCTAGACCAGGGTGGCGGCAAGTAGTTCTGCAAGACTCCATTACACCGGAGTCAACAGCCTCTTCCCCAAGCCGTTGTAGTCATTCCAGCGGCAACAGCAACATGAGGGACACTCCCCCATCGCTGCCGGAATGGCTCCAATGGCAATGGGGAGGGGCCACTGACTCTGGTGTAATGGAGTCTTGCAGAACTACTTGCTGCTGCCCCGGTCTAGCTATGCCACTGCATGCCAGCCCATAGGACAGTGATGGCGAACCATTTAGGCTTGGTGTGTCAAACATTTTGACAATGCCTAACTTGACTCTGCTGGTGTGTCAACCCCCCCCCCCCCCATAACTTTTAATAGTACTTTGACTATTGCTACTTTTAATAGTAATTTTGAATTGAACTGAACTGAAAACAACTATAGAACACATTGCATTTTATTTAACATCAATTAGTGACTTTTTTGTTGCTGAGTTTTCCTAGATAATAATTTGAAAGAGGTCTGCCAAAATATCTGTCCTAAATGTTCAAGACAAGCCTGTAAAACCTGCAAAAATGTAAAGTGTGTCGGGGCCCTGGGGGAAATGCTGGCGTGTCACCCAAAATGACCTCGCGTGCCACCTGTGACACACGTGTCATAGGTTTGCCATCACGGCCATAGGAAATTCCTTGACCCCATGTGCATCCCCTCTTCTTGGAAGAGGAAAACATTAGCAAATTCCCAGTAGTATTAACAATACATTTCAAGTAGCTGCCCCCATAATGCACAGTAGATTTCAAGAGCACACACAGACTTTGTCTTAACATAATTGGAAAAAATATATATCTGGGCCCTGAAAAACTGCAATAAGGGTGAGTTTCTTGCAGTGTGGTGAAGATTTTACATGATCAGATGATAAATGTTTTAAAACAGAGATTAAAATATATGCACAGGCTTTAATTACTGCTCTGTCAGTTTTACATTAAAAAAATTAACAAATTGCTCCTGAGGTGCCTTAGGGAAGTGGAATCTGCTGACTATGGAGAACGTGTGTTTCTATAATTGAGCTTTAAGTGCACGAAGAAAGCGCAAGTGTGCTACCAACAAGAGGAATAATTAATGAACATGGGGAATACCCATGCTCCGAAGCTAACTACTGAAAGGCATCTACTAATGAATTAACTCACAAAGCAGAATCCAAATACTATTTCCACATTTTTTGCTGATTAACATTAAAAGAAGGCGCTCTGGGAGAACGAAGCTACTAAATAAATTCTGAAAAGTGTAGGTTAAGCACAACCCCCCCAAAGTAAACACTGCATTGAAGAAAAATATGAAAGCTACGAAGGAACACAGACATGTGCCTTCACTAAGAACTGCCAGGTTAACTGGCCCTGATTGTCAACATAGAGACCACTGACGCATGGATGATTGGAATGTTTGTGGATATCCTGTGACCTCATAGCAGATCAAACAATGGTTAAGGGCTTCTCAGGTAAGACAATATTGCATTCTACAATGCTCTGCTAAGTATTCATTTTCTCATTTTTATTTCATGGATTGCACTATTCTTGTGCTTAATGGCTGGCCTAAACCAACTTCCTAGTGCATGCCAGCACTCAAAATGCCTTTGTGAGACTCACGATAGCCTGAAAGGTTTCCAACCAAATTCTTCATAAACTTGGTGCAATCTTGGAAGGAGAAAATCGTTCTTTTCATGCTACAGGGGCCAATAGGTCTTGAATTAAAATAGAATAAATGATGCCTCTTGCCCCATTATAAAGTATAATTAATATTAAAAAATTAATATTTCTCTAGACACCAGTGTGTTCATCAGAAAAACTTATCAAAGAAAAAACAGTAAAATAAAACAGCCTCCTTCTAAACATATGTTGAACACAGCATGTGTGTGTAGGATCAAGGTATTCCAGTGGGATATAAAAATGATACTATTACTAAATTATAAACGGATAAATTAGCACAATTAGGGTCACATGGCTAAAGCATCATTTCTACTAATATTTTATTTCATTGTAAAGTGTCATTCACACATTTCCTGAACTGGGAACACTGATTAATTCTTTTATTCCTATTTTATAGACAGATCAATTCTAATTGCGGTTGCAGCTAATGAACAATATTCATTAGTCTATTTTTCTTATCCATAATGTATGGTACAATTCTGGGGGGGGGAAGAGATGGAGTTGATTGTTGCTAGACATTTAAAACCATCTGACATGTTGCAGGGAAAGGAAAGCACAGTGCACAATAATGAAGGCATAGGACACTTCATTGTTGTCGTTTACCCAGGATGCTTTGTGCTCCCCTCCTTCTTGGAAGCGTTCGTGAGTTCTAAAACTCGAGAACTTTTCTATTGACTGAAAATGCAATTCCTATGACTATAATAATGAGAAATGGAGCCATGTGATTTTATGGACAATGAAGGAGCACAGCACTCAGTAGCAATCATTTCTTATCCAGGCCCTTTGCTAGCAGCACACACATAATCACTGGTTCTCAGGGGATTTCGTTCCAATTTGCAGAAGTTCCATTTACAAGGCTCTAGCAGTGTTCCACTCAACTCCTTCACTTGCCTTTGAAAGAAGGTTTCATTACCATGCAAATAGCAGTCCTTTGAAGCAGGCTAATTACTGCACCCTGTTGTGTAATACATGGAAGACAACAGTAAGCTCCTCAAGAATGATCCAGAATCCTAATTAGCATCAGGCTGACAAGGCCCTCACTGTCAATGCGAGAAGTGATCTTTCTGTGTGGTAAGTATGTTTGTGGTACCATATATGACAGACACCACCACCCCACATTTCAAGAGCACATGGGAAATAACACCTCTGCACAATAAAGGGGTGCCCAGATGGGATATGGCAACCATAAAGCACCAAAGAGTCCTGTGGTGCCTTCAAGGCCAACAAACTAATTGTAGCATAAGCATTCATGGACTACTACGATCTCCTTCATCAGATGCATGATGTGAAGCCCTCAGGAGAGTCATGGGTTAATGCATCCTCCTTGCAATTGAATCTGCTGTTTTATACATTGTGACATCAGAGTCCATTACAAGAGGGATGAGTTAACCCACAACTCTCTTCTCCCCCTCTTCTCCCCCACACTTTCCATTCTCAATATGTTTTTTTTTCAGATCCAGGAGGACTAGTAGAGGCAGGAGGAGAGATGGAAGTGGGGGTTCCCCACCAATCTGCAGCCTGAACCGATTGCCTCAGTCAGCCCCATGGATGGGCCACCCCAGTGGATGCTGCCCTACTGGAAGAACATTTACAGCATAATCCTATGCACGTTTACTTAGAAGTTAGTCCACTGTGTTCAGTTGGGTTTACTCCCAAGTAAGCATACACCAGGACTGCAGCCCCACTGATTTAACCAGATTTCTCCATCAGGTTTCGTCATATTATTTGAATGCCATCTCAAAACTCCTCCGCAATAAACGTGTTTGTCTTTCACCTGTCATAGTCTTGGCAGATCTCCCCAACAGCAACCAGAGCCTTCAAGTATTCGTTCGGCTGATAGGGGTGGATGTAGTGGAGTGAACAGCTGTTCCGAGGATCGCCGTTTGAGGCTGTAAAGTCTATAGCTACCTGGAAAAGAAAGGAGAGAAGAAAAGGTTGTGCTGTGTGGCTTTTCTGCTGCCTGCCTCCACTAGAGTGGTGACAGTACTGGAAAGTTAAGAGAGGGGACTTGAAACAACCAGTTGGGGGACTTGAAACAACCAGAGGGGGGTTTGGAACAACACAGCTAATTGCGTTGCACATCAACCAGTGTCTCATCATGTGCTGCACATAGTCAAGGTGATAAGATACGTGCAAAAGGATTGCGTCTACTATTATAAAATGGTGCCGAATGGTTTAAAATGCATAACCCCTGCTAACTCTTAACCTCTTAAGGTGGGGTCCTCTTATATTTAGCAGAAGGAGAGCAACTGTCCCTTTTCACCCCAGCATGGTGACTTTTCCAGTGGCTGTTGCTGGTGTCTCTTCTGCATTTTTTTTTAATACTGTGAGTGTGGACAGGGAGCCATTTATTCTGCTATATAAACTGCTTTGTGAACTACTTTTGTTGAAAAGCAGAATATAAGTATTCTTTAATAATAATAATAATAATAATAATAATAATAATAATAAAACAACCCATGATTTATTCTTGCATTTCTTACCCACCTTACTTGAAAACATAGAGGTCTATCCGGATAGGCCCGTCTATCCATGGGTATTAGTCATGAAGGCTATGCGCCACTTCTGGGTTCAGCAGCAGCATGCCTCTGAATACCAGTTGTAGGGGAGCAATGGCAAGAGACAAGTCTGCCCTTCTCTCCTGCCTGTGGGGTTCCCAGAGGCAGCTGGTGGGGCCACTGTGGGAAACAGGATGCTGGACTAGATGGGCCTTTTGGTCTGAGCCAGCAGGGCTTTTCTTATGTTCGGATAGACTGAAGACAGGGTAGGTAAAGGTATCCCTTGACATTTAAGTCTAGTCGTGTCTGACTCTAGGGTGCAGTGCTCATCCCCGTTACGAAGCTGAAGAGCCAGCACTGTCCGAAGATGCTTCCGTGGTCATGTGGCCGGCATGACTTTCCTTGCCGCAGTGCAAAGCATGCAGCTGGGACATGGAATGCTCTTTACCTTCCTACAAGTGGTACCTCTATCTGCAATAAAGGTTTGACTGATTGATTGATTGATTGATCTACTCTCATTGACATGCTTTCGAACTGCTAGGTTGGCAGGAACTGGGCCGAGCAACGAGAACTCACCCCATCGCGCGGATACAAACTGCTGACCTTTCAATCAACAGCTCATGGTTTAACCCACTGCGCCACCCGCAGCCCCATGAAGACAGGGTACAAATCACTAAAACAACTATAATTAAATACTATACTGTAATACAGAAATATATGAGAAAGGTGGTGATCCTGTGTTCAGATGTAGTGCTCGGATGTGTTTGGATGAGTTACAGCGCAATCCGACTTAACTTTTGTGCCGGTTTAACCAGCGGCGCAGCGAGAATGGGAGGCCCCAGAACGGAAAAGGGATTCAAATCCCCTCCAAAAGAGGACTTCAAAGGGGATTTGAATCCCTTTTCCGTTCTGGGGCCTCCCGTTCTGGCTGCGCCGCTGGTTAAGACGGCACAAAAGTTAAGTTGGATTGCGCTGTTAGTGCCCAAGTAGTGCTTGGATGAGTTAGGTCAGTATTTCTTCTGGATAGGTGGAGAATTTCCCAGGTTTCCTAAAACTCCTCGCTATTTTAAGCTAATTTTCAACACAAACTGCGAATACCACCACATCTGAATATATTTGAATAAAATTACATTTGAGTCTTATTTGTTTCAGCAAAACGTATCCCGGTAAAACAAATGAAACACACAGCCTCTTCCAATTATATGACAACGCTCATTTGTCTAATTATAAGTTCTAAGCAATCAGAGCCTAATTTAATCTCCTACACTCAGGTGCTTTCAGGTCCGCACATCTGTCTAGCACAGAATCACTGCAAAATTAAAATGTTCTACACCAAATATATATACGCATAAATTTAAACTCCAGGCAGTATCAGATGCACTCCATTCATTTCATTCGCACTGCTTAAACTGTATTATGATTGCTGTAAAATAATAATTGGTACTGCACTTTCCGTAAGCAAATCATTTCATAAGATAATTAACTTCCTCTCTTCTTTTACAGATGCGGGAGAGCTTGAAGGTGAGCCAGGAGGCAAAATGAAATGCCGACCTTCGAACAGATTTCGGTACACCATGCCCTCTTTTTCGAAGCATGAGAATCATCTGGCAGCAAACAAGTTTTACTTTAATCTTTTAGAACGCATGGTTTCTCTTTTTGGAAAGTTCTTCATATTTTCTAGTTCACTGAAAATTGGATTTTGTCATTGTGGAGACCCAATGAACCAAGATAAACATGTAAGATAAACTGGATGATCACAGGAATATATTAAAAATGGAGTGACATTCAACAGTGTTCCTTTGTGTTTAATAGCCTTACTTAGAAGGAGATATGGAGTGAAGGCTGCTAATTTTGTGACTGGAGAGGATGGAAAGACATCATCTGAATGTTCCCTTGCCTGCTATTACAGACATATCTCACCAAGTACCTGCAACTTTCCAAGATATTTTTCAATTTAAGATCAGGGCTGCAGTTGAGGAGGAGAAGTGGCGTTCCACGACTTCTCCTACAGCAGGTGTGGTTGTCATCAGCAAATGTGCTCTCAGGTACTGCCTTTGGAGCTTTTTTCAAAGGATCTTTGCTGAGAAAATGTATCAGGCCCAGCAGGAAGCAAATTGAGAAATTTGCCTTGGGGAAAATGTGTCTAGGTCACCGTATTCCCCTTGGCTGCCTGAGAGCCAGTATGTAGCTCATGCCTCGTGTTACATAAAGGCTGCATTCCAATGCAAACCTCTCTGGTACTCTGGGAGTAAGTAAACTTGGGTAGACTAGCACCCTAATGCAATGCTTCCCAAACTGTGGGTCATGGCCCGATGCATGGTGGGTCATGCAGTTGGGCCCTCCCACCTGCCCTTGCATCCTGTTGGCTCCAAATCGGAGCCCTCCGGACACAAGTGGAGGCCGCTTTCGGCTTGTGACCTACCTTTGGAAGCCGCTCCCACATTGCGCCGTGCCCGGGACAGCCTCCAGAGGCCTCTGTGGGCCAAAGAAGGCCTCTAGAAGTGACTTCTGGGTCACTTCCAGTTTCACAAATATGACTTCAGGTCACATCTGGAGGCCTTCTGAGGCCCGTGGAGACCTCTGGAGGCCGTCCCGGGCCCAGCACAACGCGGGAGCCGCTTCCAAAGGTAGGTCGCGAGCTGGAAGAGGGAGGGCGAAGTGGGTTGCAGCGGTGGTAGGTTTGGGGACCACTGCTCTAATATACCTTTTACATTTATCTGAGTTATTTTTTAATTCCATTTTCAATTTTTATATATTTGTTTTAAACCAAGAGTTTGGGATGATACAAGCTGGATCGTTAAATGAAGTATGATTAGATACAAAATGTGAATAAGTGACAGGAGAAGAAGACATGCTAGTGAAGAAATGTAAGCTTGATTTTTGGGGGGATATTCTTAGCAGGGTGTGGCCACAGGTGTGTGTTATGAAGATGATATGCTCCTACACTTCAGAATTTACCATTATACTAGTTAAGAGTATGTTCACGTTAGCTGTATGAGCAACCCAGGTTCCCTTTCAATTAGTTACCATATTTATTGGCGTATAAGACGCACTTTTTTGTCTACATTTGTGACCCAAAATAGTAGGGTGCATTTTATACGCCAATACTAAAAAAATCCCTTTTCCCCCGCTTGCCCGTTTTAAAGCATTTTCGGGCTTACCGCGTTTTTCCGGAGCTAGAAAGCTCCCTTGTGCTTTCTTCCCTAACTAATCTATCAGATCTACAGCTGTTTGTCGGGTTTTAATTTATGCACGTGCATGAGTTGAGCTTCTCAGCAGCCAGCAGAGGGCACTGTGCTCAGTTCAGTTCAGCTGAGCTGCCGAGGGCCTGCTCTTGAATGCAGCATGGGTAAGCTTCTGAACTGGGCTTAGTTGGGAGGCTTTGAAAACTGCATAGGTGGGGTGGGGGAAAAGAGTTGAGTCTGGGGTTTTTGTATTTGGGATTTATGTTGTTTAAGAGTTGGTAAGAGTTGAGTCTGGGGGTGGTAAGGTGGTAAGAGTTGAGTCTGGGTTTTTTTTTGTACTTTTATGTTTTTTACTGTGGAAGCTGCAGGGGTGGGGTGGGGGAAAAGAGTTGAGTCTGGGGGTTTTGTATTTGGGATTTATGTTTACTTTGGAAACTGTGCATGGGTGGGTTGGGGGAAAAAAGAGTTGAGTCTGGGTTTTTTTTGTACTTGGGATTTAAATTCTGGTGCATTTTGTTCATGTGTCTTATTGCTGTGTGTTTTAAAAGAGATCCTGGTATTTTTGTGCAATTTATGTAAATTAGCTAATTAAGCAGCCAAGCAGTAAGTGGCCAAGTGGCCCAAAAATGCTTTAAATCTTTTTTTCTTGAAACCCAGGGCCAAAAGGAAGGTGCGTCTTATACGCCGGTGCGTTTTATATGCCGATAAATATGGTAATTCTATTTCCTTCACATATCTTTCTATTGTACTCAGAAGAGCTATGCTAGAACTTACTAGAAAAATTCCACCCCACTAACAGCAGGGTATGCTATGGGATTGTTTTTCTTTCGCTGCTGGTACTCACATGAGTTTGCCATGTGATGGCCCTGGTCAGTCTGGAAGCTATTTAGTCGAGCCCATGTTTGCTATTTTCACATCACATACTGCCCTTAGAGGGATAGCTTGATTATAGGTTCTATTAAAATGGTGTTGAAAAGACCAAAAGTTTGCTTTTATTTATCAGAGATTTTCTTTCTCGCCAAAAATGATGTGCTTACAAAGGATGTGCAGAGCATCTTCGGAACACGCAGCGTGATGCTACAAAAGCCCTCATTATCTCTTCAAATTAGCAGGTACATCATACCATAGCGTTTTGTTCCCAAACCCATGCTTAGCATCTTAGCTTCCCTCCCCTATCAAACGGCCTTTCAGATCACAGCTGCATCGTATTGTCTTCATGCTGCTTGAACTCAATGGAAACGTAATTAATTTGAAAACAAAAAGAGAGTGGGTTGAGTTGCGCGTAACTTCAGAACTCTGCACCTGTGTTCTCAGAAATACTGTCAGGACAAAAGCTGGTCCTTAATCTGTTATAAGAATCCTACCAAATTATGGTGACTATTTTCTTATCTGGATATTGTCACAACTCTTTTTTTTAAAAAAACCTATCAGGAATAATGTGAATCATTTTTCAACCACAGGTTTTTTTACACACACACACACACACACACACACACAAATGCACACAAAATGCTTCTGCACAGTGGATCCCCCCCCCCAATTCAGCTAAAGGTAATTGTGACTAAATTCTTTTGAAAGCAATAGGAGCTGTGACTAACTTCTTCCATTGGTTTCAATTAGTGATGGTCAAAACAGCTTCTGTTTCTTTTGTCAAATTATTCTCAAAAAACAACCTGCCCTTTCTATTGATAATTGGCCAATATTTCAATTGGAATTAAAAGCTGTTCAAATTTCAGTGATGTTGCATTCTATCTTTCAACCACATGGTAGTGCTAAATTAATTGATTGCGTTTATATCCTGCCCTTCTTCTAAGGACCTCGGGACAGGACACATTGTTCTTCCCTACTACCTGTACGGTAGGTTAGGCTGAGAGAGAGTAACTGGCTCAAGGTCTCTCCGGAAGTTTCAGTGGAGCAGAGAATTGAATCCAGGTCTTTGTCTTTAAGAAATCCCCCTCTCCACACACAAAACCATATACTCTAGCTTCATTATCGGGTTGATAAACTGATAATCATATCCTGATTACAGATGTGCATGGCAGGAAAGAGGAGAGGAACCGCCAACTAATGAAGATTCTCCATTATTCTTTGAAGGTGTTGCGGGATGGTCAAGCGCCATTGTTTAGCTGACAGTAAGGCGGGAAAGTGTATTCTACATTCCACCTTGTGCCTGACAGTCAGAACTGCAGTTGTCTGGGTCATAAGGGATGAAAAGCAATTTTTTTTTAAAAAAAATATTTATTTAAATATTTATAATATTAAATATTTTTAAATATTTATAATAAATATTTTTTTGTCAAAGGTGGGCAGGTTGGGTGGCTTTTCTACCAAGTTGCGTCAAAATCATAACATTGGAATCCTGTCAGATTTCCTCCAACTTGAAAAAGTTGTGCTGTCACTAGTTTTCAATAGGATACACAGCCTAAATCCTAAGCATATTTTGTTTCAAAATAAGGCCCATGAAGTCAATGGGAATTACTCCCAAGTAAGTGTGGACAGTGATTAATATTATTATGAATATAATTATTATATTAATATTAACTGATTGGCACTACTATGTATTTTGTTGTATTTTTCCATATGAACATCTGCTCCTCATTTTGTTGGACTTATGATGCATGTTTTTGTGTGCCGGTTGCCATCTGATTTATCACATGTTTTTTCCCCAGTCGACATCAGCAATCCAAGGAGGCCCATAGGCAGCAGGCCCTCAGCAGCTGCCCAGCAATGTTGACTCTGATGTTGGCTCAACGAGCAGGGGAAAGATCTAATCTATTCCCTGAAGAACCACCTAATCATGATGACTGATGAGGACAGAATTCCAAGCACAAGAGTTCCCAAGAAAATGCCACAGTAACACCCCCCCCCCCCAATGAATCTTGACCTTGGAAAGAAAAATACAAATTTCCACACACTTTTCTGCTGCATGATGGCTAGACATTGTACACTAGGGTTATCCTCTGATGGGCGCCCACTGAGAAAGCATTGTGAACGCATGGAGCTATATTCAAGGAAATGCATGACTAGTTCTATGCGCCCCAGGGAGATTTACAGTTGTTTCTCTTGAACAGCAAGCCCCCAAGCTATATGGGAAACCTCTTTTGCAATGGAGGAACATTTGAAAAGCATGAGAATGTGCCTCTCAAAATGAAGATGTCAAAGATTCCACTGCGCATGTTCAAGAGCGTGTGTCTAAGTAGTTCTTTGGATTCAAGCCATGGACATGAACACATTGCCGTTTAATAGGGTTTGTAAGACCGACAAATGGTTTCTGCCCTTTCAGGATGGCCTTAGTGAGAAATTTACAGGCTATATCTAAAGGTCTGGTTTCCACAAAAAGGCTAGTAAAGCAAAAATGCAAAGAATAACCCTTTCGATGCAGACTGACGTGATTTCACAACAGGTTGTTCTGGCATATCTTCGGGGAACATGCCATTCACAGTCCATGGACACGTTCCTGTTTATCAGCAAAATTTTGGCTTGCTCTCAAGTTATAGTTGAGCAAAAGTATGATTCATGCAAGTTCTAGCATTTAAAACATGCCATATGAATGAAAAAAGATAAACACAAACAAATGGTGGTGTTTTTATATCTTCAGTCTCTCGTGTGAGCTACAGGAAATGCATTGTGAAGCATGATGCACAGAAAAATATGGTACGACTATATATAAATATGGTACGATATATATTAGTATTATGAAAGGCTTCCACCTTCACAACCTTTCCAATTAAAAACACAAAGAAAACACTTACTGTAAACTGTATTTGGCAGCCACCCATGATGTAGTCTAAGAATGAATGCATCTTGTGAATCTGGAAGTAGGAGAGCCGGGAAACTCAGATCAAAATGGCATATTGTTAAGTACTTCCTCAAGCGTTATATGGTAAGATGCTCTTTTGAAGAAGACACATTTAGAGAACAGTACAAGTAAAAAGCAAAGGAAATAAACCATCCCACTTTCCCACAAGCTTTGTGTCTGTATGAAGGAGAGAGAATGGCATTCTTCTCAATGCCATTGCTGAGAATAATGGAACCGATCTTACAGAGAGATGAAGGGTAACACAATCCCATGAGTTGATGGGCTGAGCATAGAAACAGACTTGTTGTTCCCAGTGGTGACACATAAAAACAACACTACTGAAGTACGCTATTGGCATGTGTACACCAGAGAACACTTTCCTGGCCCGCGCCACCCTTACACCGTCTCTCTGGATGTACTCCAGGTCTGGAGTTGGTGTGCATCCAAGGAGGCCCATAGGCCCCAGGCTTGCCTACAACTGGGGAAGGGGATGAATATCCCCTTCTCCCGAGGTGCGCTCCAACAGCCTTGGGGCAGCCCGCAAGGGGCTTAGGCAGAGGCGTCATTTGGGGGGCGGTGGGGGTGTTGAGTGCGTCACCGAATTTCAGCATCGCCGCGGTGCGAATGCAATCCCCCTCTGGCATTTTCGCGGCCTTTTTTTAGGCCGCACGGAGCCTGGGAGGGCAGGAGGATTGGCCTTCCCACCCTACCTGGCTCCGTACGTCCCCAAAAAACACTTGAAAATGCGGGGGGAGGGTTTTGCATTCGTGCCGCAGCGATGCCGAAATATGGCAGTGGCACGGCGGCAGTGACATCACCCCAGGGGGCGGTGCTTACGGCGTCACGTGGGGGTGTCACGCTGACCCCCCCATGGGGGTGTAGCAACACCTCTGGGATACAGCGGCTGGCCATTTAGGCCAGTCGTTTAAAGTTACACAGGATTGGGCTGTTAGCATCCTACATTTTCCAGAGAGAGTCAAGAGGTGCAAAATAGTACTGGAGTCAAAGGGCACTGGGAATTATTTTGTCTCTGCTTTCAGTGCTAAATCCCTCTTAGCAAAAACACAGCAAGCTAGACGACATTGTGCAATTTTGGTTATTTACTCACTACGATTTCCTTACTAATGATAACCTGTTTACAGGTCCATATAATTCATCAGTCCTTAGTATCACAAATTGAATTTCAGAGACAAATTGGGTTCTCTCTATAATGAAATAACTAGTAATTAGGCTTCTAAAAGCTAGGCGCACAATCCACTAGGAAGCTCTCCTGCAACAAATTTATCCTCCTAGAAATAAACAGGAGCAGCGACTGTTACACAGGCCTTTTAAGAGAAAGGTGCTTAGGAGAACATCATGGTGTATTTCACCTCAAAAAACCAAATGTTCATATCTTACCATTAAGATAGCGGTTGATGGGTCATCTCAGGGCTTCCTAAGCAACAGAATGTTGGGCATACGATAAAAACCAGTTTTCTTTCTGGCAAGCTTCTATGCATGTTTACCTCCAAGTCACAAATTAAGAAAGCCAGAAATACTGGCTTTCATAATTTTTTTTACAAAAGAAATGCATTTGAATGCATATGGGAAACGGAACCAATTTGAAAGAGTCAACAGCTACGTTACTAAACAGCAACTACCATCCCAATGGAACCGTTGATCCACCTGGAATTAGCAACTTTTGGTTTACTACTGGGCAGCCCAATCTTGTGTAACTTTGGAGCGGCGGAACGATTGTTCCGCCACTCCATGGTGTCGCAAACATGCCAGAAAGCATGTTTCCGACACCCAGAGAGTAAGCGGTGCCGGCGGAGAGGCCGGCGCCACTCACTCTTCACCCAGACAAGGACACCACCAGCAGACGGAGGTAGGCCCTGCGTGGGGGGGGGCATGGGGAGGGCGGACAGGGTGGTACGGGAGGGAGTTATTGGCCAGCCAGGCCAGGGACGGGGGAGGGATCATCGACAATACGCTCCACCGAATCCTATCCCGTCTTGGGCCTGGTTGGCAGGTTTGCACCAGTAATTTTGCATAGATGCACTTTACACAGATAAAGAACAGATTGGGAGTCAACAAGCCACGTTATGTGGACATTTCTCAGTTTGGCACCTTGGATTTTCAGGGGGGGAAATACTTCCAGTTCTAATGCTAGAGACACTGTTTAAATGACTGCACCTTGCACAGGTTAAGAATGACAATGCCAGAGTTCTTGTAATTCTTCTTCTTTACTTTGTACTTCGGGTTTATGCACTCCCACTGTACCTGTGAAAACATAAGTCACAGCATGAAAGCCATTTCATATCAGAGGCTGAATAATTAACTCCAGTTGCATAACGTGCTCTCTGCAAATGAAAATGAAAATCACATGAAATAGTCCAAAGCAAAATGCATCTAAACACCAAGCAGGGCTGGCCCATCCGTGAGGGATGGGGTCTGTTGGAATATGAGATCGTTGGTGGACCAGACCCAGTGGCATAGCCAGAGACCCCCCAGGGGTAGCGGCGGTCACGTGACATCCCCACGTGACCGCCCCAATCCCGCCCCCTTCGGCCCACTTCCAATCTTTTCGGCGTGGAAAAAACACACCCCGACCTTCCACCGGGCCGAAAACGCGCCTTTTTTTGCTGCTGCTACCATTTTCAACATCGCTGCTGGGTATGTTGCAGCCCCTGCTGCCCTGGCACCCTGTCGTCTGGGGGCGGTGGACCCCCCGCCCCCCTACCGATACTTCTGACTAGACCAAGGGTCCATCTAGTTCTGCCTGCAGAGGTCAGCTGAACATGAAGACAAGAACCATCACCACTGCACATCCTCAACCACTGTTATTCAGAGGTATACTGCCCTTGAACTTGGCAGTTTCATTTAGCTATTGTGGCTAATAACTATTGATAGAACAATCCTCCATGACTACTCTTTTATTAGTGTTAATACTTTAAAAGCCCAATCTTATGCATGTTTACTCAGAAGTAAGGCAATAATAATAATAATAATAATAATAATAATAATAATAATAATGAGAACGATGACAATGAACCAGGATGGTGTAGTGGTTCTGGTGTTGGACTTGGACCTAGAAGATCTAGGTTCAAATCCCCGCTCAGCTATGAAGCTTCCTGGGTGATTTTGGGCCAGGTCACTCTCAGCCTAACCTACCCCACAGAGTTGTTGTGAGGACAAACAGAGAGAAGGAACCATGTACACCACCTTGAGCTCCTTGGAGGAAGGGTAGTATAAAAACGTGGGAAAAATAAATACATAGCAAGCATCATCTAAGCCATTGGTCATTGGTACATCTAGTAGCAGTAAATTACAAAAGCTAATTATGAGTTGGCTGAAGAAATACTTTCTTCTGCCTCTTTTGAAGTTGCTTAGACTGAGGAAGTAGGCCAGTATGATGCTTTATAGGTCCAAGTTAAATCCCATTGGTCCTTAATTTTCCCCTGGCAACTGCTGAGCCAGTGAGTTGTAGTACCTCCATCTGGCTAGCTGCATTGGTGACACTCAAGTGTAATGGATAATAGACCAATTGGCCCAATCTTTACAGATAAAGTACACAGGATACACATTCAATATCAGACATTGGGGATACGCAGTCTGTTTAGGCATGGACCAACTGCTTCACAGTACAGAGAGTAGTAGGTCTGGCTGCCAGAATTCTTGGTTCAAGGCTTCTAGCATCTTGCAATTTAGCTGTATTGACTAAGCTGGTTTAGTACCGTTGCCTAACGAAGGCAAGTAGACAATGAGATCACTAATTACAAGGCTTTTGTGTGAGAATGTCAATTTTATGGATGCCGGTGAGCCACTGAGAAATTTATTTTGAAATGTAATCCAGTTTGGACAGAGAAGCTTTTTGAAGTATAGTTATGGCTATTTAGTTTTTCATGGCCTCAGTGAAAGTGCTTTAGGATTTATTCCCAAACCAGTTAAGTCAAAATGACTTATTTTTAAGTCTATGTAGCATCATTTAAGTCGATGCAAATATATTTTTTCAGTCAACTATCCCTATGTACAGAATTTACATTACACTGATGTTATCACACTTCAGTGCCTGTAATCCATTAGAGGTCTTGCCTGCTTCTACAAGCTATTAATCTGTGTTATGCTGTTTAATAGGTTTGAACATCTTCCCTGGAGGATAAATAATCAACCATTTACCCTGGGGTAGACCCATTAAAGCTGGAGTAAAAAATTGCTTAAAGTGACAATTTACAGTAACTACTGTGCTTCCTCTGAAGTTTAGAAATGAAACCTGCTTGATGCAAAAATGTGCATTTAAAAAGGCTTTGGGAAGCAAAGTCAAAAGGACTATCAGCATAAATGCTGTGCAACTCAATTCCTTCTACTAGCTCTTAAAATCCAAAACTACTATCAATTTTATTTTGATAGGCGCTCCAATCCTATTGTTCTAATGCAAATATGGAGGCTCTAGGATGGATACAAGGCTGAGCATGGGAAGGTGTATTGCCCCATCCTCTTGAAGGCTGGGGGATGTCCTGATATTTAACTGATTTAAAATATCTGTACCTCGCCTTTCACCTCCCGTAGCAGTAATATTCAAGGTGGCATACAGACCATAAAATGAAGTTGATTTTTTTTCTTGTATACTCTTAGTGGGGCATTGGCTATGGGGTGTCACAATAAGCTCCTACGCTTCCAAATTTACCACTACACCATTGCGTTTGAGTGCCTCGCACCCACCAAAAGGTTAAAATGAGCCCTCCATCAGAACTTCCAATTTTGTCATATTGGAGCCTGGCAACGGAACTGATAACTAGACAAACTTAACAAGACCAATATTTCCAAACTGTGTGTTGCACAGGCGGTTGAATGCTCTCCAATTAGCCTTGGAGCTCAATTATTCATCTCATGAAATTATTTTTCCAGCTGAAGTAAAGGCAGATACCAGAGCACATGTTCCTGGGAATTTTTCCAGCAACTCCCCCCTCCCCCCGGATCTCTACAGTACTTTGTTCAAATTCATTCTCCCCCCCCCACCCCGAAATCTAAATGGTAGTTTTCTAGAATGTAGTTGGGAAACAAATCTGAGTTAATAAAACCTAATAAATCTGGCTACATTTAAGACATCATTTGAACTGGGACTCCCTGGAGCTTTGCCCTTCTATGCTGAAGTTCAACACTGCAACTTTTAGCGTGGAATCTTAGTGCTTTGACACTATCTCTTGTTAAACAGAAAGAGCTTCCCAGAGCTTTTGATCCCTCTTTTCAGATGCTTCTATGCTTGTTCTTCAAACATTTATGCATCTCTTCAATGCATCACAATATTGAGCTTCTCCCAGTGTGGCCTAGTGTGATGTTATTTATAAGGAGAGGGCTATTCATGAAATGAGGCTGCCAAACTTTGGAAATTGGGGGGGGGGGAATGGGACTGGTGTTAGGGTGAAGCTTGGTGATAAGGGGTTGGGCCCAGTGGTGGCCCCAAAATGGCCTGAGATTAAACCTTTGCAACCCACATTTTTGGCAAACTGGCAACCCCAATGGTAACATAGAAATGCATTCTGATCTAGAGATTCCTCGCTGTCAAGGGAGCTTTATAACTTGCTCAGTGATAAACCCAAGAACACACACAGTGTTAGACGTGGGAGCCCTATCAGATCAATAGTCAGGCGTTTGCTACAAAGTCGTTTTGCTACTAAACATATGACTGCTAGTATTGTTGGAAAGACAATTTTAGGTACAGTACCCCATTGTGAAACATGCTGGTAAAATTCAACAAATGTTTCAAGTTGCTCAATACAACAGTATTTTTATTGTAGTTTAATGGATGAGAGTCATTCAAAGAGCCCTTGCGATCTGGCGAGCGAGGTATTACATTTAGAAATAAAGCCACTTTGATTCCAGTGGAGCTTTTTTTACTGGTTGGTGCAAAATGTCACAAGTCACCTTCTGAATTCTAATGCAAATTGGTAGATGTAAACAGATCCAGTTGGTGCTTTATCAGCTGCACTAGCTGCCTATTTGCTTCTGGGCCCATGCAAGGTGCTGGTTTTAACCTTTAAAGCACTTTATGGCCCAACATTCACCGAGTAGTGTAGCGGTTCTGGTGTTAGACCTGCAAGATTCAGGTTCAAATCCCCACTTAGCCATGAAGCTTCCAGGGTGACTTGGGCCAGTCACTATCTCTCAGTCTCACCTACCTGACAGGAAGCCATCCCCTGGCTCATATACATACAGAATGGGAGAAGCTACAGCAGCGTCTCATCCTGTTGGAGTTCTAGAACCTTCTGTATTGTGCCTTCTGGCTAAAGCCCAGTCTAAATGATTCTACTCACCTCGTGGAGAGTAGCTAATTCACATGACATTGGGGTTCCTTTAGCTCGTCACACAAGATTTCCTTCTTGTTTCACCCCAGGAAGCCACCTCAGCTCCCCTGTGACCCATTCCCATGAAAAAAAAATAATTTTTCTAAAAAAAATTGAGTCTAAAACTTGCATAAGCAGGGAACCACTTTAGTATTCTGTCATGAGATGTCTTAGAGCCAGAAGAAACCTTACTTTTTTCCACATGTTTTTTATGATGACCTGACTGCAATTTCAGATGGATGTTTTTACCCAGGTTGTTTTTCCATGCACCTGAGACCAGGTGCATCTTGCCCCCTGCCCAAACCGTGATTCCAGTGATCTCCACCTGGTTCAATGAACATTTGATAGGGAATTCACGTGGCTATGTGTTATGTCTGTGAGCTTAGAAGCAGACGTGAATATCACCCCAAACTGATTGACACAAACAGGGGTGGTCTGAAATTTTCCAGGTGAACAACTCCAACCAACAAATGATAAACAAGCCAATTTAGATAACGTCCTCATCTTCTGGAAATTTCCATGGAGATTGCAAATGTAAGAGGGTTTCTCAACATTCATGTTTTTTTTCCAGCCACAGAGACAGATTTTTCAGTTACATAATATTCCCCTTGCTAATTGTCCAGGTGCATCTTCTTTTTAAGGCTATTTTTGAAATCCCTCTAGTTCTCTTCAGCTGAACAGAGGAATGTCCTTGGGACCCATGATTGGCTTTATCATTTTTTTAATCAAAATGTGTGTGTGTGTGTGTGTGTGTGTGTGTGTGTGTGTGTGTGTGTGTGTGTGTGTGTGTGTGTGTGTGTGTGTGATATTTTAACAAAAACAGTGGGAGGGTTAGTTTGCTTGGAAGAATTTAAGACCTCAGTCCACCTCTGGGCCTTGTTGAAGCAAACAGGTCTCTTGGAGCTCTCTAAGGTTTTGCGATTCCAACCCGTCGTGCAAGCCCTGTTAGCTACACTATTTACTCTCGTACACCCCTGTTTAAAGGACAGGACAGGCATTAGTTATGAACCTCTCACCATCTCTTATGTAATCTATTGTATAGGATAGTGGTGAAAATAACTCTTGATAATAGTTATGGACTAATCATCCTTAGAAAATGCTAGCAAGTTATTTTTAACCAGTCTGTATGTTTTGTACCTTTAAGTTGAGCAACACAAAGCATCAAAGCCTAATTTTCTTACTAACATCGACAAAAATGAATGGGTCCAGTATGACACAACCATGAGAAATGGCACTTCTTCGCCTGAAACATGTGACATCATTTGTCATAGCCAGCGACTGTCATCAACCGAGGTTTGCGTCGATAAAGCTGCTACCCAGAAGTGAAATGATTAATGAATTGCTAATTCAATGTTTACTAGGCTTTAAATTCCTGGCTGTTGTTGGAAGCCAATTTGGGTCATTATGACGGGATTGGATTTATCACAGCTGGGGGCTATAACAACAGAGGAAGTGCTTAAGAAAGCATTATTCATTAATGGCACAACTTGCTGCTTCTCTTCTCTGTCTCTTTTCGGTGCGGCTGCCAAAGGAGGTTGTCACCTTGATCTAATGATCTACTTAGATTAGAACACATTGCTGAATTGGAGGCAATGGATGAGCTGGACTAGTATTGGAAACGTACTGTGTATGTATCCCACTTTCCCCCCTGATCTCAGGAACAGTAAGCAGGTCTTCACTGCGTTGTATTATGGTGGTATACGGCAGGCCACGGGGAATGCGTAGAAATATGATCTCTGTCCACCCATGTGGCGTGAGGAATCAATGCTTGGGAAGAAGTTCCTGAAGCTTCTCAGCATTAATCCTTGCCCTAAAATTGTTTTTCTTCTAGGGGAAAAACCAGGGGAAGAGAAGGAAAAAGAGCAGCGACTTCTTCTCCCATAATGCATCAATGTCGCCACTGCGGAGAATGTACAATGGCATGCATGCCGGACCAGAAATGTTAATATCCTTCCCAGAAGCAAACTGACAGCTTTCTGGATTTAATGGTTGCTAATAAGCTGACCCTATGAAGTGGGAGGTCAACTACCCAGGGAGGTACAGTATAAGAAGCTTGCTCAGAAATGCCAATTAAAATGTAGCACAGCTCTAGCGCCTATTGAAACCACTTGTGACATTTTAGCAAAACATAAATGCCAACAAAAGGGTCAGAAGGTGGAAGAACAACTTGTATACAATTGACAAAAGAATTAGCCGCAGAAACATAATACATTAGGACTTATTGGGATGGGATCTCTCTCAGGGCTGAAATAGATGTGGTAGAGCAGGGGTTCTCAACTGGTGGTACTAGTACCACCAGTGGTACTTCAGTCAACTGCTGGTGGTACTCGGACCGCTGGACCACCAGATCCCCCTCTCCGATGCAGCGCTTTCAGAAGTGCATTTTCACTCCCGAAAGGCTCCTGCCTTTGGCCGAGTCTCTCGGGAACGCTGAGAAAGGCCCTCCCACCTGCCCAGAGCCTCCTACCTGCATTTTCTGGCCTCTGAAAACCTGGAAACCCAGAAGTAACTGGCGATGATGTCATTGTCAGTCACTTCCAGCAGTACACAGCAGGAGAGTGGCGCTGGAGGTGGTAGTTGGCCAGGAACGGGTTGAGAACCCCTGTGGTAGAGGTCATGGGTAAAGCACTCGTCCATTCGCTGATAGATTCAGCATGCCAGCAGCAGACCCACCTGGATCACCAGTTGCTGTCATAGGGACCAGGGAGCAGAGATGCAGCTCACTTGGGTGTTTAATTCACTGTGCCCTTACTGACAGCAGGGTCTATATGAGACCAGTTTGCTCTGATCCTCGCAAATATTCTCAGCAACACTGAATGTAGACAAATTCTGCTGTTTTACTTGTACACATTTATCCCACCCTTCTTTCATGGAGTTCAGGGTAGCATGATCTCCCCTCCCATTTCATCCTCATAATACCTTCGGGGCAGTAGGTTCGGCTGAAGGATAGCAAACGAACCAACATCACCCAGTGAGCTTCATGACTGAGTTGGAATTTGAACTCGGGACCCCCCCAGGTTTAGTCCAACAATCTACCAAGTGCTTCACACTGGATTTTTCATTCTACAACTAGAATGGTTTGGGAATGTCAAGTTTGTAAGAAGACTAGGCTGCCTAGAAGCACTTTATTTTCCAGACCAATGATATACAAGTCTACATTTCTTGATGTGCGCTCAAATCATGGTCTGTCCAAGTTCCTTTTTAGGAGACCTCTCTAAAGACCTAGAAATGTTGCCCTGAATATGTATGTACTTGAATAAATGAAATTGCATGAATGGCAAGGCAACATAAGCATCTTGTATTGATTAAACTCTGTTGGTCACAGATGGAGAATGTTAGTATTTTAATTCTGCTATCACTTTCATAACTCACGCATTCACCTGAGCCTACCTGTCTCCCTTCCATTGCTGCGAGCATTTCCTTGAACGTTGAACTAAATTCTCCAATGAAGTCATGCTTGCCGTTGGAATCCCAGTCCCAAACTATGCACTGAAAGACAAAAAGAAGAGCATTTTCATTCTTTAAAAACATGCACATGTGCACGCACACATTGGGTGAAAAACCATTCACAGAATAAAAATGCATACAAGAGGTTTCAAATTCTTACTTCATTTATTTCCCCAACAAGAGTTAGGGCCCAATCCTATCCAACTTTCCAGAGCCGATGTAACCGTGCCAACAGGGTGTGCGCTGCATTCTGCGGTGGTGGTGGTGGGCAGTCATGGAGGTCTCCTCAAGGTAAGAGAATGTTTGTTCGCTTACCTTGAGGCTGCATTGAGGTTGCATCAGCTCTGGAAAGTTGGATAGGATTGGGCCCTCAGACTGAGATATCAAGAGTTGCCTAAGACGACTGAGGATGCAATCCTGTGCACACTTTCCTGGGAGTAGTACATTTAAGTGGTATTTACTTTTGAGCAAACCTGCCGAGGATTGTGCAGTAAGTTTATTTCACAGATAAGCAAAGATGTGTGGGTCTCTTGCATCAAGGTCTGACTGCCCTGGCTCCCACGTAACAAAATAGGCATGCACCATATACATAGACTGCTGCTACGAATTGTTGAAGTGGCTTTCAAAATCCAGCAATGGTCAGCCCATCTACTGACTATGGACTCACCAGCTTCAGGTAAAAGGAAAAAAAAAAAAGCAGAAATAGCAGTGATTCTCCTCGCTGTTGACCCATCCCTAGTTGATCCTAAAGGCCAAAACTAAAGATCGACAAATATCCTCTTTGATCTGTCTCCCAGTCCTCCTGCACCTGCCAAATACACACACGCACGCACGCACCAAATTGTCTCCCAAACAACCCAAATACCTCCCCACGCACACTACCAACTAGAACACACATGTGTGCAGCATGTTAATCTATGGCAGGGGTTCTCAACCAGTGGTACTAGTACCACCAGTGGTACTTCGGACGATTGCTGGTGGTACTTGGACCACCGGAACCCCGCTCCAAAGTGGTGCTGTCGGTGGTGCGTTTTTGCTCCCAAGAGACTCCTGCCTTTGGCCGAGCCTCTCGGGAAGGCTGAGAAGGGCCTTCCCGGCCACCCAGAGCCTTCAACCTGCATTTCCTGGCCTCCCAAAAACCTGAAAACCCAGAAGTAACTGGCAATGATGTCATCACCAGTCACTTCCGGTGGTACACAGTAGGAGAGTGGCACCGAAGGTGGTACTCGGCTGGGAAGGGGTTGAGAACCCCTGATCTATGGGGAAAAAACACATTTGTTTGATAAAGTTTGTGTTAAAAAACAAAGAAAGCAGTTCTATCACAAGGTTGTAAGGAATGGAAAATGGAGCAATGCAACCCCCTGCTTCTGTTCCCCACACCCAGGATCTGAACTAAAATCACACATAATTTAATGGCCTCCGGATGGATGCATCAGACAAATTTCACTTGTGTGAAAGTGCCAGGAAGCTGTGTGGGGAGCAGCTTTCAGGAAAACAAAGTGTGCTAACCATTTTCATCAACTATGCCGCACACAGCAGAGTGTTTTACTGCAATAATAAATTCATACTGGTAAATGTGATCTAATGGAGCATAGTAATCTTAAGTGATACTTTTTTCTTGCTGCACAGTGCAACTGCCTATTTCCAGTATACAGGTTTCAAAAGCAACGTGCATATTCCATTCATTCTCTCTGGAAGTCACATCAAATGAAGCTGCTTTAAACTGCAGTGGTAAAAATGATAAACCGTACTGCTGCACCTGAACAACATCTTACCAGAAATGAAGAGCCGGTCAACTTGTGTTCCTTCTCAGTTTGTGTCATGCCTATGCACTACTCACCTGGGAACAGCACTACCCCACTGTCTTTGCCTACTGAGTGGCTGTAAGAATTCAGGATGTGGCATTGCGGGAGAGAGGGCAGCTCTCCATTAAAGATGCACAGATGCTCTAGGTCAGGGGTTCTCAACCTGTGGTACGCGTATCCCTAGGGGTACGCAGACCACCAACTAGGGGTACACCAGAGCCTCTCCCTTATCAGTCTAGGTAATGTGTGAAACGGTCTTGCTAGTCATAATACAGCAGTCTGTTCAGTTCCAGGATTATCCAAACCAAAAGCATCACTGTGAGTAATAACTGATAAAAGAACAGCTGCCTAAATGCTGTTAGTAGTGCTTTAGTCAGTGTGGAAATACCTTTCATAAATAACTTGAAAGGTCAAGGACAGAGTTGCCACCAGGGCCTGTGCCAGGTTTGAGGGGCTCTTGTCACGTCTCCTCTGGTGGGGCCCCCTACTATATGTGTGGGCTGCCCTAAAGTTGTGAGGGGACTTACCTTGGTGAATTGTCTTATTTCTCTTTCTCTCTCTTTGTAATCACCGCTGCAGGCAGTAGCATCAGCAACAGAGCTCTACCACTACCATTTCTTCCCTGACCATGGTATTGTTCCAATGCACAGTGGGAATAAAATGGTTGCCTCCATTGGCACCTGCCTATATCTTTTGTGGGGTAGGTTGTTACTCCCCCCCCCAATACCCCAGAATGATGCTAGGACAGAGACAATATGGTGGAAAGATGGCAGTCCAATCTTCCCCAGAGGACCTGAGAGTAATAACCAGTATTACCAGTAATAACCAGTACAGTATATGGCAGTCAGCAGTGATGGGCCTAGCCAGGGTGTTGGGCCCTTGGCAGCTGGCTTGAGGATGCCATGTGCTGACACTGGGCCTGGTTGCCACTTCTCCCTCTTTCTGGAATTTGAAAGTCCACTTGATGCCTAGATAAATGTTGATAGGGGACTGCTTTGGTCTGCTAAAACTGATGCACTGATTTGGACAGAGAAATGGATGAGTTTTTGAAGTAAATGCAAAACTGAAATCACGAGACAAACTTTTTGTTATAGTGATGCTTCCCCATTTATATAGTACATTTTGAAAGTTGGAGTCCAAAATGTTTACGCATTAGGCGAGAAGTATGTATAAATACAACCAAAAGGACACCAATAAGCTGAAAAGGCTATAGAGGAAGAGATCCTGCTGATTTTTCTGACTCAAGAAACTCTTCACTGATTAGGGAGCGAAGGGAAAACCCCCAAGGCTCAGGAATATTCCGTCATATACCCGATTTCTTTGAATATTGTTTCTTGCTATGAAAACTTCCATGCTACATATTCCGTCATTTTTCACCACACAAGTCTATAACGTTTGCTTTGACCTTTTATACCCCAAAGGGTTGAAATATGTTTGAATCAAGTGCATGAAGCACATTTCTCTCTGCAAAGCACAGTTGTGTGGGAACAAATTTGACAGAGACAGGAGAAATGTGTCCTTCTGTGTCCAAGTCTATATACTTAGAGAGAGGTTTGCACTAAAAAAAAAAATGCTGTGAAATGTTCCCAATTTGATATCAAGGTTGTCTTCTGAGTCTGAAAGTGGGGTCCCCTTTACTGAAAGACAAATGGAGATTCTGAGTGGAAAAAAGTTGTGTGGGGGAGAGACTGCCCAGTCCTTTCTTTTTTCAAATTATCCTCTCCAAGCTGGTTTTCCACCTATGGTGGAGGGGAGATGAGGTGTCCTCGTATCTTCCCATTACATGGCTGAAAAAAACACACCCCAGCTTGGGAAAGGTGATTTTGAGCTGAGAAATGGGGAAAGGATTTGGCAGTATCTCCCCCACACCCTTCTTCCGCTCCATCACAGTCTGCCTATCATTAGGCTGAATTGGGTTTAAAAAGCAACCACAGAGGAATGAATCCTAGGATTCTGCATAGTGTGTGCCGTAGGCTGCCTCTCATCTCTTTTTAATTTTAAAAAATTATTTATTTATTTATGGCCCCCAAAATGGCCATTTTGCCGCCACCACTTCCCTTTTCCCAGCTACTCCTGGCATTGTCCTTCGTGCCGTTTGCGCTGTCCTTCCTGCTACTGCCGCTGCATCTTCATCCCATTCCTGCTTGCCCCCAGGCGGCCTGGGCCTTTCCCAGCCCGCCGACTGCATTGCGGCGGGCCAGGACTCTTCTGAACCTGGCTGGTGCATTACGCTTGGCCAGGTTTCCTCGCACGCCTGCGCAAGCGTCGCGCAACGCCTGGGAGAGAGGCATTGTGTGATGCGCACAAGGAGCCCTTGCTGGCAGAATGCACTAGCCAGGCTTAAAAGAGTCCTGGCCTGTCGTGATGCAGCCAGCGGGTCGGCAAAGGCTGTTACAGTTGGGTCCGGCCGGGATGGCGGCCGCCAAACCGGGACTGTCCCGGCGAGTTCCAGGACTCTGGTAAGCCTACCTCTCACGGGCCCTGGACTACAGTTATTCTAATCTAAAGGCACTTGGAGAAGTGGACGTTCAGTCTCTGTTGTATGCTCAGGGTCTACTTTGGTACCAACTGTACTCCACAAATACTAATAAAATATCCTGTAGCCTCTCTTCTTTCTGGGGGGGGGGGGCACCAGGACACAAATCCTTTATCACATACCCTGTATTCCTTCATAAAGTTAAACCATCATATGCAGTGTATAACCACTCCAGCCATTTTCTCCCTTCCACCTAAAAACAAACACATACACAAAATTGCCAGTTGCTGATTAAAGAAAAAGAACAAAGAAGCATGATTGTGCTAATTATCTGTAGTTCGTTATAGAGCTATAAAATTGTTAAAAAGAAGAAAGGACTGCCTGGGATTATTTTAGGTTGGATTTTTAATTGGAGATCATTAAAAGTCAGATTACATTTAACAAGGTCAAGGTGAATATGCTGATTAAGTTTGTTTGTTTTGTTTCCCTCCTATGGACTTCTAACTTTAACTTTTGGGAAGCCAGATAATTCTTAGTGCCATGGAGTTCATGGACAGAAGAAACCATTATTACTTCAGCATTGTTTGCACAGCTATAATTAGGGTAAGGAGACATGAAAGCTGGCCTGTTACAATAGCCTCTTGTACATGGGTTTTATATCTGGTAACGTTCCTTGCTACTTCAGACTATATGCTCCTAAAGAACAGTAAATGCTAAAGAGGAAAGACTGCAGTTCGGTAATAGAATGCCAGAAGGTTACAAGTTTAATTCCTTGTATCTCAGGGAGGGTTGGGAAATGCCTCTCTGAAATCCAGGGATCAAGTCTCTGGGTCCCAAGTCTCAAATCAAATCCCCAGTCTTTGCCCCCCAAGTCCCGAGTCTTTGGTTGCAAGTTGCGAGTCCCTATCTATTTAATGGGGAAAACGGGTTTAAACCTGAATAAAATTGGACTTGTCCTAAAAGACTCCAAGTCTCGAGTCGAGTCTTTGGAGTCTTTTACAATCACCGAGTCAAGTCCGAGTCAAGTCATTGACACGACTTAAGTCCAAGTCAATAGACTCAAGTCTACATCACTGCTGAAATCCTAGAGAGTCACTGCTAATCAGCGTAGACTAGTACTGACCTAGGTGGACCAACCATTTGATTTAGTATAAGGCAACTTGCTATAACCACTGAAATGGATTATTGCACCACGCCATCCATATGCATATTCAGTGCATGTTTCACAGCACTAAATTGCTATAAATAGCAGATGGGCAGCCCAATCCTAATGGAATCCCTGCTGGTGGAACTAGCGTTTTGTTAGTACTGGCTGCCGTAAGGCTCAGCAGTGTGCACTGCCGGAGCACTGGCAGGAAGGCCTGAACCTTCCCGCGTGTGTCGTCCCAGTGCTGACCACCTGCCAGAGCAGGTAAGTCAGCGCGGGGGGCAGAAGGGAGTGGGGGAGGGCAGAATGGGGCGGAGAAGGGTGAAACTGGGCAGGGAGGCAGAGGAATGTGGTTGGGGAGGCTACAAGAGGGGTTGGATCCAGTGGTGAGGGCGCGTGCCTGATCCTATCCTCCATTTCCGCAGCCTCCCCACCTCCTTTCTCTCCTCAGACGTGCACCAGCTAAACAGCTGGTGCAGGTCCGAGGAAACCCATTGTGGGGTGGGAAGCTTATAGAGGAGAAAGGGAATAAATCCCTTTTCTCTCTTGAAGCCTCCTGCCCTGCCCCCCGCTGGGTATAGCATGCACCTTTTTAGCTTTCTATTTTATTTGTTACCTGTGGTGCAAAAATGCACCACTGGTAGAAAATGGGTCACCATGAGATCTCACCCCGGGTGTCACCAACCCTAGTGACACCCCTGTCTTTTGGTAATATAAATCCATTGTGTCTCATCCTATCACCAGTGAACCCGGTGAAAAACAAACCAAAACAAAAAAGATTTCTTCTATCATTCCAGACACCCTTTAATACCGTATTTCTTCGAGTCTAAGGCGCCATTGATTCTAAGGCGCACCTTTACTTTCAATACCACCAGCAGGGGAAAAAAAATCCATCGATTGTAAGACTCACCTCCCTTCATTGAATCTACCTGCTCAGCACCAACTCTCCCCAGCATGTCTCCTGCAGCTGAAGTGCTCCTGAGTGCACTGCCTTTGCATAGCATTTCTGGCCCCGCCAGAAAGTGCCATTTCCTTCGTTACCTGGGCTTGGGGGAGCTTCAGGGAGGCCTGCGCAACCCTCTGCAGGCCTCCCTGATCTTCAGTTTGGCAAAAACCAGCGTTTTTTTGGCCATTTCTGGTTTTCGCGAAAACTGGAAATGGCTGAAAATCAGTTTTTTGCCGAACTGAAGATCAGGGAGGCCTGCAGAGGGTCGCGCAGGTCTCCCTGAAGCTCCCCCAAGCCCCAGTAAGTAAGAAGATAGCATTTTGGGGTGCTTTTTGGAGACCTTCGATTCTAAGACGCACCCCATTTTTTGAAATGCTTAATTGGGAAAAAACATGCGTCTTAGAATTGAAGAAATACAGTACATTTGAAAACCTCAAGTACAGATTTCTCTTTTCCCAATATTTCCTCTGTGCTAAAGCTATGCCATTCCATCATCCTTCCCTCAAATAACTACATCCTAGAGACCCTTTATTGCTAATATGGGCTGGTTATACTCTTATTTCCAGCATACTCATACTCCTTTGATCAGCTTTCCCCAACACAAAAATGTTCCACATGCGTTAAGTCTGGCTTTTAACGTTGTCGTGCTTCGCGGCTGGAAAGCCATCATGGACATTTATACCCCATGTCCCCTGCTGCAGGCTTTGATTGTAAGATGGCTTTTAAGCAAAGTTGTGTACTGTACATCCGTTTCTAAAAGAACACGCTACGTTTACTTCAGCAGAGGGGTAAGTTAATACATATTCATGACGCTTGCAGTGCACGCATATACCTGTCTACTCAGAAATAAGCCCCATCAGAGTCTTTCGGGTCTTAAGGCTATGTTAAAAATTTAAAAAACACTATAGGACACTCAAGTTCTTATATGCTCCATCTATTATATTGTGCTCTGTCAATTATATAAGAACTTGTCTGTCCTATAGTGTTTTTTAAAGTTTTTTTTAATTTTTTAACATGGCCTTAAGACCCGAAAGACTCTGTGCAGAATATACTGGCAATGGAAGCCTAAGTAGTCAAGCCGTATTGTGCTCAGTGGGGTTTACTCCCAGGAAAGTGCATGGAGGTTTGCAGCCCTAGTCAAAGTACAGTGCAATCCTGTGCACTACACCCTATAGTTTTTGGTGAGGGCTCAAAATGTTTCTGTTTCATCTGGCGTTTGGGTGATGGGTTGGTGTCTGCCTTCTGTGCCTTTGCAATAGTGTTTTTGTCCTGCTGCTTTTATATTCTAAATTGTTGTCCCCCAGTGGTTTAATAGTTTTTTTTAATTATTTTATTTATTGTTTTTATATACAATATTGTGAATTTTATTCTCGGATTTCTGTAAGCTGCCTTGGGCATTTGCTTTGGCATGGGAAAGGCGGGCTATAATTTTTTAAAAATAAATAACATGTTTATTCAGAAAATGCATCCCATTGATTTCAATGGGACTTACTCCAAGGTAAATAGGTCTAGGATTGCAGCCTGGGACTAGTATCCCAAATTCAGCCTAGCCATTAAGCTAGCCTCACACTGCAGGCGTCTTGCTTCGTCGCGTCCCGGAGTCGATTCTGATTGGCTAGAGGCATTGCTTCGCATTCCGCCCCTACAATGCCAAACGTGGCCTCTCGTTGGCCGAAGCTCGATTTATTCAACTTGGAATGCACCAGAATGACCTTCGGCCAATGAGAGGCCACGTTCGGTGTTGTGGGGATGGGACGCGGAGCAATGCCTCGGGCCAATCAGAATCGACTCCGGGACGCAACGAAGCGAGACGTGTATGGTCTGATACAGCTTTTAGGGAAGGGGATTGTGGATGGAGTCAGAGTCAGTTGTGTCATTCTTTGCTTAGAAACTATGGGGGGGGGGGGAGAGCTAGGATGAGTAATAGTCCTTCTGTTGTGCCTGCTACAGAATGGAGGCCTGAGACACGGTACCCCTTCCACAGTGTCTGGAAGACTTGGTTAGACATCCAAAATTTCTGTTACCGAAACTTGTCTGCATCTCTGTCTCCTAACACGCCCACAACAAATATTCAATGGATGCATGCACATTAAATAGTACCTGAAGACAAGAGCCCTATCAATAATGAAGTACTGTACCAACAATGTTAATTTTCAATGCCTGCCAAAGCAAGATACAGCAGAACATAATTCATTACATCAAATGAGAATCTGGCCCTGTGAATCAATGTTTTGTTGTATAGCTTTCTGCAAAATAGGCCACTGTTTCTACAACATAAAAAAGCAACATATGTATGATTGCCACTTTTGCAAACACTGCTTTCAGACTCTCTCCCTCTCGACTAGTAAGGCTGCCAAACTGTCTCATCAGTTTTTAACAATAATTATTCCCTCTTTTAATTTCTTCTTTTGTTCCAGTCTCCTCTTGAAGGGCGGCCTACTGTGTATTTATGAGAACTCTTCTTGAACATGTGCTATCACTCTTTTCCCCATCTCCTAGTAATTGCCATGACCCCACTTAGCAACTTACAGTGCAATCCTGTCTAACAGCACAATCCTAACCAACTTTCCAGCACCGGTGCAGCCGCAATGCAGCCCCAAGAGGCCTCCATGATTGCCCCTGCACTGCAAAATGCAGTGTGCTCCCTGTTGGCATGGCTACACTGGCGCTAGAACGTTGGTTAGGATTGTGCTGTAACTCTGTGCCGGTGCCCTGAGATGCAGTGGGGCCGGTGCAGCCTCCACTGCATCCAGAGCACAGAGAGGCTGGCTAGGAGGTCACCTTGGGGGGGGGGGAAATGTTTCTTCCCTTCCACCGGTGTAAGCCCCAGCCACCCGAACGGGTCTCCTTGGATGTGTGCCAGTTATGTTGCTGGTGCAAATCTGGGAGGCCCGTGTAATGGTGGCCAGGCCAGGGAAGGGGGATAGGATTTGGTGGAGGAGGCCTCCGATGATCCGTCCCCCTGCCTGGGCCTGATCCACCAATCCCAACCCCCAACCCCCCGAAACAGCCCACACTCCACTGCAGCCTGGCAGAGAATGTACTGCTCTGGCAGGCGCAGCTCCAGATATGGTTGGGGAAGAGCGGTGCCAACTTCTGCCTCCTTGCCGGGTGACACAAACGTGCCTTATGGTTTGCAACACTCCGCCGGTCTAAAATCTGGACAAATGACATATAAACTCCAAACGTTCTTGAGACACACCGTTTAACACACCTGAAGAATAGAGACATTCTTACCACTAATGTTCTCCCTAAGGGGTCTGTGCCGCTGCACAGACTCCTTCGCTTGGGTGCATTCTTCGATGCATAGCGATGACATCATATGGCATCACCAGACTTCCGAGAATGCCAAGCTCCGAGTTGCGTGGAGCTCGTCTTCAAGCTGTAAGGGAACAGTGCTTACCACCCTTTAACGAATCTGATTGTGAATATGACAGGATCGTTAAGAGAGGTTTAAACCCTAGAGGCAACTCACAATGCAATCCTATGGATGTCTACTCAGAAGTAAGCCCCACTGAGTGCAATGGGACTTACTCCTACATAAGCATGTATAGGATTGCAGCCTAAACTATGTAAAAAAATCTCAGATGTGTATCAGGATGGCCTTCCATCCTGTATATGCTATGATGGATTTTCCATTATTCCCAAGTATATTAAGTTTAACAAGCCAGGAAATAAGTACCTCTGATTCAAGTCAGTTTTAATGTTCTTGTTGCTTTTTGGTGAGGTTCTGGCCTTCAGGGAACAGCCATTTGCTTCATTTTCCTACCATGGCTACAAGTCACAAATTTAATACACCCACTGTTCACCCCATCGCTTGCCAAGTCATCTCACCTACCCACCTGTGGGAATGTAATGTAATGTAATGACCTGTGACATGGGAGTATTTCCTGTAGCTGCAGGAAGCAATTCATGCATTCTGATGGCAAATGTTCAAGCCATGGCACGATGATTTTTTTTTTTTAGATTTCCAAGTCAGCAACAAATGTAAAAATAACTAAACTGATGCTAAGGACACATAAGTCAGCTAGCAAAACATCCGTGTTATTTGGATGTTGCCAGAGGTCTAGTACTCTGGCTGGCTGAACTTCCCTTTTGGCAATGGCTATTGCCGTTTTGTACCATCATCTCTTGTGACAAACATAGTGGCCATGATCCAGAGGATGATGGAATTAGCTCTGAGTCCAAGAGGATTTTAGCCTTGTTCTTGAGCAGTTACACACACACACACACACACACACACACACACACACACACACACACACACACACACACACACACACACACACACACACACACACACACACACCCTGCCATGCCCAAAGATAGACCGCTCTTGAAATGGAAGGGAGTCTTAAAGTAGTGTGTGATATGGAAGATGGAGCAGTTGTTCAAAGGAAAAAAAGTCAATCTACCTGGCTAATATAAGCCCCTTACAAGCCCCAAGCAGCTCTTTGGCTCCCAGCAATTGACTGTGTTTAGAAGGGGGGGGGGGGTCAAAACCAAGTGTTTAAATCAATATATTAATTATAAAGATTTCTCAAACATAAATATAGCAACCTTCTTTTCTTCATGGCTGCCTTTCCTTTCATATAACAACATGTCAAAACTCACTTTTATAGGCACCAAATTTCATTAATATCTGGGATCAGACTAGTACATATAGAACGCAGTGCAGAATAAAAGGCAAAACGGCAAATTAAACCAATCCTAGTCATGTTCTACCACCTTTAATGTTTGTGATTTTTTTTCTCAATGTGATAGCAACTGAGGGGGAGGGGAGAAATGACTTTCAAGCAACACAGTCTAGATATGATAGTTTGGATCCAATACTGATCCTCTCTGGTGAAGAATACCCATGTGCATTGGGGTATGTGTGTGTCACTGACTTCCTTAACAGCCTGAAGAAGCTAAGCAGGGTCAACCTTGGTTCTCACTTGGATGGGAGACGACAGTTGCTGACAAACCTCACAAAGACACTGAAAAGGCACTGCGAGAGGAGTGGAATGCGGAGGAATCAGCTAGAGAGATAACATCTTGACAACCGTCCAAGGGTGAATTGCGGTGAACTATGAAGCTTGGAAGTGCAGAGCACAAGCCAGAAGGAGGGCTGCACTCGGAAGGGAAACATCTCGAGTATGGAAGGTTCTATATATGAATAGAACAATATTGTAAAGACCCTTATCAGGTCTAAGATAGCCTACCTATGTAAACCGCCTTGAATAAAATCTGATGAGAAATCTGATTATGAGAAAGATGGTATATAAATACAGAAAATAAATAGATAAAAAGCTACTCTGGAGGGTCCCCGATGTTTAGGAAGGAGCTGGCCTCTGGAAAGGGGGGGGGGAATCCGTCTTTGCACTGATGGGAGCAACTTCCTGCCGAACCAAACCTACATTTAGGCTTACCATAGTCCCGGATCCGGCTGGGACAATCCCGGAATCCCGGGAGCCCAAATCCCGGAATCCCGGCCAGTCCCGTTTGTCCCGGCCGTCCAGGAGTGCCCCCGCGGCGCTGCGGCGCTAATACGCTGCATCTTCATCTTCTCTGTCCCAGCCTCGTGCACACTCGCGCAAGGCTGGGACAAAGAAGATGAAGACGCAGCGTATTAGCACGCTGCAGCGGGGGAAGTCCCCACCTCCGGTGATTTTTCCCACCCCCGGTGATGTCACGATTCCTGGCCCCGCCCCTGGTGACATCAATGCCGCCCCCCTGCATCGGGGAAAGTCTGGTAAGCCTACCTATATTGAACAGTGGGGGCGGGGGGAGGAAGCTCCCATTCCATTCCATAACATGGCAGAAGAGCTGCCATTGAAGCAGCAGTGGATGGGCAAATTCATCTTCTGTTTGAACTTCCTGTGTCCGGTGTTTGGTGGATTGTTCTTCCTGATATTGTGATATTCTTTTGCTTTTTCTTCTCTTAGGGTTGCTGCTGCTCCCTCTCTTTTGGAAAAAAAGGAGAAACAGAAAAAAAACACCCCTGCATGTGAACAGCAATAAAAAGGCAGAGGTGTTTGCATATGTGGAGCAGAGTGGATAAGCAATAATCTGACTGCAGCCTCGGTCTCCCAGCCAAATCCAAGACTGATGCTCTATCCAACAGTCCACACCTGCTACCCATTGCTCCACGTGCTGGGTCGATTCTCAGACTTCCAAGAAGCCAAGCCATCACTATCATTTAATTGGTACGTAATCTTTTTCTAAAAGGCGTGAACAGCCAGAGACTTTAATTTAACTCTTGCTGGCAACTTTTCCAGATATTAAGTGTCATAGTCGATAAGAGAAATTTGGCAGAGAGGAAGATTTCGACAAAGCCGTTGATAAGAGATGCGTGGAAGATAAATGGTAATAGTTAATAGAACCAAGGAAGAGGAAGGGTAATAGGATGCTGGGAGGAAAACTGCCCAGAGGCCTAGGCTGTTAAAAAGAAAAAAACCATAGCTGGAAAAGGTTTTAAATTAGTGGAAGACTGCTTTATGCTCCACACAAGAGAATACTTGAGGAATTTCGTTCCGATGGGTATTCACATAAGTAGTTCATGAGTTTTGTGTGCACTGTGAAGTATGGCGGTACGATGAAGACTAAGAGCCCAAACCTAAGCACCCTCCCCACCTGGTCTGGAAAGGGGGCAGGTTTGGTGGCAGCGGCAGCCTCCAAATCCAACCCCCCTTCCTGAACCTGATCCTGCGGCCCAGGTCCACACAGACCTGCACCAGCGATTTTACTGGTGTGGGTCCAAGTAGACTCCTCCATGCCATGGAGGCTTACCCCCGGATAAAGGAAGGAGACCTCCGGGATCTCTCCCCCTGCAGGATGTAGTGTGAGCCATTTTGGTGTGCCTGCATCGGTGGGTGGGTGGGTGGGTGGGAGCACAGGACTGGGTTGTAGGACTGGTATTAATGTCTGTCACACTTTCCAAGAGACCTGCGGTCAGAATTAGACACCTTCTGGGGGTGTGCGTGTGTCAGCTATTCTACTTAAGAGCAGCTGATCTGACTGCACCTGGTCCCTTTTCTCCTTCCCCAGATATGAAATTGATCATTGTTAGATGGACATCCTGCTTGCTAAGGCAACTGGACCACTGGAAGTAAGTGTCGATGACATAACCGCCACTTAGTTCCGGGTTTTCGGACATGACAGAGCCCTGAAAACGACGGTAAGGGGGTCAGGGTGAGCGGAAGGGCATTTTTCCCAGCGCGGATAACCTGTGCACTCAAGCTCTGCCAGCCACCCAGGACCGCTTACCATCATTTTCAGGCCCCCGGCGTGGGCGCAATGGCGGCCGCCACATCACTGAGTGCTGGTGTACCACCAACCAGCAGTCCACATACCACTACAGGTTGGGAAACTAAAAATCCGTTGGTGTGAATACCACATACATGCACCCTTCCCAACAAACACAGCACACAGATATTTTGCTCTGGGCAAACAGCTGTACCAAAGTTCAAAGCGTCATGTGAAAAGCCACACTGTATTTGATTGTTCATTTGATAGATCTAAAAAAAAAAAGAATCTTATAAGATTGCTTCAGTGAACATTACAGTGAAACAGAAGATGTTCTTGTTTCATTAACTTGCCACGCCATCTCATCCAGCCTTTCTTCTTGTCTTCAGTTGACTTGGCTATTCAAGTGGATTAAAAGCCTTTTAAAAACATCCCCACAAAACTGCAAGTAGAGGATGCTTAATAAGCGTAACTTTTTAAACGGACCAGGGGACCTTTTGGTTGTTTTACTGCCCTTTGCTGCTCTTGATGTTCGTTCAGTTCACAGAAGAAACTACATGACTGGGACTTAAAACTGCCTGGAATACCTCTGCAAAAATATGCTGAAAATGTTACGTTGATATGATTTCTTATCGGAATAATGCTGTTCTGCTACGGATTAGGTGGCAGGCTACAGTCTACAGAATGGGGCAAAAGATGGTTATATATACCATAGCTCAGTAGTAGAGCACATGTTTTGCATGCAGAAGGTCCCAGGTTCAATCCCTGGCATCTCCAGGTCGGGCAAAGAAAAAGTATCCTACTTTATAAAGTATCCTATTTTATATCCATCTTACTGGATATAAATTTTATAAATTACCCTTCTCTGCATTAATTATTTTGAAGGAATAAAAAAGGAAAAAGAGAGAAGGAAAAGCTTCTGTTTCAAGAGAGAAAATACAGAATCTGGGATTTCAATCATCACTGTCGAAATTTTCACCTTAATTACAGTAGCTGGAAGTAGGTCAGCCTATTTAGATCTTTAACTGCTAGTCTCGAATAGCCTACCAGATACCTAGGCTGCTTAAATAGACCTAATTATGCTCATAATAATTGCAGGTGTGAAGGCAAAGGCTTGGTTAACACCGGTTCTTAATGCCAACATTTTGCTGCTTAATATGGCGCTTCCTGAGCATTACAGCAAATAGTAGCAAAAGTACCTTGTCCGATATATTAATTTACAGTGCAAGTTTCAATGAGCTACAGGCCAATTCCACCGAAATGTCTCTGAACAATAAAAGTTATAAATTCATTGCCATCAGTAGAAAATACAATTGAGGATGTGAGGGACAACACTCTCCATTCACCTCCTCTTGAACCCATGCCAGTCCCCCTTCCCTTCTCTCCACCATCCCCTGCCTGCCCCCTTCTTCTGCTGGCCTTGTATTCCCTTACCACCCCCTTCTGTTCCCCCCCCCATCTCCTTTTCTGATGCTTCATTTTGAAGAAGGAAAGCTCCCAATCTTCACTGACACTGTGTGGACCCCTTCTGGTGGTGGGCAAAAGGAAGGGGGGGATTCCCTCTTAGCCCGAGGGCAGAGAGGGACTGCACTATCAACATTCAGGAGAAATTGCAGGAGGCTTGATAACCTCAATTCAATAGAAAAGAGCAGTCGTTTTGGTTCCCTTTCCTACCTTGCCTGGCTTGTCTGAAAAGTATCCTTGCCTGAAAAGATACTTGCTTGAAAAGTATCCTACTTTTCTTCTATTGTGGAATTCGGCTGGCTGCATTCATGGCTTAATAAAGCTCTCTCCACCATCATGGTCTGAATCCAGATTCCACATTTCAAAAAACAAGCCTGTGCATTAGGTGGGTTTTTCCAACCTTTTTTGGGGGAGGGTGGGTGTGGTCGTACCACTTTTCCAAGTACCACCTTTTGTTGGTACCCCTTTTGGGAGCACCACCACTGCCACCACTGTGCACAGGAGTGGGAGTTTTGTCTCGCCGCTGCAGCTTTGCTCTGCGCCCACCTTCCCCAAACTGAGCCTCTTGCGATGGGCCAGGCAGTTACACAGCCACATCTTGCCCACTGGTGCCACTGTTTCTCCAGCCATCTCTGTATCCAGTGGGGTGGGGGCAGGCAGGACGGTGCCACGTGATCCCCATGGCAGTGGGGCCATTCAGTGAAGTACCACAGGTTGAAAAGCATCATACTATCCTCCCTTTTAAAATCAGTTTCTACTTCCTCTGTTGAAAGAGCGCCAGATTCAGAAATAACCTGTTGAACCCCGCTACCTTTGGAGAGGTATATAGGCTCAGGGAATGAGGGGCCTGGCATCATTCATTTTGTTTACTTGCTGCCACCACAGCCTGTGTTTTGCAGTCTCTTCAGCATGTCAGGAGGATGTTACTGCGGTGTTTTTGAGACACAGTGGGGCTGTGGCAGTGATTTGAAGAAAAGCTCCTGTCAGACTGAAAATACATGTTTGCCTGTAAAAACCATCCAAGCGGACAGAGAGAGAGAGAGAGAGAGAGAGAGAGAGAGAGAGAGAGAGAGAGAGAGAGAGAGAGAGAGAGAGAGTTGTCTCAGGCTGTCTCAATCTTGCCATGGGCAGTAGCTATTCATTGCCACCCTTCACCTTCAGATTTGCCTTTTTTTGTTTTAAAGAGGATCCTTGGGGAAATGAAAAGAGTAGTGAGTTTCCTAGCAGATGTTTCGTCTCTCTGATAGCACCTCTCCGGAGTAATTCAAGTTATTAGCACTGTTAATAATCATCACTTACGCAGTCTTTTCATCTTCAGAGTATTTTAGCAACGTTAATTAACCCAAATCCATAGCCGTAATTAATCTGCCAGGACATTTGCAATATATATGACAGTGATAAAAACAATTTCCATGGCATGCAGGGCATGTGTCAGTTTTCACTGGAAGTGGTCAAATATGGCTAAGGACCATCACTTGAGAGGGAAATTCCCACTGAAAGACCTCTCTGATTGCCAACGCTTATCTTCCCTCTGAGGAATGTATTTTTTTTTCCTCCATAAACCTAAACTGGCTGGTCCTTACCCTATGTATTCACACTTGCCCAAGTTCATAGTCCTTGAATCAACACCTACCAAGTGGGACCAGGGCAAATGAACAAAGGGGATATGTGACCCTGTTTTTTAGAACCTGCAGGCATTAACCTACAGGCCAATCCTATGCTGGACTGGGTTGCCGGCTGTAGTGCTTCGTGACAGCGGAACTCAGTTCCACTGTCACAAAATGGCAGCTGATGAAGCATGGAGCTATTTGTTGGGCGATTTTGAGAGCACTGCCACAAGAGGGACTTTGCCGGACCTCATCATGCCTGCTGGAGCAGGTAAGGCAGTGGCAGGGAGGGGGAAAAATGGGGCAGGGAGGGGGAGGAACGGGGGCAGGGAGGCTGAAGGAGGGGGTAGATCTGGCAGTGATGGCGTACGCTGGATCCTATCTCCTCTGTGGGTAGCCTCCCCGTCCCCTTTCTCGCCTCGAACTTGCAGCAGCAAAGTTGCTGGTGCAGGTCCGAGGAGACCCACTGAGGAACAGGAGGCTTACGGAAGGGTAAGGGGTTTTAAATTCTCTTTCTCCTCTGAAGCCTCCCAATCTACCCCCCTCCCCACCGGATACAGTGTGTGCCTTTTTGGTGTGGCTGCATCAGCGGGGGCAGGGGAGGGAGGATAGGATTGGCCCTTGACTTTCCCACTCTTAGAGATCAGATGGGTTTCATGGTCCAATGAACTGGCTGAAATCCAAGATTACTGGTGGTACTTCTCCCTAGCTTCTGTCGCAGTAAATAGATAATCATAAATGAAATAACTGACAATATATTTAACCATCTTTTAAATTACATTCAAATATCTGCAGCCTCCTCAGAGTGACTTTGGACATCATGAAACACGGGGAAACAAGAATTGTAACAGCCCCTAGGAAGTCTGCCCACAAACATAAGTCTAGAAGAAGGAAAGAATAAAACATTCAAAATTCTCCAGTGGCGGGTTTGAAGCACATCATGGATTTGTGAACCGATTCTGCAGATTGCTGCAGTATTGTCCCTGTCAGGAGTTTAGATACCAATTTTCTAGCGGCAGATCTGCAAACCTGATTGATAGATGTAAGATGCAACATCCCAATTCTGTTGGCGTAAGTGGTGTTATACCGAGAGACCTTACAATAACAATACGAGGCACAATCATTACAGAAACACACTGCTGTGTCAGTATTAATTCAAATTGTCCAAGCATAAATAAATCTGCAAATGATGTGCCTTGATGTCAAATAAGAGGTTCTTTTTTTTCCTAGTTGCAGTCTTTTAATTTCAAAGCTTTTAAAAAAAAGTTCTATAATTACAAAACTTCTTGTACCATAGAAATCACTGACCTTTAGTCTGCGATCTTGGTCTCCACTACAAAGCGAATTTACAGACACCTTAAATGATTTCCAGGCTGGGTTTAAGTTATTCATTACCACCTAGGAAAGAAAATATTAAAAATGAGCATTTCAACATCAATATGCTGCAGAATAATCATGACTTACAAATGAAGATCTGTTATCAGAGAGATGGGGGAAAAAAAGGAGCTTATGCTTTTTGGAATCATGAAGTGCGGCATATTTTGCAGCATATATGCTAGTCAAAGCCAATTGGTTTAACATAATATTGAACATGTTGCTTGTTCCACGGTGGCTTTGACATTTGCGAATTTATTTGGCAATTAAGCTCCTTTTCAAAGCCCATTGGAGTCCGTGGGAGTACTTCGACTGATTTCCTTTGCCTTAGGGTTGGATCAGTCAAAAAAGAAAGAGCATAACACCGAACCAGCAAATAGAGGTTCCTATCCATTCAAGACAGAAGCTGGAAAAGCCTGAATTGACAACATGGGCATAGATTAGAACAGTGGCACTCAACGTTTTCAGCCCGCGTACCACCTATGCGGGCCTCCGGCCGGCAGCATACCACTGGACGAAAGTGCCGATGACATCATTGGCACTTTCTTCCAGGTTCGTGGCCATGCTGGAGCTTGGAAAAGGCAGGTAAGATGCAGGGGAGAGCGGGAGGGCCATTTTCAGTGCCTAGAGCCCGCACACTTGAGCTCTGCCAAGTTGAGCTCTGCCACCTTGGCAGAGCTTGAGGTGCTGCTTTTTGGGCTCCAACATGGTGCCGTGCGGCCGAGATGGCGGCCGTCATCTTGGCTGCTAGTGGCCCGCGTACCACCAGCCTGTGGTCTGCGTACCACCAGTGGTACGAGTGCCACAGGTTGGGAACCTCTAGATTAGAAGACACATTTGCTTCATTGGCATATTTAGTAGTAATGGGAACAAATTTTGCTTTCCCTCCACATTACATGCATGTCCCATTGGCCTGTTCTTACACTAGAACTCGTAATAGTTCCATTATATGTCACTCTGGTAATGATTAGAACGATGGCTGAAGCCACGCTGAAGGGGCAGATCACATGGGAAGTTTCCATGTTTGACTACTGAATCAGTTCTGTGCGGGATCATTTGGCTGCTATGAGTGCCCTTATACCACATGCTAAAAATAATGATTTCTGAGCATGGTTGGCAGCATCACAACTCACTGGTGTGGGAGCAATACTTAGTATCACAAAGTGTGACTTTTTTCTGCCTGTCGATTGGCAAGGTCATAAAGTGGTGGATTAAAAGTAAGACAGGGGGGAAAACTCTCCTGTCACTTTAAACCTACACAATGAGAAGCCTTGTTGGAACTATAAAATAATGTTTCTCAACTGCTCATGAGAGCAGAGAAATGAAAGGAGTTGGGTCGCATTACCTATTGTAATGTCACATGGCTTGGTAAAGTCTACAGAATGGCGCAAGTGCCTACAACATTTGCATAGCTACGTTCAGGCTTGACCCTCCTGACAATATGAAGCAATATGTCTCATGCTGCCCCCCCTTACCCAGTGATGTGACAGCCTCTGCCCAGTGATCTAGTTGAGCACTCTCCTCCTCTTCACATTTCCTCTTCCTTTCTGTCCCCCCCCCCCAATCCAGGGTGTGGAAGGCAAAGGAGGAGCAATGGAGGCAAACTGGTGGTCAGAGATAGGCGTCCCTCACCAATCTCCTCCCTGAGGTGATTGCTTCAGGTGGCCTCATGTAGACCTTACTAACAGCCCAGTCCTAACTCCCTGTGCGGCGATGCAGCGGTGCCAATGTGGCTTCCGCTGTACCCTGCGGGGGAGTTTCGGCATGTTGAGGCTTTATTGGGGTAAACGACCATTTTTCCCTTGCCCTGGGGTAAGCCCCAGCAGCCGCCGCGGGTCAACTCGAACCTGCGCCAGCTCTGTCCACACTGACCTGTGAAGGTGGATCAGGCCCGGGAAGGGGGCTAAGATTCAGTGGGCGCCACTGCCACTGAACTCCTCCCCTTCCCGGGCCCAATCCACCCTCCTCCCTGCCCCATTTCCTCCCTGTTCCACCCACCCCTTCCCCATTCCACCTCCCTCCCAGCCCCTGCACTGCCTTACCTGCTCCAGCTGGTGTCCAGCATCCATCTTTGTGTGGACTCAGCCGCTCACCACTTGCAGCAGTGGCCACTGCCGTGCACACTGGCACTGTCACCGTAAAGCTGTTTAAGCTGGCGGAATGTACATTCCACCAGCGTAAATGGTCAATAGGTTTGGGCTGAAAGCCATATGGTTTTTGTTTGATTTACTTTTTCAAAGGCTGGGCACTTGCCCATTATATGCCCCCATTGCTAGAGAAAGAAAGAGAAGAGCCTGCTATTTCTGCTGCTGCTTGATGCCCACTGCCTCCTTAATGGGTATCCAACCGGGAAAGCTCCCTGGGAACTGGGCAGTGGACAGGTGAGAATACCTTCTTCACTACAGCTACTGTAGCTGTGGTTGAAGGTGTGAAGGATGATACAATATATGTCCATCCACTTCCTGGGTCTCAGGCACCATGAGCGGGTAGCTGCCTGGCACATGCACACATTTTCCAAAACATGGGGAAGTGCACCAATGAGGGGCCCCTGCAGGGCTTTTGCTCCAGAGTCTCTCAAAGCTGGAGTGACCATTGGTCATGCAAGGAACTCTCTTCCTTACCAGCTATACCTAGGCTTACCAGATCTCCAACCGGGACAGAGTGCTAGACCTTTAGGAGCAGGAATGTGGGCAGGTGTAGCTTGTTAAACCTTAGAGCACAATCCTAGGCATGTCTACTCAGAAGCCCCATTGTATTCAACAGGCTCACTGCTCACCTCAGTCCTGTGAACAAGTTGCTGAGTTGCATCGTCATTCATCCGGAAAATTTCCAGAAATGGATCCGATTTGCTGAAGAAATCCTGAAATCAAAACAGATGGATATTCAAGTCTCAAAACCTATTAGACTTTAAACACATAATTTTTCAATTCCTCTGCTAATGGAAAGCAAAGCTGCAACCCTATACCCACTTACCTTGGGTTAAGTTCCATTAACCTCAATAGGATTTACTTAGTACACCTGCACTGGATTGTGGTGTAAGAGTTTGTTTTGCTTTGCCTTTTTTATCATAGCATTAGCTAAAATTGCTGTTACTACTTCTAGGATACGCATGATGCTATGAACTGCTATGGGCAGCCCAATCCGACTTAAAGATCGGGTGGCCGTCCGGGACCGTCTGCCCAATTCCATGCTCCGCCGCGGGCTGCCTGCTAGGCCTCCTTGGATTTCCGCCAGCTATTTTGCTGGCGGAAGTCGGAGGCGGCCGTGTAACGCTGGCCTGCCCTGCTCGAAAGTAGTCCGCAAACGTGTTTTACGGCACGTTTGTGACTACTTTGGGCTATTCTGGGCAGATCGCTAGGTCCGTCGCCTGGAATTTAAGTCGGATTGCGCTGTTAGTCATGTCATTGTGAGCTGTGTTTATTGGTCATTAGATCCCTTTATTTTTCAGCTGCTAAAATTCCTCATGTATAGCCCAAATCCTGCTTCTGAACACAGCAGTTTCTGTTGCTTTATTCCAGTTCTAATAAACAGATTCACAGCACAATCCTATCCAGCACTGGTGCAGTGTGGGCACCAGGCCCATGCTGTATCCTGTGCTGGAGATGAGCAGGCTGGGGGTCTCCTTGGAGTAAGAGGACATTTGTCGCCTTACCCCGAGTAACGCCCCAGCCACCACTATGGGGCTACTCGGGTCAGCGCCACCTAATTCAGCAGCACTGAACCGAGAAGAACTGGAGGCCTGGGAGGGTGGATAGAATATGGCATCCAATGAGAGATTCCCACCCCTCCCTGGCTCAATCCTCCCCCTCACTGTCCTTATACCCCCTGACCGTCCTCCTACCCACCCCCAGCGCCGCTTAGAGCGGGACTTACCCACTGCATGGCACTGACCTCCGGCCTCTTCAGTGGGTGGTGCAAGCCTCAGTGCCGGCACCACCTACTCACTGGGTGCCACAAATGTGCTTTACGGCACGTTTGCGACACCCTGGGCCAGCGTTGGCTGGCCATAGGATTGCACCGTCAATATTGTTTCACTGAATATCCACTTATCTTTCTCTTTCTAAAAGGGGAATGCTGATACAAATGGAGCATTTGTTTATTTTAATTTATTGTATCCTCCCCCTCCCCCCAAGGAGCTCAAGGTGACATAAATGGCTACAAGTAGATGGAGCTCAAAGTGGTCTGTACACGAGTTACAAATTGCTCAGTGCAATGGAATGGCCGCATGGAAAAGCCTACATGAGATGCAATGTTATCATTAGGGTGGGGGCAGGAACCAGGTACTGGGGCAAGCCAAATAGCTCCCGTGGAAGCAGTGCACCACAGGCCACGTGGTATTTGCATGGTATTTTGCTGAACCAATTGCTTCCCCCTTTACCCAGTGGCATGCAAGCCCGCTCTTCCTTCTCCTGCTTCTGCTCCCTAGATTTGAGAAGGAAGAGGGGAACTGAATGGAAGTATGGGGAAGAGGCGAGAGGCGATAGCAGTGGTTCCCAAACTGGGAGGCGTGTCTCCCAGGGGAGCAGCGGAAACCAGTCAGGGGACCCGCAGAATACCACGGAATCCTCTCAGAAACAGTGCAATGCCAATTGGCCGGCATCAACATAATGTAATGGGGAGCCACAGCCAATGGTCGTCAATGGTCAAGGGAGCCGCAGGTCAAAAAAGTTGGGGCAACACTGGGCTAGAGTACCAGAGGGGAGGGAGGAGCAGCAGAGGCAGGCAGTGGGTGCCACCCATGAATCTACCCCTTGAGGCACCCATGAATCTACCCCTTGAGGCAAGTTAGCCCAATAGATGGGTCACAACCCTACCATAGCCATCCCTCTACCATGTGAACATTCTCTTTGGCCCAGTGAGCATATGAACCTGCCCTGGGTTGCCATATTTTCCTCGGCTATAATTTGTGGAAGCATTTATATTTGGGAGGCCCATTTTCAACAAGGTTCAGGGTTTTCTAATTTCAGATCTGATCTTTGAGTTCAAAATGTACAGTATTTATAGATTAGTCTCCAACTCCACCAGATTTTAGGCACAAAAGTCACTTTGCACATAAGCAAAGTAATTATTAACTCTGTATTAGTAATACAGCGCCACCCTAAGAACAATGGGACCTCAGTCACAAGATAAACCAGTTACCCCGTCAGTGGAACGTATTTGACAGAGTATGTACTTATGATTTCTCTCACAAAGTAATTAAACTTACTTTTCTTTTCTTTTTTAAATGAAGACTCCTGTGTAATGGAAAAATTCAAATATATTGGGCCCCTTGGGGAATGAGGAAATATGACATTATAGGCCAACCCATTGGGCCAAAATTAAAATTACAGTATATATGAAGAGGCCTCACCCCAGGCATTTGAATTACATGCTCAGAGTCAATAATTAGACTCTGCTAAAGGAGAGGAGACAAAACTAGGATATATCATTTCAGAGAAGCTCTTTAAATACGTAGTGCAAACAATAATTATTTCTAAAGTAATGTTATAGACACAGCATCTGACATTATTATTGCTTAGTAACTATCCAGAACAACTCTTGCTTAAGGAAATACATTTTTTTTCTGCTTGTTCCAATTCAACGGATCTCAACTTATAGCTAATGATGTTTTCAAAATGTTTAAGCTTGTAAACTGGGCTTAATGGCACATTCTGTTTTGTTTCATTACACCACTGTTGGAGACGACCTCTTTATAGACATAAAGGGTTTTAATGGCATTGTATTTGAAGGATATTCTTAATAATTCTGTGCTAATAGTAAAACCAGTGTGTATAAAATTGCACTAAATACATGCAAATACTTCTCATAATCTCAAAGTCATGATAGCTGCAGAACTATAGGAACAGACATGTATGGCTCAAGGGCTTTCTTGTGAAAAGTCATTATGAATATTTGATCCAACCCAAGGGTGGCCAACCTTTCAACATGAATGTTCCTGGCCCTTTAATGGTTGCATAGGTGAGGGCATTTCAGCAGGTGCAGCTGCTTTAGCAGCACCATCAGCAATTGCAGCTGCCCAGATTCTGTCTTCTACACAACTCTTAAGAACACAGAAGCCCTAATGGTGGAAGGTTGGCCACCCCTGACACTAACCCAACCTAAGGACAGGTACAGTATGTATTCTGCAATTCTGCACACACATCATTTGGTATTAGGTGCAGAACTAGAAAATCAGACAAAAGACTTTTAACATGTAGCCTCTGCCACTGTATAACCCTTGCTGTATACATACAAATTATTTCAGGAAAACAGAAGCATTGGTGGGGGGAGGGCAGGGCGACAAGCGGGGGGGATGACAAAGTGGTGGGGGGCATGACAATCGCGCTGTTTTGGTGGTGTAAACAGCGGGCGGCGGAGATGATGGGTTTGGCCCACCCTCCCACTCTGCATCTGGGAAGGGTTTTGCAGCAGCGGTGACGTCACTTCTGGTGGTGATGTCACCGGGGGGGGCATCGTGACGCCACTGCAAGAAAACAGTTATTATAGGGGGAATATGTTGCCTATTTTGATGGCCTTATGTGGTGTGGGAGGGGGGAAAAGATCTGGCAGTGCCCAGAGCCTCTCTCCTTTCTGCTCATCTGTACTATTCCAGGGCTCAGAGGGTAGCTTACCACTGTCCCCATGAAGATGAAGTCAGAGAGACAAAGAGATCACATTCAAAAGTCTCCTTTCCAGTTGTGTGAAAAGTCTCCCAAAGTCTATGCAATAGCAGTTAGCCTCAGTTAGCAAACAAACAAAGGATGAGGAAGCAGCCTGATGGCACAGCTGAGCAGGGGGTGGTAGTGAACAAGTTCGGGGTACCCCCTGAAAGTTTGCCATCCCCCAACTCACAAGTGCTTTGGTGGGTCTCATGACTTGGCCACCCCTGTGAAAATGAGAAGGAGACTGCAAGATGCCCCTTCTCCATCCAGCTCTGTTAACTCAACCACAGTGATTTATGAACCCGTTGACACATCAGGTAAGTCATGCCACATCTGCCCAATATGGCATCATTTCATGTGTGCCCATTCATGAAACATGTTTCAAAATTGCTACTTTGCTCCCTGCAAATGTGTGGTTTAAAAAAAAAATCCACCAGCTACCTCTGGTGGACACACCAAGTGGACCGATCCAAATTGATTTGTAGACAGGACATATTAATAAGTGCAGCAAAGACCAATCTCAGGCTACTGATTAGTATATCCTCAATCAAACAGAAATGGACAGTTTGTCTATGCTCACAGTGCAATCCTAACCAACTTTCCAGCACTGTGCCAACAGGGCGCACACTGAATTTTGCAGTGCAGGGGCAGTCATGGAGGCCTCTTCAAGGTGAGGGAACAGTTGTTCCCTTACCTCAGGGCTGCATTGCGGCTGTACCGGCACTGGAAAGGTGGAAACTGCATTGTCATTCTGTTATCCTCATTTTCCCCGGAAGCTTCTGTGGAGAAGTCCATACTATGCATGAAGCTGGCAACAAACAGTTTCACCTGCTGACGATGCATTATTTACTCCGTAGTCTTCAATTTCAGATAAGGCAGGTCTTGTTGTCATCACACTTGACATTTCAAATGGGCACCAAAAAGGAATAATTCCATGAACAGGTCACATGTAAGCAGGCAGTGACATTTCCTCACTTGGGATGTGGTTAACATGATCAGTAGTAGAGCTGCTGCTGAGGTTTGCTAGGCTCTCGGATGAATGGAGTGAGTCAAAGTTTATTCCATTGTAACTTTAAAGTTCATGTCCTTGCTGCATAAGCCATTGGACTTGCTGCACGAGCAGTATACACTGCCAACGTTTAAGGTCTTGATTAGTCCTTAAATGCATCCCCAAACAGGGATGCTAGGAACTTGGAATTGTTTGCTCATTGGGGATCTGAGAGTCACTTGCATAATTCAGGAAGTCACAGGAAGTGTGAATTAATACCCTCTCCTACTTCCTACTGTGCTGTGGGAGTGCTAATCTAAATGCACAGTGCCTGTGATAGTGTGACATGTATTTTTCATGTAGCCCAGCCATGCACTGGAGGGGAAGAAGTGAACACTGAAATGAAGCCATAGCTCAGGTGAAGAGCACATACTTTGTATGCAGAAGGTCTTGGGTCCATTCCCTGGCATTTCCAGGAAAAGATCTAGGAATCATACTTCTCTTGATTAAGTCAATCCAATCACTTTGACTGTGGTTGTGGCTTTCAAGACCAAGCCGGTAAAAAAATAAGGTCTGGAGGTAAAAGTAGGACTTGTTGCTTGGTGACAACTAGCTTGTTGTTCAAAGACTGTGTTCCATCTACTGTCCTGTTACTGGACTTCTGAAGTTGCTGGACTTCTGTTGCTGAAGGCATCTGGCAACCTACTGCTAGATGCAAGTTGGTCCTTAAGTCTGATTCAGTAGGAGCCCCCCTCAGGTTCTAATGACTTCATGGCCCATAAAAGGAATTGCATAAAGGCAAACATTATGGCTCAAATCCTATTGGGTCCTTGCGGTGCCGGAACTAGTGTTCCAGTAGTGCAAGGCCCTTTATGGCGGTGTGGAAGCCGGGTCAACATTGCATGCTTCTGGGCCACTGCCACAAGCAGGCAGCAGCAGGGCGGCACACGCACCAGCAGCTACAGATCCATGGGGAACAGGGTTCATATGTAGAATGGATGGGAGCAGTTGGCCCAAACCTTGCTATCTTCTGCTCAGTTCACCGGAGCTTGTGTGGCGCTCTTATTCCTCTAGTGTTGAAACATACCTGGGACAACAACTTTTGAATGAACACCTTAATGGCTATAATAACAACTGCCTGCAAGGGCATTGTTTTCACCAGATTGTGGGGTGCATTTGTGGAAACAAAAGAAAATCAATTATCAGAGCACCTGCTCTTTTGTATTTTGGGGCACTTCTTTTTGGTTTTTGGCTTGACCACAAGAGCACAAGCTGCAGCTGACAAGCCTGCTATAATTTTACACCATGCTTTTTAAAAAAGAGTGTCTATATTTAGATTCTCAAACACACCTCCAAGGAGTTAAAAGATAATGGGCAGATTTTCAAAGAAGCCCAAGAACCCACAGTTCTCATTCCTCTTCTTTAAAATAAAAGAACTTTTTCTTTAAAATAAAAGAACACAGTTCAATTTCTCTTCGTGAGACATAATTCACCTTTCAGATGAGACACAAAACCAAGGTCCTGGATGTTTAAAATGATTAAAGATCCTCAACTTAGGGATGCTATTAACCTTTGTGCCTTATCCAAATTACAAATTCATTACACTCTGCCAATCTAAATATTTCTGGCAGTCTTAATTAGATTTGCTATTACTAATCACATACAGTCTATGCTTGCAAATGTTACATATAGCCATAATTTCTCTCATGTGAGGAGAAACTCATTCTCCCCCCCCTCCCATGCATGGCCATCTGTGGTCTTTGGTTCTAAGGCACCAGTTTGAATAAGTTAGGGGTGCAATCACATGAAGGCCATACCGATGAACTCAGCATAATGTTTTATTGCCAAAAATACAGCCTCCCTGCAACTTCTGATGAAGCTCCCACTAGCTATGCCCCTAGGGATCTTCTGTAAGCTCCCAGTCTCCATGTTACCTATAGGGATGTGCCTCTAAATTACGACAATCACTACACCACTGTTTAAAGAGAATGTATCTCAACCCCAAGCCGTTACAGTTCCATTGACTTCAAACGTATGTTTTTGTCCCATAGCGCCGGAAACTGCCATGTACGGAAGAAGACCATTGGTCCGTCTAGATCAGCAATTGTTTACTGTCTTGTATTATCTACTATCTGTAGTACCTACTGGCTGGCAGCAGCTCTCCAGGGCTTCAGATAGGACTCTTTTCTAAACCTACCTGGAGATGCCAGGTAGGACACTCATGCATGCAAAACAGGTGTTCTTACACTGTTTAGGTCACTCCCCTAAACATCTGCACCAAGGCAGAAGCAATTCATAAGTGTAATATGTCCAGCTCATCCCAACTCAAGCACTGGGAAAGCCGAAGACATCAACACTGCTTTTACAGTATTATGCCTTTCCCTTCCATGGCTCAGTTGTGGCGCTCAAGGGATCAAGGTTGGACAATGTTGCTGGGTGTGCTTTTAAACACATGCTAACATGCACACATGTGGGAGGGGGGAACTATCTTGTGCAGTGGGATCCAGCGTAGTGGCCAAGGGCAGAGCCCAGTGGTTCAGCAGGGGAATGGAGAGGGAGGCAAGGGTGAAAGGTGCAACAAACACAAGTTGTGTGGGGATAAGTTAACAGTAATAGGGAAGGGGAATCAAAAGAAAGCATCTAATGTTTCTTAGTTACACACACACAGTTAGGTCCTAAAAATAGGATGAGATGGTTAGACAGCATCACCGATGCAACGAACATGAAAATGAGCGAACTCAGGAAGATAGTGGAGGACAGGAAGGCCTGGCGGGATATGGTTCATGGGATCACGAAGGGTCGGACGCGACTTAACGACTGAACAACAACAACAATATACAGAGAGGAGAGGAAATCCTTAAAAAGGAAAGGTGTATAATGGCACAAACATTATAAAAGATGGGGGAGAAAAGACACAGGAAAATAAATGTGGGTCACCCAGGGGAAACTAAGGCTGGAAAACTGGGGTTTTTAGGGTATTGGGATGGAAGGGGAAAAGGAGGAAAGCTGGGGAAGGTTCGGGCCACAGCAAAAGACTGTGACTGGATGGCAGTTCTCTGCCTGAACCAAGGACTACAGACAAGGAGTGGGCCCCTTGGGGGGCCATGAAATCCTCTGAACTCTACACTGGCCCTGCAGCTGCTCTAGCTATTCAAACTACTGGGAGCAGAGGCGTATCAGGAGCGGATGCCGCCTGGAGCACCGATCCTGATACGCCGCTCCGGCGGGGGGGCGGCCCCGCTCCGGGGGGGGCGGCCCGGCTTACTGGGCGCTCCGAGGCCTTCTCCCCCAGCCTCGGAGCCAGAGAATTTACATAATGTAAACGGTCTGCGCATGTGCAAAAAAGGCTAAATAGCGCGCCGCCTTCAGAAAGCCCTGTCCACTGAAGGCAGCGCGCTATTTAGCCTTTTTTGCACATGCGCAGACCGTTTACATTACGTAAACGGTCTGCACATGTGTAAAAAAGGCTAAATAGTATGACGCCTACAGAAAGCCCTGTCCACCGGTCGGGGTGGATGCTCCGGGGCTTTCTCTGGCTCCGAGGCCGGGGGAGAAGGCCTCGGAGCGCCCGCCCGCATCACCGGACGGGTGGGCGGGCGCGCTCGCTCCCTCCCTCCCTCCGTGGAAAGACTGGAGCGAGCGGAGCAGCGCCGCCCTGCGCCGCGGTGCCGCCCGGAGCCGCTGCTCCGCTCGCTCCAGTCTTTCCATGCCTCTGACTGGGAGGCCTGGTTAGGGGAGTCTGTCTGGAAAAGAGGCCTGAGGCTGATCCCAGGCATCCACTGAAAGAGTTTATAGACAGCCTAAAAATCCTAACACACGCTTACACCAAGGAGAACAAATGATAGATACACTAAGCAGGTCATCAATTGTACTGCCCCTGAGACAAACCAGGAAAGATAGAGGGGAGTTTGTGGATCGATGACAAGGCTGTGCCAAAGACCAGGATTACCAGGGTTGGGTTTTTTTTTTTTCCTGCTGGAGAGGGTGTGATGCATTGCAGGAGTCACGGGGCAAGAGTGACAAGACGGAGTGGTTCTCCTGCTTCCAAGTGGGGTTTCGAAGGCAGAAAAGGGCTTTGAAGCAAGCTCCAGAAGCTACGTAGTAGACTTGGTTGGCTCAAGGGAGGGGAGCAGGGCAAGAGAGCTGGAGATGCTTTCCTAGGAGAGGGGCCCATTGCCAGGTGGCCCACAAAGGATGACTGTTTTTGTATTTTTGTCTTTTGTAAGCTGCCTTGGGTCCCTTCGGGGAGAAAGGCGGGGTAAAAATACTGTAAATAAATAAATCAATAAAATAACTGTCCAGCTTCCACTTGTGCGGCAGCTTCGGTGGTGCTTAGGGAGAGAAGCAGGGGGAAAGGTTGGAAAGAGGGAGTGGGGTTTACGGATCCTGGCTGCCGGTTTGGCACAGTGGTCCTGCGGCTGGAATGGGAGGTGGCTTAATGCAGCACCAGGGGGTCAATGCATGGCAAAACCAACAGCAAAGCAGCAAAAGAAGAAACAAGACACGTGGGGTTCTGTGACTCCACTTTTTATGCCTTTTTCTCCAATAGGGCTCTATGGGGTTTTGTGTGTGTGCAGTGAGCTCATCAAAGAACCTTTCTTTGTGACTTGATGGCTCCTGTTGGCTTATCCTGGTCCTAAGTAGTTCCTTCCATTCTTCTTGCACCTTGCTGAGGGTGCAGTACCCTTGCTGAAGGTACTGGCTCAGGAGGCCAGTTGCTTCATCATTAGCATGGCTTCTTGATTGAATTTGACCATGCAGTTGCGGAGGACCGCTAGTGCTGGAGACCCTTCTTTTCTGTTGCTAGCAACTTGTTTGTTCCACATCAGGAAGCTCCTAGGAAGTGGCTTTCATTCACAGGATCAAATGTGCTGTGCAAGCAAGGGGCAGTCACCCACAGAATTGTCCAAGGAACGGTCAAAGCTTCTTCTAAGCCAGCTGGGTGTTTGTGTGATTGAGCGAACAATAACAAGTGTGGCCTTCTTCCTCTTGGTCTGTGGATCGGAGGCCTCTTGCCATCAGTCCTGCTTTTAAAACAACATGACTGGCACTAGGTTGTGCTCCCTTGGCAGGCACCCAGCACCATGTACACATGTATACAGGCATGTTTCTCTGCATGCTTAAAAAGAAAGAAATAAAGAGGCTTGTCAAGCAACAATGAGGCCAACAGCATCACTTGTCTTTCCATTTATGAGGCACGAGGCTGCAACTGTCCCTCGGGGGACCTTGAAATCATTGCCTCATATTTTGTTACATTGTACAAGACATCAAGAGCAGCGATCTTAACTCCTTAGGTCGCTCCTTTTTAGCGGTCTGTGCCAGTTGGAGAGCCTGACTATCCGACATCTGTTAGCGGGCGAAGACGAGTGCCGTACAAAAGTGGCCAAGTATCTTAATTTGTGTATACAAAATTGCTCTGCCAATCAGAGTGTAGTGTAATGATTTAATTAGGTGTGTAACTTTTGTGTTGGTTGATTTGTTTTGTGGTTGTGTTGTTTTGAGTAATATATGCAAATAAAGGTTCTGGAATCTTAGAAATCTACTTTCCATTTGTTACTTTGGAACCAAGAAGGTTGGCACAACTATGTTCAAACAATACATCGCTGGTCCCTTGTGATAAAGGGTGTATGGCAAGTAGGACAGAGCAAGATGCCTCCATCCAACTTAACTCTTTAGCTGCTAAAAGGCATTTCTGCAGCCTTTGCAACTCTCGGCCTGAGAGTGGTGTTTGCCCCCTGTCCCGAGGGTATTCCATCACCTTTTAAAAATTCTTCATTTTTTGAGAGGCACTTGGCCTGACTGTCTTTTGATGTTATCTGGCTCCCTCCCTGTTTGGTTATTTTAATAAAATAATTATCTTATTATTTTAAAACAATAAATTGTTGAAGGATAAAATGAACCTTGCATGCCACTCTGAGCTCCTGGGATAGAGGTCTTATGCACTCATTAATTAACATACATTGGCAAGTAAATACATCTGCAGTATGACAAACTTTTTCTTAATTAGTGCTTACATTTTTGGTTGAACGGGCAAAAAGTTTTGCCCAACACATACAAAAAGAAGCAAATTCCCAGCTGCCTGACACATTTAGCTTGGAAATCTCCCTCCAAAAGCCTTCACGCTCAAAATTATTCCCAGGAGCTCCTCAATTTATATTTTAAGATGTGAGCCCTGAATATTATATCTTTGATGGCTTGTAAAAAGCCAACTGATCTGATTGGTGGCATTTTAAATACATGAGGTCTCAGCATAATTAAATTGTCTTGGTCTTAATTACATTCCATTGGGATTGTTTCTAATTACTAAGCAACGTGAGGAAAGCCTCATTATGAGCATTGATCTGAAATCTCTGATATGTTTAATAACATCAGCACTCCAGAAATAGCTGCAAAGGGGAATGTCTTATTAAATCACATTTGTCTGCATTCTTATGTATTTCGGTAAGGTTAACATCAAGCTACTAGCTTACCTTGTCATCCAATTTCCGTGCACTGAAAGAAAGTTCAACGTAGTCATCATTGCCAGATAATTCTTCAGCAATCACCTAAGTGAAAAGGCACACTTATGTTCAAATGGAAGGAAAGATGAAATCTGAGCAGGGTCGTTTACTCATGCATGCATGGGGGACGCGAGCGTTGTAAATCAGACTGCAGAAATCTGTCAGCTACATTGCCAGAAATGAAGAGCGAACATCAGTATCATTTAAAGCAAGGACATCAGATTTCTGTATTCCTGGGGACCCAGTAATAGTAGTAGTAGTAATAATGATCTGGTCTAGAGGCTAGAAGTGCACTTTAGCACAAACTGACTTCTTACAGGTTTAGGCACCATAATACATTGGGTACCGTATTAACAGTTTCACAGTGATGAATAGGGCCGGCCCATCCATGAGGCCAACTGAAGCAGCCGCCTCAGGCAACTGATTGGTGGGGGGGCACCCATCTCTATTTGTCTACTAGCTTCCATTGCTCCTCCTCCTCCTTCCACTACCTGGATTGGAAAAGGAAGAGGGGAACAGAGAGGAAGAGGAAATTTGGAGGGAAGGAGAGTGCTGAGCTAGAACACTGGAGAGTGAGAGGACCAGAGACTGGCACATCTTTGGGTACGGCAGGCAGCATTTGGCATGCTGCCTCAGATATCAGGAGGTCTTGGGCCAGCCCTGGTGATGAAGCACATGTGCTCATATATAGCTGAGACCTTCCATATAATATTCAAAGAGAAAGATGGCATTACAGTGTACTCTCTTCCTCTGACAACTTGAAAACATTTTTCCCCTGAGGCTACATGTTTCTTACACTTTGGTAGGGCTCAGGATCAGATAAAATAGCTTTGGGAGCCAGATCAGGCCCAACAGCTGCCAACTGCTCACCCCTGACTTAAGGGATGATAGTCTTATTCCACTGAGCGGTCTACATTTTGCCTCACGCTGGGTGGTAAAATGATTTTTATGAAAGCAAGAAATTCAAGGACAGTCAAACTCCTGAAGGGCAGAAATCTGGCATGACAATTGAATATAAATAGCCACTTAGATTCTTATGCTCCGAATTCACAGTACTACCACCTGAGGCTACCATTTTCCCTACCACAAGCTCTTCAACATCCTTGAGAAAAGGCTCATGGGATGTCCACTGACATCCTTCAGGTGCATTCCTTCACCAGGTATCAGAGCAATCCAGTATCGGGGCTAATTCATGACATCTCTTGGGCACAGGATTGAGGTGAGGAGAGGAGAAAAGGCTCACTCAAGGCGATAAATCAGAATATGGAGCTGTATTCCCCCACCTTTTTAGAACACAAACAGTGGTGTAGCTACACCCTGCGGGTGGCGCACCCCCCGTGACACCCCCATGATGTCACTCGGGGGCAGGGCATCACTTGTTTCTGGGGGGCGGGGGAGTGGGAGGTGCAGAGGCATTTGACATGCCACCACAAAGTGGCAGGAGGGTCTTCGGCTGACCCTGGCTTTAAAACACCAAAAGGAAGGCTATGACTGGATTTATTTTAAGGGCATAGCCAAGCTACCATTAAATCACTTCTGTGGGAACTAATGACACTGTCTTGATTAAAGCCTTGGAGCCAGAACAAGGGAGCTTGAATCCACTCTAATTGTAATGGATTGCCTGCTGCCATGTCCCCTCCCCAGAGACGGCAACAATGACTACCCTAACTAAAGAAAGACACCTTCACTTCCTGACCTGTGGGCTTCACGTTCTCTCAGACACAGACATGCTTTGACTTTGGGAATGGTGGGCAAGTGCACGCTTTCTTACCTTTTTTTTCATAGAAGCTAGTGTTTGAAACATAATTCAACGTGAAGCACAAGAACAGGACCTTTTTGTTAATGGGGAGGGGCCAGAGCTCAGAGATAAAAAGATACCTGCTTTGTATGCAGGTGAACATAGAGGCTGAAGGCCTAGCATTACTGATTAGGGTTGGGAAAAGCTACCCTCTGAAATGTTCGTGTAGAAAATATTGATCTCAATGGACCAATGGCCTGACTCAGCACGGCAGACTCACATGTTCAAATTATTGTTAGTAATTTTTTTAAAGGACGGGGCACTTGTCTCATACACATTATTGTGAGTGTTTGAAAAACAATAGGGAGGAAACATGACATGCACTTGTAATTAGAGATAGGTGGATTGGATAGAGCTAAGGCTGCTGAGGGTTAAATACATTTGATTTTCTTCTGCAGCAAAAGGAAAGAACCATATTTCAGATAAACTTACCGTTATGGAAGATTTTCCTGCTGTGTTGCCTTGCTTCAATAAAGATTTTGAGAGTTTTCTCTGTGAAACGATCTGTATAAAGGGACAAGAACATTAGACAAACAAAGCTATCTCTATGTCTGTGGTGCACGTTTTGTCTAAGAAATTTATGAACATGGCCTACCAAATAGTGAACTAAAACAGAGATAAATAAGTCTGCACCACATGAAATCACACTTGCTTTCCACGATGAAGCATCATCAAGCAATCTCAAAATAGTTCTCTTTGCCTGAGCAGAGAATCGATCTCATCACCTGACAGGCTGGCCCAGAACCACTCAGGACCTGAAGTAACTTTCCATGCCACCACCCCTCCTTCTACAATGCCTTGCTATGCCAAATGCCAACCCCCCCCCCACCCAATGATGTGTCAGTTGCTGTTTCCACTGCTCCCCAGATTTAAAAAGAAGAAGAAGAGGGGAATGGAGCAGAAAAAGAAATGTGGAAGTGCCAAATGTTGAACTGGTGTCCTTCAGAAATGGGATAGATGAGAATCTATACACTGAAGCCCAATTCTGACAAGTCAAAGGTAATGTGGGTGAGTCCTCTGCCTGGAGATGTGTAATCTGTGCTGGATGTGGCCACACTGCCCCTAAAGAATCAGGTTTGCAGTATGTCTTTTAAGACTGTTCAAAAATTGCAGTTAGCAGTGATGTAGACTTGAGTCTATTGACTCGGACTCAAGTCGCTTCAATGACTTGACTCAGACTTGACTCGGCGATTGTAAAAGACTCGACTCGAGACTTGGAGTCTTTTAGGACAAGTCCAATTTGATTCAGGTTTAAACCCGGTTTCCCAATTAAATAGATAGGGACTCGCAACCAAAGACTCGGGATTTGGGGGCAAAGACTTGGGACTTGACTCGAGACTTGGAGTCAGAGACTTGATCCACATCCCTAGCAGTTAGGCAAAACACAGCCTCTCCGCTACCTGCACTATTTTCCTAATTAAAACATGGAGAACGTTGCTATTTGCCGATGTTGCTCTTTGTCCCAGGAGCGAAAACATATCAGCACACATTGTAGCTTCCCTTAGAGGCAGTGTCACTTCCTGAAGTCTTCTCCAGAATCCCAAGTTGCCTCAGAATAGAGGGGGAGGGGAGTTTGACTCTCACCCTCCTCCTCCACCTCTGTGTCCAAGTTGACCATCTCCTCTCCTGGGAGCTCAGCCACTGACCCTCTTTCCTCTCTTTCCTCTCCTCCCCTCTGGCCATATACAATCTGACATCTAATGTGTGTGTCCTGACTTCCTCCATCATCTTGCAATGTTTTGGCAGCCTGTGGCATGGGAAAGGAAAGGGACATCCCATCAATAGGGGCAGGAGAAAATGGTGATAAAATAAAAACACATAACTTCTGCTAAAAAAAAAAAACTGTGAAAAAATAAAAAATAAAACCATGTAATTTTGCAGCATTCTTCATCTCCTGACACTATACAACATACCAAGTGCACTTTTAAAGCAGTTACAATTGATAAAAATGGCAAAAATTGGAATAAAAACACAACACCACTTTCTGCTATTTCATTGTGGTTAAACACCGAAATCTGTGAAAAAATAAAATCATTTTCTCCCACCTCTACCCATCAGCTGTTGTCGGTCACCAAACCATCACAACCCTCCTCTTTTTATATCACCAGGTGGCTTTGGGGCAGCAATTCTGGTCCCCTTTCTGTTGCTGGGGCCACATCGGCAGAACCAGGAAATCTGGCTCCGTCAGCCTTATCATCCAGGCCTAGACAAGCAGATACCAGCTGGAGGCATTTTTGTCAGGAAAACGACCAGGGTGAAAAAGATTCTCCCACCCCCATGCAATGACCCCAATTCAGGTTGGGCTGTTCTATGCCCCCCCTTTTTTTAAAGAACCCAAAGACAACACATCTCGTTTTAAGAAATACCAGAAGATTTCTAATAGAGCTTAGAATGTTGTCATCTCTATTCACGCAGTTAATACATTTCCTCAAACAGCAACTGGAATTATTTTGATGATTCTGTCATTCACTCTTGCACTCATTAGAAAGGAGTGCAGCTCTCCAAATTATCCATGGAATTTGCCAGAGTGAACACCCCTCAGACGGAAATGCCGCTTTTGTGTTATTCCAGCCAGAAGCTGTCAGACAAATGGGTCGTAAAATAGATCCACTTGGCAGTTAAATGCCTCCATCATTGACTTCAATAGTGATTAATAATTAGGGAATGCAAGGCATCATTTATATAATTGAGAGGAAATCCATTATTACTGGCATTAATCTGTCTTTTGAATATGCATGCTAAGAGGCTCCCCTTAACTAGTCACCTTTTGGAACCTGCCCATCAATTATAAATCATGTTTATTGCTTATTTATGGGTGTACAAATCCCCTTCTAGGACAGATTAGAAAGACTGCTGGCTTCCAAGAGAGGAAATTGCAACCAGGCAGAATGCACAGGTAATAGAAGTGACATATATCAAATAAACAAAAATATCAGAAGGCCAGAGGTCAGGAGGCATGGTGGAACTCTGATATGGCTTACAAGGGCAGATTTTTGTCCAAAGCCATCTGGTCGTCAGAATATTTAAGTTTAACTCTTCCATCTGTAGCCTGCAGGAGAAAATTGGTTTTCAAGGGGTCAAATTGCACCTGTCAGTTCCCTCACAAGATGGTTCTCAGACTTTCTTTTGTTCCTATCTTCTATGAAGATCACCAGAACTGCTCACAACACATATATAGGAAGCTTATCAGAAAGATGAACTAACATAACTACCCCAGGTCAAGGAAAAAGATTGCTCTTATTTCTACTGGATTGCTACTCTGACCCCAACCCAGAGAGCAAATCAGTTGATCGGCAGACCAGAAGAGAGCAGCTTCTAATTTTGCATCATTCTTCATCTGCTGACACTGTACAACTTATACCACCTACCTAGTACACATTTAAAGCAGTTCTAATTGATAAAAATGGGAAAATTTTGGAACACATCACACCGCTTTCTTCTATTTCATTTTGGTTAAACACCGAAATCTGCAAAAACAAAACAAAACACCATTTTCTCCCACCCCTAGCTATGAGATAACTGATATGGTTGATGGAGACCACACAAATCTTCATGCCATCAATAGCTATTTCATTTCAGTCTTACAGTCACTCCACAACAGTAAAATGACAGTAGACAAATGATCCTGCTTAAGGGGAGAGGCTGTAGCTCAGCGGTAGTGCACACGTGTTCTGTGCAGAAGGCCCCGGGCTCATATAGCCCAATTCTATCCCCCACTAGCCTAAGTGATGCAGCAGCGCCAATAGAGTGCACACTTCATCTTATTGTGGTGTGTGTGTGTGTGTGTGTGTGTGTGTGTGTGTGTGTGTGCGTGCGCGCGCGCGTGCGCGTGCATGTGTGTGAGACCAGATTGGTCGGGAGAGGTAAGTAAAAATATTTACTTTATAATAATGCTTTTTTAAAATACTTTATAATAATTTATTTATAAATAAAATATTTTTTACTTACCTCCCTGTAAGCCACCTGGCTGCCAATGGGTCTCCTTAGATCTACACCAGTGATTTAGCTGATATGTCCGAGGATCCTCAGGGGGTGGGTCTGGGTCGGGAAAGGGGGATAGGATCCCAGCATGTGCGATTGCCATCGAGATCCACCTCCTCCTGCCCTCAAACCACCCACTGCCCGTCCCACTCCCTACCTCTCTCCTCCTCCAAACTGCCCACAACCACCACCACCCCGCTACCACCTTAGCTGCTACCGGCGTGGCCTGAGTGGGCTGTTGGTATGTGCACAGGGCCTCTGGCCATTTGTGCCAGCAGTCTTACTGCGCATGACAGCAGTGCACCATTTACGGTGCCACATCAGGACTTACGGCAGCAGATCACGAGATCTGCCGTAAGTCCCTAATAGGATTGAGACATGAATGGGGACAAGTGCGTAGCTTGTCATAATTTTAACTACTGTAAGGATCTGGATCTGTAATAAATCATAATGGGTGGAGGAGGTGGGCACAAAAAAAAAAAAATCCTGTCCGGAACCCTGGAGACTCGCTGCCAATCATTACATAGAATACTGAGTGGGATGGACCAATCATATGACTTCTATATAAGGCAGCTTTTTATGTTCCTGTTGCAATAACTTTCAGAAAGAAGTGAACACAGTCATTTGTGCATCTTCTGTCAGATGGAATTCTATGCGGCACCCATTACCATATTGAGAAAAGTTAAAACAGAATCCAGCGGCCCCAGCAGAGATCTCGAGGGCTATTTTTTAGTGATTACATTCCAGGCCATTATTATTAGTGTATCTTATTTTTGGTAACCATTACACAGAAAAGTGCACTTCTGACAGTTCTATGTTATTTCCGGAGGCAGAATTATAAAGTCATTGTTGCGCTAACAGCGGGAGGAGCAACGTTGATTGCATTTTCAAGCCAGTTCAGAACAAAGACCTTCTTGGTTGAAAAGCTGAGTTTGTCTAATGCGTTTCAAACTGGGCAAAACCCTCAATTTAATCCAAGGTATCTCACTTGGTTTATAAATGGCAGGGAGGCAGCATCCGGATCACCTTTTTGCGCCACTCGTCTGATGGCAACAATCACAGGCTTTCTTTGTGACTCACCTCCATAGAGGTGGTTTACAGAAGTATCTGGCAGAGGTGTGAAACCAAAGCGGAAGAGAGTCTCCTTTCTTCTGCCACACGACTTCCATTCATCACAATTTATTAAATTATTGCAGATCTGAATTACTAGTTAAAATTATGAAGAGAAAACGCTCTATAGCACGAACGTAGCATCTCTTCGGGATTAAAGGCCATACAAAAGTATACAATGATAATTTAAAAACACATTTAATACTGCAACGTTTCGTTCATTCCCATGAACTTTTTCAAACAGAAGAAAATGCTCTTTTCCCCATTTGGAGTCAAAGGATGGGGTCCTTGTGATTCCACCTGACTATGACTACTGCCTACTGGTACTGTTATAATTGAGGGGCCGTGGTGGCTTAGTGGTTAAGACGCTGAACTGCAGACTGGAAGGTCGGTAGGACAGCAGTTCAAGACCCAAGTGCCATGTGACGGAGTGAGCTCTCCCAGCTCCTGCCAACCTAGCAGTTCAAAAGCAAGAAATTGCAAGTAGATAAATAGGTACTACTGCAGCGGGAAGGTAACAGCGTTCTGTTAGTCATGCCGGCCACATGACCATGGAAGCGTCTTCAGGTAGCGCTGGCTCTTTGGCCTTAGAAATAGAGATGAGCACCACACCCTAGAGTTGGACATGACTGGCTTTTGAGCAGGGGATACCTTTACCTTTTACTGTTATAATTGCCAATGCTTTTATGTTTTTGCTTTTCCTTTCTTAGTGCACATGTGCTTGGGAACTTCCATCATTGCTCTTTCTCCATCCAGAAACTGATGTTGGAAATTATCCTTCCGGGACAGAAAGACCAAAGCAAAGGAAAGTTGCACAGGGAGGGCCTTCTCTCGTATGAACCTTGAACAATGGAGTTGATACTTGCAGAAGCGTCACTAGGACGTGCGTCACCCCGAGGCGGGGGGGGGGGCGCGTCACCCTAGTGATGCACCCGCGTCGCCCTCCGGACGCTCCGAGGCCGGCCCGGGAGCCGGCCTTGAAGCGTCCGACCCCGCCGGCGCTCCAGGGCCTTCTGAAAGAAGGCCCATGCAGCGCGTTAATACAGTTTTTTTTAGAATTTTCGCGCATGCGCAGAAACCGTTTTGAGGGCTTCTTGCCCTCAAAACGGTCTGCGCATGCGTGAAAATTCTAAAAAAAACCCGTATTAATGCGCTGCATGGGCCTTCTTTCAGAAGGCCCTGGAGCGCCGGCGGGGTCGGACGCTTCAAGGCCGGCCTCGGAGCGTCCGGAGGGTGACGTGTATCACGGAGGTGACGCGCGCGGGTGTGCGCGCGTCACCCCATGGTGCGCATCACCCCGTGGCGGCCCGCCCCCCCGCCACGCTCCAGTGACGCCAGTGGATACTTGGAAAGTCTGTGTGGGGAACCAACTCAGTGAATCTGCCATCAGGAACAGGATTCAGCTTTCAGCATGTATGGGTTAATTATTTTCCTAGAAACAAAATCTGAATCCTGTACAAGGATAATGATTGCACAAGTAGTTTTAAAGATGGCTGCAAGCTGCTTTGAACATAAGATGAGGGATAGAAATATTTCAAAATAAATGAGAGTGCATGAATGACTCATTTGCCACGGGGTTACCATATGTAGACAGGCCACCACAAACCTATGCAGATGTAAGTAGAGGTCCTTCTACCATTTTCAAACCTTTATCTCACCTATGGCCCAATCTTATCCCCTATTGGTGTGTACAATGCAGGGCCACCAGTGTAGGCTGGTCAGGTTTACTTACCTCCCCGGCCACTGCCTGGTCCCCTATGGAACTCCTTGGATCAATCGAATCGATCAATCAATCTATCTAATTTATTTATAGTATTTTTACCCCGCCTTTCTCTCCTAAGGGAGCTAAGGTGGCTTACAAAAACAAATACAAAAACATAAAATCGCATTTAAGAAGCAATTTAAATAATTAACTAAAACCCATAGATTCCTACCTGTCCAAGAGTGCACTCCATGCCACCAAGGAAGTCGGCATCTTTCAGCCCATTGTGATTGCTGCTGATGTCATGGACTTCGAACCGTAGCCGCTGCACCTCTTCAAAGTAAAAGTCCACTGTGAAAAGCTTTGAGAAGATGGGATTGATGCAAGTCCGAATCACTTCTGTCCTGTCAACCTGTCAATCAAGAGAGCATTCAGAGCAATTATTTTCCATTCTACTGGCCCAAACTCAAAGAACAATGAAATTAAAAATTCTTAGGCCCAGAGGAGTAAGGACAGGAAATGGCTGCTTCACATGACCAACAAAAGGAGACAAAGCCTCAAAATGCCTCTCTGTGTGCTTTGAGTGAAGGACCACAAATGGAACAGAAAGTGAAAGAAAATGAAGAAAGTGAAGTTTCAATCCCACTACGGAAAGAAAATGCCTCTGAAAAAGGCAATGTGCTGGAAGATGTTGGACTGTATTAGTATTGTCCATGTTTGGGTTTGTTTGTTCTTTGCCCCTCATTGGAATAGTTATGATAATGTTTTAAACCAGCCTTTCTCAAACTGTGGGTCAGGACCCACTTGGTGGGTTGTGACCTGATTTTTGGTGGATCCTGAAACTGAATCTGACAAGGAAAATGTTTTGAGCCTATAGAAACCGAGACAGAGCAGCATTGCATGTTTACTCATGAGTAGGTGACCATGCCTTGGTCCATTTCAAAGGGCAGGCTGAGAGGAACACAACACCACCAGAATGGTCCTGATCTGATGAACGCAGACCCCAACAAACCCGCGAAAAGGAAGTCCCCCCTCCAAGCTGACAACTGAGCTACACATTCGTATTTACTCATGAGTAAGTGAACGTGCCTCAGCTCTTATCTAAGGCCAGGCAAAGGGGAACACAAGGCCGCCAGAATGGTCCCAATCTGATGGACATGGAGCTCAACAAACACTCCAGAAGGTTTGACTGACAACCCCCCCCCCCCCCAAGAAAGGATAAAAGCAGAGGCTTGCGTGCTGATAAAGTGAAACTTTTTTAAAAAAGTCTCATAAAGGTAGGTGGCTCTCGTTAGAGTGTCATTTTTAAAAAGTAGGTGCCGGTGCTACAATGTTTGGGAACCACAACAATCTATTAAGGGAAGCAAGTAAATATATTATTAGTCGTAAAACACACCTCTATACTAGTTTGCATATAGAATAGTTTGACATTAGTAAAACTTTCCAGGCAGCAGCAATTTATATGAGATTCTGATACAAGCACATGTAACATACACAAAATCATCAGCATCTGTATAGCACTTTCTGAGTGTGCAATGCACTTCACATGTATCATCTTGATGAAATACTTGCAACAATCCTGTAAAGTAAAGGTATTATTATGTCCACACTGTAGCTAGATTGCTGAGACTGAGAGAAGACTTGCCCAAGACCACCTAGTAAAAATGAATGGCAGGGATGAGATTTGAACTGAGGAAGTCCTGATTCACAGCTCAGTCATAGAGAGAAAAGGAGATAAAACAGAAGATTGTGATGAATGCGGAAACGCATCAGGTGATGATTGGTTATCCATTGCTACATGTCACAGGGGAGAGCAGGGCAGGTGGATCCCAACACAGGGTTGCCAATTTTGGTGTCAGCCCCATGTTCATCATTGCACCCAGTGCCACCTAGGCCCAAGATCAGAAAGACCAAAGGAATACTGTGACTCTCACCCAGAACTTCACACCTGTAAAAGGAGGTGGACACATCACAACATAGCAGCCTTCTGTGGTCTGAGGTTTCTCAAAAGGGGCCTTTCCTTCCTGCACGCTTTAGATTTTGCTTAAGTATTAAGAAAAATAGTACAAATACAATATGCACGCAAAAATAGTATTACAGGCCCTAGCATTTTGCAGCAGAAACTGTCCCACCCTAATCTGGAAAGAAAAACAGGTTTTTTTCCCCCACAGGCTATGCGACATATGAATTCAAGACGTTCTATGTGAGTATAATCATTCTAGTCCGTAAGAGTTGATTACATCCAGGAAGCTTGTCCGCTAAGAAAGAAAAACTTGTGTATGGTGGGACGGGGGGAGCAGTGTTATTTTTAGGACAAGTGGAAATTAACGAGATGAAACTTTCCAGGCAGCGGCAACTTATATGAGATTCTGATACAAGCACAAAGCAATTTACACTTCACTTGGTAGCTCATATAAGTAACGTTTTATTAACTGTACTTTCACAGTGTTGCATCTCCATTCCACAAACGAAAAGCCATCAAAAAAAGGTCACCACACTTTGTAGCCATTGTTTTCACATTAATGGATGTTTGAAAACAGTGACGAGTAGCTCACATGGAGTTAACTCTTCTTCAGAATAGCACTGGAACATAACGAAAAGCAAGCATTAGAACCCAATTATTCCCAAAGGCTATTTTGCTCCCAGGATTAAATTAGTCAGTCAATTTAAGATTATGGGTAAATTTACGTTCGCCACTTGATGACCACAACTCCAGGCGATGGCGTGCGTCGTGAAACAATCAGCATAAATTAAACATTACAGAGTTGTCATACTGCATCAAACATACTTTTTTTTCCTCCATGAGTCTATAAGTAAATATTATATCAACAGATGAAATAAGTAAATATCAACAGATGAAATATGAACTGAGATTGGGGCACATGGTCATCAGCCTCGGGCAACTAGACTTGACATTCACCCTCTGTCCCCAGTTTTACAATTCTCAACAGCATGTACATATCTGAATTTGACATATATACAGGCAAACGTAGACAGCATAATAAAAAGCAGAGATATCACCATGCCAACAAAAGTTCGCATAGTCAGGGCGATGGTGTTCCCAGTAGCAATGTATGGTTGCGAGAGTTGGACCATAAGGAAGGCTGAGCGCCGAAGAATAGATGCTTTCGAACTGTGGTGCTGGAGAAGACTCCTGAGAGTCCCTTGGACTGCTAGGAGATCAAATCAGTCAATCCTAAATGAAATCAACCCTGACTGTTCCCTGGAAGGACAGGTACTGAGGCTGAAACTCAAATATTTTGGCCACCTAATGCGAAGAGAGGACTCTCTGGAGAAGACTCTGATGCTGGGAAAGATTGAAGGCAGAAGGGGAAGGCAAAGGATGAGATGGTCAGACAGCATCACTGATGCAACGAACATGAAAATGAGCCAACTCAGGAAGATAGTGGAGGACAGGAAGGCCTGGCGGGATATGGTTCATGGGATCACGAAGGGTCGGACACGACTTAACGACTGAACAACAACAACAGCCCAAATCAAGTTGCAAGAAACTAGACCTGACTCAGCAAGAGGATTGGGCTATTTCTTTCCAGTGTTTCACCTGCTAACCAGCCTGGTTTGTGGTTTGTATGACAACTTGCATGTCTGTTAAAACTTTATAGTGCCTATCTTGGTGCCTATCAATGTAGAGCAGAACACTATAAATTGTTCTGCTCTACATTGTCACCCCCCCAGTGGATTTTATTGTTTTTTAATTTACTTTATGTATTGTTTTTAAATTATGTATTTTAACTTGTTGTAAGCCGCCTTGGGCATTTGCCTTGACATAGGAAAAGGCGGGGTATAATTTTTTAAAATAAATTAAATAAATATCTAAATGGTTCAAGGTGGTGTATGAGTCTGGTAAGTTCAGAACCATAATAGAGGATCTGAGATCCTGACAATCAACATTCCTAATGTTTCGGAATAATTTATGACCATCTGAAAGTGTTCAGACAGAAAAGCTGAACCTGATATGAGACCATATAGGAAGTGTACAGGTGTCTCCCCATACCTGCAGGTCCTGTATCTGCGGTTTCACTTATCCGCAGTTCACAAATCCCCCACCCCCAGTCATACAAATGACTTATCTGTCTCTGTTTCCAGCCCTCCTGTCACTGGGTTGTACATTCAACTGGAAATTTTTTCTTATGGCAACTGAAACTAGCCTGCTTACCCACTTGCTGAGACTAGAGCAGCTGAGAGAACGCTATTCCCTGCATTCGCGGTGGCCATTTTGAATTAGTAGCGGCCATTTTGAAGCCACCCTGAAGCTATATATGCAGCCATTCGGAAGCTATCCGCAGCCATTCTGAAACTGTTCCGTAGCCAGTGAAGTACTGGCAGCCCCCGGGATGCCTTGCAGTAGCCACGTTATCATCCGGAATGCTTTGCAGAGCCACAGACATTAACAGTTTGCTGCTAAATTTCCTGTTTCCTGCTCGCCCGCGTTGCGCGAGCCCTGGAGCTCGCGCAACACGGGCAAGAAGCAGGCTGTGCTTCTCCCGGTGCCGCTGCGAGACCAGCGGCACGGAGAGAAGCACAGCCTGCTTGCCCGCGTTGTGCGAGCCTGCTAGAGGCTCGCGCTGGCCGGGCAAGCAGGCTGTGCTTCTCTGGTCTCCCAGCGGCACCGCATGGAGCCGCTGGGAGACCGGAGAAGCACAGCCTGCTTGCCCGGCCAGCGCGAGCCTCCAGCAGGCTCGCGCAACACGGGCAAGCACTGTGCTTCTCCCGGTGCCGCTGACGACCGGGAGAAGCACCCGCTCGCCGCGCCGCCATCTTCTTTTTTTTTTTTTAAATTTCAAACTTCCCGGCATCTTGGGTCACGAAATCTCGCGTGATCCAAGATGTCGGCGCCGAGCGCCGACATCTTGGATCACGCGAGATTTCGTGACCCAAGATGCTGCCCGGTAAGTTTAAAATTAAAAAAAAAGATGGCGGCGCCCATTCGTCCCCCGGGACACGACCGGGAATCAGGTCCGATTTCCGGGACTGTCCCGGCGAAACCGGGACGAATGGTAAGCCTAGTGATGTCACATATTTGTGTACCATTTGAATGACCACATAAATCTGGTGTTCCACTATATTAGAGAGTGTCTGTACTTCAACAGAATGAAAATATTGCCATAACATAGTCACAGGTGTCTGGAAATAAAGATAACGTACTTAATTTTAATCAGATATAGAGATATGATTATGAAGGTCTTTGTGTGATCCTTGGACATCAGTGGGCTTTGGTGCGCAATCTCATTACATCGTTTATGTAATTTGCAGCTTAATGAATTGCCTATAAATAGCAAGCCAGTCGGGCATTTAATGCTGTTAAAAGTTCTCCTAATGTTCACTTGAGTAACCAAACATTACTAATACTCATTCGCAGAGATGGGTTTATGAATCACATCAATTGATACAGATCCAGTGAGGCTGTCAGTTTAAGAAACCTATCTGCTAATGACATGCTCTTAATGAAAGCTTTATTAATTCACTTTCAATGGTGTAATTCAAATGGCAAATTAATTGTGTCACTGAGGCATTAAAGGTGGGGAGTCATAGACTGCACTATTATGCAATATAATGGACCACAACTTCCTTCAACTCTTTGTGGTAAATGAAAGCCTTGATGCAAGCCTACAGTCGAGCAGGAAGAGATTACAGTACTGTTGGATCACCACCGGAAATGACTTCCCACTCTCAGCATTAACATAATATAACCATTCTCCCTTTACCTCCCATTAACCTTCCCCTCATTCCCTCTTTCTCTCCCCTTTTCTGAACCCCAATTTGTGTGATTGTTAGCTATAGAATTCCCCCTGTCTAGAGTAAGCTTGTGAGCTAATTCAGTTGGGCCTAGTTTTGGGAAAAAAAAGACCTCCTTGGTTTTGGGGGGCACTATAGGAAATTAACTTGCACAGGATCGCTACCTACGATAGCTTTCCCCTCATGTACATACGTTACGTGTGTTTTAAAAAGCACTGCTGGTAACATTATCCAGTCCACAGGGCTTCAGCTGAAAGGAAACTTAAGTCCAATTGAATGACAGACAATCGGCTGCCCACTTGCATTTGGCTTCTTCGAAACTCCTCAGTTGTAGATAATTGAGTGATATTGTCAAGTGGAGAACTACAAGAATTTGTACTTGAAGAGACAGCTCCTTAACACCTCAGGTCAAATACTTACTTAATATTTAGAAAACTGGCGGATGCCCTGAGAGACCCAACCACTAAAGGAACAGTAGAAGTAACCAACTCAGGTGAGAGAATGTAGGAGCGTTAAACATTTTGAGAACCTATTGTTTGGGTTTAAAATTGCTTTTGCAGAAGCTGAACCTCAAGCAATCATTTCAATAAGTGGTGGTTTGATTTCAAAACGTATTTATTTAAAGCATAAATTTATTTAAAGCATAAAGCATACATTTATTTAAAGAGTCTGTGCCTGCGCAAACATGCTGCAGCCTCTCTAGCTAGCTCCTTTAGTCTCGCTGACTCGCTAGCCAGCGAGACGAAAGGAGCTAGCTAGAGAGGCTTTAGCACGTTTGCGCAGGCACAGACTCTCTAGTATCGTCTTTCCTACTGTCGGCCAGCCGGGAAGGACACGTCTGGCTGGCCTCCGCCCGTGGGTGTGTGTGTGAACGATCGATCGATCGAACGAACGCACACACGCGGTAGTCTTCCTCCCCTCCCCGGAGTGCACCACCCACCCCCGGTTGCTTTTGCTGGAGTGCACCATCGCCCCCCCCCGGCTGCTTTTGAGCTTCCGCCCAGTGGGGGGGAGGCACAGTGTCCCTCAGCCCAGTCTGTAACAGGCCACGGACCGGTAATGGGCCGCGGACCGGGGGTTGGGGACCCCTGCTCTAGCCCACCACTCTCCTTTTCCTCAATATTTTCTCTTCTGCTCCATCCTCTTCCTTTTTCCAATCTATGGAGTGGGAGAAAAAGAGGGTGGCATATCATGAGGCAAGAGAGGGCAGTATTTGGCATGATGCTTCAGGTGTTAGGAGAGCTTGGGCTGGACCTATCTGCACTTTCAGAGCATGGGTGGTAGAGAACAAACTATGCATGTAAAACATTCCAAGTAGTTCAATCTCCAGATCTGTTGGCTAGGCCAGGAAAACCACTGTTTGGGACCTTGGAGAGCTGCTGCTGGTCTGTGACAACCGATACTGGGCTAGATGAACCATCATGGGTCAGAATGCAGAGCGATCTAGTCCAGGAATGGCAACTTGGCATGTTCAGCTATTTCAGATGCATGTTCAGTAAAAAAACAAAAAAAACACACAACAACCACCTTTTTTTTAAAGGCACATCTTTCAGCAGTGAAAGAGATCTGTACTTAATCATTTGATAACCTCACATTTGTATATAGAAAAGGGTCTCATGCTGAAGTGTGAAATATGGCCCTGCATTGCCTGAGCGGAGAAGGTTTCTAAAACCTGGGGGTACTAAACATGAATAAGGAGATGAAAACCCTGGATCTGGCTTTCACGTTTAAGATACTGAGGAGACCCCAAGAGATGGTATGAATGCTCACAAGAATGAACAGAACTTCGTTTCAAGCCAAAAGACCTCCGTTGTTGGATTTTTAGTCTCCCTCCCCCTCCTCATACATGTGAAAATCATAGCCATTTGATACTTGACACTAAACTTTTCCGGGTGGTGAAGACCAGCAGGGATTGTGAAGAGCTCCAGAAGGATCTCTCCAAACTGGGAGAATGGGCAGCAAAATGGCAGATGCGCTTCAATGTAAGTAAGTGCAAAGTGATGCACATTGGGGCAAGAAACCAAAATTTCACATATACGCTAATGGGTTCCGAGTTGTCTGTGACGGATCAAGAGAGAGATCTTGGGGTGCTGGTGGACGAATGTCAACGGGAAACAGGTTATCTTGTTGTCTTGTGCTCCCTGAGGCATCTGGTGGGGCCACTGTGTGATACAGGAAGCTGGACTAGATGGACTTTTGGCCTGATCCAGCAGGGCTCTTCTTATGTTCTTATGAAAGGGAGTGAACAATGAATTATGAATGCCTTGATCTTTCTTTCTGAGATGGACTTCTAAGGAGAAGAGGACAACGTAAAGAGATAAAGACTTTCACCTCAAAATAACAGGCTACTGAAGTTTGTCAGAATTCAATTGAGTCGAATTGCTCTGGCACAGGTATATATATATATATATGTATGTCTTCCTTAAACAGGGACAGTGCCAGTCCCAGGTTGGTGGGGTCCCTAGGGCAAAGCTTGGCACTGGGTCTTCCATGGCGCACTGGGTGCTACCATCCTGCCTTTCTAAAGTACAAAACCAGCACAAGGCAGCTGTCAATTAAAAATTAAAATACACAATGAAAATCCAAAAATACAAATATAAAAAATAGTGTCTTAAAAGCAGAAGTCAAAAACACACACCTTTGATAAAAAAAAATCTAAAAAGCTTTGCAGAATAAGCATGTCTTTACAGGACCAATGTTCAAACATCACAAGGACACAGAATTCACTATGTTACTTTTTAACCCTCCTTTTCTGGCCCTTTGTTCCTCTGGTATCTCCTCCCTTCGGCCACTGCCAATTCAGCGTTATCTGAATGGGGGTGGTCCACTTGTAAATGGCATCCAATCCCACTATTTCCTAGCACACATCCTGTTCTCCCAATTGTCCCTGGATTGTCCAACAGTTTGTCACAACTGGAGGTCAGCTTGCAGTCTCTGGAGGCTCGGCTTTCGTGTCAGAGTCGGATGAACTGCATTCTTCAGCCGCTTCAGAACCTCAGCCTGTCTTCAGCCATCTTCTATTACACCCACAGCAGCACTTTGCCATATCCAGCTAACATCTTACCATAGTAAAAAATGAAGACCTGAAACTAATCATGACAGTGGTCTCTGAGGTCATCTGGCCCTGGGTTGGTAGCTATATAGGTCTTTAGATAACCGACCCTAGCCCATCTTAAAATGGGGTTGGAACCCATCCACTGTAGCAGCAAAACCTTGGCTGTTATTAAAACACAACAAAACAAACATTACCTGAGTACCGCCCCCCCAAAAAAAGCGAACTGGTGAGCCCCGCACCAATGGACAATGAGACACCCAGCTCACCCGGCCCAGACTTCCAGAAGCCAATAGGCTGTTCAGAAATTCACACCTATGCCTGACATGCTCCGGAAGGGGCCAAAGTAAAGGTTTTTTTATGCATAATGGCACACCACTGTCAATTCCCTATCCATGGTCCCCCCCTTTTTTACATTTAATGTTCATACACAGTTAAAACATCTGGGTTTAAGGACCATGGTCATACATTAAAAATATCCATCTTCCAATGTTTTGTCCAATATGCTCTGGACTTCCTTCATGGAATGTGTGAGAGACCTCACATAGAGCCAGAGGTGTCACTGGCTGCATGTCCCAGCGGGAGGTCGGCGCGTCACCCCCCCTCTGCCTCCACGTCACCCCCCCACTGCTGCCGCAACACCCTCCCACTGCCTCCGCATCACCCCCCGCCGACGCTCGTCAACCCCGCTGGCCCGGCCCCTGCTGCCGCCCAGCCCTGGTATGAGCCGGAAGAGGGTTACAGATGCATCTTCTTCAGCTGGCAGCTCGGCCGCTTCTGCCAAAAGTGGCGTTTTCGCACATGCGCACAACGCTGCTTGAAGTCTCTTGCCCTCAGTGGCATTGTGCGCATGTGCGAAAACTCCACTTTTGGCCTCGTCAGAAGCGGCCGAGCTGCTGCCCGAAGAAGACGCATCTGTAACCCTCTCCAGGCTCGTACCGGGGCCGGGCGGCAGCAGTGGGGGTGACGCGTCGGGCGCGTCACCCCCTGGCGGGCGGCCTGCCCCCCGCCACTGCATAGAGCTGAGGTTCTCAGAGGAGACTGCATTAAACATTAAATTTAAAGTTCAATTCCGTTTTCAATGATTCCATTTATCTGGACAAAAACATTCCAAGAGTTCATGATTCTGAGCAGTGCACCCAGCACTTTTCAGGCACCCTGATTCCATTGACAAGGGCATATGACATGAACTTGGCCATTCACTGCTGGCTTCAAGAAGTGGTATGAATTATTTTACGCCATGACATAAGAGGAGATGGATGAACGGCCCCGACTAGAAAAGAACAATTGACGGGAAAGAGTGACGAAAGTGGGCAGAGACTTCTACAATCGAATCTGTGCAGGCCATTGTTCAGCTCAGTATCTTATTGCCAGTCATCTTCAATAAAACCCGGGGGGAATGACAGAATAATTAACACAGACAAAACGGCACAATCTTGTTTCAAATAGAGAGAATGGAGGAGATCGCATCAGAGATATTACATTGCTAATGCGGAGTAGGGAGGGCAAATGCAGTACGAAAAAAACATTTTGACTTCAAACCATCTTTTATCTCTCTAAATCCAATCCTTTTACGCTTGTTATTAATAAGGGAACCATCTCTTCTAATAGCTTCTGTCTATTATTTCTTCATTGGACAGTCTGTTTCTCTCATCAGGAGAAATTGGATAACAATACAGTGGAGCAGATTAGGGGAAAATGTACTTATCCCCACAACTGAAAAACTGGGATGAGCAAAAATAAAAGTTATTAAACAGTTATTCTTTTATTACTTTTTGCATTTAAGGATAGGTGTAGAAAGATAGAGCATCATGTATTTGACAGAAAAGGGCTAGGCTTGAAGCTTGGGCCTAGTTGTGATGTTCAAGGCAGAACCAAATGCAACCATGAATTAAGCCAGAATGGCCACCAGGAGACAGTATTTGGGTTGTTCAGAGAGAGAGAGAGAGAGAGAGAGAGAGAGAGAGAGAGAGAGAGAGAGAGAGAGAGAGAGAGAGAAGCTTTGTGGCAAGAACATACATATGAATGTTCAAAGGGCAAACAAGGGAATACTGAGGCAAATCTAACAAATACTCATCATCTCAGACAACCATAATCTGAGACACTCCCAAAGTCTTGACCAAGACTTCTATATGTTTGTGGAGGTGCTCCTCAGACAATCATTGCTAGGACTGCCAGTTTGTCAAAAATGACCCTGTTTCTCCAATGTTTTGCTTTATTCCTCTGGGGGGTTGGGAGGCAAAAGTTAATTTCAGACCATTTTGCGACTGCCACTTTGCTGTTGTTAGGCTCCTGCCTAGTATCAGATTTTTCTTCCAATTTTTCAAGGCTTGGTATCACCACCACAAAAGGGTTGTGACTTGTGACCACCACCAAGCCCAAACTTATAATATTACCAGGCCTTGTCTCAAAATTCTCAGGGTTTGGGATGCAGCTGACCTGGCAACCTTAATTCTAGGAGAGGTGGGAGCTCCCTGAGGTTTTGATATAGGTCCTGGCGAGGTCACAAGGAAGGTGGGGGCCTGGTAATAACAAAAGACAGCCGATGATTGAAAAAAATGAGAATAAATTTGGTACCAAGGCAGAGCCCAGCAGAAAAGAGATGGGGGGGGCAGTGATAGAGCCGGCAGTAGCTCCTACTATCCTGAGAGGAACTTGAGAAAGAATAGCAAAAAGCTAGACAAACAAACAGAGTCAGTTTTGACAAACTAGCAACCCTGCATAAGGCGGAGGAAACATAGGAGTGAATGTGACAGTCTGTGGACCTCTCTCAAGTATTGCGGGTGGTCTCCCAGTTGTCCATCAATGCAACATCTGTGTTTTGAGGACAGCATGACAGAAGCAACTTTTTATGGGAAATAAGTGAACAGTGGATAGTTTTACCGCATTGTCCCGAGTATAAGACACACCTGATTATAAGACGCACCCTTAAAGTTTGGTGCTATTAAAAAAATTTAATTAAATCACTGGCATTAAATTGCAACAGCCTGATTATAAGACGCACCGTTAGTTTAAAAACTTAAATTAGGAGAAAAAAGTGAGTCTTATACTCAGACCAATACGGTATTTTATATACAGCAAGTCCTCACTTAAAGTTGTTTCGTTATAAGTCATTTCGAAAACTGCCTTTTCCTGCAGTTGCCACCTGCTTAACCTCTGATAGGGAGGGCATCTGGAAAAAGGGGTTCAAATGATAACAACCAAACAGGTTCATGAGGGAGCAGGTAATACTTAGGATACCTGGACTCAAGCCATATGGAGCTTTAAGGTTAAAAATAGCACTTTGAGTTGTACAGCAAGTCCTCACTTAAACTCGTTTTGTGTTTAAAGTTGTTGAGAAAAAAAATCGATTCCCGACCAGGACCACTGTCTGTGTGGAGTTTGAACGTTCTGTCTGTGTGGGTTTTCTCTGGTCCAGAAAACCTCACATTTATTGCAATGTTTAATATTAGAAGTGTTTTGGGTCTTTATTTAGAAGTCTGGTGATGTTTTTGTGACCAGAAATATGCCTACGGTAAAATTGGTTTTGTTATAAGTCGTTTCGCTTAAAGTTGCCGTTTCGAAGAACCTATTAACAACTTTAAGTGAGGGTTTGCTGTACTTGTCCCTCTTTTTACGTTTCTTTGCATACTACCATTCCTAATTGATCTACCTATGGGAATGAAGCCAGAGCTTTTCTAACTCAACCTAAGTCCATTACAATTGATTATGAGAATGACGCCATCCAATATTACAAAGAAAAACTGAGCCAATATTAGGATAAATGTTGACATTTATTACAGTGTCCAGTATCCACTGTTAACAGGATATTGTATTATCTATGCCTTTCCGCTACCATTCAAATGGATTTTAAATACTCTCTAATTGCCAAATTGCTGAAAATACTCGACCATCATCTGGACGCCTTCAGCTATATAATCCAGTGGAGGCTAAAGTGTAATGCATCTTCTGGCATGTAGTTTGTTCATATGAATTTCAAAATCAATTTAACGAGGAGAGAAGGCTTCTTCTAATCCAGTTTGATGCTGGGATAAAAGCCAGTTAGGCCTTTTTCTCTCAAAGGCATTTTAGAAAGATTAACACCAGTTCTGGCTGTGAAACTGGGGTCACTTTGGTTTCAAACTGCAACGTGTTGAAAAGGGATGTCTAAACATGCATGCGCATACACACACACACACACACACACACGCACGCACGCACGCACAGTTTCAGGCAAAATGTTTGGAGGTTTTAGGCTCTCCTACACTGAACCAACTAAATGGGTAAAGTGTTGGTGGATGATGGACTCTACATATTTCAATGTTGAAATTTAGCATGTTCATCACTTTTCTGAATGGGATTCTGCGTACACAAAATCTTGAAGATAAAATTGCAAGCGGAGAATGTCGGAATGCAGATGCGACAGTCCCCCCCAAACAAACAAACAAACTCAGGGTTGTAAAAAGGACCACATTTTAGGATCTACAATGGAATAATTAAGTACATAATATATCTCCCATCCACCAGTCTGGTGAGCTGTTCTTTTTAGGATGAGTTGGTGGAGAGTCGTCTTTTTCTACTTCATATGAAGGTCAGGCAACCCTATCCTGGTTCTGAACCCTGTAACAGTTCCAAGTACCACTCTTGGTTCTTCATAACCTATACAGTAGACCCTTTCTATCCGCGGATTCAGGACCCATGGATTTGTCACACCGCGGGTCCTCGCTATCCACGGGTGTGTGTGTCCATAACAGATCCCTCCGCAGATAACAAGGGCCTACTGTACTGTATATTCCAAATAAGTGCTGAGGGAGACTTGATCGAATCATGATGACCTGAGCTATGAGTAGGGCAAGACGGGCAGGCTCCAAGGGGTTTCTGGTCCCAGTTCTTCTCAAGCCAAGTAGTCCTGAGAAACCCCCTCCCCTGTACTAAAGGCAGCAGTAGGGTGAATCAGTCGAGAGACGTGGACTGTTTCTGTGCCTGGAACTGAAGAGCAATATCAGTGCTTAATTGGAATACATCTTCAAATGCATGTTGATACATTTTTTATGCATTGAACTCCTCAGCTCCATGTGGTAGGTGGGAAGCAAGGAAAAAGAGAAGGAACAGGGACTAAGAAAACAATGCATTGTGGGAAACCTAGCCGGTTTTGTGCAACTCTTTTTATAGCATACTCCCACAGAGAAATGCCTCTATAACAGTCGCATGATTATTCCTCCCATGATTATCTTCTCAACCCAAACATTCTTCTTCTCAGCCAGGAGACAAAAAAGAAGGATGGAACCATGTGGCTGGTCTACCTACATGAGTCTCGTGTCCAAACAATCTTGGAACACGGTGGGAAAACAACATGGAAACGTAGCTTCCTTGCTATTGCTCTGTAAATGTGAGTTGGACCCTCTGACTTCTACCAGTCAGAAATGTGGCTCTCACAATGTGACAGATGTCTTAAGAAATAACTCAGGATACTGCCAACCCAGAAAGCCCTAAAAACACACACTGGCCCCATCTCCTAGGAGACATGCACAAATAGTACAGAAACTGCCAGTACAGTGGCGAGGTATTTTCAAGTGCTGATGTAGCAAGGAATGCAAAGGAGAAAAACAAGATTTATGCCAAATAGTGAGCCAACAGAGAGTATAATATTAGCATAATCTGCTACAGGTTGCTGAGGAGTTGCCACGGCTCTGTGGTGAACCAATACCTTCCCCAAATGATTGGACAGCCTACAGGAGATAAGTGAAAACATTTTGCACATGCCTATTGCACACACCTATTTTGGTGGCATATGTCTGAGGAGAGAAAAGGGGCGGGGAGGTTTTAAAAAGAGGGGATAAGATCCAGCATGTGCCATTGCCACCAGATTAACTCCTTCCGCCTCCTCCCCACCTTTGGTTCCTCCTCCCTCCTTGCCCAGAAACACCCCCAGGTCTTCCCACTCCCCTCCCCTCCCTGCCCATGGCCCACCACTGACTTACCAGCGTGGGGCGCTCCAGGGAGGCTGCTGTCGCTCACTGTTTGTGGTAGCGGCCAGGCTGCACTCTGTGGCGTGTCACATTTTGCAAGCACCATAAAGCATGCTGTGTCGCTGGAACGCGGGTTCCAGTGGCACAGCGGACCCGTAGGATTAGGCCGTTAGTGATGCTAGCTGCTCCTTATTTGGCGGGATTTTGCTCCTTTGACAGTACTTCCCTCACTGCTGTGGAAACCCGTATTCCACTGACTATGATAATAAACAAATACCTCTTATTTTCAAAGAGCATCACTCCATAAAGCAAACAAACAGAAACCCACTAGAATACCAGTATTTGAAAATTCAATCTGGCAGTCTGACATGTGTCTACATTATTTCAAGAAATACTGATTTTTCACACTGAATATGCTATCTAACATTCCTTTTGCATGTGATACAACCTCAGTAGCTCAAGGAAACAGAGGTCTTTTGACGTGTGTCCTGGAGCTCCGAGTATTTCTCCCACGCACTCCAACTCTTCAGTAGACTGAAAGCTCTTCTCAGAACAGCGAGCTGCATACCTTCTGTTAAGTGCATCTGTCACTGGTAGCCCTAACTTTGGCACCTCTATTTACAACTTCACACTTTTAAAAAAATTCACATCACATTCCTCAGCCTGTGATATGCTATATTAGTCACTCTTCTTTCCCTCAGACTTATGCAGTAGGAAACAAGGAAGATTAAGGGCACTTCACGTCACCAAGTTTCCTCACTCCTGGCTAGGTAGCCTTTTGCATGTTTAATACTGAGCCAATGTTTGAGCGGCATGTAGAAATATTCGTGTTCAGGTATGATTATCTGTAAGACACAGTCTATGCGGACCAAAGAGGAGGCCACATATTTTTCTAACAGCGCAATCCTGTCTGTTTGGAGTGGCACACCACCCACTCTGCCGCTCCTGGGTGACGCAAGTGTGCCATAAGGCACGTTTCCATCACCTGGAGAGTAAGAGGCTGATGCCACTCATTCTCTGCTGGACAGAGGCCACCACCAGTGGACACAGGTAAGTCTGGTGGGGGGTGTTCTGGGGGGCTTGATTGGGCCGCCGGGACCAGGACGGGGGAGAGATCATCGGTGGCATGCTCCACCGAATCCTATCCCCCGTCTGGGGCCTGGCCAGCATTACATGGGCCTCCTGGATTTGCCAGCGCACATCTGGGGAGACCCATAGGGGCAGCTGGGGCATTGCCCAGGGCTGCACCTTTGGCTGCACTGATGCTGGCCTGATCTTGGATAGGATCCAGTGCAGTATGCTTTTGCACACTGCGGCAGCCCTAGACAGGATTGGGCAACCCAGCATGCTGATAGAAATGGATAAACTATATAACACTAAGTATGCAATAGAGTATGAAATATTTTGGCCACCTAATGCGTAGAGAGGACTCTCTGGAGAAGACTCTGATGCTGGGAAAGATTGAAGGCAAAGGGAGAAGGGGAAGGCAAAGGATGAGATGGTTAGACAGCATCACCGATGCAACGAACATGAAAATGAGCAAACTCAGGAAGATAGTGGAGGACAGGAAGGCCTGGCGGGATATGGTTCATGGGATCACGAAGGGTCGGACACGACTTAACAACTGAACAACAACAACAAAAATGCCCTTCTGCTTGTAATTATAATATTTCTCTTTCAGCACAAAATGAGGCAAAATATAGGATGGATTGGCAGAGCATCAATAATCTTTCTAAGTCAGTGTGTGTGGACCCCTTCAGCTGCTGTGTGGAGCCCTGTGGCATTTCCAGATGCACAGCGATGATGTCATCGCTGGACTTCTAGGAACACTGAGCTCCGAGATGTGCAGAGCTCAGCTTTCTAGGGCTTTGAGCTGCACCGCGATGAGGCTCAAAGGGAGCAGTGCTGAGCATGATAGATGATGTGTTTATGCAATATAAAGATGAACATTGTACAGAGTCTGCCTGGACCATCATCCAGGAAGTCTGGCAGAAGCTCCAGGGTCTCAATAGCAACTTTTTCAAATACTAGGACCATGGATTAATTAATGGCATTCTTGCACATTCTCTTCTACTGACCTTCACATACACCACTGCTCACCTATGCGTACCTACCTTCGTATCCCTCCTGCATAACCAGAGTATGGGCAAGACAAGAGTCTTTAATATGCTCATTTGCACTGTTATGCAACTAGCTATATGCCAAATGTAAGCCCAATATGACAATTTATGCCAATAAATGTTTCATTATCATTATCATTACCAATATGACAAAGACACCATAAGTATCTCCTCCAAAGGAAGCCAAAACATAAGTAGTACTGCGCCTGGATCTTCTCCCGGCTTGGGAAAGTACAAAGCACGTCATGACAGATTTGGGATCATGTCTACAATTGCTTTTAAGCACAATAGAGGGGACACTAAAATTTATTGAGTTTATCTGGAGCTCTATATTTTCCATCAAGTTAAAGTCAAGAAACAATTACCCTTAACTTGTAATCCTGTTTCCAAGCTCTCCTGGGCACCATGAAACTAAGAAAGGGTGTCAGCTGCTGGCTGACTACAAAGAGAAAGAGAAGAAGGCTTCATCATCTCCCTTTTTAAATAGGTAGATATAAATGTAGGAAGGCGCATATATGAATATGAAATCTTCTTTACCAGAACAGCTTGGAGGGAACTATTATTTCAAAATACTGAATAGACAAGGCAAGTGAAAATGAAAATATGTAACCTAAGTAAACTTGAGGTCATTTTGTGTTCCTTTTTTTTTTTTTTTTTTGGAGGCACACTTACTCTCGTTTCCCCAAACACTAATCCAAACTTGTATTGTCTGGTTTAGAATGACGCCAAATAAACCCTTGAAAGTGATGATTTGTTTGTAATTTCCTCCTCTAGACTGCTCCTTAGAACTGACCATGAACATCCTTAACATTAAGAGGGGAGAAAATAATACACGAACAACTTACATGACCGATAAACAATTTATCCTGGTCCATGTTGCCTGTCAAGCAGGGGGCGAACTTGCCCAGCCCCCATCAATCGAGTGAGCCTGAGGCACAAAATGCTAGGCACCTGATTGGTGCCTGTGTTTGGGGGCGGAGCTAGCCAAACACTAGTCAGTGTTCTGTGGCTTTCACCTCAAGTCTAGCACTGGCTTTTGTGCCCCGCCCAGCCTCCCTTTGACTGGGCCACAGCTTTCAGTCAGGGTGGAAATGCCTGTGCAGGGGAATAGATGGTCATTTGCTGTATCCCTTAAGTTAGATGGTTGCACTAAAGGGGGAGGCATTTCCAGGTTTTGCCCACTGCAGGTTCTATCTTGTTCTGACTGACTTTCAATAAAGTGGCCCAGTTTAACCCAAGCCTCTGTCTCATGCACAGGCAATACAGCATTGGATGTCTCAAGCCAAGAACGTCTGGGAGCGGACCCAGAGGTCTTACACTCTGTGCACCATGAGAGTTTCCTAGATGAGAGAGCAGCAGAGATCCTCTTTCTTGCACTTTAGTGCCACCACTGCAGAAGGCCAAAACATAGTATTGCAGCTACCAACCCAGCAGAGTTGGGTGACACAAGGAGCCAACAGACTTCACCCGCATCTGAAGAAGACTCTAGTCTGGTTTCTCAGGCACATACTAAGCTGTTCTCAGACCGTATTTGCTCACCTGCCTTCTTGCTTCCCAGCTTAATTACCTGCTTGGCCACCATCTGATTCTCTCCAGACTATCAACAAGTGATGTAGACTTGAGTCTATTGACTAAGACATGAGTCAGACTCATATCAATGAATTGACTCGGACTTGGCGATTGTAAAAGACTCGAAAGATTTGACTCGAGACTTGGAGCCTTTTACAACAAGTCGATTTTTTTTCAGGTTTAAACCCATTTCCCCCATTAAATAGATAGGGACTCGCAACTCACAACCAAAGACTCGGGACTTGGGAGCAAAGACTTGGAATGACTTGAGACTTGGACTCAGAGACTTGGGACTTGACTTAGGACTTGGAGTCAGAGACTTGATCCACATCCCTGCTATCATCCCTGCCAGAGGCGTCACTAGGACGCGCGTCACCCCAAGGCAGGGGGAGGCGCGTCACCCTAGTGATGCTCTGACGTTCTTTGGCCGCGCCGCGATTTTGAGGGGGGCGACCCGGCTGCATCCTGCCCCGGGTGCCCCCCCGCCCCGCGTCGCCCTCCGGACGCTCCAAGGCTGGCCCGGGAGCCGGCCTCGGAGCGTCCGGCCCGGCCGGCGCTCCAGGGCCTTCTGAAAGAAGGCCCATGCACTGCGTCAATATGGGTATTTTTACAATTTTCGCGCATGCGCAGAGACCATTTTGTGGGCAAGGGCCTGCCCTCTTGCCCTCAAAACAGTCTACGCATGCGCGAAAATTGTAAAAATACCCGTATTGACGCAGTGGGCCTTCTTTCAGAAGGCCGTGGAGCGCCGGCGGGACGGAAGCTCCGAGGCCGGCTCCCGGGTCGGCCTCGGAGCGTCCGGAGGGTGACGCGCGTCACGGAGGTGATGCGCGCGGGGGTGCGCGCGTCACCCTGTTGCGCGCGTCACCCCCTGGCGGCCCGTCCCCCCGCCACACTCCAGCGACGCCACTGATCCCTGCTATCTTACAACTTTTTATTGTGTATTTTATTGAGTTTTACCGTTTTTACTGTTTTATTTAAATGTTGTAAGTTGCCTTGAGTACCCTCACCAGGAGAAAGGTAGGATAAAAATTCATTCATTCATTCATTCATTCATTCATTCATTCATTCAATAAAATAATATCCACAAAACAGATTCTCATTAGCTCAGGTTTGAAAGCCAAATGTTTTGGTAATACATTTTGATTAAACTCGAGGTAATGACAACAAAATGCTAAAATAATATTTAAAAGACTAGAATAGATACATATGTTTTACAAAGTCAATCAAGACAAATGATTCTCACATGGCAACTGGAATGACCCAATGGTTGTGACGAGTTAGCTACTGGGGAATAAAGCTGAAGAATTTTTTTTGTTACTTCTGAGTCAGTGGTTGGACAAAGACCAATTTCAGTTTACATGAGTAGTAAACAGTTTTAGAACCTCAGATCTAAAATCCCCCCTTTCCCCACTTAGTGACTAATGAGGAACGAAAGCAACCTTGAGTGTGTCGGCTGCGTCTTTGACAAACATGTTCATCTGGCAAAAAGGACATCATCAAAAGCTGTTGGATGCTTTTTTAATGTCTGAATTGATAAGTAGTTTAGGCACTCAGGCAGTGTGACATCCTTTGGAATGTCAGCTGGAAAAAAAATCTCTGGTGGTGCTTGAAATATACACAGAATTATTGGCCTGATTTAAAAGCAGAGAAATGGGCAATTCAACAGTAGTCCCTTATGACTTCCCGGCCAGAAAGCACAAAAAGAATTTTAAATCACATTTACATGTCTTCTCAGTCTATTGGCAGCTACTGATTTTTGACAAAAATATTCCATTTGAGAACTTCATATATCCTTTTAAACTTTCAAACTATCTACCTGAAGGGGAACTTTTTTCCCCACAGTGTCTTGTCTGTCACATAACCCCTGAACATTGCAAAAGACAAAGGATTATGGGGCTTGTTAACACACATTCTCAGTTCAAACAGGGCACTGGTCAACCCTATTGGGTCCATCACTCTCTTGCATTTGCAGGGGGTGGTGATCGCCAAGTCATCTTCTAGGGAAATTTGTCTGCCATTATTGATCTTCACATTGAGGAACCCCTGGCTAAACTTCCAAGGAACCCTAGTTTCCCTTGTACACAGTATCAAAAGTACTATTTTAAGCAAATTGAGATTATTATTATGCTCATCCTCAAGCAACATTGATGGTTGTCAATTTGCTGCCAAGTTCAACACATGGTGCTGATTTTAACCTCTAAAAGCCCTAAATCGTATAGGACAGGAGTTCTCAACCAGTGGTACTAGTACCACCAGTGGTACTTCAGCCGACTGCTGGTGGTACTTGGACTGCTGGACCACCAGAATCCTGCTCCAATGTGGCGCTTGTCGGTGGCAGTTTTTTGCTCCTGAGAGGCTTCTGCCTTTGGCCGAGCCTCACTAGAACACTGAAAAGGGCCCTCCCACCTGCTTAGAGCCTCCTACCCGTGTTTTCTGGCCTCTGAAAACCCAGAAGTAACCGTCATTGCCAGTCATTTCCGGTGGTACACAGCAGGAGAGTGGCGTCGGAGGTGGTACTCAGCCGGGAGGGGGGGTGAGAACCCCTGTTCTAGGACCAAGGTAGCTCAGGAACTGTCTCCTTCCATGTGAACCTGTCCATGAACTTCCCTCGGGGGTGGTGTCAGGGGTCAGCCAGGTTGGGCATTGGCCAAGACTCCACTTCTCTCAATCCTTACAGCCAATGTGCCACCAAAGATGGCAGGGGGCATCATGGGGGCCTCACTGCAGGGATTTATCACAGGCCACAATCAACCTTGCAATGGTACCATTCTATCCTTCCCTCTGCCCCCCCCCCCACTACCAGAAGTTTGATTAGTTGGTATGAGGAATAGGGCCTTTTAGGTTGTTGCACCAAGATCATGGAATAGCCTCTCAAGGAGGTATGGCTTAGCCCTTCAGTGTCCATCTTTGGAAGAACACTGAAAACAGTGCTGTTTCACCAGGCATTCTTAAGGCAATCCTATACATGTTTACTTGGAAGTAAGTCCCACTGTGTTCAATGGGGCTTACTCCCAGGTAAGTTGTTTTATTGTTTACAGTTTCTTAAACTCAGCTCCTTAGCCACTTCAAGTACATGCAAATGTAAAAAGCAGGGCACAATATAAACATTACATAAAATATCATGCTGGGGGGAAGTTTTGCAAACTCACATGATGGACACTGGCATAAATGATCTTTTGCAACAGGTAGGAATGATTCCGTCAACCCTTTCCAACATTCATTTCTACAATGAAACCAAACTATCAATCATTTGTGAATCAGCACTGATCTCCCCCTGCCTCCTGCCCTAGTACATGGTACTAGCAGGGATGCCCTTTCCATTCGCAAGCATCACCTGTTGGTAAACTTACAGCCATATTGCCCAGGTCACTGCTGTTGCTGCACATTGAAATTCAAATGTCACTGCTGTGATTACTAAAGAGGAAAAGAAAAATGACCAAGCAATCTTAGGCAGAGGCATTTTCATCCAGAAAGCATAGTCTGCATTTTCACAGTTAAAAAACAGGTTTAAGTTTTGTGAAAAGCAATACAAGACAATACAATAGCAGCTAAATAAAACTCTGGTTATATACAATTTGAGGTATATAAAACTCCAGTTGTTCCTGGTAACTATCTAGTAACAAGACAATCTCCACCTTGGCTTGCTATGAATTAGAGCAGTGATTTTCAACCAGTGTACCGAGGCACATTGGTGTGCTGCGAATGGTCTGCAGGTGTGCTGTGGGACAGTGGTGTCGCGAGCCGGCGCGTCACCCCATGCGGTGTCGGCCAGCTCAACGCGTCACCCCACCCCCCACTGGCGCATCACCCGACCCCACCCATTGGCGCTTCACCCCTGGAGCCGGCAGGCCGAGCAGTGTCTTCCTCGGCGGCTTGGCCGCTTCTGAATAGGCCGGGCAAGGCTTTGAGCGGCGCATGCGCACAACACCACTCAAAGCCTTGCCCTCAGAAGGGCCGAAAGAAGACCCGATTGGATCTTCGTTTGGCCCTTCTTAGGGCAAGGCTTTGGGCGGCGTTGTGCGTATGCCACTCGGAGCCTTGCCCGGCCTATTCAGAAGCGCCGAGCTGCCGAGGAAGACACGACTTGGCCTGCCGGCTCCGGGGGTGACGGGGCGGGAGGGATGGGGTGAGTACCAGGGAGGTGAAGCTCTGGGAGTCCCAGTGCATCACCCCCCTGGCGCATCACCTTGTGCGCTCCACTCCCCTGCCACACTACAGTAATGCCACTGCTGTGGGAGTTTGGGGGAGGGTCATTTATTAGTAGGGTCGTTTGGGGATGTGAGCCCCTGGCTGGCAGTGTGGTGTGCCTTGATAATTTTAACACCTTGTCACTGTGCTATGAGATTAAAAAGGTTGAAAATAACTGAATTAGAGTGAAGCCACATGTATTCCAGAGAAATCCATGAAATTGTGCATGACAACTTGATTCCCTGAGAAAAGTGTCCTTCCTTTTTTCTTTCTAAAGGAGGTTTCTATCAATATTTGAGAGGACATTTCAAGACCAGCAGATAGCATATGGAAAGACGTCAGTATTCATTCCGTTTCTTGTGCCATAATTTCTAGGACATCAACCCAACATGCCTTTTCTTCTAGCTCTCAACCTTGATTTCTGCATACCCGGGCATCATGTTACTCCTTACCTACCCATATTTCTGTGAGTTCCACATTACTTCTTACCAGAACATTCATAGATTAAAGTTAAGCTAAAATATCTTATCTAAGCCAGCATTTCCCAACCTTTTTTGCCCTGCATACCATCTACGTGGGTGGGCCTCCGGCCAGCCGTGTACCATCAGAATAAAGTGCTGATGATGTCATCGGCACTTTCTTCTGGGTTCATGGCCAGCTGGAGCTTGGAAAAGGACAGAAAAGTCAAGGTAAGACACAGGGGGAGGGCGGGAGGGCTATCCCCAGTGCTTACAGCCAGCACGCTCAAGCTCTGCTGACTTGACAGAACTCAAAGCGCCATTTTTCAGGCTCGGACGCAGCACCGCACGTCCAAGATGACGGCCACCATCTTGGCCACCGGCAGCCCTTGTAACACCAGCCTGTTGTAGTCCACGTGCCACCAGTAGTATGCATACCACAGGTTGGGAACCTCTGATCTAAGCAAAATAGATGTATGCATCACATTGATCTGAATTTCCATGCATCACATTGATCTGAATGTCCATGCATCACATTGATCTGAATTGCAACAGCGGAATCACCACACATGCGATAAGGACCTTGTACAGTATGTGCAAAACTGATGTTCCAGACATGCAAACTCCCAGACAGCAGGGTATTGCTGAAAGTAACAGTGCAATAGGGTACGAAATGCCTTTAAGCCATGGCACAGGGCCATCAGCAATGCAATCCCAGCAGGACAGATGAGAAGGTATGTTCTCATTGATCTCCCAGTGTGTGAATGTGAAATGTCTATCCATGATATCTGTGCTGTTTGGGGTAGTTTTATTCTTCGGCACAGCACTTTTCACAATGTCTTTTTGCATGTCAGCATCTCTGGATTGGGGTCAGTATCATTAAGATAAATTTTCTTATTATTCTAACAAACCTGAGCTTGGAGAGGAAATAGCCTGTGGTTCATTGTTGTTATTAGAGACTGCCTTTTTGTTCATTTCTAAATGTGATGACATTTTGAGCTTTTTGTATAGTAAGCGGAAGCGCCCTAGGAAGCTCATGGCAGAATGATTTCTTCCAAGAGACCGTTAAATGAGGCAAAATCAATTTTCTCCCATATGGGGAAAAAGTATTGTTCCGGCTCACTACCACTAGGAAAAAAAAAACACTTTATTTACATAGCACTTTCTCTTCATGACAGAGCCACCATAGAAAATATTGAAACTTAAATATGGTTGGGTCAAACTAGAAGTGATAGGACAGCCAGAAGAGTCTGGCTCAGTTGGGAGAGCTGCTGCCTTCAAAGCCCGAAGACCCGTGAACTTGATAAGTTCGAGACGCGCCGCCAGCAAAAAAAGTTGTGAAAAGCGTCCAGGAGGAGAGATAAGAGCTTCCAGCTGCATCGGTCGAGTGTGGGAGGCGCCAGCCAGCAGAATTGTCAGACTGTAAAAAGGATACCACCTGGAAAGTAGCCGTTCATGAAAGATTGGACATTTATATATATTGTAAAACCCCCAAGGGGGGTTAGGACAGCCTGCCCATGTACACCGCCTTGGATTAAAGTCGGAGGAGAAATCCAATGACCGAGAAAGGTGGTAATAAACACTGTATATTATTATTATTATTATTATTTATAAGGGTGGTCCAAAACTTTTGGGTTGCCTGTGCTGGGGCAGCAAATGCTGTCTCACCTCCCCCTTGTTAGTGCAAGGAGCTGCTTCAAGTTCTCTTGCTCCTCCTTGGCACACTGTATTTGAAAAGCAGCCGTAGAATGGCGAGGAACAGGAAGAGTAGTGGGGGGGCTAGACCGTCTCCTGGAATGAACCATGTGCCCCGCCCACAGATCTGCAGCCTGAGGCAACTGGCTCAGTATGAATGCTCGTTTCAGACAAGTAGCTCACCTTCCGGTCACTTTCCATTGCTGGATTGGACATCTGTGGTAACTAGGAGGGAATGTACTCTTTACATACTCAGAGTACTTTACTGTCAATCAATCAGTGTGTGTGGGGGGGGTAGGAAGCATGTATATAGATATAGGTATCGAAAGCAGCTCCCCGTCAGCTCATTCCAGTTATATTTAAGATGAGAGCAGTAATGTGAAATACACCATTAGCAGTGGCGTTCCTAGAGGGGGGGGGGTGCGGTGGTACTGTACGTTGTGCAAGGTCTACTCAGCGTTACACAGTGGCCCCGCCCACTTGCTGTTGGAGCCATTCCGAGTAGCGAAAGCAATGCACGGGAGACTCCCTGCACATTGCCTTCGCTGCTCGGAATGGTTCCAACGGCGAGTACGTGGAAGTACCATGTAACTCTGAGTAGACCTTGCGCAACTTACAGTACCACCACCCCTTCTAGGAAAGCCACTGACCATTAGTTTTCTTTCAGAAATCTGGCATGTGAGATACAGCTTACTTGCCCCACCAGCCAGAAATGCCCTGTGTCCCTTCAGTGCCCCTCCAACATTTGTTCAACTGCTGTAACTTCCTTGGGTTGAGCAACTACTCTGCATGCATTATCTCTAAGCAGGACAAAACAACGTCAGGATCACAAAGCAATTCCCGGGTGCTGCTGAAGCGACATCAGGTAACCATAAACATGATATGCTGCAAATTAGTAACAGAGCTAATGCATTTTTGCTTTTCGTACCACATGGCTTTCAAAGAGATCCACCTTAAGAGGAATTTGCATATCAATGAACCTATGCAAGAATAGCTGGGAAAAGTCAGAAAATAAGATCTCAAGAGGAAAGGTAAAACACCTCTCTAGATTTCTCCTGGTAGGAGTTTGGGGGGGGGGAGTGCAAGGGGTATGTTCAAAGAATTTTTTTTAATGGAAAATGCCCATTCTCATTCATACCCAAACTTTACCCCAAGCGAAGCATTTCTGAGAAAAGTGCTCCAAACCACACTGCTCTTTAATACATTACTTACTATTTAAATATTTATTCCATCTTTTTTATTAGTTCGTTCGAGTGTGCTGGAATACCGGCTTGCATAACCTAAGAATCAATGAGATGGTGTGTAACGGATCGCTACATTTCTCAGCCCCCAGAATATGACTGAGCTACAAAGAGAATATATACAGCCCTGTCTGAGAGGTGAAGAATAGCAATGCAAGGACAGTGGGCCAAAAAACAGCAAATCCATCACCTGCGTTACAGTAGATAAGAACTCTGCCCTCAAGAGAGAAATTATACTGTGCAGTATATAGAAGCCTGGCATATAGAAGCGTAGTTTGGGTGGTCTTTGAGTTTTCCATTCTCAAGAACTTCTCCAGCTTAGATTTTAAAATCTCTGGTCAAAAAAAAAAAACCATGGATAGGAAAAACTGGACAAGCACAAATTATATATAATTAAGGACCCAATCCGATGGTTGCCCTGCACTGCCGGAAGTTGTCTTCCAGCAGTGCAGGGCAATTTACGGTAGTGTGAAAGCTGGGCCGGTCTCACGTTCTCAGTGGCGTCGCTCCGGTAGGGGCGGGGCCGTAAGTATCGCTCCGTCCTAGACCCTTTACCGAACGAGCAGAAGGCGGCCCCGCCCCCTCACTGTCGGGGCCTTTCCCCTGCGGAGAAAGCAGCAGGCAGGGCCACTGCGCGTTTTTCGGGCTGCTGCTGGAAAGGGACAGTGGCGCAGTGTGCAAAGCAGCGGTCCCAGATGCCTCCGTCAGTGCTGCTGACAGCAGAGGTATGTCATAGTCGGGGAGGGCAGAGGGAGTTTCGGAGAGGATCGGGGAGGGCAGTGGGCAGAGAGGGGGAGGACCTTGGCGGCACCGGCGTGCACCAGATCTTATCCCCTCTTTCTCAAGCCGCCCTGTCCCTTTTCTCTCCTCAGACATATGCCAGCAAAAATGGCTGGCGTATAACCGGGGTGAGAGATTTCGGCTGAGATGTTTTAATCTTGTTCCAGTTTGTTGCAATTTTAATCATTTATATATTGTTACATATTTACAGCATTTTTTTTCCATTGTAGAGATTTTTATGTTGTGACCTGCCCTGAACCTTGTAGATTAAAATGTAATATTCAAAGAAAAACCTTCCTCTCTCCCAAAAGATTGCAATTCTTCTACAGAACAATGGTAGCACTCTGAATGTATAATTCCACTTAAACAGATAGGCCAATAATTTAGCAAAATCTGATGCAACTTTAATTGCATTAATATGCAATAAAAATCATGATTTTGGCAGCAGGAACTACATAACCACTTATTAGTTTAAATATTAAATACAACATAAGCTTTTCACATAATTAAATGTGTGGTGTGTTTTTTTTCCTTCCTGAAAGCATTTTGAAAACTAATGACTAGTTTCATTGCAGCTGGCTTCCATGCTGTTGAGTACGTTCAAGTGAGATTACATTTGACATCTACCATCACTTTGAAATATTAATCAGAAAACAACGCTTTTACAGTTTAGAGATACATTAAAGGGGCAGAAAGAAGCTGTGTACAATGTGGGCAGAGTTGCAAGACAGTAACATCATGTGTAATGTTTTGCCTAAACCAGGGGTGGCCAACCTTTCAACATGAATGCTCCTGGCCCTTTAATGGTCGTATAGGTGAGGACATTTCAGCAATTGCAGCTGCTTTAACGGCACCATCAGCACTTGCAGCTGCCAAAGTTCTGTCTTCTACACAACTCTTAAGAACTCAGAGGCCCTAGTGGTGGAAGGTTGGCCACCCCTGGCCTAAACTCAGAAAGGCAGTGCGGTGTAGTGATTAAAGTGTTGGAGCAGGAAAGTCTAGCTGCAGGTCTTTACTCAGCCATGAAACTTATTGGGAGACCTTGGACCAGTCACCATCATTCAGCCTGACCTACCTCACAGGGGTGTAGTGAAAGGGAGTGCTATTTACACCACCACCCTGAGACAGCACACCACTGTGAAAAATAAACCAAAAATTATTTGACAGGAACCTAAGCCATCAGATCAGATGCTCTTGATCATGAGATTGTTAGATGCATCTCTGTTACATTTGCCATAAACCTTCCCCAAAAGCTTAGTTTGGGCTTATGTTGGTGGCGGGGTGCAGTGTCTCTTGGTGGCTGCCATTTTTTTTTACCAATAATGCAATGTCGCCAGCCGCCATTGCACCCCCGCCTACCTGCTGCCTGGGGCCCGATCCCAACACCCGGGGGCCCAACGCTCCAAGGCCCCCACTGCTGACGACGCCACTGTTGCTTCTCTTCACATTTGCTACAATATTAGGTAGAACAAGTTACTGAAGTTTCATCTCGTCCCATATACTTTTAGGGACTCTGAGTTGCGAGGAAAGCTGTCAGATGTTTTGACAGATGATGTAATAAGAACATAAGATGACTCTCAAAGAGCAGATTTGATAGTCATACCACAATTGATTCCTCTCGCACATAAATCAAAGCAGGTGCCCATTTTTTTTCCTTCATGTTAAGGAACTTTGTGGCTGTACCCAATCCTAGTTTTTGTTTTGTTTGCCTTTATTTGTTTTTGGTCCTTGTGGTACAATTGCCTAGTTCAGAGCCCCCTTACTTAATGATTACCCTGTAATTTCTTGCACACACTAAAGGATTCACAATTCCACAGGGAAATGTAAACATTCAACCTTTGCATGTTACAACAGGGACAAAGAAAGGAAGCTAAAGTGACTCACTTTTGAATCCTGAGGGGAATGCCACAGCTGTTCAAATGGCTGCCAAGCCTGGCATCAGTTTGAAATTATTAATCAAGGTTTAAGAACACACACACACACACACACACACACACACACACACACACACACACACACACTCCCAAATAAATTACCAGGTAAGTCATATGTCATGTAACTCTTTAAGCAAGTTCATGTGATCTTCCCACTTCAACAGTGTTTCCAATAAATCTTCACTTCCTAACACACCACTGAAGTTCTCTGTTCCTCATTTGCAAGATCTTCTAGCCGACAAAGCAGATTTCATCCACTGAGGCTGTAATTCTATACACACATTCCTGGGAGTAAGCCCCATTGAACACAATGGGACTTACTTCTGAGTAGTCATGCATAGAACTGTACTGTAACTCAGTTTTTAGAAACAGTAGGAGTCGGACATAGAAGTTATGGTGTTCTTATGATTATAGTATGATTATAGTATTAGTATTATAGTATAGTATGATTAAGGTATGATTATTGTATTCCAAAAATTCTCTCTCTCTCTCTCTCTCTCTCTCTCTCTCTCTCTCTCTCTCTCTCTCTCTCTGCACAATACAGAGTGCTGTTATTGAATTGACCGATAATACTCTTCCTAGAATTTCAGGATGTTATCCTCAAGCTCCCACTTTTTTTGCCTCTTATGGCGCAATCCTGTCTAGCACTGCGCACCGGCGCTGGACCTCACACGCCGTAAAGCACGTTTACGACTACGTGCGGGAAGGCTGGCACCATCCCACCAGTGCCAGTGGACGCTTCACTGAGACGGGCACTTCCAGTGGTGAACTGGCAGGGGACACACACCTTTGCCTACCCACCTCTTCCATTCCTCTTCCTCCTGCTCCCTAGATTGGCAAGGAAGAAGGGAACAGAGTGGAAGAGGATGTGTGGAGGAGAAGAGAATGAGCTAGAACACCAGAGTTTGCATCCTCTTTCACTCTATTTTCGAATCCAGGATGCGGGAGGGGTGGAGTTGGATGAGCGCCCCTGACAATTGCCGCTTGAGCTGACCACCTCTGTTGGTGGTGCCATAGATGGACCAGCCCTGGAGGGGGCAATTTGGAACAGGGAACAGCAGGTGGGAAACAGTGGGTGCGGTAGGTTCTTATGTCTTAAGTTCTTATGTTAGGTTAAGCAAGCTTCCACCCAGGGGTTCCCACTGGCAAGCATATTTATTTATTTATTTATTTATTTACCATATTTCTATCCCGCCTTTCTCCCCACGGGACCCAAGGCGGCTTACAAAAATATCTCATGGAAGACCCCTCTATATCAGGACAGCTCCATTCCCTTGATATAGGGTGCTGTCCGAGATGCTGCTTGCACACTACTTCCTCCTGTGCCTCACTGCATCTTTGTCCTGACATGAAGGAAATTCTTCTCCCTCTCGCATAACACCAGAACCAGGGGACATGCACTAAAATTGAGTGGAGGGAGAGTTAGAACGGACAAAATAAAATATTTCTTTACCCAGCGTGTAATTAATCTGTGGAACTCCTTGCCACAGGATGTGGTGATGGCACCTGGCCTAGATGCCTTTAAAAGGGGTTTGGACAGATTCATGGAGGAAAAGACCATCACAGGTTACAAGCCATAAGCAACCTCCTGGTTTTAGAAGTAGGTTTTCTCTGTGCCAGGTTCAGGGGAGTGGCAGCAGGAAACAGGTTATCTTGTTGTCTTGTGCTCCCTGAGGCATCTGGTGGGGCCACTGTGTGATACAGGAAAGAAGCTGGACTAGATGGGCTTTTGGTCTGATCCATCAGGGCTCTTCTTATGTTCTTATGACAGGGATTCACCTGCAACCTGATCTCAGGCATGTTCCTTCCTTCTCTTAATTTCCCTTCTCAAAACAGCGCTATCCCCTGGGAACATAATGCTCAGGCTTATCTTTCCTTATAATATTGTTTCTTATAATCATAATTATATCAGATATATGCAATCATCATACAAACCAGTTGGGACACGGAAGAGAAAGTCTCAGTCAGATCTTTGAAGTTTCTAAGGACTTGGACTCTTTAAAACTTGGGGGGGGGGGGGGGTTTCTGTGAAAGGAGAAACATGCATTAACTCAAATGCAGTATACGAGGTACAAAAAATAGTTGTCTTGCTCCCACAGGAATACCAAACACTGTTTTTCATGAATATGTATAATTAGATGTTCTCTGTGAGTGAGAAGTAGTAATTAATTCAGTGTTAAAAATCACAACCTATTACTTGAACACCATAGCAACCAACATTGCCAAAAGAGAAAATGAAATTTCAAAGACTATTTTTAAATTATTACATTTGCACATTTTCCAAAATTTCAAAGCAAGCTAGAATTATTTTTAGATAAAGACAATAGAAGTTCAGTTGTCAGAATGCTAAGGCGTAAGCTTAGTGAATCAACAGCGATTTACTGTGGAAAGTTCAAACGGCCTGTTGACTTCTAAGACATGGGGAGCGTTAAGAAGATGAAAATGCAAAGTACAACAAACTGTTTAATTATTGCACCGACTAACTTAGCAAGTTAATGCAAAGCATTTTGATGGTCACACCTTTACCCATGATTGCAGTCTCAATATGAACTTCTGATTAGGGCTGTGATGAATGTTTGCCCTTTTCGCTTTCCAAGCTAAAAGGTATGCTCCCTGCCATCTGTAAATTCCTTTATTTTGTCTTATTTCATTCCTGTTCACTGCCATTGCCTCCCCCTCTGATGTTGATTTGGTTCCATTGTAGCTGTCTTCTTCCTGGGACCCATAGGTGATTCCAGTCATTTAAAAACCACACCGTGCACTTTATGACATCACAATGCTACACAGCCAATCAGATTTGGCTACATTGTGGTATCACTAAGGGCAGACAAGCCAATTGAGAACAATGGCAATGCTTCTCATATCTGTATTGCCTTCACTCTGAACGGGCAAACACTTTCGTCTCTTTGAAACAACTGCTGAATAATCATCAAAGGGTGAGCTGAAAACCTGTAAAAGAGGAAGCTCTTTCCTTTTTGTTCAACTCTACTTTTGATTAAATCATGAGATACACCTGGAGCAGAATGTGCTATAGGCTAACAGGTCTCTACACAGGGGTCACCATACGCATATTTTATAGGGAACAGCTTTATACCAGGGTACCTTAATACCTTTGATATGGGGTAGTGAACCAGATGCTGCTTGTGTTCACCTTCCTGCATATCTGTTCTGATGGGGAGGACAGAGAAGCAAAAACTTCCCTAAAGCATCCTTCCACTGCTATAAATAGAGTTGCACGGAGTTGCACGTATGTATGTGTCTGATGATGGGCATTAGAATCTGAGTATTTATCTTCATCCTTCAAACCATTGCCCCTAAGGGATGTGCGAGTTCTTCACTTATCAATGAGAAGTCATTTCAATTTTTCCTTCCATGGCTGGCAACTATATCCCAAATCTCAAAAGGTTTGTTTTCATTATTTGATAAAATGCTTATAATTTTGAATGTGTTGTCTAGAGATAAAGTAAGTAATAAACACTCCCACCCTGCCTGCTGGATTCCTATTGCTCATTTTCCCCGTACACAGTAAGGGCCTGCTTGTCCGTGATGCCAACTGAGGCAGTAGTCTTAGACAGTGGATTGGCAGGGGGCACCCTCCTCCAGGGGCGTTCCTAGGATTTGCATCACCTGGTGCGGGAGGTCAGTGCGTCACCCCCATGATGAACCTCCTCCCGTGAAGTGGGTGGGGGCAACACAGCATCGCCCCACTCCCTGCATCATCAACCCGCCTCCTGTGTAATCAAAATTACACCTTTAAATTACAATATTATACGCACAGCCTAAATGTATGTATGCAGCCTAAAACCATGCGCGGAAAACCAAATGACAAAGAAGCCAACAGGATTAATTAGACAGCGGGGAGAGGGAAAAGCACTCTGCACACGGTCCAAAGACACATTCCCTTCTTTTGCTCTTGCTTTGGACTTTGAATGTCTGAGGTCTTGGGGTTGGAGGGCCTCTGCCCACCCATCTTCACAGCTCCTGCTCCTTGGAATTCAAAAGGAAGATTGGAATCGAGTGGAAGAGGAGAAGACAGTGGTGGGCTGGGCTCCAATGTTCTAGTTCCCCACTCTCCTCTCCTCCATACTTCTTTTGCTCTGTTCCCCGTTTCCTTTTCAAATCCAGGGAGCAGGAAGAAGATGGTTGTCCCCTAGGGGCAGGAGGAATAGCGGGGAGTAGTGGAGGCAGCAGATAGCACAAATTAAGGGGGGGGAGGGAAATGACACACACCATTTGGTGAATCGTTTCAGATACTGGGAGGTCTTGGGCTGGCCTTGTATACAGTCCGTGTCCTGAACATATTTCCAGGATTCCATCACTGTGTGTGTTATTGGGAGCTCTGTTGTTTTGGGAGCTCTGTTTTGGTATATCAATAGAAGAATGTAACTCTGTGAATGGTTTGGGGATTATTATTATTAATAATAATAATTATTATTAATTATCATCATATGTAACATTATATGTAATGTGTTCGTCGGGACTAAGGGGGGTCAAACATCACAGGCCCCGGGTGCACAATTGCCTAGCTACATTTCTGCCCCCTCCCCCTTTGAGAAAGGGCCCAAAAGAAACTTTGTACCCTCTGATAAAATTCCTCTCAGAGGTCCTGTCTGAAGCCATACTTCAGGCAGGACCATGCCTCTTCAGGAGGGCGAGATCAACACTGGATGATGGTCCAGGTGCTCCTGAGGTCCACCCAAGTGATCCCCGAAGCCTTCCGCTATCTAGTGGTGGAGCAACATACTCAGCGGAACATATCGCTTCTGGGCATGATTGGCTGATGGAGACTGAAGGTGAAAAAGCATGCAAGAGACTCATGTATCCTCTTTCTCCTTTCCCCACCCCTTGACCAATCAGGTTGTCCTCAGAGACCCTCTGGACATCGAGGGTTCTAAGATCAAGTCCCAGCCCACCCATCCACTTGCCCAGCTGGCAGCCAACCAGTCAGGTACATTGTGGACGGGAGTGTGGAGTGTGCAGGGTGCTGGTTGCTTAGCCTAATTGGGGGGGGGGGCTATGCATGCATGAAGCATGTGCACAGGGGCCCGTCCCCATCATGTGCAAGAGAGTCGGGCACAAGCTGGTCTCACCGTGGCACTACCCAACCAACAATTACCACTGCATCACTGAATTTGTCAGACACGGACAGGCCTTCTCAAAATGCAGAATAATAAGAACGCAGAGAGAAGGAAGTGATCTAAAGCAGATTGTTTCACGTTCTGTGTGAACTGATGTTGTGTGCATATTCCATGTCAGACCACTGTGCATCCGAGAAGGAGACCAAACACGATGGATGAACAGAATTGCATGTTACCTCAGAGTTGTATCTGTGTATCCTGGGCCATGATGTCCACTATGTGTCTTAAATGTACATCACATGTCCACCTCCATGTCATGGCAGGGACATGCATCAGTTTATATAAATTACATGTTCTCCATTTATTAAGGAGACATGCAGAAGGGCAAACTTGCACCCAACTAAATGCAGAAGGAGAATGCAAAACTCTGCAGACAAACCAGTCTCTTCGCCACACTTCCATAAAGAACAAAGTAGTTGTGTACTGTATTGGCAAAGTCAAAGTCATCTATTCCTTTTGTTGTCAACAGGCATGCCGGAATTCCTCAGTTTGAGTCATGCTTCCTGTCAGAACACTGCACTGAAGGCATTCAAAAGTGCTTTTCTGTTCCGTGTCTGTAATTTTGGCATTGCTCCATATGTCTTCTGTCATTATAAAAGAAAAAAAGGAGCCGAGCGATCACCAAAGGCTGGAGAGTGCAGACCAAACAGTCTCTGATTAATGTTCCTGACAGGATGAAAATACTGTATTTCACAAGTGCCTCCCATAATGGATCTGAAGTCACTCTAAATTAACTTAGTATTGGTTTTAGATTCTCTAACTCATAATGCAAACGCTTTTGCAGAAAGAATGGATTCAGTATTTCAAATGGGTTGGGAAAGTGCAGCACAAACATCCTCTGTATAGTAATGAGGTTTTTAAGACGGAAACCAGAATTAAGAGGCTCAGGTAGACGGAACACATTCTTCAGCTCCTGGACCACCAACTGTATTTTGGAAAGCACTTCATCCATCCATCAACATGGTTAGAGAGAGGATCAAAAATGTTGTTTTTAGTCATCGTGAGCAAGGGCTAAAGTCACCAGTTCTTATAGACACCCTTCCCCCCCCATCCGACTGCAATGCTAAGAAAAGCATTTGATTTTTTGCCAGTCATACTCCTGTCAATGGCATAGTTTCTCTATAGCAGTTTAAGCAAGTCCTGTTGTGCCATGCCCTTGTACTGAAACACGAAGGTCACCAATTCGGTGCAATTTTTCTCTTGGGGAAAGCATCAAGAGCTGAAGAAGCCAAAGACCATTTCACCACGTGGTCCAATATGAATAGTAGAGCAGACACTCAGAGTCCAAGCCTATCCTCCCCCACCTCCCGCTGGTGCTGCCGCGCCGAAAAGGCATGCACTGTATCCAGCGGGTGGGGGGGGAGAGATTGGGAGGCTTTGGAACGGAAAGGGGATTTAAATCCCCTTACTCCTCCATAAGTCTCACACTCCACAATGGGTCGGACCTACACCAGCAATTTCGCTGGTGCAAATCTGAGGAGGGAAAGGGGGAAGCAAGGCTGCTGCTGGAGGGGATATCTTTGTCCTTCCTGTGTGCCACTTGTCTCAATTCATCTCTCCTTGTTTTGATCAGTTTTCCTATCACTTACTCTCTCTTCCCCCATCCTCTGTGTTCCTTCTCCTTCTCCTCTCTACTTCTGCCTAGTTCTCTCCATGTCCTCTTGCCTTTCTTCACCCAGCCCACCCCTTCTCCCCTGAGCTCCCTTTATGAGTTGGCACCAACAGCCCAGCCCTTTACCAGCCTGAACACCAGTAACGGATGCCTCACTCACTGGCCTGCAGAGCCCCTTCCCTGCTGTTGGGCCTGCCAGTGCCTGCTGGGTCGCGATATCACCGCTGAGCACCACAGCTCAGAGTTCAGCTCCCTGCCCCACCCTCTTCTTCTTTCTAGCATGGTGGGAACAAGACACGAGGCTGACAATAGGATAAATATTATTCCCATTGCTCTATATAGGATTACCAGCTGGATTTCTTGTCCTGAGAATTATTACACAGTGTTTCCCAAATTGTTTTGACTTGCGGCTCCCTTGACCGTTGGCCACGGCTCCCCATTCCATTATGTCAGGGATGGGGAACAGGCGGCCCGAGGGCCGGATTTGGCACCCGGAGAGATCTGGTCCGGCCCGCGCGAGCCTGGACCCGATTCTATCGGGTCCGGCCCACGTGCGCTCAGAGCGGAGCCTCCGGAGCCTCGGGAGGCCCCATGCGCGCTCACATCGCCGGACTTACTCTCAACCCGGCTGTTATAGACATGTGCATAAACAGCCGGGTTGAGAAGAGGGTCACGCGAGATCGCGCAACCTCTTCTCAACCCGGCTGTTTCTGCACATGTCTATTACAGCCGGGTTGAGAGTAAGTCCGGCGATGTGAGCGCGCGCGGGGCCGCTGCCGCCGCCGCCGTCAATGGCGGCAGCGGCTGAAGATAAGGTAAGGAGGAGAGCTGGGGGGTGGGGGTGAGTGTGCGCGTGCGCTTGGGGGGGCGCCTGTTTGCGGTGGAGGGGACACGGCCCGCGACCCATTTCCCCCATGGGGAAATGGCCCTCCACCGTAAATAGGTTCCCCACCCCTGCATTATGTTGATGCCTGCCAATTGGCATTGCGCTGTTTTCTGAGAGGATTTCGTGGCACTCCGTGGCTCCCCTGGGAGTCACGCCTCCCAGTTTGGGAACCACTGCACTATGGGAAGAGGATTTCACATCCAGACATTGTGGCTATGTATGGAACAGGAATAAGAAATGGAGTAGTGGGAAGTACGTTCAGAATAGCCAGGTGAAATCAGTCCTAGCAAGTTTAGCTCTTGGATAGCTTGAAAACACACACACACACACACACACACACACACACACACACACACACACACACACACACACACACACACACACACACACACACACACACACACACACACACACACACACACAAAATCAGGGGACCTCTAGCCCCAAAGAACCTAATATTTCTGAACTGATGTGAAATTCATTTCTATCTATTCAAGTGGTTGATTAGGCTACTTGAAAAATGCAGAGCGTTTAATTGAGAAGCAAGGAAAAGCTACAACCAGATAAAGAGAGAATTACTTTTTTTTTTTTGGGTTGTTCATTAAAAAGAAAAAAAGCCCAACCAGTTTAATTCCCCCTTTAAAAAAAAGAAAAAAAAAGATAATATTCCAATAAATATTCACAGTTTTAGACAAAGGGTAGGTAGACATTCTGTAGAGACAAGTAGCAAGCAAGTCCTTGCTTGGGGGCTCATTCAATAAGGAAACATTTAACCCCTTCTGTGCTTTCTTGCAAAAACAAAACACTTGCTCCATTGGGTTTTGTGATTAGGGTTTGCCACCCCCCTTTTTTTTTTTTACTAACCCTGTTCTTGTGCCTTTAACAATAGTGTGATACACAAATTTAGTAGTAAGCCACTTACTATAGCAATGTCTCTAGGGGGGCGATAGATGTTCTCTTCCTCCGACGGTGCCAAGAGAAGGAAGCATCCATCTGCCACACTTTTCCATCCTTCTCAAAGAATGGTGAATGGGGGTGTGAATAGGCTCTTGTCTTCCTCAGCACCACTGGCGGGGAAAAGAGCACCCATCGAGCTGCTGGGTTAATGGGTGCATAAATGTGCATGTACCATCAGAGGAGAGTGCTTCATGCGCAGTGCAGTGCTTTGCCCAAAGGCTCTCCGCTACCTGGCGCCAACCCTTCATTTGTGGGTTCAGGCTTGATGTATAAGCAATACAATGAATGTATACAAAGAACTCAAGTCAAAATTTCTACTAACCAGCTAATTTACTCATGAATGTGTGTGTGTGCGCACGCGCATGTGTATAAATGCATGTATGTTACATAGAATGGAAATCATAACACCCAATAGACACATTTCAAGGATCTTAGTTACATAGCGTAACTAAGGAACATTGTTAAAGAATATTGTCTCAATCAGAGCTTACCACAGTGGTTGTCAATCTTCCCGAGTCAAGGGTCTTATGCCAATAAAGGTATTTGAATTGAATTGAGTCAAGGGTGGGATGAGATGTTCCACCTGGCTCACATCTGAGCCAGGGTGAAGAGGAATGAGGGGTGTCGTTCCAACCTGTCTACCAAAGGTGCACAATCTAAATGTACGCTAGTACTTTCCAAGAGTAGACACAATGAAAACTATTTCTCAGTGATATTCTAAACTTCTTTCCTACGGTGCCATGTCAAAAGGTGACCCTTTGCATCCTTGCTTTGATATATTATTGAGCTCCTTGATCCTGTACATTTCATTCGCTATTCCACTCAGATCCATTTGGCAAGGTGTGGGAGGAATCAAATCACACAGATAAAGGGCTTGGTCAATTCTCATCATGTTGACCCCTTTACATTTATTTTACTGATAAACCAAAGTAAATCTGTGAAAGACCATCTAACTTGAATTACATGTTTACTTTGTAACAAAGGGATATATTACAAGATGAGGAGAGGAGGGAATTACTGATTTTCTGTTTGGGAGTGGTGTGTGCAGGACTGGTTATGTTTGGAGAAGGTAAAGGATGGTGTAGTGGTTTGGGAGTCGGACTTAGACCTGGAAGATCCAGGTTCAAATCCCCGCTCAACCACGAAGCTTCCTGGGTGACCTTGGGCCAGTCACTATCTCTCAGCCCCACCTACCTCACAGGGTTGTTGTGAAGACAAAAAGGAGGGGAGGAAATATGTACACCACTCTGAGCTCCTTGGAGGAAGGCCGGTATAAAAATGTGAAAAATAAAAATAAAATAAAGATTCAACTGGCTCTATTGGACATCAGTGTGTCAGTTTCTTATCAAACTAACAATGTAACATTATGGACCATTTCTTTTATTTTTATAGAAATGAATCTAGAGAAAAACTTTAAAAATTAAATGATCACACACACACACACACACACACACACACACACACAGAAACTTTCGGTTTTAGATCCATGCTTCTACCCCCCACCCCCTTTCTTAGTCCTTTCTGCCTTCCCTGCCGTTCTGTGACATGTGACTTGCTCAGTCCGCCACTGCCAGAGACTTCATGACCACAGAACATTAACGTGTTCTAATGTAGAAAGCTGGAGAAGATAGAAATCTTCACAGAGAGAGAGAGAGAGAGAGAGAGAGAGAGAGAGAGAGAGAGAGAGAGATGGAGTAGCTGCTTTCCCAGATCCTCCCTTCCCAATTTAGCCATTTGCTGTTAAAAAAGATAGATGGGGGAGATACGAAACTAGCTGTTAAAATAAGAGAAGGCAGCCAAGCAGCTCCCAACAGGCAGAATTCTTGTATAATTGGGGCTGCCTCGATTACCCTAACTTTAATAGATATTTAATTTAAAGACCGTCTTGACATGTCTGCATGTGCACATACTGTATATGTTTGAATTAAGGCAAAGAAATAGACCGCCAAAGACAAATGTCTTCTGACAACAGAACACAATCCAAGCGCTCTCTCTCTTCTATTGTATTATAGTATGCATGTATTATAGTATAGATCGCATGCTGGAATATGAACTCTGCCGAATAAAGAACTCCAGTGCAACGATGGCTAAATTTAGATTCCCACAAAACCCTTCCTCTGGTCTAACCCATGTTCTCATCTTTGATAAGACAGTCTTAGATCAGTTTTCAAAAGGCAAAATGTACTCTCACACAGTAGCCCTTTCTAGGTCATGGCATACTTTAATGCCTCCGAATGAATCATAGTTGGTACCGTCAGGTGATGGGGTTCTGCATTGTTTCATGACATTTGAGAACGAGTGTGTTTCAATAAGTGCTGGTCCAGCAAAGCAGTTCTAATATGTGATGTCTATTATAATAATTCTATTTTTGCCAGTTATACAGGAAAAAAGATACAAGAAAGGTTTTTACTACCTTTCCCCCCTCTTGGAAACCTCCCTGCAAGTGTTGGGTAAAATAAGAAAAACAATGGACATTAACACACCTTGCAAGATGTTGAAGGTTAAAGTCTTAGGATATTTAGAGAAAAATGGAAACGGGTATGAATGTCAGTAAATTTATCATTTTAGGGCTGGCCCAAGCCTTTCTGATGCCTGAGGCAGCATGCCAAATGCTGCCCCCCCCCCCCTTACCCAAAGATGTGCCAGTCTCTGGTCCTCTCACTCTCCAATGTTCTAGCGCAACGTTCTCCTCCCCCTCCACATGTTCTCTTCCTCTCTGTCCCCCTCTTCCTCTTTTAATCCAGGGAGTGAAAGCAGGAGGAGGGAAGTAGGCAGGCAGTATACCCCCCCCAATAAATCTGCTGCCCAAAGCGATCACTTCACCTGGCGGCTCTGAATAAGAGCGTCACTAGGAGGGGGCGGATCGCCCTGGGTGTCACCCCAGGGAGGGGTGACACCAAAATAACGTTTTACAGTCTATGTGTTAATGGTGATGGAAAAATGCACCACTGGTTTTTCTCCCGATCTCAATCACAACTCGTGTGGGAATCACATTTCCCAGGTGGCCTCCACATCGTGTGGTTTGCTATGGTAGGTCCATGGGGGTGCCACCATGAGATCTCGCCCCGGGTGTCTCCAGCCCTAGTGATGCCCCTGGCCCCGAGTAATTTGATAATAGCAAGAAAGTTCGCAATTGTGTACTATTGGAAGAAGGTGAGAGCTCCTTCTATAGAAACAGAGGATATCAAGTGTTGTATGATAATTGAATATCTTAACCTCACCTATGGTTTTTAATCAGAGATAGGAAAATAGTTTCTTTATATTATTATAGTAATCAATTTTCTCAATGTTGGAAGGAATTTGAGCTGGAATGATTTTGTTCAGAGTCAAATTGCATTTGCTGTTAACAGTTTATATAAAATTTCCCAATTAGACATCCCGCATAGTTACTAATGCAGTTTCTTCACCAAATTCTCAGGCAGCAAGAACTGGAGGGAAAGCAATTTCAGCAAATATTCAAGGTGCCTGAGAAATCTGAAGAAATTTCATCACAGCTTTGCCCAGAAACTCCCCCATAATGATATCATATTGTGAGACTACTACTGATCCAAACATGCCCAATTCCCAGGCAGTGAAAGAGGGAGATGACGTTTGATGTACCGTATTGTCCCGAGTATAAGACACACCTGATTATAAGACGCACCCTTAAAGTTTGGTGCTATTAAAATTTTTTAATTAAATCACTGGCATTAAATTGCAACAGCCTGATTATAAGACACACCCCTAGTTTAAAAACTTAAATTAGGAGAAAAAAGTGAGTCTTATACTCAGACCAATACGGTATTTACTGGTGGGGGTACAAAGTTATGCGTGTTTTCTGGCTAAGAGGGCTATCAGCCAATGAGCTCTGAGCTTTAAAGAATGTTCCTATTTCCTTCTATGATCCTGAGGGCTCCCAATGTACACAGTGCAGTACTGTAGTTACAGGCACTGTGTCTGTACAGTTCCATCAAAATATTTCTAGGAAGAAATTGTATTACGCATTACAGGGCAGGGGGAGGGTGGACTAGGCCTGGAAAGAGTGTGGGACCAGCAGGAAGGGGATGGGACTGGCGTTCCTCAGCGGACGCCATATCCTATCCTCCCTCCCTGGCCACGAGCCCCAATATGGGGCTCCTCATCAGGTCTACACCAACCAAATACTTGGCATGGATCTAAGGAGACCCATTAGGGAGGATGGGACTTTGCATGGGGTAAAGGGACTAAGGTCTCCTTACTCCGAGGAGACCTCCAGCCTGCAACCCAGGCGCACAGGATTTGGCGCTGGACTCAACACCATTCCCTCTGTGGCCCCGGTTAAGATTGAGCTGCCCATCTACTCTCAGATCAACCTCAGAGCTTGTCTAAAGTACTGTATGTATTTATGGTGGGGTTAGTGCTGAATTGATTGGGCTTAGCTCACATGGACCTGCAATGGCTAAATGGAAAACATCTAGAAATCAACAGAGGTAGGAACAGTCGATATTGTTTGGAGTTCACGCTGTGCCATTTTGACAATGAACAATGTTTCCATTGCAGTATTGCGCCTATAGTGCCCCGACATGGATAACAACTTTATAAAAGTACAAAGCCAGGGGGATGGGTGTGAAGGAGAGGAACAACAACAGTGATCGTTCTAGGGCCATTCCTGTGACATTTTAAAATTTGTGGTTTCAATCAGACCATCATATGAAAGGTTTCCTGTGGCGAGATTGCATTAAATTCCTCTTTCCAGAAGACATTTGATTTAATGTGGCAGCACCCTCAAGCTGTGAGCTAATGGACAGAAAACCTATTTTCCTGACAAGTAACGAACATTTTCAAGGAGGAAACACCCACCTTTTAGAGTTGTAATCACTGTTTTTAAAAATGGAAATCATGTTTCCTGGTCTAGCCAGGAAGGCAATCTCGATTCCCTAACTAGGGTTAGCATCTTCTCAAAATGCACGTCCTTAACTGCAGCAACATGTGTGGTCCCACAAGATAAAGATGGCAAGTGATTCTGTGCACAATAATGAACTAATGAGCAGTTAGTATTGCAGAACAAATGTGAAGAAAGTATGGATGGAATTAAGCTCAGTGCAATATGATCTTTCCCTTGCTTTTAGTGTAACAAAAACAGGCCTACACAATTTGTGACCCACAGGTTTAGTTCACCAGGCTTTTTGTAGGGCCTGCCAAGTGCGTGACATTTACAACCCCACAGTTTTTGTGGGGAAAATGCAACAGGTCTACACAACGTTTACCACCATACATACATAGCGTGGGGGCTGTTTACAGGTTGGTGGATCACAAGGTGTGTAGGCCTGGTGTAAAAAGAACAGAATGTTTGGCAGCCGTATGGAGACACATCATGGTGAGGGTTGATCTGTGTGGTGAGTCAGTACACAGAAAAAATTTGCCAAGTAGCAGATCCTCAAAGGGACACCAGCATTATTACATGAAGCTATTTGGAGTACTTCTGCTTGCTATTTTGCATCTAAACCAGCAGATAATTAACAACAGGTGGTGGAACTCTGCTTCTTCAAATGACAACTCTATATGAATACTACAATACTTGATGAGGAACATTGGGGGAAAAATCAATCACAAACTTCTAAGTCCAATAGTATCCAATATGAATATGAAGCTGCCTTATGCATATGAACCACATAAGACCATTGATCCATCTAGCTCAGGCTGCAATCCTAGAAACATTTACCTGGGAGTAGGTCCCATGGAAGTGAGTAGACATGCATAGGATTAGACTGTCAATATTGTCTACTCCAGGGGTTCTCAACCTGTTCAGTACCTCCTCCGGAGCCACTCTCTTGCTGCGTACCACCGGAAGTGACTGGCAATGACATCATTGCCAGTTACTTCCAGGTTTTCAGAGGTCAGAAAATGCAGGTAGGAGGCTCTGGGCAGGTGGGAGGGCCCTCCTCAGCATTTCCGAAAGGCTTGGCCTAAGGTAGGTGCCTCTTGGAAGTGAAAACGCACCGCCAAATGCACCACATCGGTGCGAGGTTCTGGCGGTCTAGCGGTCCAAGTACCACTAGCAGTTGGCTGAAGTACCACTGGTGGTTCTAGTACCACTGGTTGAGAACCCCTGGTCTATTCTACTCTGTCTGGCAACAACTCTCCTGGTTTTTAGGTGGGGATCATTCCCAAGCCCTGCCTGGAGATGCCAGAAATTGAACCTGGGATTGTCTGTATGCAAACTGTGCACAACACCACTGAGCTACAGCCTCTCCCTTATCAAGGAGACTACATTAGCTCTATGACATTACAGGATATGCACCGCGACACTGCATCTGAGCATATTTTCATTTGAATATAGTCATTAGTTTGATGATATGCTTGAAGCTCTTTTTACTGGAGGTTGTTCATTTTACATTATGCATGATCTCCCAACAGCACTTTAAATAACCTGTTTGGTATTTATCTTTACATGCAAAAAGATATTTGAAAAATAATGAGAGCGGCCAAAACAACTCCACGAGGTAACAAGGTAACCTGCATTTATTGCTACCTGGCAGCAAATCTCTGCTTGTAGATTGTCCCCTGCCGGGATAGATCATCATCATCTTTCTAAAACTGTCCCGTCTTTTGAAGACCTCACATCCAAGCCATGAGCACAAAACACCAACTGGGTTTACCAGGTTTTGATACACTTTGCAGTGCTGTTTGACTAATAGGGTCAAACGTGGTACAATCCTCTGTCTGTGAGAGTGATTTGTCTTCTGTCTATTCAGAAGGAAGCATTTGCATAAAGCGTGCCCATTTGAAGAACGTGTATTGGTCCTGTTTGCCTTCTACAAGGCTGGCACTTGAGATGAAGATGCCTTATGTTAATCAGACAACTGATCCTTCTTAAGAGCATAAGAAGCGCCTTGCTGGATCAGGTCAAAGGCCCATCTAATCCAGTTTACTTAACGGGCAGCCCAATCCAGCCTAAGGCCTCAGCGGCACAATTCAGGCACAACTGCAGCCTAAGCGCCTTAGGCTCGAGTTGTGCCTGAATTGTGCCGGAGAGGCCGAATTTGTGCTGCAATTGTGCCGGACGTAGGACGAATTTATGACGGACACCGCGCGCATGCGCAGTACGGGCGCCGGCACAATTCCGGCACAACTGCGGCCTAAGAGTGGGCATTCCATGGGCGTCACGGGGGCGGTTACGAATTTGAGTCGGATTCCAGACACTGGCGAGCCCCGACACGCCCCCTCGAGCACAACTCCGGCACAAAATTTGGGTCGACAAAAAAGGTGGACTTAAATTTGAGGAGACCCATAGGAGCCATTTTACCTTACCCACTCCAGCCCTCTCCTGAAACGTTCTAACACCCTACTCCTGAGTTATGCCTGAGTTAGGACGGAATAGTTGTGGCATAACTCTGGACACGGACCCAAATAGTTACCCTATCAGCACCCAGCCCCACCCAGCCACTTTCCCACAAAAGCCCAGCCTCAGGCCTCCAGTCTCTCTCTCTCTCTGAGCACGTGGTGTGGGGTCCTGTCCCCCAGCAGCCACAAAGTGGGACTTTGTCGGTGGAGGGCAAAATTCACAAACACTCCATCTCTCCTCCTCTCACCTCTCTGCCCCCCTCTAGGGCAGAGAGGGCTGTTCAGGCTGTGGCCAAACTGTTTACAGCTGTGCCTGGGCAGCTGCCTCCATGCCAGTGTTTGCTAACCCATGTCTTTCTCCCAGCCCCTCTCTCCCCCCCCACAGGCAACAACACCAGCAGGTAAGTGCAGGTAAGAGCAGGGAACGTGCTGACATGAGTTCTGACTTCTGCCTCTTTGCATATAGAAATATAGGTAGGATACATGCCTCTTTACCAATGTCTTGTCTCATAGCTGCCTGCAATGCCTTCTCTGAAATGCCTCTTTACCAATGTCTTGTCTCATAGCTGCCTGCAATGCCTTCTCTGAAATGCCTCTTTACCAGTGTCTTGTCTCATAGCTGCCTGCTGTGCCTGCTATGATATATAGGATACATGCCTCTTGACCACTGTTGTGTCTGATTGCTGCCTGTAGTAATGTGAGCACACAATGCCACAAATGTGGAACTGTTAGCCTTATGTAGGCACCAGCTGTCCCCCCCCCCTTTTCTCCACAGGGTCTACTGACAGGTCAGTATTGCTAGGTTTGCCATGGTTGTGACCCACACGTTGTGTTGTTGTCTCTCTCTTTGACCCTTTTCCCTTACAGGATCATGCTCACCTTACACCCAGGGAAGGAGCTCAGACCATGCTATGTGTGTCACACCTCTCAGCTGTGTTTGATTTCTCTCCCTGCAGGCCTTTGCAACCGGCACACTGGCATTTCTTCAATGGCGATCGCTACCACACAGCAGCTACCATGGAACACCCCCGTGTTTTTTGCCTCCCCAGGAATGTCCACTACCACCTACCTTCCGGGGAGCACCCCTGGGCCTGCAGTCTGGTTGCCCCACGGTCGTCTGCCTCTATGCTGCCAGAGGTCTGGGAGCCTGCCCTGCAACCCTCCTCAGCTGCTGGTGCTGCTCCACCTCCCTGGCTGCCTACTTGCTGTCCCTCCCCTTTCTATGGAGCAGGCTGTGGTTCCACAGGGGAAGAGCCTGCATCTCCAGGTCCATGGGGCACGCCTGCTGCTGCTGCTACGTTCTGAGTGGCTGCTGTGCCTACCCCTGGCAGCCTTGCCTGGCCATCTCTGCCAATGTTCCAGAACAATAAAGATGCCCCTTGGGCAAAGGCCCCTTGAACAACATGTCCCCAATGTAACACAAGCATTGCCCCACACACACAGAGACAGCGCCCAGCACACAAGCCCCTGCATGACTCCCATCCAGGGACTGCCACTGCCTTCCCAGGGAGACCACAGCAGGGGGGCTGCCAGACCCTCAGGGCTCAGAGGGGAGGGGGGAGTTGGGGGGCCTCTCAGACAGGCAAACAGTGACAGGCGACACGGCACCCATACTGGATCCGCTCGCGTCCGCCACGTCCGTGAAGAGCCCTTTCGGCAACCGGGGCTCTCACCCGCCCTCGGTCTGCCCGTCAACGGCGTCCGTTTCCGCCCTCGGTCTGCCCGTCAACGGCGTCCGTTTCCGCCCTCGTTCCGTCTGCATGAGAGGCGCCCGTTCCTGCATTGCCTTCATCTGCGAAGTGACCCCTGTGTCCCTATTGGTCTCTGCAGACCCCTCTCCCTGTATCCCTCTCCCACCAGCCTTGTTGTCTGTTTCTGACCCACCCGTGCCCCTCCCCAGCACCCACTGTCTGTGTGCCTGCCTCCCCTCCCACTCCTTGATGATGGACGCTGGCACCCCCCACCCCGCCAGAGCGCCTGCCGCGAGGCGCCGACGTTGCCCCATCTGGGAGCGTGATGAGCTGCGTGAGCCCTTCCCGCTCGCAGCAGACAAGTCCAAGGCATCTCTCGGTCTTGGCCGTGGCACGGAGCAGAAGGCATGCCGGGATGCCTTCTTTGTGGGCATTGCCACGGCCCTGGAGGCCCAGGGCTTCAGGCAGCGCACGGGCATGTCCTGGCAGAGGCGGTTCCAGACTTCATGAGACCCCCCTTGTGCATGCCGTTCCCACCCCCTCCTTCCCTTCTCTCCCCCGCTCACCCCCCCATGAATCCCACATGCAGCCTCAACATGGCTTGGGGGTGGCTACCCCTTCTGCAGGAGGGGTGGCTGCCCCCTGCGTCAGGTGGCTAATGCACAGGGTGCCCTGGGGCAGCTGGCACTGGCACAACCTCTGCCCTTCAGCTGACTGTCGCACGCCCAGTGCCTGCAGGCCCACCTGTGGCTGCCCATCTGCTGCGAACGCTGCAGCAGCTGTGGTAGGTGCACACAGACGAGCTCAGGAGGGGGCTATTCGCTTCCACAAGACGGACACCTCCCCACAGGGGCCTGCCTGCCTCTGCGGTAAGTTTTGCCTCGATCCTGGCCCACTGCTCTTGCCTCCTGCCTAACTCAGGCATAGTTGCAGCCTAACTCAGCCCTATTTTAGGCCACAGTTACGCCGCAATTGTGCCTCAATTGTGCCTGACCTGTGCTGAGTTAGACTGGACTGAGCCCTGAGTGGCCCACCAGATGCCTCAGGGAACACATAAGACAACAAAATACCTGTATCCTGTTGTCACTCCCTTGCAGCTGGCATTAAGAGAGAGCCTACTACTAAAACCAGGAGGTTGCATATACCCCTCATGGCTTGTAACCAGTGATGGACTTTTCCTTCATAAATCTGTCCAATCCCCAGAGGAGTCGCTCCAGTAGGGGCGGGGCCGTATGTTTTGCTCGTCCTAGTCCCATTTACCAAGCGAGCAAGAGGCGGCCCCGCCCCCTCACTGTCGGAGCCATTCCCCTGCGGAGAAAGCAGCAGGCAGGGTCTCTTGCCTGCTGCTTTATCCGCAGGGGAATGGCTCCGACAGTGAGGGGGCGGGGCCGCCTCCTGCTCGCTCGGTAAACGGGACTAGGACGAGCGAAACTTACGGCCCCGCCCCTACCGGAGCGACGCCTTTGCCAATCCCCCTTTAAAAGGCATCCAGGCCAGGTGTCACCACTGCATCCTGTGGCAAGGAGTTCCACAGATATGCAGATGGAATTACACTCTGGGTAAAGAAATATTTTATTTTGTCTGTTTTAATTCTTCCGCCATTCACTTTTAGTGACTGTCCCCTAGTCCTAGTGTTGTGTGAGAGGGAAAAGAACTTCCCTCTATCCATCCCATGCATCATTTTATACTTCTCAATCATGTCCCCCCTCAGGTGCCTTTTCTTGTCCTCTTGTCCAACATTGTCCTCTTTGAATAGTAGCAGCTCCCCAAGGTCTTAAGCAGAGGTCTTCCCTGGTGAAAACCAGGAGATGCATGCTGGGGATTGAACCTGTATCCTGACACGCACAAAGTACATGTTCTACCACCGAGCTCTGGGCTTCCATACTTGAAATGAAAAAGTACAAATGACATTCTAATCTGTAGTGCCAGAAACACATACCTGTGGGGTTTGGACATTGTATTTTCTGTAGACCAGCTCAGCCAAAATTCCCTACCTCAGGGTAGGCCTTTTAACGGTTGCACTCAGCATAATAATAAGTATGCACCTGTTAAAATTTATGCATGGATCAAGTCTTCAGATAAGGGGACTTTAATTTGCACTGTACTCAGCATCATAAAACGTACACCTGTTTGCACCATACACAGATACAGGATTTCATTTGTTCATTCGATTTCAACACCACTTTTCTACATCAATGCCCTCAAGGCGATTCACAACATATTAAAAAAATGTTTTATATATAAAACACAAGTTAGTAAAAACATCAAAAACCAAGGCTGGTGCCAGAGGCGGGCATTGTTGGGCAGCTACAAGGAGCCCAGGACCCTCGGAAAGGTCCACCACTGATCATAAAGACCACCTCTGTCCCTGTCACCTTTGTGTAGTGGCAATGGAGCAATGCTCAGGGCATACCAGGGATGTGGATCAAGTCTCTGACTCCAAGTCTCGAGTCAAGTCCCAAGTCTTTGCCCCCAAGTTCCGCGTCTTTGGTTGTGAGTCCCTATCTATTTAATGGGGAAAATGGGTTTAAACCTGAATAAGATTCAACTTGTCATAAAAGGCTCCAAGTCTCGAGTTGAGTCCTTTAGAAATCACCGAGTCAAGTGATTGACGCGACTTGAGTCAATAGACAAAAGTCTGCATCACTGGGGCATACCCAGAAAGGAGATGTCCCATGGAGGGCACACTGTGCCAAGGGCCCCCTGAAACCTGGAGCTGCGAACCACAGCCTTTTTGATCACAGGCAGAGCCTCTGAGGGGGGGGGGGTTAAGGGGGTACAATCGTACCCAGGTCCAGGGTCAAAAGGGGTCAAAAAGGGGGGCCCAGGAGCCAAATTCACATGAAGGGAAGGGGCCCAAAAGAATCTTTGTACCAACATTAAAACAACATGATAAACATGATAGACATTAAAACATAATAAAACAGGAACAACATTAAAACATGATAGAGAGCAGTCATTGCTGCTATTGAGGATGTTCCATTGAGCTTGATCTAGCTCAGTAGTGTTCAATGGGCAAGCCTCCCTAAGGCAAAAATAGTAAAATAATAACTGACAATTCTCTTCAATGGCACCCCAAATTTCTCACCTGGGCAGCCACACCCCTATGACTCATGATTAACACAGACTCATGCTAGTTGGTAGAGGTGGCTCATGCCCTCAAATCTCAGGACAATTGAGATATTTTAAGGAAACAGTTTCCAATAGCAACTTATGACACTCAGTGCTTGTACACCTCTCCCCATAACTCTCACCAAATCCCAACAGCATCTATAATAGTGAGCAATGAAAATAAAAATGGGAATTTGCATTTTTGTAACTTAAGATCGGAGTATTTGCTTGAAATCTCCTCCATCATTCTTATCAGTATTATGAGAGACAGACCTGGCTTTGTTTGGTCATACACCATGACTGTTTTGCTTTAAAAGGTATATGACACCCAAACGCCTAGATACTTTAATAAGTTCACATCACACCAGCTAGTGAAAAAACATAAGAGTATAGCACAGTGACTAAGAGATTGAGGTGTAAATCAGCACTTTTCCAGCTTACATCATGCCTCTGCCATGAACCTCTCTATGTGACATTAGGCAAACCACTCAGCCTCAGTCTTCCCCATCTGCAATATGGGCATAATAATACAGGTATTTACCTTACAGGGTTATTGTAAGGATTCCATCAAGCTAATGTATGTGAAACAATTGACAATGTTTAAGGAATACGGGAATTAAAGCCATGTAGTAAAAGAATCTTGAACTTTAATTGGAATAAAAATCACATTAAAATACAAGGAACTGAGCCCAACGTTTCGTTCCAGCCCCGTGGAACCTCTTCATAGGAATCTCGAAAGATCATAGATGGTGCTGTCCTCAATTCATCATAGTAAATTTAAACCAAAAAACGCAGGGAAACCCCAGCGGTACAGAGCGGACAGAGCGGACAGGTACAGAAATGACAGGTGCTTCTGCCCTACTGATGTTGCTAGACGGAGGTTTAGCCTTCAGAAGAACATTGGCAATTTGTATTCTTAGTGCTTCTGCTGAGTCCTTGTCAAAGGCTGTCAACGTGGACTCAACGTTGGCAATAATTTGGTCTTTAGGAATGTCCTTTGGTGTAATGGCAAAATTGCCCCCTTTAACCAAAATAGACTGTTGTGCTGGCGTTAGCACTTGATCAGACAGGTTAATTAACACCTTGTCCTTATTTAATGGTACTGTTGCTTTAAAAGTTCTATTAATCAGTGCCTCCAGTTTCTTGCCATGTCTCTGTTTTATTATAGAATAAATACTATAAGCAAATACTCCGATCTTAAGTTACAAAAATGCAAATTCCCATTTTTATTTTCATTGCTCACTGATGAATCGTCAGCAAGATTTAACATTCACGAATCGGATTTGGTTGCCTGTCCTACATGGGAAATCAGACTTGGGAGGGGGAATGGAATCCGAGGTGACTGACAGTGGAGATACTGCAACTGACACTGCAGCAGCAGTAGAACGAACTGTAACTGACACTGACACTGTAACAGCAGAACTATCCAGCATGGAAAGAAAGGGAGAGTGAAGACAAGAAGAGGAAGCAATTAACACCAGCTGTGCTAAACGAGCCCGCAAGGCTCGCCTGACAGCTATCGCTTCGCTCCGGACCTGTCATTTCTGTACCTGTCCGCTCTGTCCGCTCTGTATCGCTGGGGTTTCCCTGCGTTTTTTGGTTTAAATTTACTATGATGAATTGAGGACAGCACCATCTATGATCTTTCGAGATTCCTATGAAGAGGTTCCACGGGGCTGGAACGAAACGTTGGGCTCAGTTCCTTGGATTTTAATGTGATTTTTATTCCAATTAAAGTTCAAGATTCTTTTACTACATGGCTTTAATTCCCGTATTCCTTAAACATTGTCAATTGATAGCTGGCCATGAAAGCTTTAGTATGTGAAACACTTTGCACACTCAAAAAGCATTATACAAATGCCAACTATTCTTCTTTTGGATGTATGAGAAAGCATCTCAGGCATTTATGAATGTTTTTGAGACAGATTGTCGATGTCTGAACCGTTCTTCCCTGAGAAAGGCAAATTTTGCTGTGAAATTTGTTTCCATAATTAATGTGCTTTGATGTGAGTGACCTTATGGAACAACAGAATAAGCTTTAATTATTGTCGGTGATTAATCTGTTGGGTTCGGTTTATTTTTATTCCCGTTATCCTAAAATTATTTCCAACGTAAAGGTCATTTTACACTTCTGTGGTCTCGCATATGGCAATATTGAATCTTTATATCTTGTGGAAAAGAGAATCTCTGCATGTAACACACATGTAGTAACAATTCTTTCCCTTGTATAAGATGGATATATTCCATCCCCCCCGCCCTACCCAGTCTTATACAGAGGGAGAAATGACAGATCTCTGGATAAATTCACTTTAAAACATGTAAAAAGTTTAAAAAAATATCTGAAAATATTAAACCTATAAAACCCACTACTGTTAGTAATGTAAAAAGTTGTTTCTTCTTTGCACTGAATGTAATGGAACATTACAATTTCAAGCACCTATAATATGATATTATTATCCCAGCTTCACTCCACTTGAGTAAATATCTCAAAAGCATCTAGAGTTATATAGAAATAGGTCCTCTTTGAAGTTTATCTCTAGAATGAAGGAGCTAAGTGATGCTAACTTTCAAGGGGACTGGATGTGTATCTTCAGTGACACACACACACGCACACGCTAAGCAAGAGGAATCAAGCTCCACACACACAACCCCCTTTGCTCGATAGGAACCCCTGCAGGCAAACGATGGTTCCCCTTATTGTATCTCCATTTCCAGCACCAGAACTTCCCATGAAGTTACTGTTGCTGGATTATACACCCTTGATCAGTGGGTTGATTAAGATCCACCACCCTACTGCTACACTGGGCTTGCCTGCCCATAAGGACGGGTGAACCAGCTACTACAAGCAGTGGGCTGGAATAGGCAGTGTGCCCCCCTCATGGCTGTCTGCTGCTTCTCCTGTTCACCATCCATCTAGTCAGGGGCGTCATAATGGGGGTGTGGTGGGTGCGGGTCTCACCAGGTGACAACCATTGAAGGGGTGACACCATGGGAGAAGCCTGCTGCACCGCCACCCAGGCTCAGCAGTCTTTGGCTGCTCTGAGCAGCTTCCTGTTCTTGCAAACGGAGCTCGCGAGAAAACAAAGCGGAGGGGCAACACCCTTGCTTGGCCATCTTCAGTCACTTCAAGATGCTTCTTCATATTCTCCTGCTCCAAGCCACTTCTTTGCGAAGACTCTGGCCTTTCCTTGGTGCTCTTCAGCCGCTCCGAATTCTACAGGTTCGGAAGACAGAAGTAATCGGCGGTGACGTGATGGCGTCATCAAGTCACTGCCAATTACTTCTGCATCTGCACACTTTGTGGGGTGACGCCAGAGTCACTGCACCGGGTGACACCACAGACAGCAATGCCACTACATCTAGTTGCTTCACTGTGTGCTTCAATCCTCTTCTCACTTGCTGAGAATAAGCAAGAAGAGGATTGGAGCAGCGGTGACTTCTCGCCTCTTCCTCCGGCACTGCTGCTGTGAGCAAGTAGTCATGGTGTTGGGACTGAAGGAAAAAGCAGGAGGCTGCTGTGATCCTGTTCTGTTCCAGTATCACCCTGCTGGTACTGCCAGCTTTTTCTTCCCTTTCTGGCTGTTTCTTCTAAACTGACCAGCTGGGAGGAGAAGTCCTCTTCCACTCCTGGCATGCCTCGCTCAGCCTGTTTTGAAAAACCGGCCAGATTGGGAAGAAGGTGGCGGTGGCAGAGGTATGATGGTATGGGAAAAGGGATGCTTGGGGATCTCTCCATCACCACCTCCTTGCCCACCTGGTTCTTCATCAAACTAGGCCAGGTGGGCAAGATGGTGGCATCATGTTGGGATGTACCTGCACTAATGTGCATGCACAAAAAAGAGGGATCAGGAATTTCAAGAGCCACCTGGGATGCTGTTTTACCTTGGACTGGGCTTGCTGCTACATGCATGGTAAGTGCAGACAATGCCAGCATCTTCCTTGTGGGGAGACTACACAGATATGGATGCACAGCAGCATGCAGACTACCTACACATGCATGCATATCATTCTGGAATGGGTACCAGGGGTTGGCATATCAGCGCAACTGAGAAAGGCCTTCACGTGGAGCAGCCCACTGCTGATTCCTGAGCTCATCTCTGTTCCCCGAGCTTTTGTGTGGCAGTGACAGAATGATGCTCTCAGAACCCACCCAGTGAGGATGGAGGGTCACAAGGGGGACTGTTTGCCAAAGGGCCCTCAAAACCTGTAGCCAGTCCTAGAAATGACTTTAGTTTTTCTATTCACAGTGCAGATATTGTACTTTGCATTTCAATTAACCACATTTCTTAACCATTTGCACTGTGAACCCGCTTCTCCCGTTTGCCGTTTTGTTTGCTATTTTATGCATATGCCTCTATTTTTATGACCCTGAGGCCCTTTGGCTAGGTAAGCCTTGATTGCAAAGATTTATTTGCAAATTAATGCCTTTAAACTTCTAGGCAGAAAGAAACGAAAGAGCTGCTTACAGCCCCAACACACGATCAATTGTAGATATACTGTACAAAAATAAAGTTAGGATAATTGCTGATTGTCTCCTTGCCAATATCTACTTATGCTGTAGTCTTCAAAATATAAACAAAATATATTTTCAGATGCACATGAATAATACGCAACACCATGCATTAGAGTCACATACTGAAAATATTAAATTATACCAAAATAAATATTTCCTCTAGTTAAACCAAAGCTTTATAGTCAATCAAAGCTTTATAGTTAATAACTATTAGTATAGCTAATTAATAAAAATATCTTGAAGAGTTATTCAGTGGGATTCTTTATGATTAAGTCCCTCTATAAAGATGCAAACACTGCATCTTTTCAGATTTCAGGTATATCAGAGCACCTTGATAGCTCATTAACCTCCAATAAGAATTCCACTCTCAGTGTTTCAGCCTAATGTACAGCTACTATATAAACCTGAGACATTTGTTTCAGGACACATATCTTATACGATTGGGGCGAACACGTTCCAGCCAAAATGTGCAGCCTTAGGGTCAAACACATTTGACACTTAGGGTCAAACTGGACATTACTTTAAGCATGCGATTGGGGCTAATGTGCATGTATTTTATTCACAAAATAGCAGCCAGATCAGACCCCTGGAGTTTGGGGCCACAGGGAAAAGAGGGTTTGAACCCTCTGCCCTTGCTAAGGTATCAGATCCTCTGTGACTGCTATTTGTCCTGAAAAAAAAAATAGCTCCCATTGGTGCTAATCGAAGCTTTTTTCTTCCAGGGCAAACAGCAGCCATGGAGGGTTGTGATCCAGATTGGAACGATTGGTAGCACAGGGTGAGAACTCCCTCTCCACACTACAGTCATCCCCTCCAGGAAGGGGCTATAGTTCAGTGGTGGAACAATGCTTCGCATGCAGAAGGTCCCAGATGCAATCCCCGATATCTCCAGGTAAGGCAGGGAAAAAAAACTTGTCAAAATGCCGGTACAGCCACAGCCAATCTGAGTTGACAATACTGAGCCAGACAGGGTCTCTGAGAGGAATTTTAGCAGGGGGTACAACAACATTTCTTTTGGGCCCCTTCTCAAAGGGGGAGAGGGCAAAATGGGGCAGGGGGAGAGCAGCGATATGAAAAGTCTCAGGAGCCCAGATCTACCAGGCTTCCCCATGCGGCCTCCTGGTCAGCCCAGCCTCTGTCTTTCACTCTCCATGAGGGCAGCTGTGATCCCAGGACATTTCTAGGCCCCCTCCTTTGGCTCCCAGGCCCCCGTTTTGACCCTGGGCCTGGGTACAATTATTTACCCCCTTTAGCCCCTTCTCATGGGCCCTGGAGCCAGATGGACGAACGGACTCAGCAGAAGGTAGCTTCCTAAGCGAATGGGGCTGACCTGACTGACATTTAAGGGATAAAAAAAAACAAGCATGCTAGCCTGTGCTGAAAGTAATGTTCATTTTGACTTTTGAACTCCGATGAGATTCCAAAACAGTTTGCAAAGCAGGGTTGACAGTGTTGAGGGTCGTGCCCCTGATAGAAAGAAAGCTTCCCATGCTCCTTGAGGGATGTGAGGCTTTTGCATATCCAAACTCCCAAAGGACCTTGGCTGGATCGCAGCCTAGAGAATTGATTCTTCATTTTAAGCTATTAGATACCTCTGAACAGCAAAACCGGGGCGGCGGGCTTTGCTGCTGCACCACATCAATCAAATCACCACCAGACGCAACTCCAATGCGCAATTAATTGGCCACCTACCTCAAACCACTGCCCATGAGACTGCATTTTCAGGATGACACAGGGATCAGGCTTGGAGAGGGCATCTCTGTCCGATATGCCTTTGCAGGCAACTCTCAATTCCACCTTCGTCAGGCATGGGCTGCTAAAGATTCCCAGGGTGTTGGCTGCCGATTCATAGATGTTGCTCATTTTCTTCATTCTCTATTCTGTGGGGGAAAATAAAGAGTGAAAGTTCAATTGAAAACCATTTTGGAGGCAGTCGTCTCATATTCAAAGGGAAACGGTTCCTGCTGTTAATACACCAAATACAATTCCTACCAATTCAATCAAGTCTCTCTCTCTGTGTGTGTGTGTGTGTGTGTGTGTGTGTGTGTGTGTGTGTGTGTGTGTGTGTGTGTGTGTGTGTGTGTGTGTGTGTGTGTGAGAGAGAGAGAGAGAGAGAGAGAGAGAGAGAGAGAGAGAGAGAGAGAGAGAGAGAGAGAGATGTAATAGAGATTTTTCACAGTTATAATGACACCATCAATAATGACACCAATTAATACACCATATCAATCATAATATTGACAGTACCCTTCCTGCTTCCAATCCATCATACATTAATAAAGGCAATCACTTAGAGCAGGTAGAAGATTATTGAGGTTTTCAAATGATCCGTGATTGTGGCATATTGAGAACAGGGTTGCAATCGAGGGGGAGCTCTGGGACATCTCCCTTAGCAGGAGCGATGATGTCATCAGGAGAAGCAGGCAGGTACTGCCTTTGAAACTTTTTTTCAAAGGACCTTAGCTGAAAAGAAGCATCAGGCTTAGCAGGAGGTAAACTGAGAAATTTGCCTAGGGGCATATGCTCATGTCTTTTCCAAGGGCTGCCTGAAAGACAGTATGTAGCTCATATTACATTAAGGGTAGAATCCTATGTGTGTTTACCTGGGAGTAAGTCTTGCTGAACACAGTGGGACTTCCTTCTGAGGAAACATGCCTAGGCTATCACTCTAATAATATATATTTTCTATTTCTCTGGGACATTTTTTTAGATTCAATTTTTCAGTTTTTATACATTTGATTTAAGCTATTGCTGTGAAAAGTATACCTACTGATGCTTCTTTTTAGTGCTGCTCTTTCGGAATACTTTTATGGTGTTTTATGTTTGCTGTATCTGAAATTATTTTAATGTGCTTTGATTGATTTTAGAAGAGAGGTCTAAAAATATAATCAATCAATCAAGATGACTGAAATCAGGTATGTAAATGTGTGCAAAGCACAATGTAGGACCTTCTAGAAAAGCTTGATCACATTTCGAGCAAGCCAGAATGACAGGTCATCTGTTCCTTCCAGTGCCCCCAATATTCGAAATGTATTCTTTGTGCAACTGTGCTGGCTTACTTTGGTGCAATGAGGTAGTCTCTGGGAGATGCTTGAGGATCCCCCTCCCCACCTATGGACCCCCACTTTTTAATATCTATCATAAGAAAGTATGCAGCTACATATTCACGTGTTACAATTGTGTCTGATTTTAGATAAGCATCTTTTGCATTATTGTGACCATGTGGGTTTGTGATATCGGCAGGGGCCATGCGGTGATTTGCCTGTTTGGCACAAAGATCACACAGGATTCCTAGTGGCATAAGGAAATGTAGGAGGGGGAGCTCTTAGAACTTGCTAGGAGACAGATGACCATGGCTTTGGAGTAACACAACTGTGGAAAGGTTGTGTAGCCTTTTCATCCAAACTAGGCAACGGGGTGGGGGAGTGTCACCATCCCATTTGCTAAAATTCAGGCTGTTTAAAATTCCGCATTGCTTTAGTTATCAAAACAGGTTAGATGGGGTGTTAACATTTACATCATTCCAATCTCATATGACTTCTGGAATGAGATGTACAGTAATAGAGTGGTGATTAAAATGGAATGATTTCAACAGTGGCAGAAAAGGAAACACTCAAAGGAATTATCTTTATCATCTCACTCTGTTCTGATCACTTTCTCTCTCTCTTTCTCTTTCTTCCTTCCTTTCATAGTTAACCTATTTTTCTTACAAAAATACTTTTAATTGCATCCTTTTTCTTTCCTCCTCCTTCTCCTGGGGCGAGGCATCCTTCAAAAGTGACACTGATAATGTTGAAAGTGAAACCATATGCTGTCTCCATTTGTACAGTATCAAAGAGGCTTACAAAGCACTCCTCGGGGACCAGCAACCTTCTTGCTCTGATGAGGGAATCAACTAGGTCAGGTAACATCTGAAGGCCCACACCTGTTAGAGAGCCCATGTGGTTGATCCGATCCCTGAAACCCCACAAGAGATCTGCATCGCCACTGTGCCCAACATCTTCCTCTAGAAATGGAAACATCCTCCAGAGGTCCATGCAACATGACAAGACCTCTGGGATTGCTCCCATTGGCTAGTGGGAAAAGAAGAGACTGACTGCCCAATCCTAAGTAACATTCCAGTGCTGATGCAACTGTGCCAATGGGACGTGTGCTGCATCCTACCGGGGGGGGGGGGCAGCCATGGAGGACTCCTCAAAGTAAGGGAATGTTTTGTTCCCTTATCTCAGGGCTGCATTGCAGCTGAATCAGTGCTGGAATGTTGGATAGGATTGGGCTGTTTCTCTCCTACACTTCCCACTAGGCAACAGGGTTTCAACCAGTGTGTTACGGGGAGCCCAGTGCAAGGCTCTGCCCCAGGACCTCATACAACCTGGCACCAGCAATGCAATAACCAGCCATATGTGCAATTTATTCATTATTTGTCATATTTATATTTATTCTTCTATTGGAGCTCAGACAACATGCATGGCTCCTGCCTCTCCTTTTATCCTCACAACCACCTCATGAGGGAGGTAAGGGTGAGCCTCAGGCCACCCAGTAAGCTTTATGGCTGAATGGGGATTTGAACCTAGGTCTTCCAGGTCCAAGTTTAACACTGTAACCACTACACTATACTGACTCAATAACTGGGGTTGCTCCAGCAATGTCAGGTGGCACAGAAGCAGGGAGATTGTAAACTATTTTCTGACCCTGCAGAATCCATGACTAAAACAAAGATCACACCCAAGCCGGATTGTGAAAGTGGCTGGTACTTAAACATCCAGCTGTATTTAAGATGGAGAATTATGTGAAGGTATTCATTATTATAGTCTGGTCTAATTTGGAGGAGGTTATTTCACTAGCACATAAGTATTCTACCCCTTAACTCAGTCCAGTACTGATGAGCAGCTGCAATTTCGGAGAGGAAAAAGATACTGAAAGTGTCACAAGGAAGAGTTCTGTCTAGGTCAGGGGTTTCCAACCCCCAAAGGCGTCGCTCCGGTAGGGGCAGGGCCGTAAGTTTCGCTCCGTCCTATTCCCTTTACCGAGCGAGCAGGAGGCGGCCCCGCCCCCTCACTGTCGGAGCCATTCCCGTGCGGAGAAAGCAGCAGGCAGGGTCTCTTGCCTGCTGCTTTCTCCGCACAGGAATGGCTCCGACAGTGAGGGGGCGGGGCCGCCTCCTGCTCGTTTGGTAAAGGGACTAGGATGGAGCGAAACTTAGGGCCCCGCCCCTACCGGAGCGACGCCTCTGCCAACCCCTTCCCGGCTGAGTACCACCTCCAGTGCCACTCTCCTAAGTACCACCGGAAGTGACTGGTGATGACATCATCGCCAGTTACGTTTGGGTTGTCAGAGGCCAGAAAACACAGAGAGGAGGCTCTGGGCAGATGGGAGGGCCCTTCTCAGCATTCCTGAGAAACTCGGCCAAAGGCAGGAGCCTCTTGGGAACAAAAATGTGCCACCAAAATCTCTGCATTAGAGCAGAGTTCCAGTGGTCAGAGTACCACCAGCAGTCGGCTGAAGTACCACTGGTGGTACTAGTATCACAGGTTAGGAACCTCTGGTCTAGGTCCCACCTTCCTGAATTTTTCATTTCCTGCCACACTGGTTTCATTTCTTTTAGTATGGAAAATACTAAAAATACATGCATCATGCCAGCCAGGGACTCCCTCACACAATCTGTTCTCATGAACCAGTGACATTCTTGAGAGTGGGAGATAAGTCAGAAAACAGACGCACAAAGAGAAGGGAAACAAAAGCACTCCATCATCTGAGGTCTCATGCAAAATTATGCAACAGTTGTAGGTTGGTACAGATATTGGTACTATATTGGTAGACAGAAGGGGAAAAATCAATTCAAATGGCACATTCTAGAAATAGTTTTTTTTTTAAGGATCAATCAAAATGACAAAATCTGAAGCACCCAAGTTTCTGAGTTCTTCAGAACTCTTCATCCAACATAAAATCTAGCAGTTCACTGTGTTCTGTCTCCAGCACAAATGGAAGCACAATGACCCTGAATCAAGTCTGCAACTCCAAAACAAAACACAAAAGAAAGCCAAGCCAAGTTAGAACTGGCTGTTTACTAGTAGGCTCAGACCAATGTGCTAGCTGCATATTTCCTTCCCAAAACATATACTGAGCAATGCCTTAGTGATAGTTGAGCAGACATCGCATTCTTATTGCATTGTTCAACACTATCACTGAAATCTTCACTCAATTTCAAAGAGAAAAAGGAGAAACTTGAACCAGGAGCATTCAGAGAGAGGAGTCAGGCTGTATCTACTCAAGATGTCCTGCCTGAAACCTGGAACAGGCAGCTAGGGAACAAGCAGGCGATCAACGGAAGATGCAGAGAAGGAGAAGGAAGAAGAAAATGAGGCAAGAGAGCGGGGATATGCTAATGGCCCCTGTTAACTGGGCAAGAGGCACTTTTTCAATTGGTGCTCCTCTTATATTTAGCAGGGGGAGAGTAGCTGCCTCCCTTTCACCCTCAGCACAGTCTCTTTTCTGGTGGCTGTTTGCTGGTGGTGTTTTTTAGATTGTGAGCCCTTTTGGGTCAGGGAGCCATTTAATCATTTGATTTTGTCTGTAACTTTGTGAACTTTTCAGCGGTATATACATACTGTTGTTAATAATAAAATAAAATAAAATAAAATAATCCCCCCATGGATTTTATTGTTTTTAAATTAAGTATGTATTGTTTTAAACTTATTTTTTGTATTTTAAACTATGTTTTTTTAATTTTTGTTGTAAGCCGCCTTGGGCATTTGCCTCGGCATAGGATAAGGCGGGATATAATTTTTTTAACTAACTAACTAACTAAATAAATAAATAATGGTTGAGAGAGATGGAACACATAGAGACAACCGGTGCAATGGTGAGAAGTCAGACATAAAAACATGCCTCTTACAGAGCCAGGTCATTGTTAGCTGGCAACAGCTGTCCAGAGTTTCAAAAGATCTTTTCTCAGCTCTACCTGGAGGTACCAGGAATTGAACTTGAGACCTTCAGCATACAAAGCTGGTGCTCTTCCGCTGAACAACAGCCTAGTCTAGGCTTTCTCTGTGAGGAAAAACTAGATTAGGGCCATAGCATAGCTATGGGGTGGTGGTACCTGGTGTGGCGGCGGAAGTGATGTCACCCCCGGATGTGATGTCACTCCCAGCCCCCCTTGGATTAAAAAAAAGCAACTTTGCTCGCAAGAACACAAAAAAGCAACTCCAAAATGGCGGCAGGGCAACCATGGTGACACCCCTAAAATTGGTGTCACCTGTTGCTCCCCGCACCAGCTGCACCCTCTGTCAACGGCAGTGATTAGGACAGCGTCCGTCCTGGAACTGGGCTCTCCACTCCCTCTCTACCACTTCCTACAAGCTGCATTCCCTAGGGTGATGAAAGGGCAATGGGGAATCAGAGGGTCTTTGCATGATAGGGCCCAATTCCTTGAGGGAGTCTGGCTCAAGAGAAATCATCATTCTCTGGAGGTTCAAGTTCAGGTTTCAGATGCTCTCGACTCAGTTCATTCTCAATATTTGAAGTCAGGTCCTGCAGCTTAGCAGTTGGTGCCAGGAATGTGGATTCAATCTGAAACTCCCCCCTCAGGGTCGGAGATGTGGCCATCACTCAAGGCTGGGGTCATGACAGGTGTGAGAATATTTGCAATGAAAGGAAAGGGTTTAGACGTTAACGTGATGACTACTTGAACTCCGAGTATGCTATATATTCCCTCTGTGTCATCCCTGAGAATGTTGCTTCAATATTGTGTTGAGTTTGGGATAAACATATGCAGCGATGACTCCAGATCATCAGTCACGAAGAAAGCCCGCTCCATTTTCATGCATACTAATGATTGCAGTCCACTGAAGCAAATGTTCATCTCAATGCTCTTGGCGCGCCTTCTCAGTGTAATTATAATACAACAATAGTTTGCACGCAACTCCTTTCGGATGATCCCCAAATCCCAATACTACTGTTTGTGACTTTCCTGTCAGCCCATTTGACAGATGGCAAATTGCAGAGATTAAGCAATTTACTCAAAGACCATATCACAAGGATCTACGTTTACACTTTTCTGTATGCGTAAAGATCATGTGACATACTAGGAACATCTAGGACTTTAAAATGAGCATATTCTGTTTGAGAAATAATACAGATGAGATTTGAATCCAGGGTTTGTGGGACTTCAATGCAAATATGTTGGCTGCTAAGTTGGGCATCCAGATTTTTACAAGTGATTTTCAGTGCAAGCCTATGCATGTCTACTCAGAAATAAGTCCCACTGAGTTCAATACGATATATTTCAAAATGCGCATAGGATTGCAGGACAAAAACCCCAGCTAGCAGATTCTTCTCTATCGCTTGCTTACTAGTTGCCACTGAAACAATAAAAGCTCCAATTAAAAACAACAATTTCAACATTCTTTAATATGGTTGAAAAGTCAAGACCAGCGGATATAACTTGAATTGAGAAAGTATTGCAGCTGGCTGCTTAGTGAATCTGTTTTGTCATTGCTTCAGGGCCAAGTAGATGTGATTTGATAATGTGATTAGTTCCAGCAGGCTTTTTTTGTACATGTAGCATGTATGAAGGTCCCCAGGCCAGATCAGGATCCTTGTGTGCTGTTTGCCCTGCGAAAAGCTCTCATTGCACTAGCAGAAGCTTCCCCCCTAGGGTAAATAGCATACTGGGGGGTAGGGGGGATCTGCTATGGTCCTGGTAGGTAGGTATGTATGTATCTCTGTCTGTCTCTCTGTCTCACACTCACTATTTACAGTGAGGGAAAGCAAGCTTTTCAGGACCAAGGACACAATTAAAATAACTAAAATTTATTTTATGTTCTTTTTCATGAGTGTGTGTGTGTGTGTACACACACACACACACACACACACACACACACACACACACACACACACACAGAGAGAGAGAGAGAGAGAGAGAGAGAGAGAGAGAGAATTTATATACCGCCTTTCTTGGTCATTGGATTTCTCCTCTGGCAGGCTGTCCTAATCTTCCTTGGTTTTTTTTTTTTTACAATATATATAAATGTCCAATCTTTCATGAATGGCTACTTTCCATGTGGTATCCTTTTTATAGTCTGACAATTCTGCCGGCTGGCGCTTCCCACACTCAACCGACGCAGCTGGAAGCTCTTATCTCTCCTCCTGGAGGCTTTCACAGCTTTTGGCCGGTGGCGTGTCTCGAACTTATCAAGTTCACGAGCCTTCGGGCTTTGAAGGCAGCAGCTCTCCCAACTGAGCCAGACTCTTCTGTTCAGTTCTGTTCATTTTAGTGAAGTTTGTACAGTAGAGATTGTTGGTGGAATGTCTAAAAGGCAGCTAGTGACAAAGTCAATCCACATTTACCATAACTTATTCTGGGAAGGTCTGTAGTCAAGTCAGTGATGTGAGAAATGTAAAGTTGGCAAATACTGAAGCTATCACAGAACTTCTTCAGTACCTTGGTCAGCTCCCGTGTCTCTCTCTCCCAGTTAACACACAGTTCAGAGTGAAACTGCACTGCATGTTAGGACCAAAGGAAATGATTGGGACTTCCAATGTGTATACACACATAGAACATTTCACAACCATTTAACATCAGATGACAACCACTTAGGAACAAAGGGTACTCTACCATCCACTATCCAAGACAACACCACATATGGAGAATGTATCATTTATGGTCCAGTTCCGATCAATCTCTCTGGTGATAGAAGTATTAAAATGTGCTACGAAGTATTAAAAGGATTTATTTTAATTAGAACAAAACTGCAAAAACTGTCAGAACTGAATGGGATATGTTCACTTCTTAAGGAAAGAGGTGAGCCAGATCCTTCTGAAGAAAAGGCCAGTGCCATGGAAAATTAATTTGCCATGCTCCAGTGCTGCTGTTTGTGCAACTGCGCAACAAAAAGGGACGGTGATTTAAAATGACATCTATGGAAAAAGAAAAAGAGCTCTTCACACAATGGAAAGCACCAATACATTCAGCAAGGAGGCAGGATGAGGAGAATTGCCAATTGCATAATTGTGAACGGTAGGAAGATCTCAATTACAGCTAATGTTGTTGGACAGCAGGGTAGAAGGTCTTAGAACAAAGTGCAAACAGTGTAAATGGAAGGAAACTCATTCCCCGTCATTCAAAAGGACATTATCATAGAACTGTCTGCTTGAAGTGTATAAAGTTGTGAGATTCACACGCTGGAAGGAAATTAAGACATCTGATGTCTGCCAGAACAAAGTATATTAATTCAGCTCAACTCCAGACTAGATTTTAATCTAAGTGAGAAACGAAATGGGTGCCTGCCTTTTCAAGCTGAACTGAAATGAGATTGCTGAGTCCAGCTGAATATTTGTATCATTATCAAATATAAAGTTAATTTTTGATGTGGAAAACTCTGTTCACAGCTAGTGAACGAACTAGGGTGATTTTGAACTATGATTATGCACGCACGCACGCACGCATGTACACACGTTAGCCTTTTACCAAGAGCCAGGTTGCTCAAGAAGACCCTGACAGAAAGCCTCACACTGGACCTGCCATGGTGTGTTGGGTCTCTGTGCCCTCCCTACCTTACCAGTGGCTTCTCCTGCCTTCCTCATTGGCCAATGGGAGCATCCCTTAGCACTCCCATGGTGACACAGGAATGTTTGGGGGATGCTTCCATTTGTAGATGCAGCGGTGGGCACAGAAGTAGTGCAAGTCTCTCTCCCCAATCACTCCACCATTGTTACTTTTATGGGTGTGTGCGCCAGGTGGTGAGAACAATTTTAGCATGCAGCCACACATGGAATGGTGAAATTCTCATTTTGTAGGGTGGCCACCTTACCAAGTGACTACATGCTCCAGGGAGTTACACTTTGGTCAAGGTCTGTGTTGGGGTCAGATAGGTTGGGTACCCAGTGGGCATAGATCTTGGCTGGTACTCAACCTAGCCGACCCCATCAATAAATACCTTGCAATCACACACTGTAAGACTTCTGTGATTATATTGGTCATATGTTACAACAAACAAAACACAGCAACACATTGTGATAGCTAGAACAGAGGTTCTCAACCTATGGTATGGGTACCCCTAGGGGTACGCAGACCTCTTGCTGGGGGTACGCCAAACCCTGCCCCTTATCTGCCCCATCAGCAGCTAATTAAGTGTTAACATGGATTTTAAATTGTAATTACTTTCGGAGCCCTTCCGTCTCTCTGATTTTGGTTTTGGGCTTATTTTTGTACTTTGGAAAATGTACTTTGGTGGGGTTGGGGAGGGAGGAGCTGATTTTGGGAAGTGTTACTTGGAGAGAAAAAAAGAGATCCTTGTCTGTCTGTCTGTCTGTCTGTCTGTCTGTCTCTCTCTCTCTCTCTCTCTCTCTCTCTCTCACACACACACACACACACACACACACACACACACACGAGTTAAATAAGGCATTTTTACATTTCAAATTGTTTTAGTACTTACAAAGATTAATTACCTAATTAATTGATTAATCAGCAGTTAATTAGCAGGGGGTACTTCAGAAAATTTAACCGTGATAGGGGGTACCCAGGCCTCCAAAGGTTGAGAACCCCTGAGCTAAAAGCAAGACTGAGATTAAGGAACAGGGCTAATTTCAGAGAACAGGCATCCTGGTGAGTTGCGTCAGAACTGAAGCCTACTGGAAACTGAAAGGCCTGTGCAGGGAGGTATGAATTCGAGGCCCAGACTCCCAGGAGGAGATCGGTCCTCAGTGAAAGGCCCACTGCTTTTTTCTAAGGCAAGGGCAGTCTATTAATTCTCACTTCAGGCCCCTATGATGCTTAAGGGGGGGGGGCTGCCCTCAGGTAAGAGGGTTTCTGGAGGAATCATGGGAATCTGAGAATTTTGGTGAGTGAGCATTGGCTTCAACCCCCCCTCCCCCCAGATCAAAGGACAAGTGAGATTGGGTTGAAAAGGGCCGCAATTTATTGGTCAACTACAAAGACTTGCATCAGTCCTAACAAAACTACTGCAGGTTCCCTTCCTTGTGGGGACTGAAAGCTACTGCCTATTTCCCCTATGGGCATCCCATCCTCGCTCCAAGATAACAATTGCTGATGATGGTTGCAGCTTATCAATGCCAACCCCTTTAAAGGGGGCTTGCGGAAGATCTGGATTGCATCGCCCTTCCCAAGCCACCAAGCCTTTGACATTGTCTTTCCATTACATTTGACATTACAATCCATGGACAGAGGGTTCCCAGCCAGCATCTCTGAGCCAAGCCTCTAGGGACCAGCTCTGGATCCCCTTTGCACACTCCACTTCCTTAGGATGCGCACCGATCCCTAATACTAAAGCCCAACCTGCACTTACCTGCCAGTTGTGACCACCTGGCTAAACGACAACCAACCCACTTGGTCAGTCTGAAGTAGGCCACAAACAAACACCTCAGCCAGGGCCAATTAGACAAAGGAGCCAAAGCTCCCTACTTGGCCCCAAATGATGACCAGGTAATGCCAGACTGACCTCCTGGGTAGGTGGGACGGCCGACAACCTCTCCAAATGAATGAGAGGGAAAACTCTGGAGCAGTAGTTAGTGCAGCTCAAGCCCCACCTCCGTTGCCCTGGAAACTCGTATGGCCTGTCGCCTCTCAGCTTACCTAAGTTGTGAGGGGGTGGAGCAAAATGGTGATCAATGCTTTGTGGTCAGCCCCATTCCCAGGGGATAGAGAAAGCATTCATGGAAGCCCCTGCACTGGATTTGCTCAGTGGCTGCTTGCTCAGATGATCGTGGAACAATCTCCTCCATTATCATGATCACTGAGCAGCAATTCCATTAACAGAATTTCCCATTCATTTTTTAATGGATATGACCCATTCATACCTGGTTCCATTTGTTCTGAAATTGAATGTGCATGCCTATTCAGTGTAGTCTACACTGACTGGTGGCAATTCTTCAGGGTTTCAGATGGGGGTCACTCCTAGACCTACCTGAAAATGCTCGGGCTTGAACCTGGAACCGACATGGAAATCAAGTGTCCTACCACTGAACCATGCCCCTCCCCCATTTGTTTGAACAGACCCACAAAGTAAGATTTTTGGCATCTCTGCATAAACCATATATTCATTGTCTTCTCAAAACTCGTCTATGTTGGACTTGGCTCTGCATGCAGATCATCAGCTTCTACGTAACCCGATCAAATTAATCTAGAAAGCTCAACAACTGCAGCAGCAGTTGGGAGTATGATGAGAAAAGCCAATATGGGGTGTTTTGTTTTGTTTTTTTTGCCATGTTTGAGGTCTGCTGTCACTTGCTGAACTTCAAAGTAATTGAACAACCGAAAGCCTGTCAAATATTTTTCTCTCACGTCACCAGACACATTGCATGCCATCAAACACACAGCCACACTCTCAAAGAAAGAAAAATTGAACTTCAAAGCCATTTGGAACTATTTGTCCTTTTATGCACAGTCCAGTTCTATAGTTAGCCATAATTTTAGCCTGTCGGTTACAGACAATACCAGAAGGAATTCAGTCCTAACCACAAGGTTGATGTATAAGCCCCCCGCCCCCCCACCTCCAAGGTTAAAGTGCAAATTGTACACCAATTTTTTGCTATTACAGTACTCATGCACAATTCCACTAATGTCAGAATATTCAAGAATTAAACCCTGCACATTTTTTTTCCATTTCTAGGCCACCTCAGACAAGATCCAGATAAGACCCAAGATAATCCAAATACTAATTAAACTCTCTCTCTCTCTCTCTCTCTCTCTCTCTCTCTCTCTCTCTCTCTCACACACACACACACACACACACACACACACACACACACACACGCACGCACACACACACACCATTGATAATGCTTTGCATTAAAAATTATTCCTTCTTGTCACCAGATTAAAACGAACGTCCCGTACTTCAATTGCACTTGTGTAGCACGTTGAATCAAGATGCATTTATGAGGAGTACGTATTTCATAAACTCAACCCCAAACACACATAGTGAGAAGACTGGCAGAAACAGTAAGGCACATTCAACATTCAAAAAATGTTCCCTTACCCAGAGGAGACCTCCGCAACTCCCCCCCCCGCAAGATGCAGTGGTAGCCATTTTGGCATCACTACATCAGCGGGGGGTGGGATAGGATTGGGCTGTTAGGAATGTTTCTTTAAACAAGTTGTTGGGATTCATATACTTTTATAATTCATTTTAATTTCATATTACTATTCATAGCACGTTTAGGTTGTAAATTCCCATTATCAATCAAAACTATTTACTGTTACTCCTTTTTAATTATTGCATTAGAGCAGCGATTCTCAAACTGGAGAGTCGCGACCCACCAGGAGAACCAGAAGTGGCTGCCAGCCCCTTAAGGGTTGTGGCGACTGCCGCCATGACGGCAGCAGTGCGCCCAAGATTGCGGTAGCACTCCCAGGACCGCGCCGCCAGCGGTGGCAAAAGCAGTTATTTTTAACTTATGATGGTCGAGCCTGCCCTCCGGAGGGTGTGGGCCTCCCCATGCTGCCGATCGGCTCTCCGCGGTGATTGCGACCCACTTCCGGTTTTCGCTCTATCAGTGGCCATTTTGGGAGTGCTGCCACACAATGTGGCAGTGCTCCTGGTCTGTAGCCGGAGCTGCCTACACCTGTCGGAGCAGGTAAGGTGAAATGGGGTGGAGAGAGGGCAAAACTGGGCTGGGGGAGAGGATCGGGGTGGGGGGGCTGCGGGAGGAGGTGAATCCGGCAGCGATGGCATGCACTGAATCCTATCCTCTGTGGCAGCAGCCTTCCCACCCCCTTTCTCTTCCCGGACGTACGCCAGTGGTAGACCCATTGTGGAGTGGGAGGCTTATGGATAGTTGAAGGGATTTAAACCCCTTTCTCTTCTGAAGCCTCCCAACCCCCCCCCCACTGGATACAAACATGCTTGTTTTTGGCGCAGCTGCACCAGTGGGGGGGGGGGGAAGGATAGGATTGGGTTCTAATTCTCCCAATTATCTCTGTCATTAGAACACAGTCAGCAAAGTTGACGCTCCAAATGGAATGCGGAAATGTGTAGACTGAACTGCCCCATTGCCAGAAACGTTTATTTGACAAGAAGGAGACCGAGACAAGCCTGTGCTGAGTAACAACAATTCTCCTGTCACACAGAAGGGAAGGCAATGACTGAGTCCACTCTCTCTTTTATTTAAGTGGTTTATCATCAGCAATGCCAGTTCTTGGTCATTGTAGCTGCTGCAGCTGCATGCTCTCAGGAAGAAGTTCCACTGACCACATGACGCCCTCTAGCCTTGCCATGTGGATTCCGTCAACTGTTTGATTTCTAAAAAGGACAGGGGTATTGGGGTTAAATTCGGAAACCAGAGATAGCCACCATATGTCCATCAGATCATTTCCCCCCAGTGCTAAAATGCATTTTCCAATATCTCATTTTCCAGATATCGTCACTATGACAACACTCAAGCCACCGGAGATTTCAGAGACATAATTAGACAACAAGGGGGAGGGAGGTTGTCTTTCATGAACTGTATTGCATTTTATCCTGCATTGTGTTCTGTGATGATCAAGCTTTGCTTTAGTGTTTGATAGCAGTGAATCAGCTCATTATAACAGGAGAGAGAAATTCTGTATTCTGCACCGAGTGAATTCACCTTGGAAGTATTTTTTCTCTGACCATGAACTTCCACTCGTAGTCTGCTTGGTTTTCAGTATATTTTCCCCTCCCTGTGAATTATAGCTAAACATTTTTTCTTAACACAATGTTTTTTGAATCCTGCTTTGTCCATTCACAGAAAACTCAAAGTGGCTTACATAAAACAAGCAAAACACAAACTGGACATTACTACACACTTTTTGTATGCTTGGGGTTACCATCACCTGCTTCTTGATCTTTCTAGTAGTGGTGCCCACAGTTCAAGTCCCCAGAGAATTGGAGAGAGAATTGGAGCAAATGAAACATGCAATGCAGAGACATGTTAAAAGCTGCATTTGTTGGATTTCCGATCAGAAGGTAAAGGCTTTTGTTACATCTGGTCACTTTATTAAGAGAGGGGGTTGCAGGTTTGAAATACGGTTGAGAACATAAGAACAGCCCTGCTGGATCAGATCAAAGGCTTATGGATCCACTCCAGGATCCACTTTCCCACAATAGCCAACTAGATGCCTCTGGAAAGCCACAAGCAGAAGATGAAAAGCAATATCCCTCGCTGTAACATTGCCCCCCCCCAACAGGAATTTGGAGGCATACCGTCTTTGAACCTGGAGATCGATGGCATGTATCATGGCGAGTAGCCATTAAAGCAAGATACACCTTCTTCCTTCCCATTTGTAAGCAAATATCCCTCTCTCACTATTTGTTGTTCAGTCGTTAAGTCATGTCCGACCCTTCGTGATCCCATGAACCATATCCCGCCAGGCCTTCCTGTCCTCCACTATCTTCCTGAGTTCACTCATTTTCATGTTCTTCGCATCGGTGATGCTGTCTAACCATCTCATCCTTTGCCTTCCCCTTCCCCTTTTACCTTCAATCTTTCCCAGCATCAGAGTCTTCTCCAGAAAGTCCTCTCTTCGCATTAGGTGGCCAAAATATTTGAGCTTCAGCCTCAGTACCTGTCCTTCCAGGGAACAGTCAGGGTTGATTTCATTTAGGATTGACTGATTTGATCTCCTAGCAGTCCAAGGGACTCTCAGGAGTCTTCTCTAGCACCACAGTTCGAAAGCATCTCTTCTTCGGCGCTCAGCCTTCCTTATGGTCCAACTCTCGCAACCATACATTGCTACTGGGAACACCATCGCCCTGACTATGCGAACTTTTGTTGGCATGGTGATATCTCTGCTTTTTATTATGCTATCTAAATTTGCCATAGTCTCTCACTATTACTGTCCTTCAACTGGTATTGAGGTGAACATTGAAGCTGGACATAGCCTACAACCAGGATCAGCTTTAGCCTGATTGGACTGAATCGGGCCCCGCACCCCATGGCCGTTGCCAGCAGGCCGCACGGCTGGCGCTGGGGCCCCCCACGACTGGGCAGCCTCTTTCCTGTTGGAGCTTATCTGGAGATCCAGGCAGAACAGACGTGGTAGCTCGAGTGATTTCGAGCTTGCGTTGGGTCCTCTCGCCCACCCACGGCTCTGATTGACTCGAAATCGAGCTAATTTGAAGCTGATAGGTGGCAATGTGATGATGTGACGACGTCATCACGTCACGCACCCAGCCCCACTTAATTGGGCCTGGCACTGCCTAAGGCCAGTCCTGCCTACAGCCATCATGACTAGTAGCCACTGATAGACTTGTCCACCATGATGGTTTGGGTGGGGTAAAAGCCACTTTGGAAACTCAGTACAGTACTGCCTTTGTGAATTGCCAAAAAAAGAATGCAAGTCATAGGTCATGCAATGGAGAAGGGCGCATGGATGATCCTCATGTTACCATTCCTAATGCAACCTGTCAGTTCAATCAGCAGCATTCAGTTACGTGAGCGCATTTCTCCACAGTGACGCCTGGAGATCATTCAGGCGATAGCTGAACTGTTTCACATGTGGTAGTGGGGAAGGCAATTATCTTCATGCCAGGCCACTACCTCACCACATTCTATCCCTTTTATAAGGCAGAAAGCGAAAAGACACAGAGTGTCAGCTCAGAAAGAAATGGGTTTAAATCATGACGATTCTCATTGCCTGTATTCCTGCCTGGACATTTTTTGAAATGGTTCGTTCCCCTCTTCGACAGGCTCACGTTCACAATTCTAATAGCACTGAGCAATGGCAGAGGCCATCCTGTAATTATTGGTCTTCATTAGACTATTACGCATTGCAACAATGCAGAGAGAAATGCATTTTTGGGCAATGACAGATGAAGCAGGGCTTCTTCCTTGCTTTGCTAGGGCTTGTGTACCGGAGGAGTTTTAATTAGCAACACAGCAAGTGGCGGCTCATCATCTAGCAAGCAATTAAGTATCAGGGGGTTTACCTACATGATTCATCTACTGCGGGATGTGTGGCGAGCTGGTACTTTTGTATCCTAAACATACTTTCATCCACAAACGATATCCCAGGGTGCCTTACTCCTGACTGTGTTGAATACCCCCGCTGGTTCCTTTTCCATCTTTAATTTTGTTTGCCGCACTTGTACAGTCAATGAAGAAGTGAAAATGGGACACTGAGCTGATGATATATTATTTTAGCACCATATTAGCATAACTTTCAACAGACACGGAGGAAAGGAGGTGCACTTCTTTTACATTCCATGAGACAGGGGAATTGTTAGAACGGTGAGCAAGTCAAATGATGGACGTGCTTCCGCCAACATCTATTGCATGCCCCAGAGGGTTTGGGGAAATATCCGCGTGAAAGCACACAATCCCTTCCCATTCCACGCACTGAATGTTTATAGTCAGCTGTCACAAATGACTCTAATTTGAACATAGCTCACTCTCAAATTATTCACATTTTCTGACATTTGAGATTTAAGACGCCACAGAAGTATTTGTGATCCGGTTTCTCAGTAAGGCAGAGGGTGTTTTGACAGCTAAATAGGTGCAGTTAGTATATATTATTAATAATATGTAGTCTTTGTTATAGCGTTTTTCGAGTGTGCAAAGTACTTCATGTGTACTAAGCTGATAGTGATACAGTACAGTCACATCATACGTATATTTAACATACGTGAATTCAACTATATGTTTAAAAAACACAAAATGAGCAAAACAAGAATTAACATAGTGCTGGTGATTGCTGCTCCCTGTCAGTCTCAGTTCCCGCTTGCTTCTCGTAGTATGATCCTAGTTTTTAAAGAGACGTGTGTATTTTTAGAAGTTCAGTGTTTCCCAAACTTTTTCAACCTGCGACTCCCTTGACCATTGGCAACCATTGGCTACGGCTCCCCATTATATTATGTTGATGCCTGCCAATTGGCATTGTACTGTTTTCTGAAAGGATTCCATGGCATTCTGTGGCTCCCCTGGTTGGTTTCCATTACTCTGCCTCCCAGTTTGGGAACGATTGACTTAAGGGATTTTCAAGCGGTTTTTTTTTGTATACGCAATTTTTGCCTGATGCGCTGACTTTGGAAACTAACCCTCATATAAGATGCAACTGTACTGTACACAATCCTTTTAGCAACCCTAAGGTGTTATTGTCGTCAGATTTTAGCTGGAGAGCTGAGGCGGCGAGCAAGTAGCTTGCTTTAAGGTCACCTGAGTTCATAGCAGAGGTGAGATTCAAATTCATAGCATGGATCCTTGCACCCTGAACACTGCTGAAGATCTAATGGAAGTCCTGTCACAGTTTCCTGTGATCACTGGGTAGGGCTGGGGGAAAGGGAAAGAGGCAGCAACAGACCTTATGGGAAACTGAAGTGGAGCCTTAATGGAATAACAGCGATGCAGGATAGGGCCTTGGTTCAAAAAATAGGAAAGAACTCAAATGAACTCGCCTCCAATGAATTTTATGTGATTTTAACTCTGGCCTGAATCCATATCCTTTTAAAGTCTGGGACCAAAATCAAACCTCCAATTAATTTGTTTGAAGGTCGCCTATTCCAAGTTGATTTTGTGGGAGTTCATCTGTCACTATTTTTAAACTGGATTTCAAATTTAAAAATATTCTGCTTTGTGGCACTTATAACTAATTCAGGAAGGGTTTTGTTCACTCTGCTGCCGGATGCGGACCTGGCGCCGGACGCAGGTAGGTTTTGCGCTGAGCGTGGGGAGGGCGTGCTGGTGGGGGAGGTGGTGATTGGGCCACTGGGCACGGGATAGGGGCAGGGATGTCAGCGACACACTCCGCCAATATCCTTATACGGTCTCCCCAGATTTGCGCCAGCAATTTTGCTGGCACACATGCGAGGAGGCCCATTGGGGCCACTGGGGTTGACATTGGGGAAAGGGATGAACATCTCTTTCCATGGAGGTGTGCTCCAGCTCCACCAATGTGGGCCTGATCCTGCTTAGGATCTGCAACAGCGTACTTTGCACGCTGCAGCAGATGTTACACAGAATTGGGCTGTGAATACAGTACATTGTACAGAGCCCAGAGTGTTGAGGTAAATAATAAGCCAAAGAGAACTGTTAGGCACTCTAGCAAAACCTACCTGAATAAATATAGCTCTGTAGTTGAGTAAAGAAATCTAACAGCACAATCCTGTGCATATCTACTCAGAAGCAAGTCTCAGGGAGTTTAATGGAACTTATTCCCATGTAAGTGTGTATTGGATTGCAGCTTTATGCAGCAATCCTATGCACACTCACCTGGGACTAAATTTCATTGTCCTCAGTGGGGCTTACTTCTGAGTAGACATTAGGCTTGCATTGTTCACTAATCAGATGCATTTTATTTGATAAATCAATTAAATATGCATATGAATGAAACCATTTGATGCAAAAAATAAAAGGGCATACTTTATTTCCATATAAGGCTCACGTGTGGTGTAGCAAACATAGTCTGCAGAGTGGCATTCCTATGTGTGGGGAAAGAAGGGTTGTCTCTATTAAGACATTGTCCATCATCTCCAGCTCTTATAAGTACAGAGTTATTCAAAAAGGATGGTGCAAAAGTAAAGCGGATTTATTCTTAAATGAACTGACATACCACAACCCTGACATGAAAGGATAGAAAAACTGTCCAGGTTTCACATCCACATTACAAATGTTTGATGTGGGCACTTGCATAACTACAACGAGGTAAGGCTGGCAATGGGGGACTAATGCCCCAGGTGACAGCTGCAGTCTCCTCATGAGGAGACCGCAGCTGTTTGCCCCTCCTTGCCCCATTGTAGCTATGCAAGTGCCCACATCGAACATTTGTAGCTTGCTTAAAGTCACCTTGCTTGCTTAAAGGCATTTTTTAGTTAATCAAGAGTCTTTTTAATCAATCAGATTACTGTAATTGGTTAAATATTGCAGCCTTACTTTTAAAGTTTTTGCAAACTCCTTCGACTGGTTCAGATCTCCAGCTGGAAACTTGGCTCAGAAACACAGAATGATTGAATGATAAAAACCAGAAAGGACCTCCAATGTTATCAAAGTCCCTTATCCTGGCCAGGATTAATTCTGCCAAAGCTAGTCTTGAGATGTTTATCCAGATCCTTCACAAAAAATTTATAGTTTGACAGAGATTCTGCCGCTTCTCCAAATACATCTGTTCCTCTGCTGATTTTAACTTATTTTTAGCTTGAATTTCTTTCTGACTATTTTTTTATGTTCCTCCAAAAGATACTACACTTGCTATGCCCAAAAATATTTTGAGAGATGAGATGCTTTAATAATATCTCTGAACATATTTGACAACTCTTAATAAGATTTGTGAGTTAGTGTTAGTTCTGGCATGGGTATGAATCCAAAGACTGCTACGTATTATTAACCACAGTAGAGGACATGAGAAACATGGTAGAGAATCCTTTAAGCTGCAGATGAACCGTCTCTTTTGTTTTGGTTGTTTCTCTTAAACAACTGAGGGAGGGGAAATGACCCTCTAAAGATGTGCCTCCGCAGCGCACAGCCCTCCCCTCTCCCCATGACATGGATGTGGATCAAGTCTCTGACTCCAAGTCCCAAGTCTTTGGTCACGAGTCCCTATCTATTTAATGGAGAAATAAATAAATAAGTGGGGGGTGGTGGCAGGGCTGTAAACTCCCCCCTAATGTTTCCTTCCCTCTGCACTTCTCATGAACACTCCTTTAGATCCGATTGTCTGCCTTGTCTGAGAGGTGATCATGGCAAGCAAAGGCAGCGACAGAGATTTAGCTACATAAGACGTAAAAGACTTCAAGTCCTTCGAGTCCTTCATGATCACTGAGTCAAGTCCAAGTCATTGATACGACGAGTCTGACTCGAGTCTGAGTCAATAGACTCAAGTCTACATCACTGTTTCATGAGTCCCTGCTTGAATAGAGTTTTCCATGGTTAATGTGAGTCATGTACTTTGTATACAAAATGAGTTGTTGTCAAGACCTCTATGATGACATTGCCAGGGTTAAGTAGCCACCTCGGTTGTTGGTTGATGGAAATAGTTGATAAAAAGGAGTGAACAAACTGAAAAGGTGCAGAATAGTTCTTGTCCTATGAATCACTCCTGTCTCTATAAAAATGGGCAACTGTCTTTTCTGAGCATGGCTTGACATGTTACCTTTTTTTTTTAATACTTGGGGAGTCTAGTAGGCCCCAATCCCATGGGGGGGATGAAAGGCATGACAGTGGTGGACAGCAACCTGAATCCCCTTCCTCTGATTATGTTCTGCTTAGTATCGGATCAGCTGCACTGAAGAGTGGAGGGTGTTAGTAACCCCACCTTGTTATTCTGTTCTGGCACCCATACCAGGCTCAAACCTTCATCTTTTATTGTTGGCAGTGGCTACGGCAATGGCGACAGTGGTGTCAGTGGCAGGACAGGCAAGTGGCAGCGGCGGCAAAATGGGCATGTTCATGGCCACAAATAAATAAAAATTTCAGCCGCCAGCGCCTAAACAAAAATTTATTTCGGGGGGGGGGTCCCGGTTTGGAATTGGGAAAATATAGTAACCTAGAGTAGTTCACAAAGTGGTTTACATAGCAATACAGAAAATAAAAAAGCAGTTCCCTGTCTCCAAAGGGCTCACACTCTTAAAAAAAAAGTACAGTAGAGACATCAGCAACAGCCACTGGAAAAGACGCCATGCTGGGGTGAAGAGGTATCGCTGCTCTCCTCCTGCTAAATATGACACCACTTTAAAAAGGTGCCTCTTTGCCCAGTTATCATCCCTTTCATACTGGGGAAGACCCAGATCGGGCATCCCTATCACCCTGGCAATGGGGTTGTTTGATTGCAGTTCTGTTGCACTGAGTGAAGCATCTGATGGAGGTGTCGTGGAGCTCAGCAACCTGGAAGTTTGGCAATGACGTGATGATGTCATCATCCAATGTCTAGAGGTGGTGTCAGAACAAGTCAAGACACTTTACAGCTGCTGAAGGGGTCTGCACGCTGGCACGGACCCCTTAAAGCAGTGGCTCCCAAACTGAGGCGCAGCTCCAAAGGGAGCCAAGGCATACTCACAGGGGAGTAGCGGCTGTCCTCTTCGCGGACTCCGTCCTCTTCGCGGACTCCACCATCTTGGATCTTGCGAAAATAGTGAGAGATCTTGTGTGATCCAAAGATGGCAATATCTGGGAAGAGGACGCCAGTAGGTTTGGAAACCACTGCCTTAGAGGACATGCTGCTGACAATGCAATCTGAGGCACATCTATTCAGAAGTAAGCTTGAGTTCAGTGAGGTAATCCCATGCTCTCTTACAGCACAATCCTATAATGTTTACTCAGAAATAAGTCCCATTGCCTTCAAAGGGGCTTACTCTCAGGTAAGAGTTTATAAGTTTGCAGCCTTAGGTACTCCTAAAAGCCCATTGAGGGCTTACAAATCCCCAAGCGCTGCACAAGAACGCGTCGTAAAAATGTTGATGAACAATGACTGGTTTATTGACTCAATGTGGAATCAATTCATTATTGAATTAATGTTTAATATGGTGCATGCCAATAAAAAGGCTATTGTTGTTGTTCAGTTGTTAAGTCGTGTCCGACCCTTCGTGATCCTATGAACCATATGAGCAATTGTGACCTTTTAATGAAACTAGATACTTCTGTACAGACAGTAGCATTTTAGTTTATAACATAGGTAAAGGTGACCCCTGACAATTAAGTCCAGTCGTGTCTGACTCTAGGGTATGGTGCTCATCCCCATTTCAAAGCCGAAGAGCCAGCGTTGTCCGAAGACGCCTCCGTGGTCATGTGGCCGGCATGACTCTCCTTGCCACAGCGCGTAGCATGCGGCTGGAACACGGAGCGCTGTTTACCTTCCCGCAAGCGGTACCTATTTATCTACTCACATTAACATGCTTTGGAACTGCTAGGTTGGCAGGAGCTGGCCAAGCAACGAGAGCTCACCCTGTCGCGGATTCGAACTGCCAACATACCTCCTTGTAATTGCAACCAGAAGGTGGAAATTCCATTAAAAAAAAGAAAGAGAGATTATACCTGGCTTTTAAAATAACTTTTTATTGTTGATGTATGTAAGAGATTTACAGCGTCTAAAAAAAAGCATCGCTAACTTGACCTAAGATTTGACAGTGCAAAAACATATAAAAACAGTTGTAACATTTTTGATTTTATTTAGATTTCCAGTCTAAAGAAAATCCAAGGGAGAAATCAAATGTATGAAAGCCATGCTTAACAGAATGCCTAAAGCAAGGTTGCCCTATTGTTGGAAAAAAAAAAAAAACACCCAACAATAAGCAGAGGGGATCAGATGACCTTTACACTGCACAGAAGTGCAACCATGATACAAATATAGAATGCCTTGGATACAGCTCAGCTCCAGTACAATTGCTTGCTCTGCCTTACTAGATCGCGTTAAAATTGTAGCCCAGGAAATTCCACTGGAGTAGAATTCTCATGGATTTTTAATCAAGGTGATGCCCATTCAGAACAGCTATGCATTGGAAGCCTCCAAGACTGGATTCATCATTTCACTGAAGCAAAAAGACTTGAGCCATGAACGTTACCTCTAAAGGCAGTCCCCCCCCCCAATTTGTTTTTGGGGCCTTCTGCATTGTTCCAAATATTGCATCCAAATATAATGCTTTCAGCTGATGCTCTAATACCTTTTCTTTCATAGGAAAGCAGATCAATCACTATACAGAAGAATAAATGGACACAAACTTGGTCTTGAAAATGACAAGATTAAAAAAAAAAAAAACCAGTGGAAGAATATCTCCATCTCCCAAGACACTCTTCTACGGACCTGAAAGACACTGTTTTGCAACAAAAGGACTTCAAAGGGAGACCCCAGCATGAAAACAAACAAAGACAAGGTTTTCCTATTGCACTACGTATATTAACATCCCAGTCATATCCTGGGCTTACAGTGGTGGATCTCACAATCTGTATGGGCTGGATGGGAAAGTTTTGTGCGCTCCAGGGCCATTAGCGCAAATGACCAGAGGCTCCATGTGCACAACAGCGACTCACAGATGCCCTGCTGGAGCAGGTAAATTGGCAGCAGGGGCAGTTTGGGGGAGGATTGTGAGCATTTTGAGGTGGGGAATGGGCCGGGATGGGGGAGGATCTCAGCAGCAGCTGTGCATGCCAAGTTCCTATCCCCCTTTCCCCACCCCAAGTCTCCTTGGACCTACGCCAGCTAAATAGCTGGTATAGGTCCAAGGAGACACATTGGAGGCTGGGTAGCCTACAGGGAGGCAAGTAAAAAAGATATTTACTTACCACTAGTGGGCTGTCTGGTTGCCCCCACCCACAGCATGCAGAGTGTGCTCTGTCAGCAGTGCTGCATGCTATGGGCTGGCAGGGGATAGGATTGGGCCCTAAAGTCACAGTATTATTATAACCTATTGTTGCTGAAAGTAAATCATCATTGTACTAAATACTTATCTCATGCATCTTCTTCACATTGCATTCGTCACATTGCATTCTTGCTGGGGATAGGATTGGGCCCTAGTTACGTTGCATTCTTGCACTCCATTGTCATTTGGCCCTATTGTTCACAAGTCTGGCTTGTATTTGGGCTCTAATTGGATACAATTGTTTCTGTCTCACTACTAACTCAGCAGAGCCAGGAAGACTGCTTTATCTGCTTCTACTGCTGCCATGAATCATCACCGTACTTCCCTATTATATTTTAACCTTACATAAACGTGGTCACTTCCAGCCCAACCTTTGGGGTGATACAGCTCCCTAACCAAGCTATAATGCAACTGTGTGCTGTTTTAGAAGTATCTGGGGGGGGGGAAGCTCTCCATCACGAACAGAGGGCGCTTACAAGGGACTCAAAGCAGAAAATGCAGCAACCCAAGTCCAAGTTCTCAATAGAAAAAATTTCCAAGCCAGCTCCAGCCAATTAAACATGACTAAAAATTAGATAACTGCTTTGGGTTAAAAAAAAAAGCTTTAGAAGAGGATCAATAGAGTTTTCTTATAGCAAATGTGGAGAAAATATTTGCTCCAGATAATATTGGCAGTTTATGAAACCAGGTGCAGGAGGGTTGCTAAGTAGACTGGTTTTTTAAACTATTTTCTCCAAAATTTTCTGACTCTTTTTGGAAAGCTGCTCACTACTCTACTAATACAGTACTAATTCATGGTGTGATCATAGACAATTGTTTTAAAATAACTGGTTCCCAGTTTGTTCCCCGGCTCAGCCCAGGGTGCTGATTTTGGCCCTTAAAGCTCTGTGGTCCGAGTTCCAAATATCTGAGAGCACCTTTTTCCATTATGAATCCTTTATGATTCTTCAATTGCCACAAGAGATAAGATTAGCCAGGTGCCATCTTTTTTGCTGCTGTTGTTAAATTAAAATTCCTTCAGCCAGGAAGAGGGCTGGCTCCAGGTTTCAGGGGGCCATCAACAACCTGCCCTCTAATATTAGGTACCCATCTATCTGGATGGGGTCCAAGGGAATTGCTCTGTCATGACCATACAAAGGCGATGACCACAGAGGTGACCTTGGGGGGTCAGCAGTGCCCAGGGCCCCCCATAATGTTAACCCCTGATGCCAGCACTTAGCAGAACATTCTCTGTGAATTGTCCTCTCCTGAGAGATTCATTTGTCTATTTCTGTTGTCTCCTTTTGAAGGCAGGTCAAATCTTTGTTAGTCCTCCAAGCTTTTGAAAGCAATTGCTGGTGAGGATGCTCCTTTGCTCTTGTGATGTTTTAAGTCTTTCATCTGTTTTCTGTAAACTGATTTGAGCACAGTTGGACGGAAAAAGAAATACAGGTAGGAAATAAAATAAATACGGTAGACAGACCTGGGATGATGGTAACCACCAAATTTTGCCTATACTGTAGTGAAGATTCGTGATCGGGAAGGAAATGCAATCTGAGCAAAATGCAAGCATTTCCAGCAACACTAGCAACATTTTTTATGGGTTTTCCATGTGTGGCTGAATTGAACTCCTCTCTTAGGGTTTCACAATCCCTTTCACAAACCCTCCATTCTACATTGGAGAGCTCCTGTCTGACACAAAGGAAAGGGAAAAACAATAAGGACTGAGAATCAGATAGTCCTTATGACAAGTTGCTGTGATTTATTTCCTTTTCTTAAAGAAAAAAAAGGAGAGAGAGAGAGAGAGAGAGAGAGAGAAATTATGATATTGCAATATTGCAATACATTGATGTTGCACTATTTATAATGTACAGAACATGGCTATGAATCGAGTGCCAAAAACTATCTGTGCCAGGGAAGGTGTGAACCAATTGCATCTCATCACCCACCTACTATTTGTAACTGAAAAACAAAACAAAACAAAACCCAATAACCAGACTCAGACACAGAATCAACATAGGCAACTCCCCTAGGTGTCACGATGTACAAGCCAACCATTCTTGTGAGAAAAGCAAAAGAATGTGAGTGATACGCCCTTGGACATTTTTTCGCCAGCTTTTGGCTTCCCCACATAATTTGCAGCTCTTCTCAGTAAATCAATGTGTAAAGAGGGTGGGGAAATGTCAGTTGGGAAGCAAGCTTGACTTTGATTTTGCAGGCAATCAAGAAAGCGCAAATACCTATCAAGTGATCTTCAAACTACACTTGCAACATCAAACATAAGTGGCAAATGGAAATCGTGGGAGGACACGGTCACTTTTCCAACAGCCAGTCATTAGGGGACCTTTATTTTCAAGCTGTATTGGTACGTCTGCAAGAACAAAGAATACCGCCTGGGGTTCGCTGCCATTTGCTTCCCTAAAACGAGATGAAGTTGGTGCGGATGTTGCCCCGTATTCCTGATGCGGATGCTGCCCCGTATTCCTGGCAGTACGGAACATTGCGTACCGTTTGTCCTGCTGGGAATCTCAGATAACACCTCAAAAAGTCCACATTTCTTGGGATCACGATGTACAATAATTACCAGTTATTAGGAATTAGTTATATCAGTTGCCAAGGATGGAAATAGCTGCAAAAAGGGCCGTTTTGGTATTTAGTAGAACTGTATTCCCTGGAAGCATAGGGAACTGGGTGTACCTTTCAGCAATATACTGGTACCTCTCCAGTAGCAATACTGCACAAGACATTACACAAGTCCTTTGCGAAATCTTTTAATAGCCCACTTAAATGTACAGTATATGTGACAGTCTGTATGTTCCTCATTCACCCTGTTTCTTGCAATGTAACATAACATCCAAAACATCATGGCTCTGCACTCCTATGAGCGAGCTTTTGTGCAAGGGTTCATGGAACAGCACCTAGGCCATTCCTATACACACTTTCCTGGGAGTAATCCCTATGCAACACAATGGGATTTACTTCTGAATAAATGCACTTAGGCTTGCTCTGGAAGTAATTTTCCCTTTTGGCTCACGCCATCCTGAATTGCAATTTTGGGAGTGACTGCTATAGTTCAGAGACACGTCCTTACAGGGTACACATAGGCGTTTGCAGTGAAGCCAGGGGGAGAGTTGCGCCCTGCCTCAAGTGCGCTTAGACTTGGGCCACACCCAATTGTGACAATAACAAAACCTCCCTCCCCTCCCTTGCCTGGAACAGTGTTTCAAATAGGGGGGGGGGAGGAGAAATGCCAAACAGATGTATAACTAGATCAATGTGTCAGGTGCCTGGGGGAAAAGAAAGTCAAAAGTCTACCCAGTTCAGCATGAAGCCAAATATGTGTTGTTACAAGAGAGAAGGTGGGGGAAGTTAGAGCTCACTCCACAACAAGAAAAAAAAATCCTTACCTAAGGAGGTACTCAAATCCTTAGTCTACGGATATCAAATTTGCATGACTCATTTCCCAGATTGTTTACAGACAGAATGAAACGAAACTGTGACGCAAAATTAGAACTTTTCATTTGCTTCATATGGTTTTGCTCTGTTAAATTAAATTAATTTAATCCAATGTTAGGCATCTACTAGATCTGATAGACCCACATGGAGTCCAGGCAAAAAAAAAAAAAAAAACCACCCCAAATCATTAATGGGTACAGCCACTCCAGTTGACAATGTAATGAATTGGTCAAACAGCGTCTATTCCAAGAAACAAGCTAAAATAGGAAATTACTCTTCAATCGGTTACCCGTTTCTTGCAGTTCGTGCCAATGTTTCAGCAGAGCACAGAAATATCATTGCAAGGGGATATGCCTCTTTCGGTCCACAATATTTTGGGATGGAGGGAATAAGAATGTTAAACTTGGGGCACTAACTTTTTTAATGCAAAACACAACATAAAAATATAAACATAATACAAATTAACAAGAGTCATTTATGCACGATCAAATCCAGGGAAAAAAAAACTCCTGTCTTACATTTTCCCTAGGCATAGATCTATGCCAATATAACAAAACTGATGCCCACATACAAATTTCTGCACAGAATCTGGTTTTCCCTCCCACATCTATTTATATGCCATCAATTTGCTTGTAAGCATAATTTGCCAGGCTCTCCTTTCTCAGATTGAAACCAAAGCACGAAAACTTGGGGCACTATCCAGCTGAGTGGAAGGTCTTTCCAGTCCCATCCATCTCATTTGGAGAGAAAGCAAAGCATGTGCTTTACTCTCTCAGTGAAATCAATGAGGCTTAAATGAAACAGTCCCCGTAATGGAAATGTTAGGATTCATCTCTTTTGCAATGTGTGAAGGGGCCCCTAGGGGCAGGGCAGTCTCTCGCTAAACCAGCCAATGCGCTCTCTCCCTCTTTTTAGCTAATAAAATCATATCAACTAGCTAAGTAATAAAATCAAGTGAGCTAAGCTGTGTGAGATCTGTGAAAACAGGATGACACTGTCTTCTTGCCAGCTGCAAAGCAATGCTTTTAAAATAACACACAACATGTTCACAGGCTAAATAGGATTTTCCTCCCCTTTCCAACAGTATGAAACTGGGAGGATTTAATACAGCCCTGTTTTGCCTTGCTAGCTGCCTCTTCCTCTCTTGGGCAGGGAACCATGAAGCTTTGCTGGGGCTCCTGTGCACCTCTGCCCTGCGAGGAAATCTTCCTTTTCAAAGGACAAGCGAGACTGCTTTCTAACCTTTCACATTGCACACCAGTGTGGGCATCTGGCATTGATGCCAGCTAACAACAGCAGCAAATAAATAATCCTCCTGTATTTTTAGAAAGAAGCGCACTAAATGTACGCTTCTTTTCAAAGCCCCACAATCCTATGGCTTCTAAGCATTCATTTGGCTGACAGACTGGATAACACCAATGGTTATTAAGGTCATGGTTGATTGCAGTATATGGGGGAAAGTTTGTAGCAGCGATAACACACATTGGGAACAAATGGGGAAAGATACGCTTGGAAAAGAAAAGGCATGCACTGTTCCTTTTGTGGTTTTCCACAAAAAGCGCCTCCAGTCCTATCACTGTCCCCACAAGAAGTACAATCTCAAAACAAAAGACAAGGGGAAGAAATGAAATCACCATTTGGGCTTGCCAGAGATGGCCACGCCATATTTGGAGGTGGGCTGAAGGTAGTTTCGAATTTCCTGGTTGATCCTCTGGATGATATGTGGATTGGCAAAGATTTCCTATTCACAATCAGGACCGATATATCCATGAGGTTGACGGAAGCAGTTGTCTCAAGTTAAGTAGCAGACTGGCAGGGGTGCCTCCTCTCTGAGGCTGTTCCTCTTCCTCCTTTGAACAGGAAGAAGGAAACAGTACGGAATAGAAACCATGGAGGAGAGGAGACACTCTAGGCTATCACTCTCCAGTCCTCCACACTTCCTTTTCCATGGAGGAGAGGAGACGCTCTAGGCGATCACTCTCCTCTACACTTCCTTTTCCATGTCATCTCCCTCTTTCTTTTTGAGGAGAGGGAGAGTGGCAGAGGCAGCTGCTTATGCAACGCCAGGTAAAGGGGAGTGGCATGTGGTGTGTCAGGCACCAATGCTGGCCCCACATTGGGCACACACAGATGGTGTACTGAGGGCACTGAAACAAACCTGCCCACTATTGATAGACCTCTCCCATGTTTCAACCTACAAACATCCAGTGGCCAGCTCCTTCACAGACTCTCAGCACCTAGGCAGCAACAGCAGGAATGGCATTGGGAATGCACTTAGGAATCTGGCCAGGAGGACAGGAGTGGACTTCTGCTGGTTCTGGGGCATGGCCTGAGGGTACACGATACAACCACCTTGCTGAAGCTATGCAGATCTAGGTTTGGTCAGTGCCTGGACAGGCGACTGCCTGGGAATGCCATGATGCCTACTCCTTTGAACAGGAAGAAGGAAACAGTACGGAATAGAAACCATGGAGGAGAGGCGCATTAGCCAATAGAAGAAAGGTGGAATGCAATCAATAAATACTGGTGAGACAACACAGGTCTTGCCATGAATTGCTGGCTGCATTACAAGCCTCAGAGAAGGGCTGGCATGGAAGGCTCACAACACACCCCTATGCAGAGTTATTCTCCATTCTCCTTGCTGTAGGTGAAAGGAGTAAATCATACCCAGCGTTTATAATCTAGAGTCAATGTAAGCATGTCAAAAACTCTATCAAGGCGGAAGATGGTGGAAGAGGAGAAAGTGTAGGCCAAGGGCCCAATGGTAACAATGTCTAGTGCTTAGTGTGCTTACTTCCTTTCCACTCTTTCATCTCTATTTGGGGAGTTGGTAAGTCTCCACTGCCACGCCAAGGTTGGAAATGCCAGGTAGAGGGAGGCCACCTTGGAAACCACTCTCTTTGATCTGTCAAGGCATTCCCCAAATCTGGGGAATGTTCACTTATGCAAAAGCCAAAACAAGCAGTAGCAAGAACTTGGTGGTGCGGAAAAGTGGGGCTAACCTGCTCTCTCCTTAGTAAACCGAGGCCAGATGGATAAACAGTTAAAGCAAAAAGGAGTTGTAATAAAAAGGACCGACTAAACAAGGCACAGAAAGAAGTGGAGAGGGGATGCACATGATCAAAAAAACACACAGGACATCGATCAAAAGAAAAGCAGGACTGTCCCAAAATGGAATTTGGCACAAAGTTAGCACAGAACTTAAAAAGACAAGTGGAAAATAAAATAAAATCACTGGCTGCAGGTTGCCAAATCTTTTCCAATCTCCAGTTTTCCTATCTTTAGTTTCTTGGATACTGTCCAAGAAAAGGAGAAGGAGATTCAGTTCCTGCAACCCTACGAGGAACAGGTGAGCCTTTAGCTAATGCACAGACATAACACCTCAGTGATGAACTAGAGACAACCATCAAGGGAATCTCTGTGTGTGCGCACTTCAAAACCTAGGTTTGCCGATGTCATAGTCATCCAATTGGAGGAGTAGGAACCACCTGCACATTCTACCCCACCCTCTTCACCAAGCCAGGTGGGCTTGGCTGCTCAATCAAGGGACACATGCCAATCTCAGCCCAGAGGGGTAACCAGCATCTTTTGTCTCTAGTGAGCCCTAGACCCGAAGGCAGCAAATCTACATCAGACTTGTCTGGGATGCCTTGTGGCGTCTCTAATGGCACCAAAGCAAAAAGGACAAGGCTTCTGCAAGCAGATGCCTCCACGGCTTTTAGGAGGCTGAAACAGGAAAAAACTCAGGGGATTAGAAAGATTATCCAATTAGGAAAAAAAAGGCAGAAAATAGGGGAGAAAATCAGGGGAGAAAATCAGGGATCTTTTTATCACAGAGGCATTCTGTCTTCTGAGTGAACCCATGGTGTGGTAAAACATCCCTGGCTAGCCATGCCCCTGGGCTGACACACTGCCGAGCAACACCCCCTGGTGTCCTGATGTTCAACACATGTCTGCAGAGGCAGGTGCTGAACATGAGGAGAGCTGGTGCCCATGTTCAGAGCTCACCACTCCAGACAAGTATTGAATGCAAGGAAACACCAAGGGAGGGCATCAGCACAAGGCCACGGCTAGCTGGTGCATCCCCATTATATTATATCATCATCATCATCATCATCATCATCAACATCAACAATTTCCAGGATGTTTATCCATATTGATTGTTTTCTTGACTATAAAATGTAATATTCTACTTGATAAACCATATACCACGTTGTGAGTACTGTTAACTTGCAAGTTATTGAGCTTTATATATTCAAAATAATTTAAACATAATAATCCACAAAGGATTCCTCTATCCTCCACTTGAATCATCAAAATCGTAGAGTGTGGCTGAAAGGCCTGCCATGCTCTCACATCATCCCGATAGAGTCACTGCACTTAATGAATCCCATGAAACACTCGCTGAGTGCTGTTTGGAACACAAAATGTCCAGAGACCAAATCTGCCTCAAAGCCAGCATATGGAGTGCATGTGTGTGCATGCATGTCTAGACTCATCAATTGCCATATACACACTGGCAATAAGCAGCAGTTTGAGAGGTAATTAACAGCAGATCCAACAAGGCACAGCTGCCTGGTTTGTTTTAAACCTCACTAGCTCGAAATTTCAAGGGTTCCAAAAATATATCAAAATTAAGCTACTTTTTAGGATTCTTTCCTTGCTAATTCTAGCAACAGTAACACCTGACTATGATTGCTGCTGAAAGCATATCAGGACCCAAATGTTGAGAAGTGCTATGGTGAGAGGTGCTGAATGACACACACACACACACACACACACACACACACACACACACACACACACACACACACACACTTTAAGATGCCCAGCCGTAATACCTTGGGTGGAAATGAATTTCATTGAATGCAGTGGGACTGAAACTCACATGATAGATAAAGATTAAGGAGATTAGAAGTGCACGGGGGGGGGGGGGAAGAGATGTATTGATTGGCTGCCAGGGCTATTGCAATTTCCTAAATACAAACAGCAAAAATTCACTGACTGTTGGAGCCTATCAAGGCCATCCATCCCTGATGGGTTGAAGCAGTGGAACAGTGCAGATTCCCACAGACCAAGCCATACAGTGGTCTTTGTGTATTCCGGCCAGGGGGCTTAGCAGCCAGCCTCACCTACCCAGTCAAGTGTCATCCGAGCGGTCCTGGCTCACCTCCTGACCTTACTGACCTCAGGATGTATGCCGGACCCTCACGCCCTACGTACCCATACCCACACACCACCTGCCAAAGTGACCAATGAAACCCAACAGCAACTCCAGTCCCAAACCAAAGTCTGAGGTAGGCGAAAAAATTGCCAACCCTGCACCAATTTGCTGGCAGTAAAAAAATCCTACCCATCCCCAGTAAATAAAGAGTGATCAGTTAATCCCAGACTATGATATAGGGAGGGAGGGGCTTGGCAAAACGACAGTGACTGAGGGGGAAACCAACACTCCGAAACACATTCCCCACAGCCGCGCCCCTGCACGAGGCTCCAGCCAATCAGAAAGTGGCAATTACGCGCCTCTGAAACTAGTGCGTTTGGTCAGGGCAAAGCTGACGGGACATGAGGCATCCCATCGCAATTCTGTGCATCTGTTTTTGGATTGTGCCCAATGACCCAGTCCAGGAAAAGCTATGCTGAAGGCTGCAATCCTAAACAGACTAACCTGGGAGTAAGTCCCATTGAACATAGTAGGACTTATTTCCGAGTAGATACGCACAGGATTCCACTGCTAGTCCCATAACTTAAAGTTAGTCCCATTGATTTCAGTGAGATTTAAGTACGTTTAGTTTTCTCTGGATCACTGGTGTCACTGCAGGGGGGGGCGGAGCTGTAAGTTCCTCCATGATCGGAGCCTCCCGTTACACGAAGGAACCAAGCGCCCCGCGCCTTCCGAACCAGTCAAAGCAGTGAAAACAACGCGCAGGAGACTCCCTGCACGTTGTTTTCACCACTTTGAATGGGTCAGAAGGCGCGGGGGCGGGGCGCTTCATTCCTCTGTGTAACGGGAGGCTCCGATCACGGAGGAACTTACAGCTCCGCCCCCCTGCAGTGACGCCAGTGCTCTGGATCAAGATACGAGGGTGCAAATCCTACCATCCAGGAGATTTGCACACAGGCAGGTCTGCAGTGAGGGCCCACGCCCCTTACACCCTCTGGAGGGCTGGCGCGACCCCCGGTAAGTAAAAAAAACAACACACCACCTTCTTCCTGGTGGTGGCATGATCCCAGGAGTGCCGCCGCCATCAGCCCACGCCCACCCCTGCACTGGCCCACTTACAACCTCCACTTTTTGTAAGGAGAACTTTAAGAAATGCTGCTGTACAGCTTGTTGTAAGAATTTCAGCAAGATAATACACGTGAAAGGCTTTGACCACTTAAATACACTATACAAATACCAATGGATTAACTCATAACTATAAATCAATACAAAGTATCAATTCCCAGAAGCTGTCCTGTTTCGCCTTCCCATTTGTCCACATAGCCCCTTCTCCAACCAGACCATGAACTGTTCTGACCACCCAAATACACCAGGGACAACACTGCAGCTTCCATGAGGAAAGTGAGAAGCCACTCTAGACACTGTCACCTCCTTGCTTGTTTTTGTTTTTTAAACATGGTTCAAGAAGGGCAGGAGGAATTGACTTCATTGGGTTGGAGTGATAGTGGATGTAGCCTTGGGGGTTTAAAAATGGAGGTCTTGGAGGGGGGTTGCAGAGAAGGATTGAGGCCTGCAAATGGTAAGCAACTCCAATTCCTTGACTGGTGGCAGAATTGCCCAACTCTTTCATTTAAGAGAACATTCTTATGAACACATATCCTGTATCTTCTGAACCACAGCTTCTGAACCACTGTATTGGTGGTTTCCAAGAGCTTTCTACAGGATGCTCTGAACCGTCACCCCTGAAGAAGCCAGTCAAATGTACTGGATGAAACGTTGTAAGAACTTTGTTGCTATACAACGTTGGCAGTTACAAAACAAAAACAAAAAAACCCCTGTGTTTTAGTGTTTTACCTGTTTTACATGGCTTTTAAACCCGAAATATTGCCAAGAAAGACTCCAGTGGCCATGAAAGTCTCAACAGTCTTATATGGGACAATGGGACAGAACTTCTTATAGTTCACTTGAAACAGTGTGTTAGCAGAACATGTTTCCGTTTTCTTCTTTAGCAAAAGCCACCCTTGGTTGGAAACAGAGTACTGGGGTCATTGGAGCTTGGCCCGATATACCAAATCAGGAGGCTATGGGAAGAAACTGCATCAGCCCAAGACCTCCCATGCCAAAGGCCACCCCCCCCCCCTTAACCAGTCATTCACCAGCTGCTGCTTCTGTTCTGCCTGCCACCTCTGCTCCTTCCTCCTGTGCCCTGGATGAAAGTCAGATGCTCTAGTCCACCACTGTCCTCTCCTGCTCTGTTCCCCACTTCTATTTCAAATCCAGGGAGCAAGAGGAGAAGAAAAGGAAACAGCTGGAGTTGACCAGCAGGCAACTGCCATGTTGGCCTCATGGACAGGCAAGAGATATATAGATGGAGTGATTCTCTGCCCTTCTTTCAGTGTATACTCATGAGTGAGGGCCTCACTCATGAGTATACACTGAAAGAAGGGGGATGTGTGGCTTTCTAATTTTCTTTCCTGGTTGCAGATACAGACCTAGGGTCTATTCTCTTTCTTCTGGATTAATAGAGCGCAAGGGTCTGCTCTCAGCAACACTGTGCACGTTCACTTCCACACAAGGCAATGTGGAGAGACACATATGCCCAACCCATCTCAGGGCTGTAACCCAGGGACACAACTTACAACACATACACTCTCACACACATCTGGAGCGAGCTCACCCAAGGGGGAGGGGGATTCCCCCTGCATTTTCCCAGAGCTGAGTTTCAGCTGGTACTCCAGTGCCCTCTAGTGCTTGGACACTCAAACAGCAGCTGCCAGCCGGTTTTCACCCCTTGCTGTCTTAACACACATGTCCTAACTTTGCACCCTCCTCCCACCACGGCCCCTTACAATGGTGCTACTCAATACTGCATTTGACAACCTTTTAAAAGCAATATTATTGTGTTTTGGCTTACTTTGGAGTCATCACCCCCCTCCCCGAATTGCTAAAGCCCTAAAAGAAAGAATGAATAGAAAGAAGGACCCCACAGACAGTCCCAAAACAGTAGCATTTCATATGAAATAGGATAGTCCTCATACTCAAAATCTTCAATCACTCAGAGCTGTTGCAGGTTCTCATTTTTGCTATACTCATGGACAAAGCAAATTTAGCCCACCCCCATTTTCTCCAGATAAATGGGACAGAAGCCTGGTCTCCTTTGCAGCATGACCCGCCGAGATGCAAACAATCTGGGTTCTCAAACAGGTATTTTCAGAACAAAAAATAAGTGCAGAATAGCTTTGTCATACTAGGTTCCAGAAATGCTTGCATTTTCCTTCTATTCCATTGCGATGAATCACAGCTAGAGCTTCTACTTTTCCTCCTGTCACATTCTCATTGTCATTTCTCTGCCATGCAAGAGAGCTGCACGGCAGACAGAAATCAACAGATAAAGTCACCAAGATGTACACTTGAAAAAACCCCACCTGTTGAATTTATGGCTGTTGTGCACCTGTTGGGGAGAGGGAGCAGCAACCCTATGACTACTCCACAGAACAAACAACACACTTCATTTCTAAAATTACAGGGATAAAACTGTATGTTTTGAATGTTGATTTGGTCATTCTGTTAATCAGCAGAGGCTGGCTAGCGCGTTTCATTTTTTGAAAAAATCCACTGATAACGACATTGTTAAGAATTAGTCTGTTCTTCAAATATATTACATAAACACAGGTTTAGCCGTTCATTTAAAAGTCCGCTTGATGAAGGAACTGCTGGGTCAAGTTCTGTAGTCTTGGTTACGTGATTCATCATACCCCAAACTGCAATAATAATGGCCACATCATCTATGCGTATCTAAATTAATAGTAATATTCCACTTTCCACTTTTCAAATTGCGTATATTATCTTGTCCCTCACCCACACAGAGAAAGTTCGACATTGTACCTTAGCTTTGTAGGCTGTAGCAGTCAGGTGAGGAAAAAGTGTCACCATGGTCATGGATCTGGCAAGCAATGGCTATGGGTGGCGATCCACATACAACCTGGTTTACACTGATGTTTTGCTACACAACAACTGGAGGAATGGCTCAGAGAAGACGTGGCAGTCTTGCTTGAGTTAACCAGCCCGACGTGAGAGTCATCTGGATCGATTTGACAGGGTTTTCAAAAGTTTAGACTAAGATCGAATGTAGGTTCTCAAAGTATTCTGATCATCTTACATTGTGCACACACACAAAACGTCAGGGTATATCCTTATGGCACAAGACTAGTAAAGGTAAAGGTACCCCTTGCTCAAAAGCCAGTCGTGCCCAACTCTAGGGGCGGTGCTCATCTCCGTCTCAAAGCTGAAGAGCCAACGCTGTCCAAAGACGCTACAGTGGTCATGTGGCCGGCATGACTAACGGAACGCTGTTACCTTCCCGCCAAAGTAGCACCTATTAATCTACTTGCAATTTCTTGCTTTCGAACTGCTAGGTTGGCAGGAGCTGGGACCAAAAACAGTAGCTCACATGCGGCACACTGGTCTCGAACTGCTGTCCTGCCTACCTTCCGGTCTGCAGTTCAGTATCTGCACGGCACCATGGCACAAGACTAGCCAGTGCCAATTCAGCTCTTGACTATTCTGAAAATTAAAAGCACCATCTGCAGTACAGAAGGAGGTAAGAAGGTGGATGAATGTATGCAGGCAGCAGGTGTTAGGAGCCACCAGGGCTAGGCAGGATCTCATAGATCTGTGTGTGTTCCACTGTTCCATGCTGTGGGCCACCAAAGCTACAGGTTTGAGCATTTCCATCCTGACAACATGTTCCTAAGACTCTGGACTGATTGGGTCCACTCAGCCAACCAGCACATGGTTCCCTCTGACCTGGAAGACTTCCAGCTGTAGCGGACACTACTTTGCCTGTAATGTTTGACTCCTAGCTCTCAATCCATGGCTTCCTACTGCCCAGCACTGGCAAAAAGATCCAACCTACACCAGAAAGCAATGTAGGCACATTAGAGTTTTACAAATCCATAAGTGCTGAGGGGATGGGATATGCACATGTATACTACATAATTACACTCGCAGTCACAGAATCACTGGCGTTGCTGGAGCGTGGCGGGGGGGCGAACCGCCAGGGGGTTATGCACATCACCCTCCGGACGCTCCGAGGCCGGCCCGGGAGCCGGCCTGGGAGCGTCCGACCCCGCCGGCGCTCCAGGGCCTTCTGAAAGAAGGCCCAATGCATCAATACGGGTATTTTTACAATTTTCGCGCATGCGCAGACCATTTTGAGGGCAAGCGGGCAGGCCCTTGCCCTCAAAACGGTCTCTGCGCGGGGCGGGGGGAGGCACCCGGGGCAGGTTGCAGCCGGGTCACCCCCCCAAATCACGGCACGGCCTATGGCTGCGCCAAATTTCGGACCATCCAAGGAGCTCAGGGTGGTATATATAAAGTCTGTTCTCATTGTATCCTCACAACAACTTCTGAGGTAGGTTTAGCGGAGGTTGTGGCTTGCCCAAAGCTACCCAAAGGCTATTCGCACATCGTGTTGTATGCATGGACAGGTGTCTATTCACTAGTACATGTTTTCAGGTGACTGACTGCGCGTATGTTCACCATCCAGTTCAACACAGGAACCGAACCCCTCAAAAGTGCTGAGTGCAGATCGCATGTCCATATACTGAATGTAACATGGGCCAGTTTGGGCGATACTTTTTCATTCAATCCGGTGCGGTTAAGGACACATGCACACCATGAGTGTACATGCTGTCCTCTACCCTCATGACCCAATGAGATTGCTTAATTGCAGCAGTTAAGATTAAACCATCTTGCCTGGGTACAAGGGGAGGGGACAAGATATGCATGTTCACAGTGCATGCATGTCCTCAATTGCAGCCTGGGTGTACAAGTATTGTCTGAACCAGCCCCATGTGGACAACTGTACATGTGTACAGATCAGCAATCATGCACAAACCGTACATAGGTTACAAGAACGAATCATATCCATGGGATCCAAGGTAATAAAATATGTATTTTTTCAATAAAAGATCTTAAAACAGCATAACGTTTCATTCATTGGCCATGAATATCTTCACATGCATACCAAGCCAAGAGCCGGCAAGAAGATGTTAACATGATGATCTTAAGATGTTAAGCTGGCTCTTGGCTTGATATGCATCTGAATGAATGAAACGTTGGCTTGATATGCATCTGAACGAATGAAATGGCCAATGAATGAAACATTATGCTGTTTTAAGATATTTGATTGTAAAAATACATATTTTATTACCTTGAATCCCGTGGATATGATTCTTTCTTGTAAGATTGTAGCTGGTCATAACAGTTTTAGAGCATTTTTTGTACATAGGTTATGCACA